>LR990858.1:3545190-4160993 GCA_905163395.2 Endotricha flammealis | reverse complement strand
AGGGAAAGTCGCGGACTTTCCCTAATTCTTTTTCTTTTCTTATCCCTCATGAAATAATAAATAATAAATTTATCTTTATTTTCCCACAATGACAAACGAGGCATAAAACAAAACAGATGTGAAAAAAGCAAATACACTGGGCGTCAAAAATAAGTAGTACAGTTTTAAAATTGCAATATCTCCTAAACTACAGAAGCTAGACCTTTGAAATAAAAAAAAGTTAAAAGACAATTTAATTTCATTTAATAAAAACGTCATGCATAATATCATTTTTTTAAAGATTGACTGAAAAAAAACTTAATAAATAAAAACACTATTTTTTTAAAATGTTGGCTTGTACTTTTGTTTTTTATTGTTTTCTTTATTGCTGATAAATCAATTGCAATTCAAAAGCAAATGTGTCTTCAGCGAGTAAACTTTACTAATCATGCCTCTTTCACCAGAAGAATGTGCAAGAATCATAACTTTTCTCGAAGTAGGCATCAGTATGCGTCGTACTGCAAGAACGGTGTGTGTAACTCTAAGAACGATCCAGCAAGTAAAGCAAAGGTACGAAGAGACTGGAAACCATCTAAGGAGACCAAGTAATGGCAGACCCAGGTGCACTAGTACCCGAGAAGACCGCTTAATTGTCTCTACTGTGTTAAGAAATCGTCACCTTAATGCAGTTGAGGTCCAGCAACAGCTTCTTCAGACCCGAAGAGACTACGTTAGTGAGAGTACAGTGAGGAGAAGACTTGCTGAAGCCAACCTGAAGTCGTACAGGCCAGCAAATGGCCCCAAACTTGAGACAGGGCATTGAGTAGCAAGACTACGCTACGCCCGTCAACACGTACAATGGGGCGAAGAAGAATGGACAAGAGTTTTGTTCACAGATGAGTCTCGGTTTTCTTTATTCACTTCCGATGTAAGGCGGAGAGTATACAGGCGACCTGGTGAGCGATACATTCAAGGTTGCATCTCGGAAAGAGTTCTATACGGCGGAGGCTCTGTACACGTATGGGCTGGCATCTCTTCAGAGGGTCGCACAGAGCTAGTGGTCATAGAAAATGGCACTCTGACTGGTGAAAGATATGCATTAGAGATCCTTAACGAGTATGCATGGCTATATTTAGTAAATATGGGTGATGGAGCGATACTAATGCATAATAACGCCCGGCCACACACCGCTCACCTCGTACAAAAGTACATTCAGGAGGTTGGCATCAGCTTGATGGCTTGGCCATCAAGAAGCCCAGATCTTAACCCGATTGAACACGCCTGGGATGAGGTTGAGAGGCTAGTCAGAAGACGCAGACCCCCCCCGCCACCCTCAGGGCTCTAAAGCAGGCCTGATAGAAGAATGGGTGAATTTTCCCCAATACCGCCTCCGAAATGTTCAGCATGCTAAATCGGCTCCAAGCTGTCATCAGAGCCCGAGGCGGCAACACAAGTTACCAAAGTGGGAACAAGGCCCAAAACGTAAAAATTAAGTGCTTGATAGTTCCTTCAAAATGGTTAGCTTTTTAGTTTTTTCTAAATTTTTAGTGTAAAATTTTACTAATGCTAAATAAAATATTATTTTTAGAAAACTTTGTTAAATTTGCTATAAAATGACTTTTATTTCAAAACTCTAACTTCTATAGTTTAAGAGTAAATGCAATTTTAAAACTGTACTACTTATTTTTGACGCCCAGTGTACAATCAATCAATAGTGGGAGACTGGTGCCTAAGCTAGGCAAAGCCTGTGTTTCAGGACACCAGGTCTCCACCCCAAGGAAATTAAATTGTGACAGTAACAAGTTTAAAACATATTTCAAAATTAATATAATAGAAACTATGGAATATGAAGTTATTTTATCAGTAAAATGCATAACCGAGTCCCAGTAGCCAATTTCTAACTGTTATTTTACAAGCTCTTCTGATGATACTATTTATGTACAAGTTTTTGTTAATTTTATGATGTTTAATTGATGTCAATTAGCCGGTGTCAGTGTTTTAAGGCCACCAATCGGTGACTAATAGCATAGTTATAAAGTGGTGTGTCGCATCGCGTCGGAAGGATATCGATTTCATACATTTAGTATCAGCTTTATTGGTTAAAATTACATTAAGTATGTGACGTGCTTGATGACATACACCAGAAGTGGCATGACGTTGTCGCACTTAGCCCGACATGTCTGGCAACATCGCACAACACATGTCGCCTACGACGTCGAGTGAAGTGGCGCAACGTTGCCAGACTTTACTAGATATTTCTAGCCGCTGCCAACAACACTACATCGGCGGGTGTCATGATATCGACTGCTTTGTGAAACACAATGTGATCGTCGTCGGATGTGATATCGACAGACATGTCAAGCGATCTCGCCCGGCTTCGTTTAACATGTCGCCCACACATGTCGCGGTACATTTGTCCTCTAGGTATCCCTTGGCTTTATCATACCTATTCGTTTCTAAGATCATTACTAAATCGAAATTCTAACCAAAATAATCTACTTACGTAATATATTAACCAATAAGACTTCATTTCAACTAATACGATATCAAATTAACTTTTTTTCTAGAATACGATGAAGGAACTTCACAAAAGAGGTTCTTTTTTCGGACCTTTAATCAGTGTCTCTTTACAAATGAAATTCGTCTGGGGAAATACATTTGCTGTAATACAATGCCATTCCAACATTGAGATTTTTTAACGTCTCGTCGTGACACTTGTAATATTATTAGCCTAGTATCTCGGCCTGGAGTGCGTGGGTAGGTATATATAATATAAAATATTCTTGGACGAATCGCACAACGCCATCTAGTTTATTTATTTCTGTGTTTTTTTTTTGTAAATCTCAGAGAAAAAATGAATTCAACCCTTAAACTTTATTATTGGTTCAAGTCGTTGCAGTAAAGCTACTCAAATTTTGAATATCCCATACATCTATATATATAAAAGAGAAAATCACTGACTGATTCATCACGAAATCTCCGAAACCACAAGTGCCAGTAGTCTCAAATTTTGCATGGGGGTTCCTTTTAGGGCGTAAGTGCTCACTAAGAAAGGATTTTTAGAAATTCATCCCCTAAGGGGGTAAAACGGGGGTGCAAAGTTAGTATGAAACTTTGCCGTTTTTGAAGTTATTCGAACGAAATTCAGCATGAAGGTTCTTTACTGAAAAGCATGAAACATGAGTAAAATATTTTTTTCAAAATTCATCCCTTAGGGGGTTAAACAGGGGTGCAAAGATAGTATGAAACTTTGCCGTTTTTGAAGTTATTCGAATGAAATTCAGCATGAAGGTTCTTTATTGAAAGGCATGAAATACGAGTAAAATATTTTTCTCAAAAAACATCCCCTATGGGGTTAAACGGGTGCGCAAAGTTAGTATGAAACTTTGCCGTTTTTGAAGTTATTCAAATGAAATTCAGCATTAAGGTTCTTTACTGAAAAGCATGAAATATGAGTAAAATCTTTTTTTCAAAATTCATCCCCTATGGGGTTAAACGGGGGCGCAAAGTTAGTATGAAACTTTGCCGTTTTTAAAGTTATTCAAACGAAATTCAGCATTAATATTCTTTACTGAAAAGCATGAAACATGAGTAAAATATTTTTTTCAAAATTCATCCCTTAGGGGTATAAACGGGGGTGCAAAGATAGTATGAAACTTTGCCGTTTTTGAAGTTATTCGAATGAAATTCAGCATTAAGGTTCTTTATTGAAAGGCATGAAAAACGAGTAAAATATTTTTCTTAAAAATCATCCCTTAGGGGGTTAAACGGGGGCACAAATTTCGTATGAAACTTTGCCGTTTTTGAAGTTATTCAAATGAAATTCAGCATTAAGGTTCTTTATTGAAAGTCATGAAATACGAGTAAAATATTTTTCTCAAAAAACATCCCCTATGGGGTTAAACGGGGGTACAAAGTTAGTATGAAACTTTGCCGTTTTTGAAGTTATTCAAATGAAATTCAGCATTAAGGTTCTTTGCTGAAAAGCATGAAACATGAGTAAAATATTTTTTTCAAAATTCATCCCTTAGGGGGTTAAACGGGGGTGCAAAGATAGTATGAAACTTTGCGGTTTTTGTAGTTATTCGAATGAAATTTAGCATGAAGGTTCTTTACTGAAAAGCATGAAGCATGAGTAAATTTTTTTTTTTAAAACATCCCCTATGGGGTTAAACGGGGGTGCAAAGTTAGTATGAAACTTTGCCGTTTTTGAAGTTATTCAAACGAAATTCAGCATTAATATTCTTTACTGAAAAGCATGAAACATGAGTAAAATATTTTTTTCAAAATTCATCCCTTAGGGGTATAAACGGGGGTGCAAAGATAGTATGAAACTTTGCCGTTTTTGAAGTTATTCGAATGAAATTCAGCATTAAGGTTCTTTATTGAAAGGCATGAAAAACGAGTAAAATATTTTTCTTAAAAATCATCCCTTAGGGGGTTAAACGGGGGCACAAATTTCGTATGAAACTTTGCCGTTTTTGAAGTTATTCAAATGAAATTCAGCATTAAGGTTCTTTATTGAAAGTCATGAAATACGAGTAAAATATTTTTCTCAAAAAACATCCCCTATGGGGTTAAACGGGGGTACAAAGTTAGTATGAAACTTTGCCGTTTTTGAAGTTATTCAAATGAAATTCAGCATTAAGGTTCTTTGCTGAAAAGCATGAAACATGAGTAAAATATTTTTTTCAAAATTCATCCCTTAGGGGGTTAAACGGGGGTGCAAAGATAGTATGAAACTTTGCGGTTTTTGTAGTTATTCGAATGAAATTTAGCATGAAGGTTCTTTACTGAAAAGCATGAAGCATGAGTAAATTTTTTTTTTTAAAACATCCCCTATGGGGTTAAACGGGGGTGCAAAGTTAGTATGAAACTTTGCCGTTTTTGAAGTTATTCAAATGAAATTCAGCATTAAGGTTCTTTACTGAAAAAAAATAAAACATGAGTAAAATATTTTTTTCAAAATTCATCCCTTAGGGGGTTAAACGGGGGTGCAAAGGTAGTATGAAACTTTGCGGTTTTTGTAGTTATTCGAATGAAATTTAGCATGAAGGTTCTTTACTGAAAAGCATGAAGCATGAGTAATTTTTTTTTTTAAAAACATCCCCTATGGGGTTAAACGGGGGCGCAAAGTTAGTATGAAACTTTTCCGTTTTTAAAGTTATTCAAACGAAATTCAGCATTAGGGTTCTTTACTGAAAAGCATGAAACATGAGTAAAATATTTTTCTTAAAAATCATCCCTTAGGGGGTTAAACGGGGGTGCAAAGATAGTATGAAACTTTGCCGTTTTTGAAGTTATTCTAATGAAATTCAGCATGAAGGTTCTTTAGGCGATACGAAGTTCGCCGGGTCAGCTAGTATTACAATATCACTGACTTGATTTGACTGTATGATTCTATGAAAAATAATATTTTTTTAAAAGTAAAATTAAATTTTACGTGCACCCTTTTTGTATTACAGCATCCAATTAGGTATTCCATTGGTTCTTGCGAGTACATCCTTATCATTTAAGGAGGTCTGACCTCGTTAACTGTAAGAAAACTCTTTGATAAACTCCTTGTTAATTAACCCCGCGCTATACTTGTAAACAATCCCCTTAATTCGGAAAAGTATTAGATTACGGGGTAAACTGGCGCCTATATAACTTTCGTACCTTCTCTAAAGGTTGGCATATATCAAATATTTTACATTCCATTAGAATCCAGAATTAGATAGGTATGGCTTTGTTGATTTTATGCTTACAAAATTAAAAAGAGACACAGATTTTTTCGTAATACCCTTAAAATATTACCATCGGTGTACAGTCAAGAGCAGGTCGACCTTTACATATCGGACTTTGTACCTTTCTAAATTCTATGTTATAACAGCCAAAATTGTACAGCAATTACAGTACAATTTGTAACCAAAAAAAATAAATGTCATGTTGTCAATAAACAAATGACAAATCCGGCTCGAAGGACCAAATTCGAAAATCGTAAGACCATTTTGAAAACACAACGAATGTATCTTAACTACCACCTCAAAAAATAAACCTCTGAACTTAGTAAATTGTTATAAATGTAATAGTTATTGAATTTAATGATGGATGCGATCAAATATACGAATATATTTGTGGAACACAGGCGTATTTGTATAACATACGTCTAGAAATCACCGTGGAAACAAGACTTAATTTAGGACCATACCCAGGCCCAACTCATCTGGGAACTAAGAGTGGATTTCCAAGTACATTTCATTTGGAAGGGAGGAAATTGTTCGAATTCCCACGAGACACGCACAAATCAATTGCTCGATTCCATATTGTGTTTTTATGTCGAATATAATTTCAATTTTCCGACGAAATAGCCGGAAAACTATAGTCGCCGTTGACATTATTTGGTTTTCTGGTTGACTTGTTTTATTATTGTTACTAACAAGCGCTTATATGGGCTTTGACTGTTCGATAAACTGTGACGTATGTATGGGATGACGTATGACTCGACTCGGAAGTACGACTCTCACAGAATATTGGCACGAAGCCTCTGCGTCTTGTTCGCTGAGTTAGAGATTTGGAAGCTCAAATCTTTTCTTATCCTCTTTATTTATGCAAACCAAACAAAGTATATATGTATAATTGATGGTTAAACGAACTTACCTTAAGTGATGTTCGACCATAATTATACTAGACGTTACATCCGCAGGGATTTATAGAATATATACCTTTGTAGTGTCACTTCTCAATGTACTAGGCGTTACACACAAATTTTTAGAGCTGTAAAAAAAACAATTTAAAAAGTATTCAAACGTCACCACTATTACGTCACCTTGCCGCCATTCTTCATTATCTTTAGAGAAGCCTGACTCGTTTGTGATTTTTGGGCTCAGTACTGGGTATGGGTGGGACTATAAATCCCTGCGGATGTAACGTCTAGTATAATTATGGTCGAACATCACTTAAGGTAAGTTCGTTTAACCATCAATTATACATACGACGTTACATCCTTGTGATTTATAGAATATATACCTTTGTAGATGTTCAGAGTTATGCCACAAACGAGGACGTGATGGCTGGAGAGGGACAGAATGAAATGGCCTTATCCAATCAAAAAGGAGTTGATTTATTTACTCAATCGACCATGGATCTATATAAGTAATACCACTGATAAAATTAAACAATAAGTATTTGACAGGAAATTTAAATTATGTAATTTTAACAATCAAAAACTGCCTCTGCAAATGCACCGTCTTCTTTATCGGTAATTAACGGCCGATTGTAAAATTTAGCGAATGTTAGTGAGTTTCCAGACCATCCCGCGGCTCGCCTTATTATGTCAATAGATACACTGCTTCGACTAGCTGCCGAAGTCGATGCATGCCGCGTACTATGCGCCGTGAAAATAGTTGTATCGACACCACTATCCGCTAACACATTTTTAATCCATCTACTTAAGGTAGCAGCGCTGGCGTTACGAATTGGTTTCTTAGTTGTAAGAATCAGTTTATCTGTGAAATGTAGACTTCTATATGTTTTTGTGGCCTCAATATAAGAAGATAGTGTTTTAGCAGGACAAATTTGTTCCTTAGCAGGAAAAAATGGTATAATTAAATTCGGCGCCGATCTATTAGGTGCCGAAGTTTTAATCAAATCATTAATATAAATTTCTATTCTTGCGGCATTTACTTTGATATTAGATAATCGTATCAAAGAGAGCGTCTGCACACGTTGTCCAGAAGACGCGAGAAGAGCAACAAGTTTTTTGGATAGGGAGTCCAAGGGAAGACTATCGTTCGGATAAAATTTGGAAAGATGATCAAGAACCAAATTTGGATTCCATGTGCATTCATACTTTGGGAAACAGGGTTTATTTCTATATACACCTTTCATAAACCTAAGCACACGGTCATCTTGACTAACACCTTTACCCAATATCAAAGCAAGTGCTGATCGGCAAGTATTGAGTGTTGAATAACCTGCACCTGCGTTATACTCGTCAACGAGAAATTCTAGAATATTTGGAATACCAGTATCAAAAATATAAACATTATTTTTAAGACAATATTGCCACCATCTTTTTAATACCACGTCGTATTGTTTCAAGGAACTGGGAGCTAAAGATGCCACTATAATTTTAATAGCGTTCACTGGCAGTGATTGTCTCTGGTAGGCTTGCTCGATAATCTTGATACCACCAGGGTAAGCCTCTTCCAGAGGGGGTGTTGGGTCCTGAAAGGTGATAATAACAATGAAGGGCTCGGGTCTAGATAGATCAGATTATCATGAGCTAGAGACAGGAACAATGGATACCACGGCTGGCTAGGCCAATAGGGTACGACCATGATACCAGAAGCCTGGTCGACAATAACTTTACGCAAACTTTTAAGGATTAATGAAAATGGAGGGAATGCGTAAAAGAAATAATGATTCCAGTCTAATGTGAAAGCGTCGATGTTATAAGCTAGAGGATCACGTTTCCATGAAACAAATTTCTTACATTTTGCATTTAGTCGTGAAGCAAATAAATCAATTTGTGGCTTGCCAAAGACATTCGTAATTTTATCAAAGGCTGATGATGCTAGATTCCATTCAGTGTCGATATTGGAGTGTCTTGATTCCTGATCGGCTTCTATATTCTCCTTCGACTTAATATAGGAGGCAAAAACAAAAAGATTTCTTTGCTCGCACCACTCCCAGATTTTTCTGGTTATTTCATTGAGGTGGATGTATTGGACGCCTCCGAATCTATTGATATATGCTATGGCAGTCATATTGTCTATACGGAGTAAAATTTCTTTATTGTACAAATCTTTGGCAAAACATTGCAAACCTATAAAAGCCGCCTTCAGTTCTAGCAAATTAATATGATCATTTGACTCTGTTTTATCCCAGAAACCATTGGCCCGTTCACTATTACAATAGATACCCCAGCCAGTAAGCGACGCATCTGAGAAAATTTCTAGAACGTACTTGCCGCTACGAATAGGATTATTAGATGTCCAAATTTTATTCTGCCACCAAAATAAATCTGACTTTATGCTAAGCGGTAAATCCATTATGCTATCATAATTGTCATTAAATTTGCGAAGGGCTAGAAATTTCTCTCTTTCAAGCCGCTTAGTATATACCCAGCCGTAGGAAACTGCAGGGCAAACCGAACATAGTAAACCTAAGAATTTTGCAAATTCTCGGATCGTCAAAGACTCCTTTTTTAATATACGTTTTGACTCATCCATAACCTTTTTACGTTTTTTATCTGGTAGGCATAAACACATATTTTGTGTGTTCAATTCAAAACCTAAGAAATTACACACTTGGCTTGGTGTCATTTTACTTTTCTCTTTGTTGATGACAAAGCCCAAACCCGTTAAAAGACTAACGACCTTTGAAACGTCATTTAAACAGCCCTGATAAGACTCGTTAATACATAACAAGTCGTCAAGATATATTACGAGAAGAAGTCCCTGATTTCTGAGATAAGTCACAACAGGTTTCATTAATTTCGTAAAAACTAGCGGAGCCAAAGACAGGCCAAACGGAAGGCATTGAAATTCATAGGTACGGCTATTAAATTGAAACCTAAGGTATTTCTTACTTGAATTATGAATGGCTACCAAAAAATATGCCTCCTTAAGGTCTACGGTTGCCATGTAATAACCACTACGTATTAACTTGGTGGCAGTGCGGATGTCTTCCATTTTAAAATGTTCTTGGCTAATGAATTTATTAAGCAATTTAAGATTAAGAATGAACCTGAAAGTGCCATCGCTTTTAGGTATCAAAAAAATTGTTGATATGAACTGCCCTGGCACGTGATGGCATTCCTTGATAACTCCCGATGATAAAAGCTTTGAAACCGAAGAAGTGAGGTGTTTAAGTTCTGTTGGACTAAATTTAGGGTTACTAGGCTCTGAGTATTGAACTGGAGTTTTATTAAATGGAATAATGAAACCTTTAATGTAATTCAAAACAATTGGATCATTGGTTATTGCTTGCCAATTGTTAAAGAAATGACGCAATCTACCTGCGTGTAAGATTACCTCTATTGGTTCTTGCGGAACCTCTGGTCTACTCTCGTTGCAGGAGGGGCTCGATTCTGGGTTGGTAGCGGTTTGCGGCCTTGTTGCATTGTATAACCTGGATTCGTTGAGTATCTCGGTTTCTGCCCACCCTGCCTCGGTGCTCTGTTGGTCTGTGACCGGGGTGGGCCTTTCCAGTTTCCCTGTTGTCTGGATGCGGAAGGAGGACCAGCATTAGACCGCTTAATCTGAAGACCCGATCTTTCGGCAGTCTTCGTAGCTTTTATCTTTTCACCCAAGTTTGAACCAAAGAGAAAAGAATCTCTTTTAACGTCAGACAGAGTAGTGCTAAATTTTTTATCGAGTGACGAAGTTATCAACTTGCGTCTATGTTTCGTATTCTCATAATGAGAATCTAAAAAAATCTGGCTTATTTCGGACAGTCTTTTTAAGGTCTCCACCTTTCCGAGGTCTTCCTTAATAAGAGCAGAGGCTAAGTTAGTAAGGCCAGCGATTCCCAATCCAAGTTGGTTTTGTGCCTTTTCGAGGTGTTTGTCTCTATTCTTAATACTATCGCTTAGCACTGCAGAGATTTCTAAATTGAGCTTAGGTGCTTTTGATAAACAAAATTCTCCGGTATCAGGGTCTTCTTTACAATGGTGTCTTTCACCTCTTTAGTCAGACCCTCTACAAGAACCCTACCCCAACGTTTAGCAATCTCCTCATTGATAGCCGGTCCGAGTAACTCCTCCTTTCCAGCAGGATCTCCTAATGCCTCTAATATCTCGGGCGGCAAAAGCTCTGGTTCCTCAGTAATCGGCACGTGGCTTGTGCTGGGTACTGGATCCGTAGGGTGCGGGTTAGAGTTAAGTACATCTACAATATCTGCTGGATTAGACATGCCCAATTGGGCAACAGTGGGCACGACACCAGACTGAGACACATCTGATAAATCTGATTGAGATGATAATGGTCTTAATTCAGGGGTCCTTGACCTTGGATAATATGGACGGTAATCTGGAAAGGCAAGGGAGAAAAAAATATATATTTATATTTTCCTCAGCAGTATTTAGTCACTGTACGTAATCTCGTTACGCCTCTAGACTAGATTTAGGCTGCTATTTGCAAACCGAATATCATTTAAAGTCATTGTACGTAATCACGTTACGCCTCTAGACTAGCAAGTTATCAATCGTGCTCATGTCACGAAGTATAACTTATAAATATAGTCCATATTGTCGTGATTTTAATTATTTGTATTTTTGTTTTAACATTTCAATTATATTATTTTATTTTAATCGGAAACGAAAGTAATATTATTCCTTTTTAATTATGGCAACACATGGATTGACATCCGGTGAGCGTCCGTTGGCGGGAACCTCCATTGGCGGGAAGCGAAAAAGCGGGAAACTGGTTGCGCGCGTAGGCGATATGTGGAGGAGCTAGAGCAAGAGGAAGCAGTCGAGTCACAGCTCCCGAACTGAAAGGACGTCAAGCCATATATATAGTCAATACCAGTGTATAGTTAACTAGTTAATCAAGTAATTAGTCGAGTATTAATAAATAAAGATTATTGTACCGTGTTTGTGAGTTTCACTTCATATCAGAAGTGGAATAACGCCCAAGGTAAGCTTTAGTAACAACTTAGCATGATTAATAAATTAATGATAAAGTAAGTGGATACAAAGTGCAACTATTTTTTTTCTCATAGGAAATGTAGTTACTCCATTCTACATTTCATTTTAGAAACATTTTTTAAAATTAGAATTGCAGAGTGATGTTATCACTATTGATATGATTCGGTCGGAAGACTCCGAGACTATCCGATCGTGCCAATATGATAAAGTCTAAGTGTAGTGTTAGTATTGCAATATGCTTGATCAGGGCTACACCCTGATAGCAAATACGTTATTATTGACACTACATATTATTTTGCGATACTAATTTCGAAGAGTTTGATAGTTATAATAAGAGTGTCTACTGCCGTTGGAATTGTAATGGGCGGTATTATTATTGGCGTGACTCGGTCGGGATAATCCGAGACAATCCGGTCGTGCTAATACAATGCAGCCTGTGTGTGGTGTCGATGTTACAGTTTGTAATTATTGACACTACATGTTATCTAAAATTCTAACGGTATACATAGACCTATTTTTTTTATGTATCTACATTTGTTACATTTAATTTGTAGGTATGGATAAACTAATTATTTAAATTGTGTTACACACGTACGTTAAACACGTATGTAAGTTATAAACTTAAAATAATTGCACTTTATTTAATTAATGATGGATTAATCTTACTGAACCAAGTGCGTTCATTAATTTGGGCTAAGTATGTCCATCGAACCAAGTGTGTTCGCGAATTAAATAGGCTAAGTATGCCTCGGTGAACCAATTGCGTTCATTAATTTGGGACCAAGTGTGTTCGCGAATTAAATAGGCTAAGTATGCCTCGGTGAACCAATTGCGTTCATTAATTTGGGCTAAGTATGCCCATCGAACCAAGTGTGTTCGCGAATTAAATAGGCTAAGTATGCCTCAGTGAACCAAGTGCGTTCATTAATTTGGGCTAAGTATGCCCCATCGAACCAAGTGTGTTCACGAATCGGATAAGCTAAATGTGCCTTATTGAACCAAGTGCGTTCATGAATTGGGCAGCCTAACGAGTTTAATTTTGAGATTTAAGTTTTGAATATTGAGGCTTGGATTTCGAAATTAAATTTTGAGTAATGAATTTTGAGTAATGAATTTTGAGTAATGAATTTTGAGTAATGAATTTTGAGTAATGAATTTTGAGTAATGAATTTTGAGTAATGAATTTTGAGTAATATTTTGAGTAATGAATTTTGAGTAATGAATTTTGAGTAATGAATTTTGAGTAATGAATTTTGAGTAATGAATTTTGAGTAATGAATTTTGAGTAATGAATTTTGAGTAATGAATTTTGAGTAATGAATTTTGAGTAATGAATTTTGAGTAATGAATTTTGAGTAATGAATTTTGAGTAATGAATTTTGAGTAATGAATTTTGGGTAATGAATTTTGGGTAATGAATTTTGAGTAATGAATTTTGAGTAATGAATTTTGAGTAAATGAACTGAACTTTTAGATTTGAATTGGGAATTTTAATTTAATGTTGTAAGTAAAGTTTGACTTTAAATACAATTTGTTTTTTTTCGGATGGAGAACATGAATACCTACCGTCATGGGAGACGACGTGCCCCAAAGAGAAATAAGCAACCGGCGGAGTGGGTCGTGGAGGAATTGGAGCCAGGAGTAGGAGCGCACGCAACGGGTTCCAGAGAACGGACGGCAGAGCCGCTGAGTCCTGCAAGGAAGAAGCAGAGAGAGGCGGCTTCTATATCAGCAGGTGAAGTAATTAGACTAGTTGAACAACTACAAAGACCAGATGACTCGGGAACCCGCCGTTTGAACAACAGTCATTTGACTAATGTAGTCCCAGAGTTTGACCCGTCTAGTAAAAATCAGGGTATAGATAGCTGGTTGAGGAAAGTGGACGAATGTGCTATAATTTACGAATGGGACGAGAAGCAGACCATACATTTCGCACTGCAAAAGTTGTCGGGGCTCGCTAAAAGGTGGTTCGAAGCCCTGCCATCAGTTGTATTTAGTTGGGCAGATTGGCAATTAAAGTTAAGAAAAGCTTTCCCTGACGAGCGAAATTATGGTCGGCTTCTTGAAGAGATGTTAGGCCGGACCTCACTTAATAACGAGAGTTTGAGGGAATATTTCTATGATAAGTTGACACTGCTGAATAGATGTAGAATCCACGGACAAAACGCAGTCGATTGTATCGTTTATGGTATTACAGATAGGTCCATTAGAAATAGCGCTCAAGCATTGAGCTGTAAGGAACCAGAGGACCTTTTGAATTTTCTTAACTCTCAACGCCCTAGTGACAGTTTACCTCTTTCCAATAGAAGACGTTATGATAACGTAAGACAAACTAACCCTAATACCAGTTCTGCAACTAGTAGCGGTAGTGTTACTTGCTTCAATTGTCGCGGAAGGGGGCACCCCTATTTCAAGTGTCCAAAACCTATTACACGATGTCGAACTTGCCGTAGAGTCGGACACGATTCTGATATCTGTAAACTCAGCCCGTTAACCCTCCCTACCGATTCAAGGCAAGTGAATAATGACGAACGTAAGACAATGATTATCTGTACACCCAACAACACCAACGACAAGTTTTTCAAGAAGATTGATATAAACGGTCACAGTTTTGTTGCATATGTCGATTTTGGAAGCGACAGTAGTTTAATTCGCGAATCAGATGCTCTGCTTTTAGAATCGCCCAAAATCTTTTCCAACCTGCCTACTATAAGAGGGTTTGGGAACTCCACAGTTGTGCCGTCTTATAAAACAATTGTTAATATTAAAGTAGATGATATTGAATCACAAATTGAATTGCTCGTCGTTGGTGATGAATTTCTGCATACCCCTTTACTACTTGGACAGAATTTTACTGAATTGCCTAATGTGACCGTTCTCAAAGATTTTAATAGACTGTTCTTTTATAGTAACCCTCACGACTGTACTAACCCCCAAGGAAACATTAAATTAATGGTTCTAGAACCTACGGAAATCGGCAAAGTAGGTCTCGTTTCTGTGTCTACAACAGACCCGACCTTTAAGGGTGATGTCTATATTGAGGGTTACACGTGCGGTGAGCCCGGGAGGGAGTTCCGTTTGCATCAGGGTGCATATCGTATAGATACTGGAAAGGGACATTTAGTTTTGACTAATCTAACAGCCAAGGCACTGACTCTGCACCCTGGGATGATACTAGCTAGGGCCACACCATTTATAGAGAGAGATGTTAGGTGCGTGAATAGAATTTATAGGGATATAGCCACACTCGAACCGCTTAATCGTTCAGATATTAAAGTAGGACCTAGCATTGATGAAGCCACGTGTGATAGGCTTTATAATATGTTACAGTCATATCGCGATTGTTTTGCTTTAGGTCTCAGTGAAATAGGTTGTGTTGAAAAGACCGAAATGACAATCGAGTTGATCGACGATAAACCAGTGGTTTATCGCCCATACCGACTGTCGCATTATGAAAGAGGTCAAGTTAGCGAAATTGTCGATGACCTTTTAAAAAATGATATCATCCAGAAATCGAGTTCAAACTACGCTAGTCCTATTTTAATGGTTAGGAAGAAAACGGGTGAACAAAGACTTTGTGTTGATTTCCGCGCCCTAAATAATAAAACCAAAAAGAATTGCTTCCCACTACCACTTATTGAAGACCAGTTGACTAATCTTAGTGGAAATTCATATTTTACTACACTAGACCTTTCTTCCGGATATTATCAGATCCCTATGGCTAAGGAAAGTCAACACTTAACCGCGTTCGTAACTCCTGATGGCCATTATGAATTCAAAAAGATGCCCTTTGGTTTAGCAAATGCCCCAGCCGTATTTCAGAAGGTGATAAATGATATGTTAGGCTCAAAACGCTTCGATTCTGCGTTAGCTTACTTGGATGATATTTTAGTGCCATCACTAGATATTGAACAGGGCTTCAAAAGACTAGAAGAAGTCCTTGATTTACTGAGAGAAAATAATCTCACGCTTAAACTTTCCAAATGCCGTTTTTTTGAAAGTTCCTTGACTTATTTAGGCTACGAAATCTCAGCTGATGGCATTAGACCTGACGAGCACAAAATATTGGCAGTCAAACATTTTCCTGTTCCCAGAAATGTACACGAAGTCCGTCAGTTTTTAGGATTAACTGGATACTTTAGAAAATTCATTAGGGGCTTTGGCGAAATTGCTCGACCCCTCACTTATCTACTCAAAAAAGACTCTACTTTTAAATGGACGAGTCAGGAGTTTAAAGCGTTTGAATTATTAAAGAATAAGTTAATTGACCGTCCCATATTGGCGCTGTATAACCCCAAATACGCCACAGAGTTGCACACTGATGCTAGTGCATTAGGTATAGGCGGAATATTGTTGCAGTGGCAGGATAGTCCGCGTGTCTTGAAACCTGTGGCTTATTTTAGTAGGCAGACAACACCCGAGGAACGACACCTTCATGCGTATGAGCTAGAAACCCTGGCCATAGTTTGTTCACTAAAGAAATTTAGGGTATATCTTTTGGGGGCAAAATTTAAAGTCGTAACAGACTGTCATGCGCTTAGGACCACTCTTACAAAGCGAGATCTTGTACCCCGTATCGCAAGATGGTGGCTTCAAATTAGTGAGTTCGTATTTGATATTGAATATAGGCCAGGAGCCCGCATGGCGCATGTAGATGCCTTGAGCCGAAACACTACTTTATCCAATGATAGGGTAAATGATTCTGATATCACAGTCTACAATATTCAAAAAGAAAACTGGCTGTTGACTCTACAAATGACTGACCCCGACATTGTTCGTATTACAAAAGTCCTGAAATCTGAGACTGATGACTTTGTTAAAGATATAAAGAAAAACTATGTTATTAAAAACCATCGACTTTTTAGGAGAGTTGACGACAGGCTATGTCTCGTAGTTCCCCGTAATGCTAGGCTACAGATATGTCGGTCCAACCATGATGACATAGGACACTTGGGTGAAACAAAAACCACAGAGAAAATTCAAAGCGAGTTCTGGTTCCCTAAAATGCGTCGTTTTATAAAAAAGTATTTAAACAGTTGCATTGAGTGTGCTTATAATAAAGATAGGTCTGCTAAGAAGAAATCTGGGTATTTGTATCCCATAGAGAAGGTGAGCGTTCCCTTCCATACGATTCACATTGACCACCTTGGTCCATTTATTAAAAGTAAGAAAGGAAACGCTTACATTCTTACTCTCGTTGATGGTTTCACAAAATATGTTTTTGCAAAAGCAGTTAAGGACACAAAGACAAAAAGCACACTCAAAGTTCTTGAAGGTATTTTTTATGATTTTGGCCTACCAGCCCGTATAGTCTCAGATCGCGGTACGTCATTTACCTCGGCATTATTTGGTAGCTTTTGTGATCAACACGGTATCAAACACGTACTAAATGCGGTTGCATGTCCAAGGGCGAATGGTCAAGCCGAAAGGTTCAACCAAACGATCCTTAACTCACTTAGCAAGTATGGCTGTGGTGGGGACGAGCGCGACTGGGACACGTGGCTGGGTAACGTACAGTGGGGAATAAATAATACCATAAATAGCACAACACAAAAAACGGCAGCAGAGGTTTTATTTGGTATAAGACTGCGCGATAGTTTTAGTAATAAGTTAGATATTGAGTCCAGCGCTCAGTCTGTGACTCTGCAAGAGCTCAGGGCTGTAGCGGCCGGTAAGATTAAAGAAACCCAAATAAAACAAAAAATTAAGCATGATTTCGCGAGAACCCCTGCTCCCGTTTACAAAGAGGGAGATTTAATAAAAATAACAAGAACAAATTTTTATAATAACGGCCAAAGTACTAAACTTCTTTCAAAATTCATTGGACCATATAAAATTATAAAAGAGCTAGGACACGATAGATATAAGATCGCTAGTGTACCAGGGTTTAACAATAATAAAAGACCCTTCGAAACTGTTGTTGCAGCCGACAGGGTTAGACCATGGATAAATTTAAAGTCGCCAGCATTGACAGCTGAAATTAATTCTGATACCTCTAGTTCTGATAGTGAAGATGACGTTCCATTGTCCGAGCTGCAACAACGAAGTCGTTGTTAAAAAACCGAATGTCGTGATTACAAATCTTTAATTATTTTAAGCTTTGTACACTATATCCGTCTATATCAATGACTGTATCGTAGTGATTTTGAAAATTGTTTACTTTTTAGCTTCTGTAGTGATATTTGTGATATGAATCCTTAATATGATTACAAATCGTTGAATTATTATGTAGTAGCGTATTATGATTTTGGATCTTTTATTACTTTTAAGTTTTCTGTACTATACCACTCGTCCACAATGTTAACCTTAATATTATATTTCTGTATACATAAGGAGTTATATTTAAGTACGTACGTCAGGAGACTGCACGTTATCGGATGGCCGAATGTCGTGATTTTAATTATTTGTATTTTTGTTTTAACATTTCAATTATATTATTTTATTTTAATCGGAAACGAAAGTAATATTATTCCTTTTTAATTATGGCAACACATGGATTGACATCCGGTGAGCGTCCGTTGGCGGGAACCTCCATTGGCGGGAAGCGAAAAAGCGGGAAACTGGTTGCGCGCGTAGGCGATATGTGGAGGAGCTAGAGCAAGAGGAAGCAGTCGAGTCACAGCTCCCGAACTGAAAGGACGTCAAGCCATATATATAGTCAATACCAGTGTATAGTTAACTAGTTAATCAAGTAATTAGTCGAGTATTAATAAATAAAGATTATTGTACCGTGTTTGTGAGTTTCACTTCAATATAATTGTCAGAATGTTCTATTACCTGTTTTTATTAATATGAAAAGAACGAACCATGGATAAACGATACGTATAAAACACGTATCCGTCCTATAAACAAGTTATTAAATAACAAAAATTTATAAATTTGTCATTTTAAAAATATTAATTTCTATGAAGGTAGTTTCATAGTAAAAATAATATCGAATAAAATAATTTTCGTTGCCACAATTTAAAAATAATAATTTCTATGAAGGTAGTTTCATAGTAAAAGAATATCGAATAAAATATTTTTCGTTGTCACAATAATGACAAACTTCATCATAATAAAAACCTTAAATTTTAACGCTAGTTTTAAAACAAATGATAGTTTGATAAGAAAAGTTTAAATTTTACTGACCTTCGTTATCCGTACTCGAAGATGAGTCGTATAACTTTTGTTCAAGGCGTCTTATTTTTCGCCTAATCTTCGAATTATCGCGTTCTCTTTTCCTTTTCCCCATAATTACACACTATTACACACAATAACACTTTAAATCTAAATTTAAACGACAAGAGATGTTGCAACGCCTATGCCCAAAAAAGGAATGAAGAATGGCGGCAAGGTGACGTAATAGTGGTGACGTTTGAATACTTTTTAAATTGTTTTTTTTACAGCTCTAAAAATTTGTGTGTAACGCCTAGTACATTGAGGAGTGACACTACAAAGGTATATATTCTATAAATCACAAGGATGTAACGTCGTATGTATAATTGTATATGTAGAGGTTATATTACCTATACAACTTCTTTTTGAATCATCGTATCCCCCATATTTATGTTGATATCCCATAAAAATATATTCTCATAGTTTAGATAGACAAAAGATAAAAGTAGGCCGCTATACCTCGTTTCCTTCAACATAAATATTGGGTGGGTTGGCTATTACATAAACTAGGCCTAAAGTTTTTGTAATAGATAGGGTCAAGGTGAAAGGTGACATATCTGCTCGGTGAATTAATGGATAATCTCAAGTGCAGAGGTCGAGGAGTTGTTTTGCTACCCTCAGAGGTTTATGGCTGTTTATTCTGTAATTTCTCTTAAGAATTGGCAGCTATTTATCGTTGTAGCATATTCTGTTTTAGGTTGCAACTATTATGGACTTTCAAGGAATCATATAGGACCACATAGATTTAAAATTAGTAAATAAATATTAAGATAACTATTTATCTATCCGAACATAATATTACTCTGTACGTATTTAACATCTAAGTAAAGACGATATAATATTTTGTATAATTTGGAATACGAACTTGAGATCTATGAGCTAAATGTAATTTATTAACAATTGCTCGCTACTTAAAACTATGCGAAGTACCCACCTTCGTTGTGGATACATTGGTACTGCTAAAGTTACAGGCGGCGTTAATCACTTTCCATTATTTCATAAAAACAGAAGTTAAAATTGCGATCCCAAAAATCTTCTAAATAGGCGATTTCTTTTTGAATATTAGTCCTAACAGCTGATGTACAAGTATTCTGTCGGACATTACCGAAATTGCGTGAAAAATGACGCGGCCTGATTATGATTTATGGTCTTCCCGCCCTAATTAACCCCCACCTGTAGTTAAAACAATGGATTTTCTGTGACCCCATTCTCCTGACGTGCTTTATATTCGTTTTTGGTAGATTGCACCTCGTATTCTGTATTTGCTTTTCAGAATAGTTTAACGGTAAATACCTGGAATAATTTGTAGCAAATAGTATTTTGGTATTTGCACAACGCATGCTTTGAGTCCGCTTAATAGTTTCTATGAAAGTGTCCCAAAGCGCAAATACCCACCTATTTGCGCTTTGGGAAAGATGCAAATGACATTTTCCAAAAGTTCAACTGAAGTTTTATGATGTGATACAATAATAGTTTAGAACATAGTATTTCAATGATCTCCAAAAATTTTGAAAACATTGTCATCAGTACCAAGATATATATTTCAGTATCTACAAAATATTCACAGCCACGTGCGTGTACTACTTTTCTATGTAAAAACCCAGAGTTAATATACGAGATTTTATGGTGATAATGTCTTAGCAACCAAAGAGTAAGGTAAATTCTCTTCTTCCTACCCTTTCTTTCAACTTATGTGGGAATGATACAGCATGTCATCTCGACCGTAACATTCTTTCTGCGCATGCTATTCTTAACGTACATCAACTCTCTTTGGTCTTCCCCGATTTCTAACTCGTCATCTTTAATACCGTTAACGACATTACTCTCTTTTCTTCTTCTCAATCCTATCCCAATCTATCACTCCTCATCTTTTCTTCTCCTTTTGGTGCTACTTCCAAACATCCTCACACATACTGGTTTCTTACCTTTAGTCACGCTACACATCCAGCTTAACATTGTCATTTCCACTACATGCAGTTCACTTTCATCTGTCACCTTTGTAGCCCAGCACTCCGAACTATGTTTAGTTCGACATGACTGCTCATACTTTTAGGTAAATACACCTATAGTCTTATGACTATCACATTAGGAACGCAATTTTCGAAATACATAAAAAGGTACGTTGAGTTGAATTGGATCGTCCCGGAGTTATGAGGGTCGGACGACCATGCGTCACAATCACTCTCTGTCTTAGACCTGCGCCCTCTCCCTAAATATTGCTTTTGGTACAGCTGAAAAACACGTGCCTAATTCACGTTTGAGATTCAACCCTATTTTCTTACATTAAGCTACAAATTCAAGGTGCTTATAATAGTGTATTTACAGCGTTCGGTCTGATAAACCTGGCGTGTTTTTATATTTGATGTAGTACTTAACGTTTGATAAAAGGTAATATTATCACTTGTTATAGTTTATTTTTTGTGAAAGAACAACTTTTTGGTTTATGGATATATGGTTGCAAATGTGATATTTTGTAGGCGTGTGATAAACTTTTCGTTATGCGAAGATGAAAACTGTGAGGAAGAGAAGTCAGTTATAGGATTGATATTGATAAAAAATCCTATTTCTCCTAGATAGGACTACTTACTTTTTAGTATATTTTTTATACGTTGTGTGAATTGTGTACAAAACATTTTTCATTCTAGTTAACTTGTTAGAAATCCGTGTCTAATAGAACATGAGGTAAAGCAATAATTTTCCATTTTATATTCAGACCTAATGGAGTTCCAATAACGCCCACTTAATTCCGCGCCGATAAGTGCATAAAGAGTATTCTATCGCGTGCAGGCCAGGCGCTGTTATGTATGCTGCAACTTCGAAATAACTTTGCTAGTGCGCTCTATTTGCTTAGCTCTCGAACCGCGACTCCCGCTCAAACTACTCCATGGCATAGACTAAAATAATTGGCTGATACAGAAGGGTATTTAATTTGAATGATAATTTTATTCTGACAACATAATATGGTCCTAATTCACGTTTCCTTCTCATCTTTGACGGATAGATAAATTTTAACGTAAAAATTTAATTGATCGTAAATATTCTGTAGAAGTGTGGAAAAATCCTTGTATGGTTCGTAACTGATTTAATTATGATTATATTGAAAAATAATGACATGAAAAAAAACAAGTACAAGTTAGCAACCATACATGTAAAGCAGCGAAACTTGCCAAAGTATTTTTTTTTATACCAACTAAGATCCCGTCCCCTTGGGTTCGTGATTCGAAATTTAGTTTCTGTGTTTCAAAGTGGTTTCAGTTTGATCCTTATTATTGATAGTTTAATGTGAAACATTTAGTTTAAAGTGTATATTCAGTTGAATTTATGATCAGGAATTATTAAAAGTGCATTATCGTGTTGACTTCGAAATTCGCCTTCACTGAAAAAATTTTGCTATCGTATTTCTTCGAGGCGTCTTGACTCAGAGACTGTATACTGAGTCGAGACAGCATGAATACGCTGCTTTGAATGATAATAATTATCCTATTACATGACACTGGCTAATTGCAACGAACAAGAATACAACTGACGACCTCCGTGGCGTAATAGTTACCACGCCAGACCGCCACCCAGGAGGTCCCGGGTTCGATCCCCGGTCGGGCCATGATGAAAAACGAACTTTTTCTGATTGGCCTCGGGTCCTGGATGTTATATGTATTTGTTATAAAATATAATATTGTTGAGTTAGTACACAAGTTTCGAACTTACTTTGGGGCTAGCTCAATCTGTATGAATTGTCCCTATATATATTATTATATACATTTTATTAATGCCAACTTGAAGAAAAAAAATATGTAGTTACCTCCGCCACTCTGTCTCTATAAACATACAACAGACAGAACTATTGCTTTAGGCGGGTATACTGCGAGTGTTCAATAGTAATAGCACAGTATAATAAATAGTACTAAGTAATAGGGTTTGTCGATATTTTCCATTGTATGAATATAACCGACGCGACTTTTATTCTAAAGCCAAATTATATTTTCATATTTTTTTGTGTATGTGATACATGTTTAGGAACTTCTTTATTTTTTTTGTTAGCTATTTAGGTACTGCCACATGCTGGGCAGCCTCCCCTTTACGCTTCCAAGCATCCATGTCATTTGCCAGTTCCCCCCAATCTCTGCAAAAGGCAGTCAGGTCGTCTGACCAGCCCATCCTTGGCTTACACAATTTTTCCGTCTGTTTGGAGCCATGACGTGACGACTCGAGCCCACCTTTCTGGTTTCATAGGAACTTCTTTATAAATATTTACATAATATTTTTTTATTCTTTGATCAAAGTGATTTTTACAAGAAATCTCTCCAAAGCTGCGAAAATGAAATTGACTCATCCTTGTAGCAGACATTCTCTCTTTACTTTATCTTAACAGAGCCACTGTTTTTCTACTAAACTTTATATTTGATGTTTTGTCACAATCACGATTGAAACAAAGGATTCAACTGCAACTTGAGTACAGTCTTGATAAATTGGAAGGCGGTGTTTTATGCGCATTGTATATTCTCACAAAAATTAGCTACTATTTTGTTTTCTCTTGTTGTTGTTTTTTGGTATTTGGCACACATAGTTTACTTTTGTTAATATTATGATTTATTATGATCATTATGATGTTCTCTGCAAGGCGGTTTATGGCTTAAAATCTTATGAGTTAGTTTTAAAAGGTTACTAAAACGAGTTTAAGAGGAATAGAAGTAAAAATATTTGAATTGTTCTCGCTTGTTCGTAACTTCACGATAATGGTGTCGTCTATACACATAACTAGTTTTAGTTCAGTGACGGAAAGACTAGTATCTAGTAATAGAATAATACATCTAAAATGTTCCAAGATTGCTTTTTGAAATTAAAAGCTAACTTTTAAGTAATTTAATAATGTACGCACAGGTGAGATAATTCAAGATACAGTTATTTTGATATAGCTATCTCTACCGTAATATTCGTACATTGTTCTTCTTTGATTATTTTAGTACTAACAGTGAGTTATAGAAATATGTTTTAAAGTTAATGATACATTAAATATGACTGTCAAATTAAGAAAGAAGAAAGTTATTTGTGACTTAAAATCTCATTCATTAACTGTGAATTGTTTATGTGCAAATCACTGCATTTTTAGAAAAAAAAATAACTAGGTCGATGTATTTTATGTGATATGAATTTCATCTAAATCTGAGGGGTTGCTTTTTTTCGTGTATTTAATAACAATTAACAATAAAACTTCACTGATAAACATCTGTGATTCTATTGTTGAAAATACATTTATACGAATTTATTAGAATTAATTAATATGTCAGAATCATTTTAGAATTGACCGCTAGCTTCTGAAAGTGCGTGAAATTGTAAAAGTTAAACCGCCGAAGCCTCTAAAGAAGCACCGCAAACATAAACGCCAGCGGGAAAAGTTGTTAATTAAAACCGCAACGTCCTTTATAAATACATACTAAATAATTTTATTTTATTATGCATGCTTTTAATCTAAAAATCTATGACGTCATCCTTAAGATGTATTTATCTTTCCTTTTTAACCGACTTCAAAAAAAGGATGAGGTTCTCAATTCGACTGTATTTTTTTTTGTGGATGATATGACTCTCATTCCGGGGTAATAGGATTCCAAGTATTTAGGCAGCCCAGTGGCGCGTTGGTAGTGACCCCAGAGGGTGCGGCCGGTGCGGGTTCGATTCTCGCTCGGGGCAATATTTATATGATGGCATTTGTGTTTGTCTCGAATCTGGGTATTTTCTATGTATTTTACGTATATAATTAACAATAATAGAGTTTTTCGTTTTTTTGCGTCTCTCTCCTAAACGGTAAAAGCTAATGGAAAATAGTGAAATGCCTTACAAAATTGTATTAAATGCTTATATACCTGAATTTAATTCCGTTGAACAAAATAATCTTGATAGTTATCAAAACGGCTCATCAAAATTAGTCTGCCACAATCGTAAATCGTAGCAAACAAAACAATTAGAGTTAGAATGGAGTTGTAGGTAATTTATTGGATAGAAATTAGTTAGGCCATCCATCAGGGGCTCGCGCTTGGATACAATCCGCGTTCATCGTATTTCAGCCTTGTGGTTCTGCTATACATTTTGCGGCAATCATTATAGTTTAAATGTATTCTGTTCATGTTATAAGCATTTATCTATTAATGTTATTACAATTGCAATTAACTTATGGATTACAACTAAAGCCGGTTTGTTTTGAACTCGGTTCAAAAGGTTACAGCGAGTGCTCATTGACGGTTGCACAGTATAAACCACAGAAAATGTTTAGTATAAAATCTGTCTGTGTTTAAAACCTGCAAACTTTAGTATGAATAGACGCTGCGTAATTAGTATGAAACCTTTTGTCTACACTGTCTTAAACCTCCATAAAAGAGCAAGTGCTAAGTCAGGAAAATGCATTGCTGCATGCCCCGCCACTTGGGGAGCGGCGGGGGTATGTCGGGCTCCCCCTCTAACCACTTGGGGTATACCGACTAAAAACCTGACTGACTGCCACCTCATCCGCCTAGATGGGCGGGGCTGCGGGAACAATGATACAACCGCTGCCCCGCCGGCGGTCGTCCGAAGACCCCCTTGTTGGGCTACGGCACGATTGGCGGCGCGCGCACGACTAGGCGCGCCGCGCCGCAACACTCGGGGACTTCCGTTCTAATGGGCAGCGGTTCCCCAACCCGCCGCCCGGAAGCCCCCGTTAGGGTGGCAGTCGCCGGGCATGGGCCAAACGCCTGCCGCCCGGTCTTTTTCGGCGGAGCGGGGGGGCGGCTGGATCCGCTTCCCTCACCCGCTCCGCTGCCTCCTTCTGCGTCATTATTTCGCCGCAGAAGGAGGCCATCGCATCCCACGACCTCTCGCTCTCGACCATTTGTTTGACAACAGCCGGGAGCGAGAGGTCATCGCCAACAATTGCCACGAGCGCGGCGCGTGGCGCAGCCCACGCCGGGCATTCCTCAAGTGTGTGCTGCGCCGTGTCCTCCACGCAGCCGCACTCGTGGCACTCCGGAGTTTCCTCTCTCCGAGCCACGTTGTGCAGGTACCAGCCGAAACACCCATGGCCAGACAGCACCTGCACAACGTGGTAACTAAGCGCACCGTGGCGCCTCCCTATCCAATTTTCCAGGACCGGACAGATGGCGCCAACGGTGCGCCGCCTCGGTCTGCCGGCCCTCGCCAGCCCTTCCTCACATCTCAGCGCCCATTCCTGGATGAGGGACTCCCGGGCAATCTCCCTCCAACGCAGGACCCCATCCGGGAATGGGTTCCCGCCGGCACGGGATTCGGCGGTTAGCTTGTAGGCTGCCGCCAGCACCACAGCGTCTAGCTCCCAAGGCGGACTCGCCGCCAACACGCACGCTGCCTCGCCCGAGATGGTGCGGTATCCCCTCACCGCTCTGACCGCCATGGCCCGCTGTGGTTGTCGCAGCAGGGCCATGTTGCGCGGGGTCAGAGCGTCGGCCCATATGGGGGCTCCGTAGAGGGCCATAGACCGCACCACCCCTAGATAGAGGCGGCGGCAGGCGACACTCGGTCCGCCGACGTTGGGGAGCAGGCTGCCTAGTGCGGCGGCTGCCCCCTTCAAGCGCGGCACAAGTCGCCGGAAGTGTTCGGCGAATGTCCACCGACCGTCAAGTATAAGACCAAGGTATTTAATACTCGGCTCGACGGCGATGGACACACCCCCGACGACTATGTACGCTCCTGGAGGTGGCTTTTTCCGGGGCCCATGAAAGCACAGGGCCTCGGTCTTGTGCAAGGCCACCTCCAGGCCCAACCGCCGAATCCGCGCCACCACGTGTGCTACTTCGACCGTAGCGAGCACGGCCGCAGCGCGGTAGGATTTGCCGCGGGCCGTTACTAGGGTGTCGTCGGCATAACAAATCAAGCCGACGCCCCTCAAGTTCTCGCCCCGCAGCACCCAGTCATATCCGATGTTCCACAGGAGTGGACCCAGAACCGACCCCTGTGGAACACCGCAAGACACCGCTCTACGGCCCCATCCGCCAGGGACCGGAAAGACGACCTCCCTCGCGCTGAGATAGTGCGCTAAGAACCCCTCTAAGTAGCGTGGCATGATGCGCAAGCGCCGACCGAATCACCTCCCAGGGGAGCGTGTTAAACGCGTTGGCGATATCTAACGATACCGCCAGCACGACTTCACCCCGGGAGGTGGCCTCGTCCGCCAACGTTCGGAGCCTCGTGACCGCGTCTATCGTAGACCGGCCGCGGCGGAAGCCGAACTGCCGGTCGCTTAGGTCCGGGCCTACCTCCTCTAAATGCTGGATGAGGCGAGCCGCGACCACTCTTTCAAGCTTCTTACTTCACTCCTGCCCTAACTTAACATAACAACTTAATACGATGTTAATACAATTCATATAACGTAACACTCATCGCAACACTAAATTATATTCAAACATAAATGGACCAAATTCAAAAGTGCAACAGTAAATACAAATTTATTTGAAATATTGCGACTTTTTTTGTACAAAATTATTTCTGGTTTTAACTAACACATATTCAATTCATCGCTCGCTGGGAAAATAGCATAAAAAATGTTTCCAGTATGTATAAATTTACAGTGACATTGTATAATCGCGTATCTACAATCCGCATTGTATATTTTTACTCCCGTCGTTTTACCGGCACAATCCGGTTAGTCTCGTCCCCGGATTGGTATCCTATATAGAGATATAAATATTCCATAAATATAGATAAAAAAGTAGATTAGATAGATTCTTTACTTGTATCAACTGAGGCACACATTATAATATATCTTCAAAACAGTTCCGAGTTGCCTACATAAAAAAAAATAAGTAGTAAACTCGGATACGGATCAGTTTTTTAGTGCTCGAGTTGCCCCTTAGATCCTTATTCCAGTATATGGGATATATTTTGTATTGGCAGAGCATTTATGTAATAAGCTAGCACCATTAGGAAGTAGCATCCTCTCACAGAGTATCGGAGTAAATCAGCAATGCGTTACGTTTTCTGAGTAAGAGTTTTGGAAGCCTATCTTCTCTCCTTTCTCTTTTTCCTTATGCCTTATCTCCCTTCCTTGTAGCATCCTATGTAGATCCGGAAGCCTAAACTTCTCTCATTTCTCTTTTCCCGTATCATTCATTTCTCTATTCCTTTCCTTGTAATCTTAATATGATAGCACTAATTTTGGTCTATCCGTATTACACAAAGGTATTAATCCAGAAATTGTTTTCATTACAAAATAGCAGTTATGCGGTTTTACAATTTAACTGACTGAGTTTTACTGAAATGTTCAAATCAAGTGGTACAATCCGTATGTGCTTTTGAATTTTATCTGAATGTTGCAAACAGTTGCAAGTTAAATAGGGAGTCGAACACAGAATTCAAACAGTTCTGCGCTCACTGAATTGCGCTGATCAGTAACATAGCTTTAGAACAGCATAATTTGTAGTTTGTACAGTCAACCAAACAGGTGAGCAGGGACTTAAGAACAAATATTTTTTTGCTAATAATGCATCGTTATGAAACTTTGTATTTTTTATTTACCACATAGATAAGGTAGCAAACAAGCTTACAGTCGGCCTGATGGTAAGCCGTCACCGTAGCCTAGATGCTTGCAATATCGGTGCCATTTTTATATTTTTGATATCTGCCACTTTTGTCCATTCTGTTTTTCTATTCTTTTGTTCACTTCAGCACTGTTTTATTGTTCTTTAGTGACTCTGTACTTAAATTTTATTTACATTATATTTGTGTTCTTTACTTCCTCTTTTCTCCCTTTTATTTGTATCTTTTACAGTTTGTTACGTTTTCATTAATCACGATTTAAAAATATTTATTGAATGAATGAAATTTATTCCGGCTTTAACACGTTTAAATAATCATAATGCTTTATGTAACTCGTAAATAACTTAAACACATTTTGATACAAACTGTTATATTACAAACCGCATTGCAGTGAAATAAGAGACAGTTCACACGAGAAGTTAGCGATAGTAAGAGCGAACCATTACGTTGTAGAGATTAAGATTGGTCGCTTAGTTGTTCGAAAATGTGCTTTATGTTAACGTGTTAGTATTGGTTTGGGGGGTTAAGATTTTCGGTAGCTTGTTAGCCGTTTACAACGCGTCAGATGTGGCCACGTCCCGGTTACGATTCAGTGCCGGCCGACGCGAGTTTTATGGCAGGGGTTTTCTTTGAATAATGTAGTAGCGCGTGAAGAGACGAGCGGAGGCTGCGTTGATACTGCCTAAACTGTAGGCTGAAGCGGGAAAATTAGTATTACTTGTTACACGCCTGTTATAGGAACTTTCTTAATGGATTTAGCTAAGAAAGATAGCGCCCTAGCTTTCCGTGCCCTACTTTAAAGGGCACGATGAACAAGAAATGGTTCTCGTGTAGACATACTTTTTGGTTGCAGCGGCTGCGCTTGATTATTGTTAAGTTTGGGTTACGATTAGGCTGGCATGTTTAAAAATTAAAGCATTAAAAATATTCAGTAAACTCTTTTATGTGTATGTAAAATAATACACGAATATAAGTTTATGAATAACACCACGTCATAAAACTATCAGCATACGATTTGGGCACTGCAAAATTTCAAGAATTTAAAATTGAGTCTATTTTTCTACCAGAATGGGCAATGCCTGGCAAGTCTGGCAACGAATGAATATTAACTGAAAACGCTACGCGTAATACTTTGGCTATATTTCAAGTTAATATTACATAGTGATGTTTCACTTCGATATACTCCTGTGTGGAGCTCGATGGCGTCGCTATGTGTCGCAATCTAAAAGGAACAGAGAAGTTAAGCAGAGAGCGTAAGAGAGGACAATCCGCTCAAATCGGAGCAGTCCGTCTGGGGAAGGACCTCCACCTTACAGAAGATCGCAGCCAAATAGCATTGCTCTCAGCCATGTTGTGTTCCTATGGTGAGTAAGGTCTCCAGAGCTCCATTTTGGGACGGTCGGGAGGGTTGGCAACGCATGAGTGATACCCCCGGTATTGCAAGCGTCTATAGGCTACGGTGATGGTTTACCATCAGGCCGACCGTATGCTTGTTTGCCACCTTTGTGGTATAAAAAAAGCCACGTCGACCCTAGGATGGGTTTCATTATCTCGAACTTCTCCATGCTTTGGACGTTAAGAAGTCAGGTCCGGCTGTTGTCTATGGATGACGGTCGTTAAGCCAAGCTGGTGGTCTTCAGGCAGCTTGATAATACTGGCCTCTGCCAATAGACATTTGAGCAGCTTGTAATTTTGAATAAAGATATTTTGACTTTGACTTCGAAAGAATGATAAATGAGGAAATTGACTTACAGATCTTTTATTCGCTAGAAAAAACGCCTCGGAATACTCACATAATTTTTTTGTGAGAGATAGAGAGCACATTTGTAATTTGATTAAAAAAATATTATGTAGAAGTCTGTAAATACAATTTAAGTTTGTACCGAACTATTCTACGAATCAGGAAAACTTGGATAGGAACCTACATAAGTTTAGATGAGAGACCTTCCTATTTTTATCTCATCTTGTCTATTCAAGACTCAATCTATTTAAACAAAGACTTGTGGTTACTTTGTTAAACGAATAGTTTTCGGGGTTCTTCTTGAGATCTATGTTTATCACAAATAAATATTTCATTGGGTTGACTGACTGTGATGTCAATGATTTTTGGAGTGGTAGAAAGAGCATTTATGAGAAGCTCGATGATTTCGTTGTGCGCCCCACTTTTAAGCGAACACGTAAGTTAAGCAACCTCGACCCTAGCCAGTGTTTGGATGAATCGAATAATCCCTTCCAATGACACGGCATCATTTTAAAACTTAGCAATTTATTTTTTACTTCACATCTTCACGGTACGAGTAGGAGTGCGGGAGCGGCGACGGAGTCCTCCGAGAAACTAAAAGCCACAAAATATCAGCAGCTGACTGGCTCCTACGATTTTGTGGCTTTTAGTGTAGAAACATTAGGCCCGTGGGGTTCCAGTGCGTTGTTCTTTTCTTTTCTAGGGACATCGCAAGAAGGCTGCGACGAACCGCTGGTGACCCAAAGGCTGGCAGTTAATTCGCTCAACGGATCTCTATCGCCGTTCAGCGAGGTAACGCTGCTAGCATTTTGGACACCCTGCCACAGGTCTGTCTTTTTAATGCTTAATTTTAATTTTAATTGTTGGTTTAGTTTTAACAAATTTTATATAATCTAAGATTGTATCAATATACCATTAAATACTTATATTTTCTTACTTCTATATCGTACGTTGGAATGTTCATTGGTCATTTAATCTCTTGCCATCTCGTCCCGATGTATGTACGTAGGCCGTAAATATTATTTAGAATAAAATTAGTCTTTAGTTAATTATGTTCCCAAATTATTTTACGAATGAATGCTGTCACGTTGAGAACAATACAATGTGACTTCGGAAGACAAGTCAGTGAACTTTCCGAGAGCGTTAAATTTGTTTCCAAATTACGTCAACTTCTTGTAAATGTAACAAGAATAATTTGTTATTGACCTGTAAAAACATGTTTAATAAGTTTTTTTTAAAGATAAATCAATCCTAAAAAACGATAGTAGGGTGTTTCTTGAGAACCTGGATTTTCGTTGTCCGGAAGTAAAAAGTGTACGTATAATTGAAATAAACGTATGAAGTATTTTTTTTATTAAAATTTAAACTGTAATCTAACTGGGTCACTACGATAATTAAGAAAAATATAAAACCAAGTAAGTAAAAAAAAAATCTGAAGTGTTAAAAATTGATTCCACTGGCGTGTCCGTACTCCAAATTTGTACACAATATCATCCATATCATTTTTTCCATTCAGTTCATAGATATTTCAATATTTTAAATTAGATCCCAAATTGATAAGGATTAATAAATAAAATGGATGAACCACGTATTTTTAGTACATTTAATTATATGAATTTTTTAAATGTTGTCCGGGCCTTAGCAGTGATTCCACTGGTACATCACTAAAATGTGCGTACGTCCTTAGTGACACAATTTGGAAGCAATGTGTACCCCCCGAGCGTTAACCGTCAGTCATGTTTAGAGTGTCGAGGGAAGAGATGCGCGGCTGCTTGCTGCATTCCAGAAATATAAAGGTAAGTATCTGATTCCACTGGTTTTGGTTTGGTACATCGTTGATTACTTTGACCTCAATTTTACCATCAATTAATTTTATTAGACGACTAAAAAAAATTATGCACTATCGCCACTCTAATGACTACCTAGGGTGTAAAGGTCATTGTACTAGATACAGTCATTTAGCGACAATCGATAATTTTGCTACATTTTTTGATTTCCCTGACATTGATTACTCTGTTTCAAAGGTCAGTGAAATCAAAATGTGATATAGTTTTTGACTGAAAAATTATTTCATCATCATCATCTCAGCCACAAGAAGTCAACTAGGCCTCCCCCAAACGTCTCCAGTGCGACCTGCTGGCAGCGGCCTGCATCCAGCGGCTTCCTGCGACTTTCCTTAGGTCGTCTGACCACCTTGTAGGCGAGTGTCCTACGCTGCGCTTTCCGGTACGTGGTCGCCATTCCAGAACCCTTTTGCCCCATCGGTCTTCGGTTCTGCGCGCTATGTGATCTACCCACTGTCACTTCAGTGTTTGGCTATGTCGGTTATTTTGGTTCTGCTACGGATCTCCTCATTTCTGATTCGATCTCCCCGAGCATAGCTTTTTCCATGGCTCGCTGAGTGACCCATAGCCTTCTTATGAGGCTCATAGTGAGCGACCACGTTTCGGATCCATAGACAACACACATTGCTCGAAGGTTCTTCGTTTCAAGCACTGAGGAATTTTGGACGAGAAGATATGCCGTAATTTCCCGAAAGCTGCCCAGCCAAGTCGGATTCGTCGATTGACCTCTTTCTCGAAGATGGACCTACCTAATTGGATGGTTTGTCCAAGGTATACGTACTCGTCAACAACTTCGAGGATCGAGCTCCAAACTGAGACCGGAGCGGGTGCGACATGGACATTCGACATGATTTTCGTCTTGACCATGATCATTTTTAGACCCACCTGTTGGGAAACTCGATTGAGGCCTTCGAGCATGGTGCTGAGGTCCTCCAGCGACCACGATGTCATCGGCAAATCGAAGGTGAGCTATATACTCGCCGTTGACGTTGATGCCGCATCCTTTCTCGTCCAAAAGTTGAAGGCATCTTCTAGAGCGGTCGTGAACAGTTTCAGAGATATGACATCTCCCAGTCTCACGCCTCTGTGTAATGAGATTGCCTTCGTGTTTTGTTCCTGTACTCGGACTGACATGAGGGCGTTTTTGTATAAGTACGTCAAAGGTTCGATATACCTGCAGTCTATGCAGCATCGCTGGAGAGACTGTAACACGGCCCATGTCTCGATCGAATCGAAGGCTTTCTCATAGTCCACAAACGCTAAGCATAATAGCAGATTGTACTCTTCGGTCTTCTGTACAATCTGCGGCAGTGTATGGATGTAGAAACCAAACCCCGAGGACGAGGAAGACCCCGAATCACATGGATATCCGTAGTAAATAAGAACCTCAAGGAAATCCAAGTCAGCAAAGAGACGACCCAGGACCGAGCTGCCTGGAGACGCATGGTACGGAGGGCCGACCCCAAATAAATTGGGAAAAGGACCAGGCAAAGAAGGTTTTATCGCCCTTTTTAAAGAACAGAACCACCACGCTTCTGTTCCACGCCTCAAGTGTTTTGCCCTCGACCAACACGGAATTAAAGAGCTTCTGCAGTACTTTAAGCGCCGGTGTACCACCCGTTATCAGAAGCTCTGCTGTGATTCCGTCCTCGCCTGGCGCCTTGTTGTTCTTATGCTGGATTAAGTAACATTTTTTAAAACTTTATTTTTGTAAAACATTTCTAAAATTTCGCAATTTTCCTTTTTTTATTGCAGGAATATGACAATAATGTTGTACAAATGGGGTGCTCTCAAGGAATACGAATGTGATTACGACACCAATAGATTATTAGATATTTATGTACCTATGTCAGACGATTGTTTACAAAAGTAGATAATAATATCTGAAAATTGAAGAATACATGTTCACATTTTGTTAATTTTATTTAGATATGTATACTGAGATTATATATTCTAATGTTTAATGTTGTAATTTTTGATATGTAAAAACTTACAATTTCTTTAAAAAGTACAGAGTTGATGATTTTTGATTCCCCTGTAACTATTAATTGATTCCCCTGGTCATGATATTTTTAATGTCTAATATCTTGGGAATTATAGGTTCAAAATGAGTGCCTATTCGAAATTTATACTTCAGGTTTAGCCTATTTTTATGTGTAGTATCAGGTTTCATTATATTTTGAAAATAAAAACTAGCCAGTGGAATCAACCGAATAATCCCATTCTCAGGAATCACCCAGTAATAGGAAATTGTATTGAAATTCGTTTTACTCATATAGATCTTTAATAAAATACTTTACTATTATGTTTGGACTTTCTTGGAAACGTTTTTGATTAAGTCTATTTGAAGAATATAATAATATATTTTTACTAGGCTTCGTCTTTCCACATTTACAAAAACCAACAATATACGAGCTTGCGTAATTTAATTTACGACTTTCCTAGTAAATAAGTAATAAATAAAAACTCAGTAAAACAATGCGAGGCTTACTCAGCTTCATACGTACATTCGCGGTAGATTTATTCCGAACAATTTAACAGTGTAGTGACAATAAACCCGAATGCAATATATTTAAAAAGATCTGATGCAGTTTCGAGCTTCCAGTACTTGCGTTTGTAAATTTATTGGATTAAACGTTGGGCCACAGAGTGAGCGTCACACACACACACTTTCTGTTTGTATTGTCAGTGTTATGTGCGCCCTTCGCTCTATCGGGGGTATACTTGCTCGGCACAATGATCTCTGTCTATTCATCGATCGATTAGGACTTAATTAAGTCAGAAATTTAAAAATATTTAATTTAATTATTGTATTAATTTTATTGTATTATAATGCTGTACAAAATGTTTGAAATACCTGCAACTCAAATTAGCGATTATTCACCTACTAGCGAGACCCGTACTTCTTCGTTTGCCTGTATCCGACTTTCCTGTAGGAATTTTAGAAAACTCTTGAATTCCTCCATATATTGCTGAAAACAGGATTAAAATCCCTTGAGTAATTTATAAGATCTAAGCTTATGCGACTTCCTTTTATTACCCGACTGCACAAGGCAAGGGAGGGTTATGTGTTTATCAGCCTATATGTGTATGTATGTTTGTTCCTTTGTGGCACTCTAGAGATCAAACGCGTGGGCCGATTTCGATGATTCTTACGTCAATCGATTTGTCTCAAACTTGCGTCACTGTTTAATGGCACAGAAACGCAGTCGGAATTTTTGTTTTTTAAATTACCGTTTTTGTATCATGTAAATATGTAATAATAGGTCTGTCTAATACAATCATTCTTCATTATCATTAATTGTCTAATGTCGTGGGTGTAGTGGCCACACCCAGCCTGATCCAGTTAATTACAGCAACTTCAGAGGGAATCAGAAATGCAATTAGTTCGTGCGTGCGCTCTGGAAAGCCACGTTTTTACGACAGGAATAGTACTTGCGATGTCATTTGTTGGGTTGCCAATCAACGCTACAAAGGACTGGGTAACATATCGTAGAATCGAACGAGTATATTGCTTCATTGACAAAATAAATGAAATCATTACAATTTACACGGATATGTTGTGGGATTTGTTTTGAGAAAAACTTATGGTGAGGGGAAAAAGACCAAAAACGCATTGCGCGTTTCACGATCGCCCCGTGTGCTAAGGTTACAAGCACATAGTTACGAGGTCGCATTCAAATATTGTTTTGAAGCGAGTACGCGCGTCATCTACGCGTTAAAAATACGCCATGTGCTTAAAGTGCTTAAATGCAATATTAATTAGTGAGTATTTTTTTCCCTTTACGTGGCTTAAAGCCATAATCATAGAACCTAATTAATTATAAGATGAACATACATCCTAATAAGACTACGACATTGTCTTTCTAGAGCGCATTCATTGAAAGGAATTCTATTATAGAAGACAAAGCGCAGATCTTCAAGACTAGATCTCAATTTTGGCTCAGCACCTACATCTCGGAACCTTCCAATATTTTAATTTACTTACAAAATTTTACATCAGCGTTGAAAATACACATTTTAATTAAACTACCGCTAATTCTATAAAATATTAAAAAACTTATTATGAAAGAGTAACAACTTTTTTTTTTATACTTTACAATTTATACAGCGTTATTTTATCTGTCGTCTGAATAAGAAAACGATTCGAAAGCACCCAATAGGTTAATTTTGACAGCGCAGTGGTAGTGACTACTTATCTTCTGCACTAGAAGGCGCGGGTTCGATTTTCGCTCTGGGCACATATTTATGTGATGGTATTTGTGTTTATTCTCTACTAGCTCTTCCCCGGCTTCGCTCGCGGTAAATTTTGTGACATAAATCTGTTTTGACAAAAAAACAACCCATAGCGCGACTTGTGCCGCCATCTGTTGGCCGATAGCTCGTACAGCGCCCTATATAGTCGATTTTTTCCCCCCATTGGAATGACATACTTTCACGGGATAAAAAGCCTATGTTGGGTTGTTATACCCCTGACAATATACATACAAATTTTCATAAAGATCGGCTGAACAAACAAACGAATAAACAAACAAACTCACTTTCTCATTTATAATATTAGTATGATAAAGAGTAGATATCCATAGCTTGGTACTCATATTACAAGCGCAGGTGGCGCAGCGTGAATCGTGTAGAATTAATTAATTAAAAAAAAGAAGAAAAAAACTGCCAAATATCTTTCACGGTATTTACTCTTTTTTGAATTCGTAAATAGCTCGAACATATTTCTTCAAAAGCGTTTTTTCCATTCAGATAATGAACAAACAATGCTTTTATGAACTGCGTTTGGCATTATGGCTTATTTATAGATCACTGATTATAAATTCGCTTCTGTTAAAGCCTTTTCGATTTAACGTTATTAATAGTTATAATTTTAAAATGCCTTTATGAATTTAACTGGTTCAATGATATGATACTAAAGTATATATTTCAGTGAAAGGCTATTTTCATTTTCGAAATTAGATTAACAGTTTTTTTTAATAACAGTTTAAATATACAAAATGTGTTGCGAATAATTTATATACAAATCTAGTATATATTTTATTTTTTCCACACGTATGGGGGTGCCCTTGAAAAATCCTTCGTGCAATAAAGCTGTCTTCCCCCGGGACAACCCTTAACATATCAAAGTGTCCCTTGCCTTGGGAGTCTTGTCATCGCGAAATGGCATTAAATTTGACAATACTTTTCTCAAGAATATTAAAATAGTTTCAGTTGCTTTTACATCAACTTGCAAAAACACATTTTATGATTTCACATTATGCCTCGAGCTACTACATCAACTACATGTATATAGTGGTCATACGACCTAAGGAAAGTCGCAGGAAGCCGCTGGAGGCCGCCGTTGCCAACCGGTCGCGCACGAAACGTTTGGAGGAGGCCAATGTCCCGCAGTGGACTTCTTGTGGTTAAGATGATGATATGTAAATATTTAACCATACTTTTATTAATGAACTTCTTCAGCACAATGTATAAGAAAATAATATCTGTCAACTGAAACTTAATAAATACTAAAAGTAAAGTCTGACATGGTCCCGTCACATATCAGATTTAGTGACAGTGCCTCTCGACCCAAAGGCAAATAGTATAACGTATCCTCTCAGGATGACGTACGCACAATGTTTTTCTTCTAATAACGATTGTCACATCTTGTTTCCCTGCGTAAGCGAATAATCCCGGAAACATAATTCCGGGACATTTGTCCCGGCGATTCCCTAATGAATACGCAACGGAAATACAATATAGTGAACTATACAGTAACTATACAGTATGAGGTGCTCGATGGCGTCGCTGTGTGTCGCATTCTGATATGAACACGAAAGACGATGTCGACCCTAGCCAGCGTTTGGGTTTCGTTATCTCGAGCTTCAAGGGCACGTTAAGCCGTCGGTCCCGACTGTTTTTGATAGATGACAGTTGTTAAGTCACAGCCCGGACACTCCATATAACGCGCGGGAAATAATCACCTATTACTACTACATAGGCCAATGTCGTCTGTACACGCGCGCACGTATGCGCACACGTATACACATTCGTTCACTAAACGCACACCTTTGCGACTGAGGGCTTCTCAAGGGCTCCTCGGGTGCGGTAACTCGCACCGGTGCGGGGCGGAGAGTGTCCATTCTACCTCGGGTTATTACTTATTCTATGGTTAAGTCTAAGCCTTCGAGCGGCTTGAAAACACCGGCCTATGCCAATCCGCATTGGAGCAGCGTGGCAGAGTATGCCCTAATCACTTTCGATTGAAGGGAGACCCGTATCCCTGCAGTGGGATGATTATGGGTTGATATGATGACAATATAGTAACGAATACTTATATCTACTAGTTTCATGTCTATGTAATTGAGTTATAGGACAATTTCATTATATCTGTGGCAAGTGTTCAGTGCAATATCCGAGTTTAGATGAACCAGGTATTTCTGTCGATTCTTTGATTCCTGTACACAACGGCTCTTCGGAACTTAGAAAGTGGTCATTGCTTATCTGTCTGTTCGCTGTGCAAACATGTCCCGCTGACTACCACTTTTACTTGTCTGTGTGTGTTTTAAAAATCATAAACTTGTATACAGATTTGCTTTAAAAATTCATTATTATCACATGTTTAGTCTACTAAACGCTTTGTGTGGCGTGTTCTTACTATTTTCCTCCAAGTAATCTGTATATTGTGTTGGGAGGCTCCCATTACGGTCGTCGAGTATAACCCTATCTTGATTGAGAAGGATTACGTAAGGCATTACAAGGAATGAGCCTCTCTTTTCTACTTTTTCCGAAGAAAAATTGTTCTGATTAATACTTTCTTTGTCCCGATAATGGAGGTTATTGTGAGCTTGTAAATATTACACAGTTTGCTAGATATTAATCTGGGTAGTGCTAGAATTTGTAGATTGAACTTTGTATGAGTAGGTATTCATTGTCTGACATTATAATTTTTTCATTTGCTTTCTTTATCTCATTGCTGGGTTTCGCCTTATCTTTTGCACATATGTACTAGTACCTCTTAATACGACGTTCACTGCCCATTTCTTGTGGATGACTCTGATGTTGTCATCCCAACCTTGGATTTCGATTCTTTTCGCGTCAGAATAGTTTCTTAGATTTTGCGTCCATGGTTTGCATTTTCGAGGCAGACTGAAAATGTGAGTTAGGGATAGCAGATAGATAGAGATTGTTGTCAATACAACAATAAAATCTATCCTTACTAATATTATAAATGAGAAAGTGAGTTTGTTTGTTTGTTTGTTATTCCTTCACGGCTTGACTAATCAGCCGATCATTATGAAAATTTGCATACATATTGTTATAGCCCAAAATAGGCTACTTTTTATCCCGTGAAAGTATATCGTTCCAATGGGAAAATATTTTTTCTACTATAGAGGGCCAACAGATGGCGCCACAAGTCTGAGATCTTTGTCATAAAATTAACGCGAGCGAAGCCGCGGGTAAAAGCTAGTTGTATAATAAAGCTAATTCGTGCGTTCACTGTATAAATGTTTTAGATAAAAAATTATAGGTTGATATAATATTTACGAAATGGTTCGTAAATAACATTTTTAAGTTTACGCCTCTAACTATCAAGTCTACTTAAGTTACCACGAAACGTCGGCACATCTCAGGTAAATCTCGGTAAAAAGAAAAAAAAACTCTACGTAGGTAGCTTGTTTTTAAGAAAATTGCACTTTGCACTTTACCCGAACTATTCTCGGGGGAATATTTCCTGGTATACCGAACAGCGACGGCACGTAAACCCTTTGTTCTTTAACCTGTGACAGATTGGGGTTATATGGTTTTGTATTTATTTATTGAATGATGTACAAATAAATTTACCTTTTTTACATGCTTATGTACCACGTATTTGACAGGTCCGTTGGTCGAGTGGCTAGCAATGGTCACTATATCCCAAGGGCCGCGGCTTCGAATCCTGCGCAAAGCAAACATTTGTGTGCATGAACATGTCTGTTTGCCTTGGTCTGGGTGTTTTCTACGTATAATAAGTATTTATTTACAAAAAAAAGCAATTTAGTATCCATAGTACAAGCTATGCTTAGTTTGGAACTAGATGGCGTTGTAATTTGTCCAAGAATATTTATTTATTTATTTATCATCACAGATATCGTTTATCATAGTACAAGCTTAGTTGCTTTGTTACTAGATGTTACTAGATGGCGTTGTGTGACTGTAGAATCAAATAAATAAATATTCTTGGACGAATCCAAGAATATTTATTTATTTGATTCTATTAAATCTTTGATCATTCTTGACAACTGTTACTCTTACTCTTACTCTTCTTGAGAACTCAAAATATGGTCACATATGGTACTAATGTAGTACTTATATCTCGAAGAGCTTACTTACAGCAGCGTTGAACACACTTTTACTTAATTTTGAACTCAGGTTTTTTTTTCACATCAACTCATAATCATGCTGCAGGGATACGAAATCATTAATTATACTCACAGACACAAAATGCTCATCACTTAATTCGGTGTTAAATCGTGATTGGGAACATACATGATAATAGATCCAGGTGTTTGTATAAGTTAATATTAAAATATGCTGTTTGATCTAAATATGTTTGCTTTCGCCAGGTAGTATGCGAGTTATTGGTGGTCAGTTCACTCACTGCTGTTAGTCGCTTCATGCACACCACAAATTGTTGATTCTGCTTTGATCCATTTGCTTTGTGTGCTTTCGCCACCGCCCACTTTCTCGCAATGTTTGCACTTTCTATAACTGGTTGCAATTTAAATTTTATAAAAAAAAGTTCTTTACTACACACACATATTTATGAAAAGAAGCAATATTCTAAGTCCTAAAAATAGTGCCCCTAAGGCTACACTCTGACCAATATTTTTCTAAGATTGAATTATGATATGAGTTACATTTAAATTGATTATGGCTTTTTGTCCATCAACGATAATTTACGTAATTTGCTTTTGTAGTGCTTTCAAGTATTATTTGTAGTTGGTTGCTAGCTGGTAGAGTATGCTCGGTCTTTCTGGCACACATACGAGAACTGTCATCATATCATACAGAATATGAAGAACAAGAACAATAAAAAAAATCTTTTTTGGCTTACCGTACATACATGCTTTAAAAAAAAACACCATGTATATCTGACAAGGCTTCAATGTACGTATCAATGTATTATTTTGTGTGAAGGGTACAACAATAACAAAAATGTTATCAAAAATTTCATAGAAATACTCTTGCATAATTTGAATCGGCTCTGCTGCTGACAGAAGCTTAAAAACTTGTTTCACTTGAATACGTCTGTGCTTAATACACTAGTCGGAAATTCTGTCATGCAGTGTTTGTTTACTTTTTTAATATTTCGCCTCGTGAATACAGTGAGTTTTGACGTCAGTGTGACGTCATATATTAAGCGCGGCTTAATAATTTAAAGGTTTTTCGAATGCGATATTTTGCTTAAAAGCTACTTTTCTCAATATTTGCTTTTCAGTATAAAATCTGTATAATATAGTACTTACTACAAGTCGTAAAAACAATCTGATAGATAAACGTTTATGTACACAAGCACAATTAAAACTTATGCCTCAAATAAATAATAAATTAATTCAATGAATATGTGTCATACACGTTTTTTGCATGCAACACACAAAAAAAACCTTTTTTAAAATAAGGATTTTTTATTATTAGGTATGTAGATATGCAATGTGTAAAAATAATTTAATCCGTAGTCGGTTTTATTCTTGGATTCCGCTGCAATGCAGTGGGACACTGCTGGCCAATTTCCTACTGATTTCCTCCCCCCCACGTTCTCGACAAAAGGGACTAATCTCTGGAAGGAACTCTATTTTACGCTTCATTTCGCACAAAAACGTTTTATTAAATCCTCGATATCTGTTAAGTACCTGTGTTTAAGTGTTTGCTTGAATTTAATGTTTAATAACATTGACTAACTATTCAAATTGATACAAAAAAATGTTAGAAATGTTAGAAATTCATTAAATATTTAAGAAAAAATAACGATTAGAATTAAAACATTTCTATGAGAAATAATGCGTACCGATGTATCTAAGATGTTTTTTTTACAATTATCTAAAACTAAACCGCAAAATCAAATGCAAATTCAGTGACCCGAAATAAGTGTTGGCTTTTCAACTGAAAGAGCTCTGTAGTTGTGCGATATATTGCCATTTGTTGTTGCCTTGGAGCTCATGGAATAGAATAAAAGATAGTAAACTAACGTTCGGAATAGATGAATTTAGTTTACTTCCCAGTAATACTATTGTGAGACATTTATTTGTAATTGCGTGCCAACTGGCAAGTGATCCATTTTCAGGTTAAAATATTATTTTGTGTACATCGCTTTCGTTGCACTTGTTGTCTATTTAATTAGTTGGTCAATGTTTTAGAGATTGGTGTTTCGTTTCATGGCGTGGCATTCCTTACAAATGAATTTCGCTTGATTGAGTATTGTCTGGCCGAATCCGTTGATTTTGGGAGCGGGATTTGTACAAACTTTTCGGATATTCGATACCCTCGAAGGACGCCATTCGTTTCGGCTGAGTCGTGTCCTAATTTATGCGTAAGTTGAAGGAATTGTTTTGTTGACTTGATAATGTTTTGTGATGGTAGAGCAAGGAGTTCTGTAGCTATATTTCTGGATTTTACTTTTGCAGGATGTAAAATTAATTGGGATTGTAGAAAAAAATAAGTATGTACTGATGATCGAATAAAAGTCAAAAGAGTTTCTACTTGCGTTTTTTTATTTTTGTTTATTTGTATTATTTTTAGTTCTATAAGTCTTGATTTCGTCGTGCTGTCCCGTACAACATTATGGTTCATTTTCTCATTGTTAATTTTAATGTTTATTAGTTTAAACATTATTTTTGAAATAACTTTTGCTAATTTAATTGTTAATTTATTGTCGTTGCTAGTATTAACATTATTGAGTCATACATAAGGATTAGTTTCCTTATTACCTTTTTCTTTCAGAAATAACGAGATTCGTAGCAGACCTAAAGTAACAGGCATAACTCAACGGATTATCAAGCTGAAGTTGCGGTGGACAGGACACAGCTCGTAGAACCGATAGTCGCTGAGACAGGAAGGTGTTTCTTCCAGGTGAACTAAGCAGGTGGAGCAGGACCAACGGTGGTTCTGGAGGAATGGCGACCACGTAACGGAAAGCGCTCACTTCTTTCACCATAAAAGCAAATGATATTACCTGATAATGAAACAAAACTTCATCCTTAGCAAAATATCATTTGGAAAGTAACAATACGAGAAACACTCGTATCGTCTAAGTTCAAACATTGCGGCAAGCAGTCAGTTCGCAAAGTGCCCCGAGTTCAATGAAGACTTACGGCGTCTGTGCCCACACTTCCTTATAAGAATATATTGCTTATGTCCCGAACTTCTCTGCCAACTTTGAAACGTTTTCAGTGATACGATTTTCCGAAGTTGTATTAGCTCGAAAATTGGGGAGTGTATGTACGCTTGTATTTTATGGGCGTGCATACAAAATGATTCGTTAAAGCGTGATATAGACTTGCATTTCTATGTGGGTGCTCTTCTTATTTTTCGTCAAGGTCAGACAGGTTCAGGTTTTTTAGTTTGTATAGGTTACAGACATTGATTTGTCATTATTCACGGCTTGAAAAAAAAACATGTATATATAAAGCCCTACACAGTTCGACGCGGATGTCCGCCACGGACGGTCAATAGTATTATAGCATAGAGTGGGTCCAGTGAGATGTGGATTTAATACATCTGACCGTGTCATCGCGGATTCGTGCCGCACTGTATAGGGACTAAAGGACTCCGCCCACTACAACGTATCATACCATGACCGTACTATGAACGTATCAGACACGACAAGCAACCCGATAGGCTCTACTATGCCCACTAGAGCGTCAGCAAAATATTATCTCCCACGATAGTTGCCGCTCCGTGCATGGCACGCGACGGTGCTGGTCGGTGACGGAACGGGCTAGTGGGCATTGTCTCATACTTTTTAATACAAATAATATTTTTTTGTCTGACACGTTCATAGCACGATCATGGTATGATACGTTGTAATGGGCAGAGTCCTTAAAGCTTGCTACCGGTGTCGTCGAAATGTCAAATGACGTAAAGTGATGGACTAAGTAGCCGGGCTTCGACAGCCCTTTGCTACGACATCAGGCAATTGCGCCAAAAGTCTATTGTCTATTGTTTTAGGTCGGCTTTTGTTGTTTAGCACATACTGCATTATACCTGTAGAAATATGAATTCATTAATTAATATTAATAATATTTTAATTAAAATATATTATTGAATATCTACCATTATTTATTCAACTGATATTTACGGGAGCCGCGATTAAACTTTAAACAATTAAATACGTCGGGGATTCAATAGGTACACGATCGAGTTGCGAGAATTTGTGAAAATAAGTCACGTGTGTGAGTGAGTTCATATTCACATCAACTGACACCACGGTCACATTTGTACGTGAAATGGTGAGTTTCATCTGAACAGAGGCAAGATATTGTAAATATGTTAATAGAAAATTTCAACGGAAATTACGACAGCCTCAACTTAATCTTGCGATTATTTTTTCTGTTAACTTCATTATATTTCATTTAAAGCATCATCATCAAGTCGACTCAATGTACAGTCTCTGAGTCTCAAGACGCCCCGAAGAAAAATAATAGCAAAATTTTGTCAGAGTGGATTTTGAAGTCAACACTATTATAATGCACTTTTAGTTCGTATCCATAAACTTCAATCACTATGCACTTTAACCAAATGTTTGTTTAATACGCTATATCAAATCTCGAAACACGAAACACACAGATTTTTTTTTTATCACCAACTCAACTTGACGCTATACAGTTGCTAACAAAAATCCTTTAGAAAAAAAAAATTGTTGTAAAATAAATAAATTTGATAGATTAGGTACCCTCTAGGTATAGACAGGCCCTGGTCCTATTATGGCTGGATGTTGGTAGACTCAACAATACACAGCTTCACGAAACTAACCTCAGAGTTGGGGGCCATTAAAACTTAGCAAAGTACGACTTTTCATCTAAAGCCGATATAAGTTTTATATCGCCGTCCTTCTGTTGTGTCTACAATTTTATTTAGTTATAAAAGTTTGTTGACCGAAATTGATACCAACTCTTTGGTCATTGTTAGGGGCTTGCGGTTGCTCAGATGATTAAAATGTTAGGCTCTTCCAAAAGCAGGGTCGACTTCACAAATGAGTGGCACATATAGTAGGTATAATATTATTTGTGAACTAGATTAAAACTCGGATAACTCAAAATCTTAAAAGGGCACAGAAATTCAGTAAAAACGTTTTTCTGTTTCTACAATACTACTTTTATTTGAGTTTGGCAGAAATAAAAGCCGGTTTTACTGTATTTTTGGCCTTTCACGATTTTGCGTTGTCCGAGTTAATCTAATTGTGCGATATGTTAGATAAATTGTCGGAAAGTCATTAAAAATGACAATTTGTGTTGTAGACGTTGTAGTCGCCATAGTAGACGGCTGGAAAACTTCATCATAATGTTAGGTAACTATTGATGGTTATTTATGTTACTAATACATTATATATTACTTCACGTTAATTTAAGATTGTTGATAGATAATTTTATTTCATTATCACAACGATACGCTAATTTGAACGTATGTGTGTAGTGATTGTTTTGAATCAGCTTGAATGTTTCAAGCGAATTCAATTCAATTCATCGAGTTTTCCTTATAATAGAAATTTTAATTGTGTGATATGTTAAATAAATTGTTGGAAAGTGGAAAGTCATTAAAAATGTTGTAGTCGCCATAGTAGACGGCTGGAAAACCGTGTACTAGAAAATTATTGTCTTAGCCGACATCGATATTTACTGCAGTATCTTAGAAAAAATAATCAGACAACAACGAAAACATAGTAAAGGTAATTTTCAGAGAGGTAGGGCACAGCGGATTATTCGCTCATCGGAGCAGCCCGTCTAAGGACCTTCACCTTACAGAAGATCATAACCAAATAGCATTGATGTCGGCCATGCTGTGTTCCTACGGTGAGTAAGGTCTCCAGATCTCCATTTTTACAGGGTTGGCAACGCGCAAGTGAACTACCGTGTAATTTGTAAAGCAATTTCCATACAAACTTTTTCAACTACCCTAGTGGGTTCGTAGAGACTCGCGCCACTGTATGTTTTAGGCATTATGATTCATCATCATCTCAGCCACAAGCACTCCACTACTGGATATGTCCAGACCTATGGGTCTGCCCCCAAACGTCTCCAGTGCGACTGTTGTTGGTGGCAGCGGCCTTCATCCAGCGGTTTCCTGCGACTTTCCTTAGGTCGTCAGACCAGCACTGCAACCTTGTAGGCGACCGTTCTAGGATGCGCTTTCCAGAGTAAATTGCATCAGGATTAAAATAAACGAAAGAAATAAACTTAAAAAAATATTTATTCAAAAATTATACCCGGTTCCTATAAGTCACTTATCTGTGTAACGATAAAAACTTCTTATGATAATCTATTGGGACTTCTTATCTTCAGTCTCGCTGTCATAGTTCTTTGGTTGTTCGCCGGGTTTTAGTAAACGCCCGACAATATCATATTTCTCTGAAAAAAAAAAGATATACTTTATGAGAATTGCTCAATCCATGATTTAACAATTCAATTAATTTTTACAGTGCTTTTGTACGTTTTCTGCGACTGTTAAATGTCTATATTTACACGAAGTTTTTTTTATTATAGGTATTTTAGACAGAAATGCACAATATCGCGTAGTATCTGTTTTTATGGTTACAACAGAAATTTACAATGACTAATTAAAAAAAGGCGAAAAAATAAGAATAAATAAAGATTTATTTAAATAATTATGTTGTACTAGTAGCCAACACAGCTGGCTCACGCAGATGTGAAACGGGGTTCGAAACGTATTTATTACTCAGTGCACAATGACAATCGATTTTCAATTACTCAAAGAATTAGTGGTATCCAGATAAGTCATACAAAAACGAACAAACTACAAAAGGATACCTTATCACTGAGCAATCTGATGTAACCTTGTGGGAAAGGAAAAATATAAAATCGACAATTTAGTCACACCTCAGATTGAATAAACGTTTAGAGACAGCAGTTGCTATGCCTTTCAATATTTCCTACTTCGTCTAACTTCTTTCTTATTAAATTCGTAGTGAGTTCCAAGACAGCCTATATTTTCCCCCCCCAGGACGTCATCAGACTGACAAAAGTTTCATTGCTTTTTGTCAATTTGAGGTCGCCTTTTGTTGATTCTGGCTATATAGTAGACACAGTGGTGGAAACGTGTCTTGCTTGCTTAGCTTAGCTGCTTAGCTTGACCCTAGAAGCTATGGTAGACTTAGAAAAAAAAAAAAAGAAAAAAAGTGCAATTTTTAATAATGTTCGTGAATAATAATGACTATCAACAGAATGTTTCCAACAATACATCAAGGTGAACGAGTACACCATATGGTATGGTAATATAAGGTTCATTCTTCGAGAGAATTAGTTAGCCTATAAACATAATAATTAGTATGACATCATCACCAACAAGGCAGTTACACTGTCTTTTACACTTTACTCATCTTCATATGACGAAGGTTAAAATGTGAGTAAGTTATAGGTGGCCCTTTAACTATGATCCTACTGTTGGGATATTTCCTAAATCAAAATTGCGTTTTCTTGCGGGCACTTAGAAACTTTTTCTGGTAAGTACATCTTTTACAATTTTTATATTTAATCTACCAGCATTTTGAAATTACCTTTGAGGTGAAGAAATGCTGAAAAAAACTCTTCCATAGTTTAATGAAAGGCCGTTTTAGAACATAAATTTTCCATACTGCTTCACTGTCGGGTGTCACTAATAAAATTTATTCTTTAGCATAATTACCGCGTTCAGAGTAGAGATCATGACACCATTACCATTATCTTTTGAATAGTAAATCTTTATATCTATTGTAGGTAATAACATAATAGTTCCGCAGGAAAACAAGTAAACGGGTCACATGATGGAAAGTGGTTAACCAACTATAAATATCCCTCCTTCAACTTGGATCCATTGCTTGGTCACTCAATGGATCCTAAGCGACTTATCCCTCAGTAATACCAGAGGCGCTACTAATGCATTGCCTGATACAAAGAAGGGAATAAATAAGGAGAGAAGAGACAAGGAAAAGAAGAAGAGAAAATGGCACGTTGATTTTGTATGAAACTTCATGATCTCAAGGCACTGGCTTGGGACCAGTCGTCATTCAGTTTAATAAAAAAATCCGACATTGTTAACAGCGAGTGCATTTGCTGCTTACAGTTTACCGGCAGTTTTTGAAACGCATTTTTAATTTCAATTTCACATTTTGTTTCTAATATCTGTTTTCTTTGAAATGTTATAATTTTATGTATTAAATATACATTTCAGAAACTATCTGTTAGTTATTTGGTTCTCGATAAACTACGTAAAGAGGTACTATATTGTAAATTATTAAGTTTACCTCTAAATTGTTCCTCCCATTCTTTAGCTGAGGATACCTCATCGGGAGTCAGGTCGCTTACGTCATCCCACTCCTGGTCGCCGGCTGCGACCTGGCCAGTAGCTAGTCCTCGCGTAGCGTCCTTGCCCGCGAACGCAGCATATGGACCACCTGGAATGTTAACGAACAACAAATTTGGTTTTATTCATTTTAATATAATTTTAGAATTCATATGCTGCTATTTTGGTCTAAATTGAGTCTATCTTTTACTCAGCAAGCATCGATATTTTTTCCTAAAATTTATCAAAGCGTCGAAAAATCTAAATTGTTAGTTAATGTTCCGAGCAAATAAGTGAATGATTTATTGTGACTTTATGATTCTAAAGCAAAAAAAAAATGCACAAACGAAATGATAACACTGGTCAATAACAAAAAATTGTTTGTTTCCTCTAAATTTCTTTTGTTTCTATCTCAAACTGACGCGTATTTTTTAAATATGGCAACAATTTTTCTCTAACAGCTTTTGTTTTTGAGTTATAGCTAACTACCCTCATTCACTACCTCATTTTTTTATTGGACACTAAATATCGTTTGCTATTGTTTTCGATATGGCTTCGCCAAAAGGATGTTGTGTGCATAAGCACACACCACAAATATATCAAAAACAATCGGGAATAATCCCGATTGTTTTTGATATATTTGTGGTGAATATGTATATATGCAAAATATCGAAAACCTCTATCGGACTTTGCGAAAACTGCGGAAAAATTTAAAGCTGGCATTTTTGATGGGTCACAGATTAGACAACTCGTGAAAGATCCTACTTTTGTCAAATCAATGACTGAAGTCGAATCTAAAGCATGGAATTAATTTGTATTGGTTATGAGTAATTTCCTAGACAAAAAGAAATCTGACGACCATGTCGAGCTCGTTGGGTGCATGCTATCGAACTTGCAAGAGCTAGGGTGCAACATGAGCATAAAAATCCACTTCCTGCACTCGCATACAGACCGATTTCCACAAAATCTGGGTGATTTTAGTGAGGAGCAGGGTGAAAGATTTCATCAGGAATTTCGGACAATGGAAGAGCGTTATCAGGGGCGGTGGGACTCACATTATGATGGCAGACTTTTGCTGGAGTTTGCAACGAGAAATACCTAAAGTCGGTAATTCAAGGAAATCTTATAAAAGATCATTTGATAGTGTTAAATAGAAATGTTGTTTACATAATGTTTTAATTTTCTGTCAAAATAGTTCTGTATATTTCAAAAGCTAAAGCTGTTAGCAATCTACCAGTATTTTTCTCGTACTTTAGGGTCATAGAAATACCCAATAACAGAAAAAATTAAGAAAGGAAACAATACTTGTGTTGACCAGTGTACCTAATGCATTATATGAAAATTACATTTTTTACATAAAATCAATTGTAATTTATTATGACTTTGTTATCTATCTTATGTCAAATAATACTTGCAAATGTGCAATTACTTCGTAATAATAGTAACGAGTCCGACTTTGGACTGACTGAAGGTTATTCTGATAACTCACTTGACAGTCGCCATTACCTTCTGTTGAATATTCACGAAGAAATAAGTAAACATTAATATAACTACCAAAAAATACCTTAATTTACGATTTATAAAGTAAGTGGAAAGTTTCTAAATACAATCAGCTGTCTATATTTTAGGAATATCGAGCACAGTTTGCAAAACATCAAAATTAAAGAAGAGAGAAATTTTGGTTTTAGAAATTTTAACATCCAAAATGCCAGACTTTAATCTGATTTAAATTTTAGATCAGTAGATTAGATTTTTTTAAAATCTTGTTTAAATGAAAAATATATAAAAACGTGCAATAAAATGATCGTTCATTTAATAATCGTTTTTAACTCGACGTAACAATATTTCAGTTTGAATTCACATACTTAATATGTAAATATTCAACTAATAGGGATTGCATCATATTGTGGCGTATGTATATTATAAAGGTGAAAGTTATGTGTATGTCTGTTACTTCTTCACGCTCAAATGGCTGAGCCAATATTTATGATATTTGGTATGTAGGTAGCTGATACCTTGGATTAACACATAGGGTAGTTTTTATCCCGAAAAGTACCCGATTCCCGTAAGATTTCATCAAAAGTCAGCTGGCGCAACTGTGCATAAATAAATACACGCAATGGTACGGTTTCACAAGTCATATTGAGCAGCACTTTTCTGCAGTATTCATATGAGTCTTATTTGCGCCCCTTTTATAGGATGCCAATGTGCAAACCAGTAAATGACGCATGAAGCGTCAATCTGCAACGTGACATTAGCAAAGTTAAAGTCAAAGTTACGGGCACTTAGCAAATTTACCCATGAAGTAATGCACATTATCCTTCTTAGATAAAAACGATAAAGTGTGAATTTGCAATGTTACGTCTATGATATGATATGATTGACTCGGCGCTAGTAAGAAGTGACCCTAAAATTTTGTTAAGTCACAATGACTGAATCATAATAATAATACAATCGTCAACAATGACAATTTAATTTCAATTCAATGGTATCTAATCGTCAAAATAAAAATTTTGTTCTAGAGAATTCATGATGAATATTAACAGATGTTGAGTGAGATTGTGTTGATGTCAAAAGTTTATCATTACTTTATCATGTGTCTGAGTTATAGATAATAGACAGTAGATAGGCACAGTAGATACCACTCTACTACGAATGTAACCAAATTTGCTAGTATACCAAAATCGATATTAAATGAAGATTTCAGTTTAGGGCTTCATTTGAATTACTATTACAATAATAATCTAGATAATCTAGAATACTCCCAGGAACATCCCCTGGAAAAAAATTGTGTGTGCTTATTTATTATTAGAGTCTTATTAAAGTCTCATGCTTCTTTATCTTCTTTAGTTTAACAGTGAAACATTATAAATGTGTTTCAGAAAATGGCTATTAACAGTTTTAATCTACATTTTTTTTGTTAAACGCGAAATTGGTCAAGTTACGTTCATCATGCGGTTTTGTGGCCTTCCAGTAGCATTGAGTAAAATATGATTATAGCATTCTCTTTGAAATGCGGGCTATTGTGTCAGAAAACCTAAATATGACATAGCAGAACAGATTTCATAATTTTTGGATTTTTTTAATGTTTCACAATCTCCTTTATTTCATTCCCATATTAGCTGCATTAGCTTAGATTTTTTGTTTTGAATAAAGAACCGTTGCCTATTTTGTCTATTGATCAGTCTACATTTTTTATCCGCAATGAAATACAATCGTTTATTCAAAGATTACAATACAATACATACAATCGTTTCTTCATAGTCTGTAGTTGTATATAAACGATTTGCATAAATTTTAATAATCTATTCATTTACAATATCATAATTAATTTTTGAATGTAGAATTCCTCTCAGAATTAAAAAAAAGAACCATAATAACCAAGTTCGAACACGATAGTGAAGAAATGAAAACAAAATGGAATCAGCAAGACAAAAGACGATTGTGTTTGGAAGTACAGCATTCCTGCGTAGGTATATTTGACGACAAACAAATTCTCATCGATATACCAAATTGAATTGGAAAACTGCATTGAATTTTGCGAATATTTGAATCGGGATGTTTTGAAAACTGCGAGACCATGTTTTTCTGAAAGTCCCCAACTCGTTTGGGAATGATGAATATAGAAGCACGTGGAATTTTTGGCATTCGCAATCATGTTTAGTGAACATTGTTGGGTAATCAAAGTTTCACGGAATTGGAAATCTTTTTTATATAAATCTGCTATCCTTTATACCTACACAATAATGAACAATAACATTTCTAAGATAATCGGTAATACAGTGTATAATAATAGCAAAAAATTCTATGAGCCGACTGAATAATAAAGATGTCACATTACAAAAACTCAAATGTATAGAATTAGGTAATGCAAATGCATTAGTAACACGTGCAAGCTCTTGTATTTCCAATGGTTACCTATGTGATACCTAAACCATCAAATTATCTTTCAATTTTAAATTTTAAATTTACTTGTCAAAACAAAATAAACGCCACACACAATATTAAGTGTTTAAAAAAAATTATTGGATCCTTTTGAATAAATTTTACACTAGAGACATTATAGACACTTACATCAACATAACAATGTTAAACGTTATTTTGTATTATTGAATTTATTAAGAGAGGTGAGGCACAGCGGATAATTCGCTCAAATCGGAGCAGCCCGCCTGGGGAAGGACCTCCACCTTACAGAAGATCGTAGCCAAATAGCATTGGTCTCGGTCATGCTGTGTACCTACGGTGAGTAAGGCCTCCTTAGGGTTTAGAGGTTTAGAGTTCTACTTAGGGAGGGGGGGGGGGGTTTGGGAGGGTTGGCAATGCGTCAGTGATACCCCCGGTATTGCAAGCGTCTATAGGCTACGGTGACGGCTTACCATCAGGCCGGCCGTATCCTTGTGTGCCACCTTTGTTGTATAATAAAAAAAAGTTATGGATAAATTATTTAAAGTGTTCGAAATTACGAGTGGCCTTTATTTTAACGAGTACGATTTTACGAGTAACGTTCAGTTCCAAGACAGCTGTAGCTATTCCAACGTTAAAAAGCTTCACTACTTATAGTCAGTCTGTAGTCGCCGTTGTTAATCTTGACCTTACAGGAGACACAGTGAACCTTGGAAATGTGTGGTAGACTTGCCCCGGTCACCTATGTGATAGTTTTATACCTGGGTATTAAGACTACAGGCAGGACGGCTTAGAAATGTGTTTTGGACGTAACTGAATGGAGTCCCATGGATAGTTCAGAAAACTATCGCTTCGTGTGTTTCCCGTAATTGATGTTAAATCTAGCTGGTGTTGTCCAGCGTGTTTAAGGCCATCTAAAAGTTACTGACATGGTTTAATTCTGATCAATAACAGTCGGTACTAACAGCTCGACCTATCGTGCGAAACAGTAAAAGCAATAACAGTAGGGGCTAACATATCGATCTATCGTTCTCTTCGAAGCTCGAGTTTTTTAAACCAATTCAAATACTGGGTGGGGTCGTCTCTGATGCTACCACGCACTAGATCGTTGTTTAGATACAGCTGTCCAATATCGGTACTATTATCTGATACTTTGAGAGAGATAAAAGTGGAAAAGCTAATCTTTTTTGGCACTACAGAGCAATAGACCATGAAGCCACTATCACGATTTGGTGATCTACTTAAAAAATCCGTCATGGTGGGAATAATTGCGATTAGCTTATAGGATACTTTGAATAAGAAAACCTCTTTTTCTTGTGTCGTAAGGAGTTATAACGATGGAATTTGGTGATAGTTCATTCTGTACGGACTGTCACAAGTCTTAATCACCTATGTGACCAAGGAGAATCCAAAGTAAAACTTGAAGCGCAGATGCTAACAACGAACAATAGTTACATAATATTTTCTCTCATTGCCAGTTAGCATTTACCAATTAACTACTACCTACATTATTTTATTTTATTTTTAAATCTTTTATTTAAAAATTTAATGTTTGTACACCTGAAAAAGTACATTGTAGCTGAATGTTATAAGAACATCGAAAACGTTTCCTTGAACAAATGATTGTGTTCAGTGTTAATTAAATTGATTAATTAATGTTACACCATTTGTCATATGTAGTCATAACTGAGGAGTTATGAAAATTTGGTGGATTTGTTTTGTTTTAAGTTTACACATTTTATTTTCTAAAATGAAGTTTATCTTTTTTATTTATTTTTTATACCACTAAGGTGGCAAACAAGCATACGGCCCGCCTGATGGTAAGCATCACCGTAGCTTATAGACGCTTGCGCTTGCTTGGGGTATCACTCGCGAGTTGCTAACACTCCCAAATCCCCCAAGTGGATGGAGACCTTACTCACCGTAGGAACACAACATGGCCGAGACCGAGACCAACACTATTTGGCTACGATCTTCTGTATGGTGGAGGTCCTTCCCCAGATGCGCTGCTCCGATTTGAGCGGATTATCCGCTGTGCCCTACCTCTCTTAGGCTCTTTAGTCGATTGGCTCTTTAGTCTTCTATCTTTCTAGTTGTACGATCAGCTGCAACGTTATTTATGTGCGTTCAAATTTAAACCTTGCTACATTATCTTTAGGACGGATTTACATTACGTAGTAGTGTTTTGACAAATAAAATTCAACTGTATTCTTTTCATATTAATAATAACATTATTTCCATTAAATAAAATTCGCTGTGTTTTTTATCGAAACATTTCGTTCGGTTGACAATGTTTGATGGATAATAAAACGATAACACGACGTTAGCCTTCGTGATATTACTATAAACATAAACCGGTTGTGTTTCATAGGTTATGAAACAGCACGCCCGTATAGTTACGTCTCACTCACACAGTACAGTCAAATACACGAATGAAAAGGACAGCGAAATGCCGGTACAGATTGCGTCGTACGCGCTCATGCATGGTAATTACATAGAGGTAAAATGTATCTTACACCAGACATAAATGAAGAAATGAATATTTGGTATGTTCTGCATGTGCTCTTTATTACATATTTGATGGACATAATAATATCTCATTGGCATTTCACCGCTTATCGTCTCTTATCTACTCTTGTGTTTAAAGCCAAATATTTACTAAGACTTATCGTTCAAGTCCAGACACATTAGGTTATGTAAATGTACGAAGTGTCATTATCAACAACGGAAAGTTTAATAAACAAGAATATTACAATATAATTAATTTAAAACATGACTCACCGGGTCCATAAAACCTCTTTCCTCTTGTGACATCGAAAATGATAGCATTAACGGCCAACAACACTCTGCCGTCGTCTCGCGTACCATCATATTCCTTCAACTCTGCTACAGTCAGGTCTTTACGAAGTTTCGGAAGTGGCGGGGGGGCCGGAGTGACTGGTACATCTGATTCAAACTTCGACTGTAATATCTTATAGGCAAGGTACACTATAAATGCAACTAAAACTAGGTTTACGGGACTGCATAATTCCTCCCACAATGTGCTCGCCTCTGTGTCTGACATGGTGCGTGTTTATACCACGAGCTCTTGGAACACACTGAGCGAGAGCGTGGCCATTATCAAGACAATGTGAGTGAGGTCGACATCAACACGTTTGCGTTTTTGTCAATTATTGATACTGCCGGCGCTAATAGTCGCGAGCCGGCTGCTTGTTGAATATATTGTATAAGTATACAGTTTTCATTGACTATAGACGTCTTTTTATAAATATTTCTTTCTGAATATTTTAAGTTTTTATCACATTATTATTATTCAATAAGCATGTGGGGTTGTTTCTTTAAAAAAAAAATATTTTCCGTGAACGAAATATACAAGCATAAATAAGAATGTAATGTTTTTTATGTTTACATTAGAATGACAACTTATACCACCAATGCCAGTTTTAAAAACATGTAATTTTTACAGTGTATTTAGTTGCTGTCTTAATTTTATCAGTGCAGTGCAATCGCAAAGGTACATGATAAGAGCTCAGTATAAGATTAACCTGCACTGTGATAACTGATAAGAGATTGAAGCATTGTTTATTATTATTTTATTGATTACTACGTAGGTCACTCGATAAGTTTTGAGATACACGTAATTTTAAAATGGAACGCATCTGTATTTTATATTTTTAAAAAGCAAATTTATTTAACAATAGAACGCAAGTAGCCAGATTGTTGCTGGTTTAAAAAAACAGAATGTTCCAGTCATTTTACTACAACTGTTCCCGCGTTTTTCTTTGCAACGATGGAGATTAACCGCGAACATTGGCGTGTTATGATATTTTATGATTTTAAATTTTGTTTGACTGAAAAACTTAGCCTTCAATGATTACAATCAGCGTTAGGGGAGTCTGAACCATCTCGAGCAACAGTTTTTAGATAGTTCAGTGAATTTAAAAGGGGTAAAACAAACCTCGAAGATGACCATAGAAGTGGTCGCCCGCAAACGGCAGTATCTGCAGAAAATGTATGGTCTACTGAAATGATGGTGCGAGAAGACCCCCGAATTACTTATTCGGACATCGAGAAGATTCTTGGCGTTAGTTCGGGGAGCGTTAACATTATTTTGCATCAGCATCTTGGAGTGAGGAAGCTTTGTTGTCGTTGGATTCCGCGTTTGCTCGCAGACACTGAAAAACAGGCACGTGTGGATTGGTGCCGAGAAATGCGTCTACGATTTGAAAACGGAAAGTCAAGACGTGTTTCGGAAATCATCACAGGCGACGAAACGTGGATCTATCAATATGATCCGAAAAATAAGAGACAGTCGTCAGTATGGGTCTTTTCAGAAGAAAAGTTGCCGACAAAACTGCAAAGACCTCGTAACGTTGGTAAAAAAATGGTGACTAATTTTTTTTCTCGCAGCGGGCATGTATTGACAACAATGTTGGAAAATCATAGATCTGTTAACTCGGAATGGTGTACAACAGTAGCATTGCCGAAAGCTTTCCAAGCTCTGCGAGAGAGGAGACCAAAGACTGGGTTTCGGGGAATCATGCTGCATCACGACAACGCTTCGTCACATACGTCCCTCAGAACAAAGGCGTTTCTTGAGAAATCCGGTGTTGAAACCTTGCCCCATTAACAGTACAGTCATGATTTAGCTCCCTGTGATTTCTTTTTGTTCCCGATAATCAAGGAAAAAATAAAAGACAAATTTTTTTCGTGTGCCGAAGAGGCCGTGGCGGCCGACGAAGTCGCGATTTCGGACCTATTTGATCAAGACTGGCAAAAGTGTTTTATTAGTTGGTTTAGGCGAATGGAACTTTGTATAGAGAATGAAGGAGAGTATTTCTAAAAAATTTAAAATAAATATTGTAAATATCTTGTTTAGTTTTTTCTTGTCTCAAAACTTATCGAGTTACCTACGTAGCTGTTCCCCGTGTATGTAGGAACACGATATTTTTCCGGGAAAGAATTATAAAGTAGCTCACAAAAAAAATGTAAAGACTTTCGTTACTTTCGACGTAAAAGAATAACAAACAAACCATCACCTTTTGCATTTATAATATTAATTAAATACTAAAGTAATGAATATAGTACGCATGCAAAGTAAAGAGATTCATATGTTTTTGAATATTTGTAATTTTAAATTAAATTTAGGTCAGGTGGGGTAAGATAGACTTACTTTATTGTGAATTTACTTTATGCAGAAATTGTTTGACCTAGAGTAAAATTAAATAACAGGGATCTAAAATATAAATTAAGCTTTAAAATACTATGAAGTTTTGCCACAAAATTCATTAAAAAGAGTAATAATAAGGAAAATGTAAAATCAAATTTAGCATATGTTATACTTTCTTCGGGCTCACTGGTAGTTTTACCCCACTTGATCTTTTCGAGTTATGTTTTTCAAAGAAAAATATTACAGAAGCCTCTTTATTTTACGTTTAACGAGTTACATTTTTTTAAAGCCCATATCTTTATGGTGCTACTTGTGTCCATGACAACTCGATAGGAACGTTCTTTTTCACAAAAAATACAAAAATAAACTATCATACACCTAGCATTCTTAACTTTTTAAATGTCCGTTTTTATTTTCGATGTGGTGGTCTTATTTGTGGCAGTAGCGACTTCTGTGTTTTAAATGGAGATATTAACCGCTTTATAACTGGTATATCAAAATAGAATAGGAAGGTGTACTTCTCGAGTTATCAGGCACTGGTAGTCTTGCCTTGGTAGCGACCTTACCCCAACTGACCTTATGTCACAAAATCTATCAAATCCCCAAATAATGTTTACTCATTCCATCAAGACCAATGACTTAAGTAATTGTAATTAAAGTGATATTAACATACGCATAATTAATTTGACAGTTGAGTTGAAATGTCATTGTAATTTAACGCTTGTCATTGAAAACATTCTTTGTTTAAATCATATGGATCAAATTCGAACGGTATGTTAGGATAATACCGATTTTACATTGACGTGAACTGGCATTTGTTTAAAGCAGTTTTAATCAAATTTCATCACCGTTTTTTCTTCTTCTTATTTTTTATGTACAAAAACGCTTTTGTCTATAACGTTCCGCGTATGTTGTTTATTGCGTGTATTTGTATTTATTTATCTTGACTGACAATACGTAGTAATGATGACAATAGGCGGACTTAGTTAATTGCATTCTCAATCAGTCGACCATTGGAAAGTGCGTATACTATATTTTGAAACTGCATGTATTTCATTAAATTGTATCACTTGTATTGTCTAAATGCTATTAAAAAATATATTATAAAACTGTCATAGGATTACTTTCACCATAATAATGTTAAGTCTTTTATAAATTTTGATCTAACGATTCCCTTAACCTTCTAAGTTGTAATTAAAATAAAAGAAACTCGGGTTTTTCTGAGCGTTTTCCTAATTTTTCGATATTTTAATGCCACATATCTAGGGTATGCAAAACCGGTCTTGGTTCTATCTTTTGATACGCAGTTCCGGGAAAACCAGTTCTCCCGTGTTCGCAATTGCGTTTGTTCGCATTATGTTGCTTGACGTCGCGTGAGGGTCGCGGCAACGTTGCGCGGGCGCTAACACTACTGCACGAAGCAAGCGTCGACCTCGACGACGGCCATGAAGACGCTTGAAGAGTGAAGGGCACGCTTAGTATAATGTGGGTTGATTTTTACTATGTTCAGTCAAGAGCAGGTCGACCTTTACATATTAGACTTTGTACCATTCTTAAGTTCTATGTCATAAGAGCGAAATTATACTGCAAGTGTTAAGCTCAGCGTGCACCTGACTGTACGAGTAGTACAAATACAGTCAGCCAATAAGATAGGTGAGCAGGGGTAAATACGACTAAAGTTGTCTAAATATTGAATGAAGAAATTTTTTTTGAATTTTTCTTTTCAATAGTATTAATATTGTAGGTACACATTATTACAAAGTTTGGTAACAATGCTTCCATTATTAGCATAAAAATCTTTGTTCTTCTCTACACTGCTCATCTCTTTCGTTGACTGTACCTAGATCCGAATTCATTTCAGATCCGATTCCTATTCAGTATTAGCAAGCAAGAATAATGTTACTTACAAAAATGATTGCGCTGTACACATTAATATTACATTTTCTTTTACTAGCGAAACCCGCGCTTCGTTTGCGTGTGTCCCGCTTTCCCGTGGGAATTTTGGAATGTATTATACTTAAAAACCTTCCTCTTGAATCACTCTATCTATTAAAAAAACCGCATCAAAATCCGTTGCGTAGTTTTAAAGATTTAAGCATACATAGGGGGGACACAGAGACGCACAGACAGCAAAAGCGACTTCATTTTAAACTATGTAAATATGTTTTTAAGTTCACGAACAATGCATATAACATTTTGTTTTTCACTAGATAGAGTTCAATATCACCCCAGTGATTTCCATAACGGTCCGCCGGCTGACGTCTGGAGTTTAATTTTAATATCATGAATAGCAAATTGTAACATAACATACAGCGAACGATTTTAAATAGGTTATTGAATATAATTAAAGGTCGCCTTATACGTATTGGATTTTCAACGAAATAGGGTTCTACCCATAATGGTGTTGGTTTAAACTATTGTAAGTATTTATAGAGAGGTAGACTTTATAAGTAGTTGCGAGTTCTTCGTTGTTATTTCATTCGTATTATAGAAGTTTTTGTGATTATAAAAAAAAGGAATTGTTTAATTTGCCGTCAGCCGTTGTAAAACCAAGCTACGACTATGAACTTGTGGTGACTGGCTCTACCCTCACAAAGAATCGATGTGGAATATCGATGATATGCTTCTATGTCGAACAGTGAATGAAGGGAAGCCTATTTCTGTTTCCTTCCTTTTCATTCCTTCATAGGTGGGCAACGATTTAAGTAGTTTTGGGTGTCCATGGGCAGCGGCGATTGCTTACCATTAGACCTCATCGACTACCGTCTGATTTGGTAGTTCTACCACTATAAGCTGTACTTACCACATCCATCAAATTGACTCCCTTTCAGGAAAACGTGTTTGTCGTGTTCACTCTTGCATAGTTGCATTGAGTTTGCAGTTAACTCCAGGTAATTAAGGCGTAATGTGCCAACGAATGTGTCGACAACATCAACATACAACCCATCAGCAGCAAATGTTGCTACTTTGTAGAAATAGTACCGTGTTTCAATGCTCAATTTGTGATCCAAGCAGCCATTTGCAGAAATCATTTTAATCTTATTTCCAAAAATAAAACACTTGTTTACTACATATTTGTTTTGACAATAATTTATTAAAAAATGATACAAAAAAATCTGCCATGTTGTATTTTATAAGGCCGGTAAGGAGGGAAAATACATTATAACATGACATTTAAGGCTGCTTTTCCACCAAAGATGTGCTATGCTACGTTGCTGTGGATGCATTTGATATCCACCAATCAAATTCATTGGTCCACATAGCATAGCACTGGTGGAAACGGGTTCAACTAAGTTACGTTTTGTTTATATGGCATCCTAAAAGTCTCAAACTATCTTTTTTACTTCTTCTTTAGTTTGACAGTGACCAAAATTCGAGTAAATGCCTTCATGCGAAACCATAACTTTAATTTACTCACCCTTTCATTTGCTGACTACTGTACAGTCAGGTGCACGTCGAGCTTTACATTTGTAGTACAATATTGGCTCTTATGACATTGAACTTAAGAATGGTACAAAGTCCAATAGACTGTACTGTGTGTGTGTGTGTGTATTTGTTATAAAATATAATATCGTTGAGTTAGTATCCCATAACACAAGTTTCGAACTTACTTTTGGGCTAGCTCAATCTGTATGAATTGTCCCTATATATTTATTTATTTATTTATTTAACCCATAAATTTACTTGCATAAATGCTCTAGCACTACATAAAACATATATACGTCTCTGCATTTTAATAAGTATACTTAAGCGCCGTCAATCGACAGTCTTCTTTACGAGTGGTTATATTAATTTAACTAGGTACGTACATAATTTCATGAGGGGACCGATCTAAGCTGTGCCAACCATTCAATTTAAAACCATTAAAAGAATCAAGGGGAGATACGACCAAATACGACCAACATGACTATAAACGTCATGTTGTTAAATGACACCTATTACGTAATTTATTTAGTAATGCTCACAATGTTACGTACGTGTACAAATTTAGGCCTTGTTACATCGACGAAAGAATGATGGTATATTTTTTGTTTAAAATTCAATTCTTACTTTGACTGGCGGGTCAGGTTTCTCCACATCTGTACTTAGAAGTTACCCAGCTGTTACCACTAGCTTTTAAAATTTTATTTAGAGGACACCATGTAGAGGGCAACCATGAAGGTGTTCATCTGAAACAACGAAACACGTCATCCTATCAAAAAAGACATTACTACACTCGAGAGCAATGAAAACCTATACCTAAATCTTGGAAACTAAGTATTCTATTTTAATACAATAAACAGTGTTTAATAGACAATATAGGTACTTAATACCCCTTAAATGAAAGTAATAAAATTTATGATTCACTACATTTTATTTATAAAAAATTAGCAAAACCACCATTTCCTGTTGGACCTTTCTCCTTAAAACAAAAACACGAAACATGACATTTTTGTACGACAATATGATTTTCTTGAATTGAAGCTTCAACAAAATCATATTGTTTTGCATTCATTGCTCTCAAGTGTAGTTAGAATAAGGCTAGAATTCAACAAAACGTCAGCCGTATTTTCAGAATTTCGTTTCATGGTACGGCTGGTCCCGATTCAGGCGAAGCAGGTGCAATAAGTGCTAGATAAACTACTCAATAAACCACCATAACTTTGGTACAAAGCAAAATAACCACCAGTAATAGAAATGGCGAATGAAATCCGGTTACGGCCTTTTTTGTCCGTCAGATATTGTATTATTAAATCCGCGGGTTCATAGCTAAAATAATAATTACAGAGATTTATCTAATTTTCCACAACGATTATCACATAATCCTAACATAATTTTCGTCTGACATAATGATGTGTGCCAAATAACATATTTGCCCAATGATCTACTTCACCGATATCCCAAACACACATAATTATAATAGCTCTCTAAATAATATGTACATAGGATGCGTGGCGGGTTGCGTATCAATAAAACAGTACGGACGATTTGAGAGCGGCCGGACTGGAGCGATCGATCGACGCCGACTTACACTGATCAAGATGCAATGGATGGAATCAAAATATATATTTTAAGTCCAGGAGGGCTACTACGAAACGTAAATCCGATATTTCGGCCGAATCCGAAGTATCGGAAGAATTTTAACCGTGAAATACAAGGTATTTCATGGTTATTTTAGTAATACCTTGAATTCTATCCATGAAATACCTTGTATTTCACGGTTAAAATTCTTCCGATACTTCCGCCGAAGTATCGGATTTACGCTTCGTAGTAGCCCTCCAGGGTGCTTATAACGAGTTTTCACGTCACCTCACCTCACGTTCGAATACGAGCAAGTCAGAAATTGGTATTCGAACGTGAAATCTGCATTTTTTTTATATTTCCGTTTTATTTAAAACTAATATCTAATACAAGATTTTAAACGACAAAAAGATTGAAAATATAAATCCGGATTCATGCATTTTAAAAAAAATCCACAAATGACGAACCAAATATATAAGGTCTACTTTATTAGTGAACTTCCTTTTAAAACATGACTAGGTTACATTATGATCGTTTAAACAAGGAAATAATGGTCTAGTATTCAGTAAAAAAGGCATTAAAATTTGAAATAATCGTTAAAATGCGCCTCTCTTGTAGCAGCTATCCGTCAGTAGAAAAAAAGGTTTAGGAGTGCGGTGCGAGGGGCGCGTCAACTCGTCTCACGTATCAAAATTTTTGAATATGGATGGCTTTATGTAGTAAGCAACATTTTTCTAACTTACTAATCTATTTTTTTTACTGAATACTAGACTATTATTTCCTTGCTTAAACGATCATAATGTTACCTATATAGAAGGAAGTTCACTAATAAATTAGGACCTATATATGGGTAGTATTTTATTTGTTTTTTTTTCATCGAGAAAACTGTGAAATATCGTGTTTATAAAACACTACACAATAACATTATATAAACACTAGGTACCAATATAACGAGTTAAAAAACTGTCGGAACACCGATGGCACATCTAGCAATAATTAATCTTTGATCTGAAGCGATGTCGATTTTATAACACACGTATATGGAGAACACTTCATTCGCTCAATTAATAAAGTGATATAGGTATATATGAATGAAGCAATTTTTACTCGTAATTAGCTTACAGATACTTGGTAAAATTTAATATCATACTTTTTATAGCGAAAGCCGCGTAACTTCTTCGTTACCGTATCTTGCGTCCCCGTAGGACTTTCGGAAAATCCTTTCTTATCAGATGCTTACGGTAAAGAAAGAACACATCCTTTTTTTAAATACAACAAGGTTAAAAAACAAGCATACGGCCCGCCTGATGGTAAGCATCACCGTAGCCTATATACGCTTGCAATACCGGGGGTATCACGGTATCACTCATGCGTTGCCAACCCTCCCAACCTCCCCCAAGTGGAGCTCTGGGGACCTCACTCACCGTAGGAACACAACATGGCCGAGACCAATGCTATTTGGCTACGATCTTCTGTAAGGTGGTGGTCCTTCTCCAGACGGGCTGCTCCGATTTGAGCGGATTATCCGCTGTGGCCTACCTCCTGAAAGTTTCGGATCTCTACAATCAGTGGTGTAGGCTGTGCGTTGATGTGTCTGTCAGTTTTTCAGGACAAAACATTTAAAATATTGTTACTATAAAGCTGAAGAGTTTGTATGAAAGTGGAAACTTGTAAAAAAGATTTTTAAATTAAATACTTTTCTTGTTTAATGACTGCGAAAAGTTAGTATAGGCATGGCATAGGCTCATCATTACCACAATTCGAATAAAGGATTCATTTACAAATACAATGGACAATTTTGTATTAGATTATAACTATTGCCATATTTTTCTATGCGATTCTGTCGCCTTAAATACCCCTTATTTTATTATTATTTTAAAAAAAACAAAGAAAAACACGAACTATTGTGTCTACTGTATCTTACCCAGAAATAACTTGCAGTTAAAAACACAGATAAAATATGGATTAAGATCGAACAGATTGTTTGCTATTTTTAATGAAGATAGGATATTAGACACTCATTCCATTTGGATCCACTGCTGGATCTCCCAGTGGATCCCAGGCGACTTTTAATTCCACTAAGAAATCACTATTATGCGTAGACTTATTAAAAAAATAACAATATTAGTGTTCAACCGAACAAACCCAAACAAATTGTCATTACATTCGAATTTAAACAGTATTTTCTATGACATAATATATTTTATTTAACAAATGAACTTGGCAATATATTTTGAGAGCGAGTCTCTAGTCGGGCGAACACGAGTCGCAAAGTTAGAGTAAGTTCCAAATACGTAATGTTTTAATGCACTCCATCTGGGTTGCCGGTTAAATAAGAGAACGTGTTCATTGCTTTACGGGATGTCGGATATTTAATAAAATACAAAATAGAAATATGATTTTATTAATTTTCTCGGACTACAAGTCTTGTATTTTTGAAAATTGGCCCGGTCCCGTATAATACCCTTATATTATATTTATATCGGATTAGGAAGTCCTCAACATACAAAAAATTCTCAGGGTTGGGGGGTGTGCTGAAGGTATAGACTGTTGCTATGGGGATTCCGAAAAAGATGGAATCCCACTATCCCATTAATATTATAGTTTGTGTGTATGTTTGTCACTTCTTCACGCTCAAATGGCTGGGCCATTTTTTATGATTTTTGGTAGGTAGCTGATATCTTGGTTGGAGTAACACATTGGGTACTTTTTATCCCGAAAAGTACGCAATTCCCGTAGGATTTGGTCAAAAGTCATCAAAGGTCTGATAGTCAATGGCACGTTATATTTACAGTAGGTGGCGCTACTGTGCGTAAAATTATAACGCGGGTAACACCGCGGGCAGCAACTAAATAAAGTGTGTCAAGGAACCATGAAGGAACACATGCGTAGGAAAAGTGACAGTTAGATCTTTTCCATAATCCATTTGTTACTCAGATAGTATGGTACTGGACATTATTTGAGGTTATGTATGCAAAAAGCAAAGGTTAATCGGAACAACGAAGATTCATGAAGAACAACCACACAAAATAATGATCACGTGATGTTCATCATTAGGTGACCTACATGCTACGAAACGAGAAACAACTTTTTTTTTCACACAAATTGAGCTAGCCCCAAAGTAAGTTCGAAACTTGTGTTATGAGATACTAACTCAATGATGCTATATTTTATAACAAATACATATATAGATAAACATCCCGAGGCCATTCAGGAAAAGTTCGTTTTTCATCATGACCGGGATTCGAACTCGGGACCTGCTGGGTGGCGGTCTGACGTGATAACTATTACGCTACGGAGGTCGTTTTTTATTGTTTTTAATGTTGTTTCGGTTCAACCACCATTTTGAAAATATTTTTGAAAAAAAAAAATACATTTTTTTCAAAAATGAGAAACAACTTTGTTTTCAAACTGACATAAAGAAGATAAGTGTACAATTTAATGCACTCTAAAGTTTATTGAGTCAAACAATACCTAAAATAAACAAGTAAGTACGTTGTAATCTTTATTGTTTAAGCATAAACTTACAATGATTTATCAAAAAGTTACAAAAAGTTAAGATTTTCAAGTAGATCTATAAAAACAGTTTGATGTATGCGCTCTTCTAGAACCGTTTTTAAACTACGATACATTATTTAATTCCCACAGGTATCCGAAATTGGTTCCAAGAAAAACAAACATCAATTTAGTTCGTAACTTTGCAAAAAATATATTTTTACATAAAAGTCAGTTCGTGGCGTTATAAGTTTAAAAGGGTGTTGATAAGGTTAGCTGTTTTGCCACTTCAGATGAAAAGTTCTGTAGAAAGAATATGTAATGATGTGTATACGCTTTGTATATCAATATTATTAATATTGTCCAAATAAAATACGAAGTAATGAATATAAATTTTAATAGTAATTTCAGTGAACCGGCGGACAAATGGAGTGTGTCCGGGGTTGCTAGCCCTACATTTCTTCTTCTCTTATTTTAAATACCAGTAAATTAATATCTTCTTATATCAAAATAAACATGTAATATGGTTTTTATAGAATTATTATGATAACATTAATATACGATACGAAATAATACGTTGAAAAAACATATGGGATCACCGATCTTGCTCATGTATTATCATATCATTGATGTGTCAACATTGTAGACCATTTATGCAACTCACGGTGAATTTGCTCAAAACCATTTTGAAGAGTTAATGACACATTATATTAGACCTGTCACTGGTGTTAATTCTGTTGTACATTTAACTAGACTAAACTAATTTTGACACGACTATCTATCCTTTTGCTATCCTCATAACTAATTGTAAACCAAGGAAGGACAACAACACCTTTGGTCCTGTCAAAATTAGTTTAGTCTAGTTAAATGGAGTTAGTATCATATCGGTGCATTTGTAACTCGCCTTTGTACAACAGAATTAGCACCAATGTCAAACTCAAGAAGAAAAAAAGAGATAGCTTGAGACTTACTGTGCAATTCAAATTAAAATGTGTGTCAGACACTACTGCTTAATTACGTCAAGTCATTGACCGTTATAGGTGGCTTGAAAACACTAATACCAATTCGCAGTCTACCCTAATTGCGAGAAGAAAAGAAAAAGATGCAAAAGGTAATAATTTCAGTTTCTCTTTGGAAAAAACCGGACTTGAACAAAATGCATGCAATGGACACCCACACGTCTGTTAGGAATACGTCTGCGGAGTAATCGTGCAAGTTTGGGAACTGTTTGCATTCTAGATAGCGTCTAGGTGTTATGACTGCGACGAGTCGCAGTCTCTGAATACTTATTGTATTCTAGAATATTCCTTATTTCCAAGACTCCATGGAATCACGCGCGTGTATGGTTAACGGCATATGGTAAATGATAGAGCTTTTATGAAATATTTTTTTAGCTAGAACGGGGGAACCACCTTCTCACAGAATATCGGTGTGAAGTAGCAGTGTGTTTCATATGGTGAAAGACCGATGAGAGAATCGGAAGCCCTTTTCCTTATTCTATTTCTTCCTATTCCCTTCTTTGTAGTAAGAAACATGTTGGTAGCGTAGCGCCTCTGATATTGTTGATCTGGCCTTTTGAAGAAAGAGCACAGTAAGTAAGTATAAATAAGTAAAGAGTTCACTGCAAAGAAAGTCAGACAGACTCTGCACCCTTTTGTTCTTTAGAATATAACTTGCTAATGAAATATATTTTCTTATAAGTCACACCAAAAAAAATGTAACGAAATATTTCGTACTGTTCACATATCTAAATCTCGGCACATCTGCTTCGGGGGGAGTTTACCGACCAGTTTTTAGTGGCAGTTAAAGTTGAGACAGGGTTGAACAATTTGGAAGCTAAAACGAGTAATGGGACTTTGCACAAACCGCATTCAGTTACCGTATCACCTTGTATTTCTACTTTTAATCACGAGAATATTTTTGAATATGACTATATGTTTGTATAATATGTTTTTATAATAATTGGGTCATATTCCAATTCGATACCATTATAAAGCTTAAGTACTGTAATTATGTTTAATATTTGGCGATATTTATATTATTTGTGGTGGTGTATATTGTCAGCAGATTAAACTTTTGGATTGCAAATATATGGTTTGTAATAAACACGAAAGTTTGTATTATGTTACCGGAAATATAGTAATCCATCATTATATACAATTCCTAGGAAATATGTCCGTGAACCCAGCACCTGACGCAGCTTTGTCTGATAAGCAACCTGTTTCAAATATTTTATTTACAGAAATTTCTGATTCTCTGGTTTAGGTTAGGGTTAGCTTGTGACCATCAAAAGCCAAGCGACTGAAGGGAGCGAGACCCACTTTATAATAATACATTTACATATATATTATATACAGGCCCGGTAGTCGAGTGGCTAGCAATGGTCCTTTATCTCGAGGGCCGCGGGATCGAATTCTGCTCAAAGGCAAACATTTGTGTGCATGTACATGTCTGTTTGCTTTGAATGTATAATAATTGTGTGTTTTCAATGTACGTATAATAAGTATGTATTTACAAAAAAAAGTATTTACCTAAGTATTTATCCGCAATCTACCTAGCACCTACCCATAGGATAGTATAATAAATAGTACCTACTAGCGTACCCATTACAAGCTTAGTTGCTTAGTTTGGGACTAGATGGCGTTGTGTGATTCGTCCAAGAAAAGTATTTCTACATTATTTTTCCTAGGAATTGTATACAATGACGGACTACATACATTTCCGGTAACATATATGTTGATGTTTGTAACTCTTTCACACGCAAAAATGGCTTGACAAAATAAAAGAATAATTCCGAAGTAAGAAGTAGCTCGAGATAATGAAACCCATTCAAACATTGGCTTGGGACGCCATCGAGCTCCTCAGATTTATTCAGGGAATAGATTTATTTATACACTTCAACAAGGGAGAGTTCCCTTGTTGAAGTGTATAAATAAATGTCCTAACTAATATTACAAATGAGAAAGTAAGTTTGTTTGTTTGTTATTCCTTCACGGCTTGATATTCCTTCACGGCTTGACTAATCAGCCAATCATTATGAAAATTTGTATACATATGTATACAGAGCCCAACATAGGTTACTTTTTATCCCGTAAAAGTGATTCCAATGGGAAAATATTTTTTCTACTATAGATGGCTCTGCAATTCGCAATTGCAGAGCCAATTCGCAGATGGCGGCACAAGTCGCGCATTGCAGGCCAACAGATGGCGCCACAAGTCGCGCTATGGGTTGTTTTGTTGTCAAACGAGATCTACTTAAATCATAAAATTAAACGCGAGCGAAGCCGCGGGGAAAAGCTAGTACTCTATAAACTTCCACCATTTCATCATCTTCATCATCTAATAAAAGAGAAAATCACTGACTGATTCATCACGAAATCTCCGAAACCACAAGTGCCAGAAGTCTCAAATTTTGCATGGGGGTTCCTTTTGGGGCGTAGGTGCTCACTAAGAAACAATTTTTGGAAATTCATCCCCTAAAGGGGTAAAACAGGGGTGCAAAGTTAGTATGAAACTTTGCCGTTTTTGAAGTTATTCCAATGAAATTCAGCATGAAGGTTCTTTACTGAAAAGCATGAAGCATGAGTAAATTTTTTTTTTGAAAATCATCCCTTAGGGGGTTAAACGGGGGTGCAAAGATAGTATGAAACTTTGCCGTTTTTTAAAGTTGTTCGAATGAAATTCAGCATGAAGGTTCTTTATTGAAAGGCATGAAACACGAGTAAAATATTTTTCTCAAAAAACATCCCCTATGGGGTTAAACAGGGGTGCAAAGTTAGTATGAAACTTTGCCGTTTTTGAAGTTATTCCAATGAAATTCAGCATGAAGGTTCTTTACTGAAAAGCATGAAGCATGAGTAAATTTTTTTTTTAAATTCATCCCTTAGGTGGTTAAACGGGGGTGCAAAGATAGTATGAAACTTTGCCGTTTTTTAAAGTTGTTCGAATGAAATTCTGCATGAAGGTTCTTTATTGAAAGGCATGAAACACGAGTAAAATATTTTTCTCAAAAATCATCCCTTAGGGGGTTAAACGGGGGTGCAAAATTAGTATGAAACATTGCCGTTTTTGAAGTTATTCGAATGAAATTCAGCATGAAGGTTCTATATTAAAAGGCATGAAACACGAGTAAAATATTTTTCTCAAAAACCATGCCTTAGGGGGTTAAACGGGGGCGCAAATTTCGTATGAAACTATGCCGTTTTTGAAGTTATTTAAATTAAATTCAGCATTAAGGTTCTTTATTGAAAGGCATGAAACACGAGTAAAATATTTTTCTCAAAAATTATCCCTTAGGGGGTTAAACGGGGGTGCAAAGTTAGTATGAAACTTTTCCGTTTTGAAGTTATTCGAATAAAATTCAGCATGAAGGTTCTTTAGGCGATACGAAGTTCGCCGGGTCCACTAGTTATAGCATATTCGAATAAAATAACATTTGCTCATATTTGTGTTGCAGGCAATAATAGTTTAATGTCGGTGGCAAACCGTCTTCTAACTTAACTCGTACTATTTCAGTGCAAGTTTTGGTAACAAAGCCGCAGGTGAAAGCTGTTATCTACTGAAATCCTGAAAATTGTTACATATATAAATGAAAAGGTTAATTTCATAGTAGATAGATCTTTTGAAGTGGTCGAGAATTTAAGTGCTAACTCAATTGGTGAAGTACCCTCTCACAGAAAAACGACGGAAGCAATAATGCTTTTCGTTCGGTGATTGGTAGATCCGGATGCCCAAATCCTTTTCTTTCTCCTTTTCCTTTGTACTCCATCTGGGGGCACGGTAGTGCCCCCGCCAAGACGAGCCAAGCGGAGTGCAAGGTGCAAGTGCACTACCTACCTTTTCTCGAAACGTTTCATCGTTTTTTTGAACTCTCATAACTTTGGTTTGGATGATGCTATATAGTTAAAAAATTTAAGATATAATGACACCAGTACAATCATTAAACATACAAAGTTTGAATGTCGTAGCTATTATACTTTAGATTTATTAATGTCTAAAAACCCCCGATTTCGTCACTGATTCACTCACTGACTCACTGATCATCGAAATTCTTAAGGTCCTTCCTGAAGTCCTAGAACGCTGAAATTTGGTATGTACGCTAATATTACTACAAAGACAATAAAAGAAATCATAAAACTTGGAACTTTCATCCCCCAACCCTTTAACATAGGGGATGGAAGTTTGTATGAGATTTCCGTTTCCTAATATCCTAGAAAGCTGAAATTTGGTATGTATCACAAACAACAAAAATATCATAAAACTTGGAACTTCACCCCAAAAGAAAAAAAGAAAAAAAGATTGATATAAGCAACTTACAAAAAGAAATGAAATCCCACCAAAAGATTTCATGAACTGCCTATGACTGCCTATAAAATCTTCGTAACGGTAGCAAAACGGCCAAGCATCAGGTTTTGACTAAAATGTAGAGTATGTGAAGTTAGGCCTGGTAAAGATCAAGAATCTTGGCTCTACATGAGATCTGACCACTTTTTCATAGATTTTGATTAAAGTGTAGTGTAGAGCGTGTAGTCTTTAGAGCTTGGCTTTAATGGGAGATCTGATAACTTTTTCACAGGGTAAGCTATGTAGACTCGTCTTGGCAACATTTTTACATGAAAATGTTTTTGGAGGGGTTATTGGTCAATATTACATTGAAATCTGTTGAGTAGTTTAAAATGATCTTAGCGAACAGACAGCAGTGGAAGCGACTTCACTTTATACTATGTATAAAATTTTAAAGTAATATACGTAATATTATTTGAGCTTGATGATATAAAGGAAATCTTAATTATGAAAATAAAAGAGCAATCTGTATAAAAATGCGGTCACCTCCCTCTCCATAGCTAAATTTAAAAGCGTAAAAAGCAATGAAGCTCTAAAGAAACACTCAATGGGAGTAATTAACTGTATTACAACGAAGCGGGACTAAAATGAAATACATTGTGACTTGAAGTTACTAATTTGCGGGTACCATTTCAGAGATGTAAAACAATATTTCAATGTTTCAATCTTATAGACTGCGTATTAAAGTTCAATTTGGAATATAGTAATAGTGGAATATTGCGATATTTCGAGATAACACTCTTGCATTGTGAATCGTTTTGACAATGTCAGTTTTGTATTGGCCTGATTACAATGCGAGTGAAGTTTGAAACGCATTCAATAAAAGGAATAATCACCCGCGTTTCTTGTGAATCTATTTGCTATTTGAAAAGCTGGACATTTTAGATAGGTACTAGTCAATAATTATATGCTAGATTTTTCACTGTGAGACACTGAGCACTGTGAGACTGAACGTTTACAACCTGATACTTGACATGTAAAAAAAGCCTGTTTTGGAAAAGTTGCTTGCTTGACGCCGATATTCTGTAAGAGGCACTTTCCCGGTCAAGGTAACCTCATTTCAAAAATGGCACCCACCAATAAATTTTAAAATAACAAGTAAAATATTTTTTTACAAATATACAACCTTATCTTTAAGACTCGAAAGGGAAACATCCTTAACGTTAGAAACATTTAAAGAATATACACAAAAGTTACTTCTGCAAAGGAATTCGTAGGTCGAAGTAAAAGAAAGGCGTCCGGAATAATTTACTCACGGACTGCGCTTCGCGAATACTCAATTACCACTTGTCTTAGCAGCATTTTGTTCTTTTTGCTTTGTCCATAGATTAACTATAAAAAGTAATTTTAGTAGTGAAGTAGCCTAATAAAAAAGAACCATAGCTGTTGGAAGAAATACTGTGCGCAATTTTCTTTTTAGAATTTTCTGGTGTAATTTTTGCCCGAGCTGTAAGCGGCGCGCATTCGCGGCACCACCTTCCTTAAAAAGACAGCCTTTTATTAAAGAGAACCTATTCTTTTTAGGTCGATAATGTTCTTTCTAGCCTTTTTAGCCTTCAATTCAAAAAGTGGGATGTTAAATGTTTGACGTATGCCTCTGTATGTATGTCTGTGGCATTATGGCTTCCAAATTGATGATCGAGTTTTGATGTAGTTTCTTTTGTTCGAAAGGTGACGTTATCAAGATGATAGAGAGGCTGTAATTCATGGAAATCAGTTCAACCGTTTGAAGATCATCAGCTCATACCTGTTTTGTAGTAGATATCATATGTTTAATGTTCGTTGAGTAATATTAAAACTTACAATTAAATTGCTTATTTATTATATTATTTTAGGTACTATTAAGTACATAGGTTAATATTATTTAAATAACTCTCTCAGAACAGGGAAACACCCGCTCACAGAATATCGACTTGAAGCAGAAATACATTTTATTCGGTGAGTCTTTTGATGGTAATTTAAACTTAAGTTCTATCAAGTCATAAAGGGTACATTAAAACTTGTAACACGTAAAAAAGAGCAATGAAACAAAATGGAAGTAAATTTTGGAGTACATTTTAAAAAATTCTGCTATACGTTAGGCAATGAGCCACGAACAGGGAACAGCTGGTTGAAGTAATATTTTCTGAGAAATTCTATACAATTGTGTAGTTACAACGTGACTAGGAGTCAGTGCACGCAATTAACTCGATGTTTTTGTTATTTATTGACAATTCCTGACATATTATGACAATAAGGAAAGAATTACATACTATTTGTCCAGATGGAGAAAATATTCGATGTAGCGGTGGTGGAGGAAGAGTAGAGATATGAGGAGGATGCAGGGGATGACAAGGGGGAGCGGGAGTGAAGAGGAGGGGAGTTGAGTGGGAGCCGGGGGAAGAGAAATAGAGATGGGAATGAGGACTATTTTGTTCATATCGAAAATCTAGGAGTCGCGTGCACAACTAGTAAAATAAAATTCCGATAAAAGACCGCTTCTGACACCAATTATGGAATCACATGAAAAGAAGAAGTTTTAAGTAATTTAAACTTTTAACTGTATCCTCTTTATGCTTCTGATAAAGTACTAATTAAGTACCTTGACAAAAATATATTAGCTTTGTACAGATTTATAGCGTCCTCGAGTTACTAGTTTCCAGAACTTGAATTAATTACAAACGTGCCTTACACAACTCTGTTATAGTTGTTTGGAGAGCTTACAAACAGGTCATTGACATTACCGCTTTAATTTGATATGAGGTAAGCGACACAAAGCGCGTTTTCAATTAAATATGAAACTATGTTGGCAACCGGCCCCGCAAATAGGGAACTCTTTGGATTATATTCTCTAAAACTACTTTTTTGACATCCTTTATTTCCACAATTTTTTATACCACAAAGGTGGCAAACAAGCTTACGGTCCCCCTGATGGTGAGCGGTCACCGTAGCCTATGGACGCTTGCAACACCGGGAGTATCACTCGCGCGTTGCCGACCCTGTAAAAATCTTTTAATGCCCCTTTTGAAGAACCCCATATTATAGTCTAAAGGAAAGACCGCGGCGGGGATCTCATTCCACAGCCTTAGCGCTATCTGCATTGCAGCGTGGCAAAGTACGCCCTAATTCCCTTCGATCGGGAGATCCGTATCCCTGCAGTGGATGATTATGGACGGGTATGATGATGATGACTAGAATAAAAAAAAAACATATTTTTCTACTGTATATGATAGCGCATGGCGCTGACAATTTGTTGACATAAATATGCCAACAGGTAACACTATAAATCATAGTATTTTTGGTTTTCATAGCTATCTACCAAAATTTTCCGCGAGCGTAGCCGCGGGCAATAGTCAGTTTTTCATTTCGTCACTTATAATAACGTAGTTTTTTAATAGAATAAATAAAACGATAAAAATGTTTCATTTCAGACATTTGTCCATATATTTTTTCTGTGTGTTTAGTAACAATGTTTACTTAATATATTATGTTAGTACTGTTAATAGAGTTACATAGTTAATAATAACCCTTTGCTTATAAATAAATATTCTTGGGAGAATAACAACGCCATCTAGTCCCAAACTAAGCAACTAAGCTTGTACAAATGGTACTAGATCGCTGATAAAAATACTTAAATACTTTTTTTTGTAAATAAATACTAATGGAAAACATCAAGAACAAGGCAAACAGACATGTTCAGTTCATGCACACAAATGTTTGCTTTGCGCAGGATTTGAACTCGAGGCCCTTGGGATAAAGTGACCATTGCCAGCCACTCGGCCACCAGGCCTGTCGTTAAACGAACTTGTAAGCTATTCACATTGTTGTTGTTACTCCACTCTACCTATCTAATTATTCTACATCCATTATCATAAAATGAAGTATTTTCTATTTCCATATCCATTTGTATTACCATAATCTAATAGCGTAAAAATCTTTCATATCGTTTTGCTTTACTAAGCAGCGTTATGATGGGAATTTTCTGAAACTATTCATAGTTTTAAAAATGTTAGAACGTATTAAATTTTAGCATAAATCTCTATAAAATTTTAATTAAAATACACATTAGGTATTATAGATCTTGTTTTAACGTAGTTTTAATTTGATATTTCATTTACTACAATTTTAAAAGTATAATCGTACTAGCTTTTCCCCTCGGCTTCGCTCGCGTTAATTTTATGACATAGATCTCGTTGTACAACAGAACAACCTATAGCGCGACTTGTGGCGCCATCTGCTGGCCGATACAGCGCACTCGATAGTAGATTTTTTTTTCTCTCATTGGAATGACATACTTTCACGGGATAAAAAGTAGCCTATGTTGGGCTCTGTACCCGTGACAATATATATACAAATTTTCATAATGATCGGCTGATTAGTTAATCCGTGAAGGAATAACAAACAAACAAACACAGGCCTGGTGGTCGAGTGGTTAGCAATGGTCACTTTATCTCGAGGGCCGCGGGTTCGAATCCTGCTCAAGGTAAACATTTGTGTGCATGAACATGTCTGTTTGCCTTGGTCTGGTTGTTTTCTATGTATAATAAGTATTTATTTAAAAAAAAAGTATTTAAGTATATATTTCAGAAATCTAGTACCCATAGTACAAGCTTAGTTGCTTAGTTTGGGACTAGATGGCGTTGTGTGATTCGTCAAAAAAAAAACAAAGTCACTTTCTCATTTATAATATTAGTTAGGATGTTCTCCAATCCTTAACCGATATTTTTTTATTTTTTTTATGTTATACGGCAGGCAAACAGAGAAACAGACAAGCGGGCCACCTGATGGAAAGTGGTCACCACCGCCTATGGACATCAGGAATACCAGGGGTACCACCAATGCGTTGCCCACCTCTGACGAGACCTCTAATGTACCTCTTAAACAGTCCCATGTCATATTAAGAAAAAACATGTCAATCTGTTCGTTACTTTCGACGTGAAATAAAGATAAACATACAAACAAACACACTTTCGCATTTATAATATTAGCATGGACTATGTGTGTGTGATCGCCTGACAAACAAACTATTATCATGTAATATTATCAGGTGATCTAAAAGCTTGTTTGTCCTTCTTTATTATAAAAAATATTTAACCCTAGTCTATGAAATGAAATCGTTTATTTCAGAAATTAGACCTTCACAGGCACATTTTCTTGTCATTTACAATTTGTATATATGTATAAAGAAAATAAACTACGTTATATACTACCACCATTTCGGACACAAGCAAAATGGCCACCGGTAAAAGAAATGGCGAATACTCTCTACATGGGCTCTACATGGTTACATGGTACAAACTATTCGGTTTTTAGTGGCTCTTATTTGCACAATGCAAATGTTAATGAGTAGAGAAAGTGAAAAATAAAAAGTACCCACAGAATCCATTCATTTATTTCTTTGATAAAAACCCGAGGTTGCCGCCAATTGTTACTTCGTTAGATTTGCATGCGCTTTCATAATGCATTTTTCTTTGTTACGAAGAAAAAGGGCACTAAACCGATAGCATAGTTTATATACAAAGAGTATGGAAAATAATATAATAATAAATTCCATACATACACAGTAGCACCCGGTCCCAAAGCAAGATCTTAACCTGCTTGTATGAAATAATAATAAAATGAAGGAGATAGCCAGACTCGAAACATATACAAATGCTCCACAAAAAAAAAACAAATGTTTTGCTTCATACGGGGATCGAATCCGAGCTCTCCGGTGCCGGAGTCACTATGGACACACAACGTGTTGTCCAACAAAAATATCCCTCAGGCGGTGTTAAATTCACGTGTCGCACTGAATTTCGCCACTGTTTAAATCACACTATGCCAACGGTCTGTCTGTCGGTCTGTATGAATAAAATTCAGATTTCTGCGAAATGGTCGCAGTTTGCAGGCAAGTTTGCGGTTATTGATGCTTTAGTAAAATCGGGTCTTTGTGCGGTTACAATGAATTTTCTTTGGGTTTTTGCATCAAACGGCGGAGACTTGAACGCTCCATTCACAGAGTGACTTTTGAACAAAATTATACTTGAGTGGTTTTTTATGTAAAGAAGTAAAAGAAGACATTGTTATTCGTACAATCAGAGAAATGTTGTGTTTCACGCAAAAATAAGCAAAATTAATTTGTTAGATATTTGACACAGATAACCACTAAGCAGTATATTTTTTTACATATTATATAGCAGTACCTAAGGCAAGTCGCAGGAAGCCGCTGGACGCAGGCCGCTGCCAGCAGATCGCATTGGAGGCCAATGTATGGACTTTTGGCTGAGATGATGATGATATAGCAGTACCATGTCGAGAGGATTCTCGACAGTCCGAAGCACGGAGAAGCTCGAGATAACAATGTTATGCTGTCATGTGTATTGAGATACATCGGTTTATGTCATCGAGCTTGTTGGGTTGGCGGCACAGTTGGCGGCCCACCCGAACACTGTATACCTAACGATACGAACGATAACAAAACCCATCCAAACACTGACTAAGGTCGACGTTGCTTACTTGTGTGTTCGTCTTATAGTACGACGCACAGCAACGCCATGTGACATCATCGAGCTCCTTTTACTATTTGCATATATAGAATTCATATTAGAATTGATAAAATATATTAATGTTTATCTAAGATCCCAATTTGTTAATTAGTTTCTGCCTTGCTGGACGATTCCATATTGGATCTGTAATATACTGCAGTGTGTTTCATGTTCACAGCAGTACTCTATGTGTAATTAGAAATTTATTAGAAGCCAATACGTTAGTATTGCAAGCACGTTGAAATTAATATGGATAATTTTCATAGAATTTCACTTATTGAGTAAACACTTTAAATGAATTTGTGACAAAACGAACGCTTTTTATACAACTTTATATTTTCATAATACTCTGAATTGTCTATGTTTTTTACATGTCATTTTGCTTCATAATACTTTGAATTGTCTATGTTTTTTACACGTCATTTTGCAACTTTTTTCCTCTTGTTAACCTTATCATGATTTTTATTTTTATACTTATTTACTTCCATTAACATCAGTATTTTCTTTCAAGTTCCTATCATCCTCATAATGAAAAACTTTTTCTGATTGGCCTCGGGTCTTGGATGTTTATCTATACAGGGTTACTTTTGGACCCCCCGCCAATTTTTTTAGGTGATTCTATAGCAGCAGTAGGTACCTACTATGAATTTATGTTTTTTATTTACAAACAAATTAAAATTATGGTCACTCTTGTTTAGCGCGCGTGCGGCCGTCACGCAGCAGCACTACGCGCATGCGTAGCTGTTATCATCCTTTCAACTAATGACAATGCGCCGTCGTCGTTGATAGGCGCGAGCAGTGATCTGTTATTTACTATAGATTCGTAATGTTTGACACATACCCGCTGCCACGTCGACTGAGGCCACAGCCTTAGTTGAATTTCTTCCGACTTAGTCGTAGTTTGACGTTCAGTGAATGCGTATCTCACAATAATATCACAAAAATGGTTAAATGCACTGTTAAAACATGTATGTCGTGATCCCAAACTAATAACAAAGCAAGTGGTATCACTTTTCACAAATAAGAATGCTTAATTATGTTAAAATTATACCAAAATAGTATTAAAATCGAAATTAATATATTACGCATTGTTTTTGCCAACAGTGTTGCCAGTAAAAACGATTTTAAGTTTCCCAAATGTTAGGAGTTTAGTCAATGACGAACTCATACGCCTTTATGTATCATTATTAGTAACACAGTAGAAGTAAACCTACAACCAGGCTCAAACTAGAATTAATTATTTACTTAGAATTGATTGATACTAAAATCAATCGCTAGTGCTACGCACGTCAAGACAAGAAAAAACAAATCATTTTCCTCTTTTTGATATGGCTTTTAACTGACATTTGACATAATGATATTATTACTATGACAGTGAAGTAACAATTTCATCTTTTTCATTGTGGTAACGGTGTTTAATTTAAATTGTTTCTGCAATTATCAAATGTTCGATTGAGTACAATAGTTTTTTTTGTTTTATGTTGTATTTTATTCAAATTATTTAAATTTATTATTTTATTTTATTTAAATTTCATTTTCATTTCTTAACAATAAAAAAAATCTACTGAAGACTTGGCTGTATGGGCATAGTTCCCTTTGCCTACCCAGAATGGGTGAAGAAAACAAAAAAAAATCTCTGCTAAAAGTTAGTAGTAGCACAGAATAGATAATAGTAGTAGGTCTGCATCGGTTAGATTCATCAATGACTAAAAAATGGAAACTTCTCCATTCCGCCATGATTCATTCTTGAAATATAATATGTATGTACCAATATTTACGCATCTATATATTTATTTCTTCCTATCTTTAATTCTTCTGTCACCTAAGAAACAATAATATGGTATAAAAACTTTTAAAAAAAAAAAAAGACTCATAACATTCATTCAATGGGAAAATTATTCATGAGCTGGCAACTCTGACCATTTTTCTGGGAGTAATGCTTTTGTCTCATTTTGACATAATTAGTTTGACTCTAGAAAAAAAGAGACAAACATATTTTACTTTGGCATATGCTCGGAATATGTATCGGTTTCAAAGCTACGTCTTTAACACTCTAAAGTGGTTGCGGCTTTTTACGAATGCTTTGTATGACGTTACTTCTCTTGTCATAAAATATATAAAATCTCATTGGGCGCGAGGGTGACCGAACGTTCCTAGAAATGTAAGATTTAAAAAAGTGACTGTAAAAAGTGGATTTAAAACTTATTAAAAAACATTTTTCACCAAATATTTTTTTATTGTCATTTGTTATATGTCTATTTTTAGCGGGTGGTCCAAAAGTAACCCTGTATCATATGTATTTGTTATTAAATATACACTGGGCGTCAAAAATAAGTAGTACAGTTTTAAAATTGCAATATCTCCTAAACTGCAGAAGCTAGACCTTTGAAATAAAAAAAAGTTAAAAGACAATTTAATTTCATTTAATAAAAACTTCAAGCATAATATCATTTTTTAAAGATTGACTAAAAAAAACTTAATAAATAAAAACACTATTTTTTTAAACTGTTGGCTTGTACTTTTGTTTTTTATTGTTTTCTTTATTGCTGATAAATCAATTGCAATTCAAAAGCAAATGTGTCTTCAGCGAGTAAACTTTACTAATCATGCCTCTTTCACCAGAAGAATGTGCAAGAATCTTTTCTCGAAGTAGGCATCAGTATGCGTCGTACTGCAAGAACGGTGGGTGTAACTCTAAGAACGATCCAGCAAGTAAAGCGAAGATACGAAGAGACTGGAAACCATCTAAGGAGACCAAGTAATGGCAGACCCAGGTGCACTAGTACCCGAGAAGACCGCTTAATTGTCTCTACTGTGTTAAGAAATCGTCACCTTAATGCAGTTGAGGTCCAGCAACAGCTTCTTCAGACCCGAAGAGACTACGTTAGTGAGAGTACAGTGAGGAGAAGACATGCTGAAGCCAACCTGAAGTCGTACAGGCCAGCAAATGGCCCCAAACTTGAGACAGGGCATCGAGTAGTAAGACTACGCTACGCGCGTCAACACGTACAATGGGGCGAAGAAGAATGGACAAGAGTTTTGTTCACAGATGAGTCTCGGTTTTCTTTATTTACTTCCGATGGAAGACGGAGAGTATACAGGCGACCTGGTGAGCGATACATTCAAGGTTGCATCTCGGAAAGAGTTCAATACGGCGGGGGCTCTGTACACGTATGGGCTGGCATCTCTTCAGAGGGTCGCACAGAGCTAGTGGTCATAGAAAATGGCACTCTGACTGGTGAAAGATATGCATTAGAGATCCTTAACGAGTATGCAGGGCCATATTTAGCAAATATGGGTGATGGAGCTATACTAATGCATGATAACGCCCGGCCACACACCGCTCATCTCGTACAAGAGTACATTCAGGAGGTTGGCATCAGCTTGATGGCTTGGCCATCAAGAAGCCCAGATCTTAACCCGATTGAACACGCCTGGGATGAGCTTGGGAGGCTAGTCAGAAGACTCAGACCACCCCCCGCCACCCTCAGGGCTCTAAAACAGGCCCTGATAGAAGAATGGGTGAATATTCCCCAACACCGCCTCCGAAACTTAGTGTTCAGCATGCCAAACCGGCTCCAAGCAGTCATCAGAGCCCGAGGCGGCAACACAAGTTACTAAAGTGGGAACAAGGCCCAAAACGTAAAAATTAAGTTCTTGATAGTTCCTTCAAAATGGTTAGCTTTTTAGTTTTTTCCTAATTTTCAGTGTAAAACTTTACTAATGCTAAATAAAGTATTATTTTTAGAAAAATTTGTTAAATTTGCTATAAAATGACTTTTATTTCAAAACTCTAACTTCTATAGTTTAAGAGTAATTGCAATTTTAAAACTGTACTACTTATTTTTGACGCCCAGTGTAGTATTGTTGAGTTAGTATCCTATAACACAAGTTTCGAGCTTACTTTGGGGATAGCTAAATCTGTGTGATTTGTCCCTATATAGAAAAAAAAAAAAGATATTTACTTCATAAAATACTAGCGCCCCGTTTCAGCTTCGGACGGGTTTCTGTAAAGATATTAAAATAATAAAAAATATAGCCTATGTCTAGCTTCCCCACGGTGAAAGAGTTTTTGAAATCGGTTTGAGTTTATTCGTTACAAGAATACAAATATTTCCTCTTTATAATATTAGTAATTAGATAGGTGTACTAAACATCCAGGTGGTAATTTTCACAGACAATTTGATATAATTTTTTAAAATGAGTGAGAATCAAAATTATCGTTTGATAAAGAATATGACGATATTGAATTTATATGAAATTTAACCTCACGAATAAATTCCATTTAATTCAGCGTTAAACGGGGGTATTGCGTCACTTTACGTATTCAGGCGAGTGCAAAGTTTGAGCATTCCAAGCGTTAAAGAGCCTTGCGCCACAGCACTTTATCTCACATACCGAGCATCCCCGGCCGCATTCCCAGCGTGGTCTTGTCACCTACAAAGATAAAAATGTGGACTGCTTACTACTGGACATTTAATGGTGAATATAGTGTATTTAGTCTAGTGAGTAGTTCGATGGAGTCGCTGTGTGTAGCTCTCATACATCTACACGTATGTTAAACAACATCAGCCCTTGCCAGTGTTTGAATGGGTTCAGTTATTTCGAAGTTCTTCGACGGATGACAGTGTGGTAGATAGAGCATTTATGAATTCAGCTAGCTCGACAGGTCAACGCATTGGTGTTACTGATGATCATAGACGGCGGTAACCACTTTCTATCAGGTGCTTGTTTGCCTGCGGTATGTCTTTAAAAAACTCTGTCAGTATCATGTTATATTTGGGTATATTAGACAACTTATAAGATATTTTCTTTTCATAAAGTAGAGCGTCGTTCATACCGCACATAGTTAAATACTTCGAAGCGGAGTTAGGCTGCGAGTAACTTTAAAAGCCAGTCTGTATTATGGTCAATGCAGCGGAGTGAAAAGTAAAAAGTGTGAAGTCTGAAACTTGAAGTTAAATGTTTCCGAGCTTCGCACAGTCTTTATCGAAGTTTTTTTTCTATGTTTCTTTACAGCTTCGCGAGTTTACACTGTTCGACAAAATGGGCGAGATAAGATTTTCTTATGTCCCTCTCTTTAAAAAGTTGTCAACTGTTATTTTCCTTTAAAATGTATTATGTACATATTTAATACGCAGTGTGCTAACGCTTATAGCAGTTGTGTTATTTTTATTCAAACTTTATTATGATTAAATGAATAATAAAAGCGCATGCGACTTAGAGGCCGTGATGCGGTTGGATTAGTCTTTGCCCTATGCACGTAACCGCGTTACGCGGTTAAGTGCGTATAGACCCAAGGGGTTGCATACTAAACTAGAAAAGTTAAAGTTATCAACTTATCGTACTACTCGCTGATTGCAAAGTTAATATTTTAATGTTTTTATTTTTAAAGTAATAATTTCATCTCAAAAAACTAAATCCTCAATATCGAAAAGGCACGATACAGCAGCGCACAAATACTTCTCAAGTTTTGAAAACTTGTATTTTTCCTAAAGAAAAAAAAATAGGCATTACAAAATAAAGTTTACACAAAAGTTTGACTTTACCTACTTAACAGGATTTTTCAGCAAAAGATTTTTGTATCGAAGCCAAACAGGTTGTTTTTGTAAATTTGTTTTTAAAATTTAATAACTTTAATGAATAAACCAACGGTATACACAGAGTGTTCAAATAAAGCCGAGCTATTAATGAGCGCAATATTTTCGGCAATCCCTTCAGAGATTCACAACAAAATGTTAATTTATCACGTTTAATTAAAAACCAGATTAATGTTTAAATGGTTGGTGGTAATACGATTTTAACAATTATTCGTAATTGCAATCATATTGAGTACCTATTTAAGTATATGTATATTTTTAAAGCCATAGGTAGTAATATGTGTTATAAGTAGGTATATAAAGCAGAAAATAGAAGAATTTGCTAAGTGCAAAATTTCTTGCTGGTAGGAAAAATGTGACGATTCGAAAGAGCTTATAGTTAGCTATTTGAATTAAAAAAGCTTGACTTTTGACTTTGTTTGTTTAGTAATTTATTTTTTTGGAAATTAAGAAATATTTTAATGTTTGGTAACACATTTATAGATTTTTTTAACGGACAAAATTTATTCAATCTTAGCGAAGCATTGAGGCTCTCACCGCCAAAATTTACAGTGTCTGCATATTTGCATCTTAGGTAGGCACGCTTAGGGGGCACTGATAGAAGACGGCCTTTCTCTTAAATTGGTTTAAAAATAGAGTCCAAAAAGAGGAATAGATAAATATGTTATTTATCATAAAAAATGTATCGAATTTCTATTTTTATGATGATGTAGGTATTGTAATTTATATAAAATAATAACACAACTTGCCGAAACGCTGCAGAAAATTGTTGCATTATAAAAGTGAAATTATATATGTCGTAAATGAGGCACCATTATCGGAATAACTTCGCCGGCAACTAAGAGATGGCGCTGTTGTTTACTCAACATTTCTAATAGATGGCGCTGTTTGACTGTTACCGACTAATTTTTATGAAAAATTGTTTAAGTGATTTTTATTCTTAAATTATGTTAGATCAGATTTAGATAATTGAAAATCATTAATGATTAATTCTGAATAATTAATTTAGGAATAGTTTAGATAATATTAACGATTGTAATTGAGTTTTTACTTCGGTTTGAATTGTACCAGAAACGCAGGCTTACCAATGGAGTGGGAGGCCTGGACAAGGCCTTTGGCTATAAAAGGGTCTGCAGTCCAGTACTCGCTGGATTCGGATTGGGATTATTATTGCGTTGGTTGACTGAAAGCCATAGGACTTGTCTGTGACCTTGCAATACTTGTCGGAATTAAATTAATTTCCTAGTTATTAACTGTGTGATTTTTGTGAGTCATTGAGTGCTAATAAATCATTATTATTTATGAACTGTGTCTTCTTTGTCCGAGGGATACCCATTAGACCCCACAGTATGAAAAGAGACGAAATGCTTGACTCCAACCATCCCATGATATCGTGCCCGGCCACCCATGACGTATGTACATGATGTACACAGTCGCCTCGAGGATAGCAGGACCATATTTAGGATGATTTTTGGTTGCAACATCCAACATCCTAGTGGAAACATTTGGCTCTAATAAACTAAACTAATAAAAAAAAAATATACTTCGCCGTAACTACAAAATGAATGGCAAAATCTAATAAACTGCATTCAACTCCGGCAACGACGATAGTAAGGCCACTTTATACATTTGTTTTTTTTTTTTTACATTTGTATTGTACAGTTATATATTTTTTCTGACTGAAAATATTTGTAAATCTGTTAATCTGTTAAAATTATTATGTACTGTACGTGTGTATAGCCATTTCCATTAAGTCATCAAAGAAGAATAAGTATTTCTTTGATGACTTAAGTGATTACATACAAGAGAATTTTGTGATATAAATAAATATAAATAAATATATAGGGATATGATATTTTCATTCCATCCTTGTATATAAGAAACTAAGCAATATTCTCATTGCGTAGTTTCTTATAATAAAACGTAAACAATTTTTGCGTATAAACTCGATCCTTAAAGTTGCTAAATCAAGCTTCCTTGAAGTAGTGGGAACATAAATTATGGCCCACTTTCAGTAATAGAAATGTTTAAAATATTCTTCGCAGCCCTCCGCTACTGTCTCTGTAAAGTGCATTTATTCTGTTTTTGTATCGAGCATGCACTGGTGATTTACGAATGCACAATTCACTCTAAGAGGGACAGTGAAAAATGCACAGAGTATATTGACCAAAGAAGAAACAATTGTTCAATGGAACTGTTTCTTAATAATTTAAAGCGCTCTTGAAGATTTATAGCTTTGTTTCACGTCTCAAGCTTGCCTGTTTATGTAACAACTGAGAAGTCCCAATAATGAAGAGTTAAATATAAATGTTTGAATATAGTTTCTTATTTGCAAGTTACTTTGCCTTAACCTAACTTGTAGACAAGTCATTGTAGAAAGAAGAACAGTGTAAAAAATCACTAGTATTTTGGTATATTATTGTTGCTAATTAAATGTTACGTTGTATTTCTTCTGCATTGTGCACATTTCTGGCTTAGAAGAGTTCGATTCTAACCTCATTTTCGAGTTTTGGGATCAGTCAAATGGCATCCTTTGACATTGTTTATGTCATACTACGTTGCGCTTGCCGATAGGCGATTCCTCCTGCATTGAATTATAATTTTATTATTTTAACAAATAAAATCAATTTCAAGGATACTTATTTTAAGTTAAGTTTATAATGTTCTTGTATCAGAATATAATTCACGGAGCATCACGGAGTAAACAACTGTCTGGAAGATATATTTTGATATAGAAATTTAGATTTATTTTGGCTCGCTGTACTGAATGCAAAGTTCAGCCAATATAATCTACGTGGATTTTTGAACTAAGCTATAGAGGCAACTGGGGCATGTAAAATTTATACAAAGTTATTCTGAATCTTATGATAAACACCTAGTTCTAAGATAGTTTGGTTCAAAGTTTACGAAAGGTGTGCATAGCGAGATTTTGCTTATGGAACTGACAAACTTGCAGAGAACTCAGAGTCACATTATGTTAAGCTAATCCTGTGCTTAATGACTGTAATCTATATTAATATCATCATTATTATTAGCCTAAATTGTTTTACACATGGGTAATAGCCTGGCACTGGTCTCTGGCAATCCGCATTGGAATATTATAAATAGCCACAGAAGAATATGGATATCGACGCCTATGGTTTCAGTTGCCGTAATTTTCAAAATCAAGCTAACTATATACAATTATTCAAGCAAATTGTGAAAATTCATCAATATCATTTTTTTTTCATAGGATTCGAATACGACCAGTTACAAACAGGAACCGCTGTCAAACTGCGGACTAGCTCAGCGGCCAGGCAAATAGCCAGGCATTTGCGGTTACAGCCCTACATTGGCTCGACATAGTCGCCTCCGAATCCAATAATCTACATGAACGTAGATTGGACTTTCTATAGCACTACTGTGGATTGTGGTAAAGTTTTTGGCTAACGTACGAAAAATAACAATAGTATGATCAAAATTTGCAAGGTGTTTTTGGTTTTGAATAGGATTATCGGACGCTCGCGGCTTTGTGGATTCATTTCGAAATTTTGGAATTGACATAAGGTTTTTAACATACGGTAAGATAACAATCTTGCAGACGGGTTTATTTATATAATGGAGTACTCGGTGCAAACTTATAATAACACTTTATCAGGGCTTGAATGCGCACATAAACTTACTTGTTTTTACAGGTATTGGAGGCAATGGTGCTAATTCTGTTATACATTTAACTAAACTAAACTAATTTTAACAGGACCAAAGGTGTTGTTGTCGTTCCTTGGTTTACAGTTTAGTGACAAGAATAGCAACACTTCTAGTCCTGTTAAAATTAGTTTAGTTAAATGTACAACAGAATTAGCACCATTATCGTACTTTGAATAAGGAAGATGGATTTAAATTGTCACCAACGTGAAATCCAGTGCTGGACATAATTAAACAACGCGGTATAAAGTCTAAAGTCTACTGTTAATGCAGATACTGTTAGCACAGAATACTACAGAAGGTTGGCTTCAAACAACCGTCCAGAATAGGTATACGCATACAAAGAACGGCGATGTGTGCGTGAGCTCTCACCGACGAGGTCTCGTACGCTCCGACCGCGGTAAGAACTGGTTTGAACCGGCTCAGTTTCCGTATTAACGCCAGGGACGTCGGCCGCTCGCGCGCCGCGCCGCACGTTCTGTGAAGTGTACAATGCCAAGTTCGTGTAGTGTTTGTATGGCCAATTCAAAAAAGAACAAGGACATTTCTTTTTTTCGTACCCTAAAAATGTAAAAATGATGTGAAGTAAGTAGGTACCTACGATTTACGAAAATTTTTTATTTTTGAATATTGTTGTAAGCACCTACTACCTTACTATCACAGCTACTACCTATTTTTAATAAGTAGTATTGTATACTTACCTAAATTACATAGAACCAAATGTTTAAACAATGTTAATAGTGTTTATTACAAAATTTACAAATGTTTGTATTATAAACCAGAAATAATAAGGAATTAAAACGAAACAATAAAATAAAATATTTTCGGGTCACTCATTTATAGACAGGCCCGGTAGTCGAGTGGCTAGCAATGGTCACTTTATCCCAAGGGCCGCGGGTTCAAATCCTGCGCAAGGCATACATTTGTGTGCATGAACATGTCTGTTTGCCTTGATCTGGGTGATTTCTATGTATAATTTATTTACAAAAAAGTATTTAAGTATATTTAGTTTCAGCAATTTAGTTTGGGACTAGCTGGCTTTGTGTGATTCGTCCAAGAATATTTTTTTATTGACATTTCATAATGCTGACCGTTTAATTGATAGCATTATGAAACATATTTTGTCTTCGCACGGGTACTTAACAAAATTTAAAATTTTAACACAAACACACTCCATTCACAAACAATCAATCAAAATCTTTCCTCTTTAAAATAGTAGTATAGATAAGTACAGATTTAATTTGTTATAAAAAAAAATGATAAAGTTTTTAATTATAATAATTTTTATATTCCTTTATGTTTAAAAAAAAAGAATATTTTGAATGGTTCTACATTGTAAATTTCATTATTAAATAAAACATTTTATTATAAACGTTGTTTTTATTTTAATATTGAATTTAATACCGTGCCAAAGGTGTCAACCCTATGAGAATAGGCATAAATTTTTCATTTAGTCGGGAGTCAACCCTCTGTATTACTCTGTGCTGTTAGTGTTCTGTGTCTTGATACGGTAGTTCAACATCTTTTAAAACGTTAATAATAATCTATTATATTTAGCTACGAGTGTAATAACAATGTACTGAAAATATCCACTTTGTTCTGTTAAAACACAACAACTTCAAACGTCACAGAAACCTACGCAAATCCCGAATGTTTTGTTATATTCGAATAAAATATTATTGTATCTCTAATATGAGTTTAGTGGCAACAATTGAAAATGAACCCAACACCACACAAACTTTACAAAACACACAGTACCCTTTATCCGACGGAATTATAAAGTACACGACTTAAATATGATATTTACAAAATACAAATTTGCAAACAAGCCTACACAGTTCATGAAAGTTGATTGTTATAATTGCGCGAGGCAAATTACTGCTGCCATGCAAACATAATGCGTGTTTTAAACGTGAATTTAATACCTCGACAACCTTAAATTGAAGGAATAAGCCTCAAATTTTAAGTTACGTCTATTTTTTAACAGTTCATTTAAGTTTGTAACGCTAAAGTATTGTTTACAAGTATGAAGTGGGCATGATGTGTGACGTATTCACAACGGTTGGCGTTTCTTAAGCGCAAACGTTATCTTGTTTTGTTGATTACAAGTCATTATATCTGTTTAATGATCAAAATTTGTCCTGAATTTCTTGTTCAAACGATTCGATTGAGTGTTGACATTGATCAACTACTTGTAAAGTTAATAAAAAGTCGAGTATAATTACAAATTCTTAGAATTTTCGTTATCACTAACAAGAAATTATATTAATCTATTTTATTTTCAATAAACAGCTTAGTAATTTAAACATTCTTCGCTATAAATTGTTTGAATACTTCAAATAAAGATACTTTAATAAGTTTAACGTAGAAAATGTGTTAATTTACCTACTATGATAATAATTTTTAATTTTCATGGAAAATAAAGAGATATTAAAAATAATACATTTAATGTTAACAATTATTACAGTCACTATGGGTAAATTGCTGATGAGGATAGTTAATATTATGTCTATAGGAACATGCCAAACTACAGCTTTCTAGTGTTTAAGCGTCTCTAGACGGACACGGCGAAACTAAAGGTTCCGTATAATTTACTACGGAAAGCTAAAAAGGAATAGAATGGCGGCGGTCTGCTCCTATCTTTAACACCGATTTAGCATTTTATATTTTAGATTTAATTTTATGTTGAGACAAATTAATGGCACTATTTATTGACATTCCGCGTACGTAATGTTGTATGTATGTACCTAGTTTTAAATTCTATGTTGAAAAAGAAAAGAAAAAAGAAAATTACGATATATTTTTAAATGACAAAAAAGGCCGTAACTGGTTTTCTTTCGCCATTTCTTTTTACCAGTGGTCATTTTGCTTTTGTTTCCGAAATGGTAGTAGTTTATAGAGTAGATTAATTTATACAAATCATTTATTACTGTATACTCTGACAAGAGAACGTGTTTGTGAAAACCTATTCTCTGAATAAAAGTTTTGAATTTTGAATGTGAATTAGGTTTGTGCCATTTGTTGTTAGTATCTTATAATGTTGTGGGGGTTGTAGTTGCTCAATTGCGCGGGTGGTGTGATATTTGTTGGTCTAAATTGTAGTTGATCCCCCGCGCTGGCCCTCACAGCGTAGGGGAGCGTCCCCAAGGTGGCGGATAGGGGAACGGTCGGTAGTACAGCCTAGCTACACTAACCGGCTAAGTCCGATGGACTCGCTGACCAACGACGGGTGTGGTCCTCCAGCATTTCGGGGTTGTGCGGCGGGTTGACACCTCGCCCACGTAAAACCTATGTTGCTGGTGAAGCGTATCCCGTTAGCGCTTCACTAGCTATAAAGCAATAAATTTGCGCAACATTGTCAAAAAAAAAAAAAATTGTAGTTGATCAATGACTGGAACCAATTAACTTGAATGTTTATGTTCTTCAAGAAAAGTTGACTTCACCTTTTTCGTAAGTAGAACGAAGAAAAGTTTTAAAGTGAAACTCGTTACAGAGATGGCTTTACGCAAGATCCGACATGATAACGATGATACGCAATAAAACCAGGAGTGATTAGTGGATTTTCTTTAACCTATTTTCTTGGTTACTTTTTGAATTGCGACAGACATGGCTGCGTAGCGATGGCATCTTTGTCCCAAGTGTTTGAAATTCGAACCTAGCACAAAAAATACATTTTATGTGCATGAATAGTACAAGCTTTGTGTGTAATAAGATTGGTCCAAGATTTTTGTTTATTGTTTTATGATATAATACAATACTCACCCCATACTCATAGTATAAGCATTCCTTACTTTACACTTAATGGCGTTGCATACACCTAAGAATGTTTATTTGTTTAAAATGATAATAATATTAATTAACTTTATTACACGCGCTCATAATATTACCATATAGATTAACATACATATTTTTATTAAAACTATACATAATAATCTAACATAATTCTGCTTCTTTTCGTGTCAATGACTCAAATGAAATGAGATTCCTACACCATACTGGCAAGATGAAGCCAGTAAGATGGCATTATCCGTGGCCTTCCACAAATCTGTTGAGGCACATACAGTAGAACAACCCGGGCAAGATAGGAGATGACCCATCGTCTGCAGTGTTGCACAAATCACAGCTAATGTGGGATGATTCTCCTATGACGCCTCTGAGGTTGTACCTACTGCAGCCCACTTGAGACCGTAAGCGGTTGAGGGACTTCCATAAAGTCCAAGGGAGGCTGTGGCCTGGGAGGAGATGCTCAGATGGTTCCGGGCAGTGTTGGGCGACAGGGTGCCTTTCATGCCAAAGTCGCTTTTTAGCCCTTGTAGCATCCTCGTTGTTGGGCAAAGGTTGGGTAGTCGCCATGAAAATTTTCCGGCTTTTAAGCCTGGGCTGTGGTGGTTGGTGGCCAAAGAGAGGGTGTCGACTTCTTTTTGTTTGCTTCACCCGTTCAACGCTTGATGCAATTTCACGTCGTACACCAGGTGGGGCGATACCTGCTAGAACGTAGAGCAGGTTGAGGGGAATAGGTTTCAGGCATCCAGATATGATCCGACAGGTCTCATTTACGGCAACGTCAACCTTCTTGGCATGGCATGAACGATGGCACACTGGGCAAATTCTCCCGCTGAGAAAGACAGAGCCAGACCTGAAGTACTGATCACATCAGGAGCTGCTCCCCATATTTAACATAATAAATTTAACCCTTAAACACTCCAAATAAGACTCGAGTACCTATAAAGCATTGTGTAAATAATTAATTGGCGTGGAAAAAACACAACCAATTACAAAATACCAAGAAACCTTTCTTGAAACAGAAAGTAAATTACACGAAACAAACTACAAGCAAAACACTTATTGTTCGAAGTAAAATGACAATTTTCCACTGGGATTCGATTCAAAACAGCGATAAGTGAAAGCTTACCCGTTCGAGTGGCAATGAACGTGACTTAGGAGGGCTCGCAAGGAATAATGGCGCCTCCCAAATTAGATTGCATTGCACAGTCGGAATCCCTTTCTGAAACGAGTATCTTTTTATTTTGTCACGTATTTATGTCGCCGGACAATTTTTGCATCATCTTTGAAAAGTTTATTTTTTTATTTTAATATTTTTTGCTTACTACTTTTAGGAGTGGTAGAGAATTTTTTGTCAATGCCACCATCTCGCAAAAGCATGAAGCATTTGCATTTCCTTTCGTGAATGCATCTGCAAACACAACTCTTATCCCTTTTCTCCTTATTTTAACCTACCTATCTTCTTGTTCAAGGTCTGCAATGGCGTGTTTCGAGCAGGCTTTGTTGTTTGGGAAATACTGTTGCATATGCCGGCCAGAATATGTATGTAGCAAGCCTTACTCTTATAAGGTATCCTAAAGAATAACTAAATATTTAATATAGATGACATATTATTATTAAATCCACTGTCAAGTTAAGAAGGAGAAAAAGAGACGACTTGAGAATTGATTGACTGTTGACATTGAGATGACTGTGTAGACAAATATATACCATATCATTATCTAGATTTATTTTAGCTCACTTTATTCATCGTATCTCTTTTCTTTGAAAGCTACTTACTCGTAAGAATTAAAATAAATAGAAATACGTAATTCTACAAATAAAAGCAAAGAAACCGATCGTTAAATTCATGAACCACGGTCTAAAACGTGATTGGCATCCCGCGATGCATCCCGAATTCGATCACTCTTATGTCTAAAACATTAGAGTCTATTTGGAAGATACTTTCGGTACAAAACTGCAGGTTGAAACTAATCACACTAATTGAATTTGCTGCAGCGCGTTGCCCTCGCCTTCCTTTTGTCTCGAATTCAGCTAATTCTGTTAGTTACTAGCTAACGCCTTTTATTTTTCCCATGAGAATGATTGCCAACAAGTTTGAAGTGATTTGATCGTGAATAATTTTCAGAATTTAACGTGTCGAGTTACCAGAGCATTTTAGAATTTAATCGCTAGATTTAAGCGTTGGGGTTATTAAAATTTCACGTAATTAAATAGAGGAAGGGCGTAGAGGATTTCGCTCTTGCCCTGGGGAACGTCTAATACTATAAAAGCTAGTCGGGAAAAGTGAATTTTAGATCGTCTAATTTTATTTTACATTTCTCTTATAGATGTGCCTACGATAAGTCTTATGGATAAGTAAATTTGAGTAAGTCACTATAGAAATTTATAAGAGCATAATACGTAACAAGGACCTTTGGAAACAGGAACTTCCTCGAGTCGGGCTTGCACATTTGGATCGGCAGTATTTCCCGAACTCAATAATTATGGCATTTCACCATTCATCATCATTCCAACCCATCATCATCCCACTGCAGGGATACGGGTCTCCCTTCAATCGAAGGTGATTAGAGCGTACTCTGCCACGCTGCTCCAATGCGGATTGGCAGAGGCCGGTGTTTTCAAGCCGCCCGAAGGCCACCGACTTGACTTAACGACTGTCATCCATCGACAACAATCGAGACCGACGCGCGACGGCTTAACGTGCCCTCCGAAGTACGGAGATGCTCGAAATAACGAAACCCATCCAAACGCTGGCTAGGGTCGACGTCGCTTTACTTGCGTATTCATATTAGAGTGCGACACACAGGCGACGCCATCGAGCTCCCAATTATGCCATTTACTTGGCTTCAATCAACTTGTACCGATACAGTTCATTCGGATCGACTGTAGTGCATATGTGCAACAAAGCCGAGCGGCTTTTTTCCCCGAATATTGCCGTTAAGTGACCTGAATGTGTGTGTAGCAAGCAAGCCTCGCACAAAAAAATATACTGTAAAAAAGAAAAAATCTTGCATGTAGATTTACAGGAAATACTTGCACCGTTGCTTTTGTCTTTTGGTTTGAACCGTGCTTAAAAAGGCTACTAATATCAAATTACACGAAGATGAAGTACCTATGTATAAAACTAGTTCACTTTTAAATAATTTAGAAGTTCTTTTTTTTTATACCACAAAGGTGGCATACGGTCGGCCTGATGTTAGTCCGTCACCGTAGCCTATAGACGTTTGCAATACCGGGGGTATCACTCTCGCGTTGCCAACCCTCCCAACCCCCCCCAAGTGGAGCTCTGGTGACCTTACTTACCGTAGGAACACAACATGGCCAAGACCAATGCTCTTTGGCTGCGATCTTCTGTAACGTGGTGTTAAAGGTAGTGGTTGTCCATAATGCGTTTTGTCTGAAATAAAATATATAATCTTATAACACGTATGGTTAATTATTCTCCAAAAAAAATCACTATGACATAGTATTTTCATATAGGACGTGCAACCAACTTCAGATCCCCAGTTTAATTTTAAAATTCTGAACATGATAGACAAAGCCATGTTCTAAATGATAATCTCTCGACGCGGGGTTTTCATAAAACCCGTGGCACCCCTCCAGAATGTTGTTGATATTAATTTCGCTTGTATTTTTAATATCTTTTCACGGTAAAGCTTCATACAAACCTGTTTATAGTGACAAAATGAAAACTAGACTGACCGTTTGCACTGAGTGACTTTCATTTTAATAAACTGCCAAAATGTTTATACTAATGAAACTATAGCAATAGATACTAATGTACTCGATGGCGTCGCTGTGTGTCGCACTCTAAAGCGAATACGTAAGTTAAGCAACCATGACCTTAGCCAGTGTTTGGATGACTTTCGTTATTTATTTTATACTAGCGAAACCCGCGCAACTTCGTTTGCGTGTATCCCGCTTTCCCGTGGGAATTTTGGAATGTATTATACTTAAAAACCTTCTTCTTGAATCACTCTATCTATTAAATTAAACGGCATCAAAATCCGTTGCGTAGTTTTAAAGATTTAAACATACAAAGGGACATAGGGACAGAGAAAGCGACTTTGTTTTATATACTATGTAGTGATTTATTAGGTTTACCATAATTGTTACAATATTACATGTTCTTACGTGTAATTTTACAAGTAGTTTTTAGCCAAATGTACAATTAATTGAAGGTAAACACCACATGCACAAAATATAGTTTCCATAACAGTGACATCAAACATAAAATATAACAAAAGTTTGATATAAATTAAACAGCTAACTAGCAAAGTGACAACAAACAAATGAAGACTTACACCACTATACAGTCTACAACTCAAGAATGGTTTCTTGCATTAGAGTTTGTCCATGGTTCGGACGGGACGTCGACGGTCCCGGTTGGAATTGGTCGCGTTTAGCCAGCGATGAATTGTATGAAAGGTGTTGTTTACTAAAAACTGTCGATCCACGAAACGCGACCAATTCCCTGGTTGTTGTCGATGAATGACAGTCGTTAAGCTAAGTCGGTAGCCTTGGCGGCTTGAAAACATTAGTTATGATTAATTAGGCAACTAATTAGAAATTAAATAGTTGGCACACTTTGTATCCGGCTATAAAGATCGTTCGTAACTCAGAAAATATTGAATTGACTTTCATATGATTTTAATCTATAAAGGTTAGCCGTACGAAGCCGAGACGGGTCACTAGTTATAAAATAAATATCAAATTATGTTTGGCCCAGGAAACTACCTATCCTATACGCAAGCCTAATACATTATCCACTCTGAATTATCTAACCAAAATTCAAAATTAATAACCCATAAATTTTATTAAACAAACGGCCAGGTTTGTTTGTTTCGGCTAAAGATAAATCAATCCCCTGAAACCAATTTTACGGAGTGGTTTTCGTGTTGAATTGAAAATTACGTAAAAAGTTTGAAAAATTTTCATATCCATTAATTTGTGACGCATCAAATTCTGGATGGTCGCCCAAAGTAAAATTCATCTTGGTATATAACCTGACGACGACAAGTGTATATCCATATCTCAACGTTGAGTTACTAATAATTTAAACTTTGGATATTACTTTAAATAAACAATCAAATAAAGAAAATTACTTTTTCATCAATTTTTAACTTCTTACATATGTTATTGCCCCAGATGTTGCCATGTGCTTTTATTCTTTCCGATCGTTTCAGTCAAAGTTCCCTGTCAAAGATTTTTTTCATCGATTGACACTATAAAATAGGCCGCAAAATTAGTTATTCAGTTCGCTGGACATTACAGGATATAATAATATTGGCACTGGTTCTTGGTCATGGTAAAGTCTGGTAAATACTGAAAGCTATGTATCATAAATTCAATTGGTATGGGTTTTTATTGGTATTCCATTACTTATGACTTATAGAGAGTAAAACGTCACGACCTGACAGTCACAAGTGATCTGAGGGTCGTCATGATCGAGTTTTGTCTTCAAATTACATCGCTTGTGTTTGAAACAAATGCAACAAATACCACATCCAATGCACTCATACGGTTATGAATCAACGTATTGGAACATCTATAAATCCGGCAACGACGGAGTAAGACATCCAATTTTCTCTAAAGCCAGAGTCCACTAGAGATCTTTGTCGTGATGAATAGAATGCTTAGGAAACAAATCTCTTTTGTGAGTTATTCTACACTCTGGCTAAAGGAGATGACCCTTTATTTACTTAATGGCCGCACTTTTTGGTGAATTTTCGGAACACTTTGTGCTCAATTAATGGGGTAGGTTAACTTAAAGTGGGAACTGCTTTGTATATTTCGTGCATGTGGATACTGTATTAATTTGAACTATGAAACTCAAAGTTTTGACTTTCTCACTCATTTACTGTACTGACTGTTAGATAACACCGTTTAAAGCTGATTAGACCGAAAATTTAGAGAGGGTTTTATTTACATTGTAGGTTAGGAAGTAATATTTGTAATAGTATTATTATATTAATAGATTTAGTGAAATTATGAAGAGATGTTATTTAATTGAATTTTGTGACTTTATCAGTTATTGTCTCGGCGGAGGTATATGGCGGTTAGAATTAGAACACTGAGTAGTAAATTAAAATCCGGAGATTTTCCTCTTTTCATTTGTTCTATTCCACATTGGCACACAATTGGAGTACCGTCTTTAAACCATGTGGGAATAGTGTATTTGTAAATGTAGGTAGGAAAAGGTATTATTTTTTCTTGTACAATTACTAATGTTTACCAACTTTCTTTACTAAACACGATTGTTTTTAGTTGCTCCTTAAGCCGGGTCCATTTTTTGAAAACATTCAACAAATACATATACACAAAACTTTGTTTTTGAAACATGTTTCTCTACACACGCTGTCCATAGCGGCTCGCAGTCGCGTAGCTTGTTTTGACAAAAATGGCGGATGATATGACAGTACCCTGCCCCTCGACCCGCTTCCGGTGTTTTGTGTACGTGTTTTCCATCGGGAATGGAAAACAAAAACATTGTTGATGTATACAAAAATGTGTATTGAAACAAAGTTTTGTGTAAGCGATTTTGTTGAATGTTTCGTGTTTTTGTTGACTGTGTAGGGCAAAACACGCGCTATGGACGCGGCTTTACATCAACAATAAAAATATCCCTCAGATCAAAGGTTGAAAGAATTTAAACAAGTCAATTACCTTAGCAGCTTAGTTAAAAATGTTCCGAGATTACGGACTCCATCCAGATGTAAAGAAGCCCCACTGAATACAAATGGGACACGTGTTCCGGTTCTAAACGGCGACTTAACCAATGCGCAATGCACCGTAATATAGCCCACTTGAGGTGTATTTGCAAATATGCATACGTGTATGAATTCGAAATGAATACGTGTAGTATAAGGTAACTAAAGCGGGCGCTGCTGCTTAACGAGAAAACTCTGTTTTCGCTAAATACATGACGTAGCTTTTGAAGTTGGAAATACATTCAGTATAGAAAGATTCGACTGTGCGATGACCACTGGTCATTCACTGACTTTGATTATGTATGTGCATTAGTAATAATGATAAATACAACTTAAATAAAATAAATAAAAATAAATATCGTTTTTATTTCTCTCATTAAGGATTGGTACAGTAGTCAGGTGTTACAAAACTTAATTTTTACAATTATAGATATAAATTACCTATATTTACAATTTGTTTAGGTTACCATTCCTTGTGAGAGACTGGTGCCTATCAAAGGTTCCGAAGAACCTGTATTACAGGTCACCAGGCCCTCCCCGGACATGAACACAAAAACATCATTGCAAGCACTATTCCAACATATTGTACTTATTATCTACTATTCTAATTTAAAGAAAAGAACTTTTATTGATTTATAATCGATATCGGCCCACGTAAGAGCCACGTCAGTTCAATAGTAGAGCTCGGCTATACCACTCACTCGTCGATGAGACGCAAAATTGAGCGAACCCATGAAGAAGCCAATAGATTTTGACACATTAAAGAAATACGAGTGGTATCTCGTCTCTGCTCTGAACATTTCCATTTTTGTATAGTATTGACACCGTAATGGATGCAGCAAGTAAAGAATAAAAGTGGAAAAAGAGATTAGACAAATAATAATACTACAATAACGGATATGTACTTACGCTGAAAAATCGATAGAAAGAACAAAACACAATGAAAAATACAAGGCTAGTCCGTAACAGATAACTTTAGGCTTCTTTTTATCAGGATTTTAAAATCTTCTATACACAATTTAATTCAATAATTTTGTGTGATGTACAGTCAGGTGCACGTTGAGCACTTACTTAATTTTGGCTCTTATGACATAGAACTTAAGAATGATACAAAGGCCGATATGTAAAGGTACATACTAGCAATAGGTTTAAGTTTTATGTATTACTAACCGATGATCCGATGTTGTTCCAAAAAAATTTTTTTTATTACAGCAAATACGTCGTAAATTGTTTAAAACCAACCTCAATTTAAAATGAACTTCTGCAATCCGCAAATTTTAAAATACGTTATAAATTTTTCCCCTAAAATCGGTCTAATATCCGTTTCATGCAAAAGTGGGTATAACGGAAGGTAAACACGCTGTGAACTTTCCAAAGAGTTAGGATAAAGTGGAGTTGCTTTTATGCGTCACACCTGTCAATATTAAATGAAATGAAATCGTTAATTCAGACTATGCCTTCACAAGTTCACAGGTACTTTCTAGCTATAGAACATAAGATTTTAACTAGGTACATCTACAAGAAACCGGATAAGTATTGAATGCAGTTCTTACACAAAACATTCTTCTCAAGACGTTTTTAAAAAATAAAACTGAAGCATGAATAATACGTAGTAAGCGTAGACACACAATACTATTGTAAAAGATTTGATAAAAAATAATGGATTATTATTATGTCTTGTTTTTACTTTTGTCGAAGCTATTAGTTGGTATATGACATTCTCGGACAAAAGCTAATTATTGTTAATATACTTTCAGAAATTTCAAATTTTTAAAACCTCAACAAAACATTTCATCCGTTCTTACCTCTCTGGCTTGAAATTCGCACAGGAAATAACGCGTAGGGCGAAAGGCTATGAGGCCCATATATCATGAGCGCCTGGAGAATACCTACAGTTTGGGAAACAATCTCTTGTTTGTTGGTTAATATTATGGATATTGGTAAAAAAAAAAAATGTTTTTGCAACGAAAAAATTTATCTCGTCTGATAAAACATTTTTAATTCCTACCTAAGTTAAATAAATACTACAGATTTAAAAGAAGTTGGCAAACGAGCTTTTATGTCACTTAATGTTAAGTGATGCCAAGGAAGCATAGAGATCGTGTCCGGCCAGTTTGGCCCGTGGCCCTGCCACTAAAGGGGCGAGTAGTGTCCCTTCAGTTTTTTAGTGGTTAGTCCCACAGCCCCCACCGTATATTGCCCGGGCAATGGGGCTGCTGCAAAACATTTTTCAGGAGATAGATTGATTAGGAAAGTCCCTGAGCCATTGCCAACTTTTAACAGAATCATCATCTCAGTCACAAGAAGTTTACTGCTGGAAATAGGCCTCCCCACAAACGTTTCCAGTATGACCTATGGGTTCCTGCTACATTCCTTAGCTCTTCTTGCGACTATAGCAAAATGCTAGCAGGATTAGCAGAAAAGGGATACCTACGGTATATTGCGCCAACCGTGACCAGTAGTGTGGGATTTAACCTTTATTTGTATACAATATGAACTAGGTCTATGAGGCTGCTCAAATAGTGCTGCAATTTCTAGTTAGTGAATATTAAAGTCCAAAATATCTTCACTAAAAGGCCGGATTGTCAGTTTTAATGAAAATTGTTACTAAGCTGGCTATTTACGTTTTACGAATTTCACACAAAGTCTTCATTGAAATTTTTAGAGGTCAAACTAAAGTAATTTCGGAAATTGCGCTCCAACCACTGAAAGATTAAAGTAGGATCTGACCTGAAAAAGAAAACCTTACAATTATTTATTCGAAAGGAAAATTAATTATGTATCAAATAGGTACTTATTTTTAATAGAGCTCTCAGTACCGTTTTGGCAAATATTTTTTTATTACATTAAACTAGTGAACGTTTGGAGTTTTTCCATCCTGGTGTAATTAATTTAAAATTTCCATAGGAACAGAAAAATGTGATTGTATTAGGTAGGTATTTATTTAAAATAACATCAACTTTTATGGCATAATAGATTACAATTTACAAGATTAGAAATAGAAACGTAGATCCTTCAAAAGTCATGTAAAACCATTCGATACATTGAAAGCTTCTGTAACTATCCCCGGACGAAATTCACCGCGAAAATGCTATATGAACACCTCCATAAAAGTTAAAAGCTTTTGTTGAAAAAAGTGCTGAAATAAAAAGTGCCTGAAAGCGGCTACAGTACGTGCACAGTTGTGCCGTCCCACGGGACTCTTGGCTCGTGAAAATATTTCAAGGATAGTTTGTGTATTTAATATAACAGCTGACATTTTTTTTAAAAAGAATTCTTTGGTCAACTATGTAATAAATTTAGGTTAAATTCGCTTTGCTTGAAAAGATAAACCGTGTACGCTTAATTTATTATATTCTTTTAATTTTTCCTTAACATCGGATTTTAGACTAATTTTGAATTAATTCATAATATATGCAAAAAGAGGACATAGCTCAAACAAATAGAACTAAATATGTAAATACAAAAAGCTATAAACGGTTAAAAACCTTTAAGTATATAAATGACTGAAAATTCGATTGAGTTGACTTGCTTTGCGGTGCTACCCCAATACCCCAAATGGGGTAATTCAGCGACTGACACCACGAAGGATTGGAACCATGGTGTCAATCGCGGAAGGACTCTTTTTGAATTGACTGATTGACACCATGGTGTCAATCGAGTAACATATAATTGGGACGTAGTCGATTGACACCATGGTGTCAATCACGGCAGACGTTTTTTGACTTGCTTGATTGGAACCATGACTTTTATTTTTTTAAATAATGTGTTTTTTGTACAGTCGGATAGAAAAAACTTATTGAAATGGAACTTATTGGTACAGGTAAAATATATATATTATTAAATTATGTACAATAAATTTTGAGATTTATATTTACCAAAATGATTAAATATTATTCAAACAAATTAAGTTATATACAGTCAATCACGAAATAATCCGTGAAGTTTTGACACAGTTATACCTACGGGATCTGAACACCAATTTTCCAACCGTTTCCTTTAAAAAAAAATTTAATATTGGAATTTCAGTACGAAAAAATAGAGTGAGACGAAAGATGTAATGAGGATACCCTTAAGTGAATAAGAGACAATATCAATATTGCCATTTCCACCAATTTAACGTGACAAATAACAATTTTTTGATTACTTACTATCATTATCGATGAAATATTATGATTCAGTCCGCTTTGTTTTGTTTCAAATTTTTGCTGTTTCTCCGAGATCACGAACAGAATAGTACGATATTATGAAATCATTTGTTTGAATATTCTAAATTTTTATAAAACTATTTGACACACTTGACGGTATTGATATCAACTTTGAGGAAAACTACCCACACAATACCTTACTTTCGATAATTTTAATAAAATACGAAAGACGTCTTTCATCAATCTTCTTAAATATTTTTATGCATTTGAAGTAGATTGGACCAAGGGATCACGTTGTCCCATACAAACTTTGTCCCCCTTTTTACCCCCTAGAGGTAGAATTTCGGAAAAACCTTTCTTATCGGATGCCTACATCATAGAAAAAAACACACCTTCCAAGTTTCAGATTTTTACGATCAGCGATTTGGGCTGTACGTTGATTCTCAGTCAGTCAGTCGTTCAGAACAAAAAATAAATGTATAAATTTAAAAACGTAAGTAGGATATAAATAATTTGTTTAGAAGTTAAAACTATTAAAAAAATGCATGCACTATGACACTGACTGATTACTCAAAGAATTTCGCTACGGTATTGACGGGTTTGTTTAATTTTTTTTTGGAGTACCACAATTAGTAATAAATTATTTTTAAATTGCGATATAGGTAATTTAAAAAAGCATGTTAGCACTTTTTTACATAACTGTTTAGTTGCAATAAAATGTACTTGGTCCCAATCGAGCAAGTCAAAAAACGCCTGCCGTGATTGACACCATGGTGTCAATCAGTCAATTCAAAAAGAGTCTTTCCGCGATTGACATCATGGTTCCAATCCTTCGTGGTGTCAGTCGCTGAATTACCTGCAAATGTGAGCAGGAAATCAAACGTCGATAACATATTTTTTACTATGAGACATTTGCCTTTTTCTTATTATTCCTATTCATATTTGGAACGTGTAGTAAATTTATTAACTTTACTGATTGAAAAAAATAAAAACGAACAAAAGATTCGAATAAATCAATCAGTTAAATTGAGGCCGGTTTTAAACGTACATCATGCTCGGATTACCGTCGAAACGTCAATCGGATTGGCATGGTGCCGTTCAAAACGTGAAATAAAAACGTCACGAGTGATTCCGTACAACAAAGCAGATTTGTTCGGTTGAGATTAAGTTAATCCATGATTAATCCGACCACAGATGCGTGTGATGAGGGTCGGAACAGTGTGACAGGGCGATAATTGTGATGTTATGATATCGCGCCGCGCTATGTGAAATAAGCCTTAGGTGTATTGTAAGTTATAAGCGGAAGCGTAACCGGAGCAAAACAAATTCTCATAGAGTTTATAAAATACCATCCAATACGAGGAGACTACTCTCGAGATTTCTACCCTATATCAATAAACAAAGATATTTGTTTATTGATATAGGGTAAAAATCTCGAGAGTAGTCTCCTCGTATTGGATAAACTTTTATTTTAAACCTTGGTTGATAAACCAAGGTTTAAAATAAAAGTTTATCTTCTTTCTTATTTTATTATGAACTAGCTTTTACACGCGGCTTCGCTCGCGGTTAATTTTATGACATAGATCTCGTTTGAAAACAAAACAACCCATAGCACGACTTGTGGCGCCATCATCATCACACGCACATTCGTACACACATGCGTAAATTCTTTTGCACATATTCATATCACTTAACTTCATTTTCCGGGTTTCACTTAAAATGTAAAAAAAAATATTATTAAAGTAGCCATCGATATTGTGTTTACAATAATGTAAGATAAGTATTTGTTACAATAAATATAAGAAATCCTTTGTAAACATGTTTGTGGTTCAATAAATTAATAATAAAAATAAAAAAACTGTTGGCCGATAGCCCATCCCATACAGCGCCCTCTATAGTAGAAAAATGATTTTCCCATTGGAATGACATACTTTCACGGGATAAAAAGTAGCCTATGTTGGGCTCTATACCGCTGAAAATATGTTTTCATAATGATCGGCTGCTTAGTCAAGCCGTGTAATTCAGTGGTCTTAAGTGGACTTAATTGTTTCATTACATTAAAATCAAAAGAATAAAAAAATTAAAAAAATTGATATGTTCAGGTTCGGGTGTACTAACACCCTCTTCTGATACACCGGACTGTTACGGGAGCGTAGAGCTGTCACCGCCAGAGGGCGAACCGCTTATGACTTGTACTATATATACAAAAAGATCACAGGTCAAAGTTGTACGCTACCATCCTATAGTTGGAACTTGACATACATATTCTATTATATCGGGATTTGTAATAATATTATCATTTTAACTTGACATGCCATAATATTCTTATTTGAGATGATATGAAAATATCGTCTATTCAGAAGCAATCTTTCTAGTCATAATAACATATTCCGTTTCATTATACTTGGCACTAGATTTCCAATGAAATTCAATGATTGTTTGAATTAGCTTATCATACCTTATTGCGGTAACCTAATATTAGTAGAACATATACAATGTGATGATTTATACATATGTGTTGCACATAATACATTTTATGTTATGAAATTACTCCGTGTGAATGGGCACAGACACCCGCCTGTCATGTGGCGGTCACGTCGCTCCAAGGAAACTACGCAAAAAAATTAGGAAAATTCTTCGATCACATTGTAAACTGTAATTTTCCACAACATACTGTCAAGCAGTTTCATGAAAGTGGCCAGCGACTTGTAAGAAACTCTTTGCACAAACGCATTAATACACGAATATTGTCGAGGGGTCTATTCTGCGCTCTGTAGAGGTTATTCTGAAAACTCAAATATTTAGTAAAAAACATTTACAGGAATCTATTTACGGCTTATTTAATAGAACCAACTAATTTATTTATGCCTCTTACGATTTTCTATTCAAATATTACAACTGTACAAAACAACACCTTGTATAAAGTAATTTGCTATCGATTCCTGTTTATTTCATGTCATTTTATTTATTAAATGTAAAACAGATGATTATTTGGAGCTTTTGTGTCAAGAATAGTGGACAGAAATATACACATCGTATTATAAAAACCTTTTTTGATGATATTGATAACTCTCCAAAAAATTGGAAACATAATAATTTCAAATGCATTAGGATACGTTATGAAAATTATAATTTCACATGATGAAAACTCATGTCTGCAATATGCCATTTTCACTTATTTTCCTTTCATAAAGCTTTCGTACTGGTGTGGAAAATCATAAACCTCCTTTGAAAAAACTACAGAACTCATTCCCTCATTTAAAATTCCAAACTGCATACCATAAAAACTGTAAAGAAAACAAGTGTATTCACAGGATGCACTTGCCGTAATAATTCTCATTCTCCAATGCTGGTCCCACTGCCCAGAACATTCGCTTAGTTGAATAATTCAAAAATTCACATCCGACATGCACATTGGTTCAAATTGTCGGAATACGTAGACAATATTACTATTTTAGTCAACTAGAATGACAGTGGCAAAATAGGTTTTTCACTTCTCTTGCTCAGAAAATGCTTATTTGCGCAGGATATAGGCTGCACAAAAGCGAATTTTGTGCACAAGGGCAAAAACGTATCTACACATAAATGTATCTATATTAAGGCAAAGGAAATGAGCCATACAACCAAACATAATAAAAAGTTCAGAGATAGAATTTGTTATTTTATAATATTTACTTTAATTTATTTGCCTTATGTGTTTTTTAAGACATAAAAGATATTAAAATTTTAATTAAAGTACGGTAGTTTCTTCAGTTAATTTAAAAAAATTATTTTATTACAAAATTAATTTAATAGTAGGCTGTATAGGTCTGTAGCCCAAGCCTAATTTCATTGTCGTAACATTTAAAAAAAAAGCGGCGGGAAACAGGTCTTGTTTTTTCGTGCGCTTATTAATTTATTTCCTCGCAATCGAAGTGAAAAGCAGAGTTTATAACTCGTCCACAAAAGCATTTTTATCGTCGACATTAATGCTAAAAGTCTCGGATAGAAAAAAATCATTTTGTGCACTTGTTGTAAAATCTACTATTACTTAAGCCTTCACTAGTTTACGTCTTGAGGATATCTTTCCTAATACGATACACTAGCTGTGACCACGGCTTCGTCTGCGTGGAATTGGATTTGTGATTAAAATAGTATTTTGTTTGGCTCATCGATGGATAAATCGGTCAGTGACATCTAGTGAAGTTTTGAGGAGCAAAATTTTCATTACAACGGGCCACTTTGTCCACGTAAATGAAGATAACTTTATTCCTGATATCCAATTTAAATTAAATAAAGCCTATATTTGCTCCAACTCAGGCTCTATCTTCCTGTGTAAACAGCATCCCTTCAGTGACTACGAAGATGTGCGCGTACAAACAGACAGACAGACAAAATTTTTTTTTCACCTCACAAGCTCGGAAAGAATCTGTTTGTCATTCGAAATCTGAGCGCAAAAGTGCATTTTGTGCCCTAGCGTGGAAAGTATTTTTAAAATTCGAACCTTTCTATTCTTTAATTTTTTATACCGCAAGTCCTCTGAAAATGCATTAATACTTATTTCATGCCAGTGTGCCAACCTTATTTTTAAAATAATCGAACTGGCCAGCACGACACCGCATGAAAAAAAATAAACACTTATTTTTTCGTTTTTCTTGCATCTAGGATTTTCCTCGCTGTAGTGAGGTGAAAAATTTTGTGTTTCGCTCGGCAGCAAAGTTATTCTACGTCTCGTACCTTTGAAACCCTCGCTACGCTCAGGATTCTATTTGAACCACTCGGTTCGCTCGTGGTTCAATCCTAGAATCCTTCGCTAGCTCAGGTTTCAATTTAAGTACTCGCGCCAAAAAACAACTTTGCAGCCTTGCATAACAAATAACTATTTTTTGCTTTATTTTTATTTTTTATTGTTCCCTATCCATTTTTGCCAAATATGTTTAATGAACAGACATACCGGGGTCTACGGTTTTATTATATGTATGGATAAACAGCAAAACATTCTGACAAAATTTGGCAGGTCGTTTTCATTCGCGAACATGATACTCCTTTTATGTTTTTTTTTTACAAAAAACATGTTACATTAGATCTAATTTGATAAAAATTATGGCTATTCTATGTTACCTACTTACATTATTATAAATTTAAACTTTGCGCTTAAACCCAAAGTTATTAAATTGTTATTTTTCTTCTTTTGAATTTTGTCCAAACGGTTTAAAGCTATCCACTGTGCAGAAAGTAAAGTAAACTAGTACAGTTCAGTGCAAAAATACACGGGTGAACAAAAGCATATAACACGAGTTCATTTATGCTGTTTGACGGCACTTTGTTTGAAGCAAAAGTGTTACTTATATAAAATACAAATTGTTTAGTATATCATTGGTGCACTATTCAGCTAGAATAATGGTTTGAATTTGACATATTATTATAGTAAATTTATATATGTAATTTTTTTTTTTAATTTTTTAATTTTATTTTTAATGTTTGTTTAAAAAATCACAGTCGTATTTACTCTGCAGGACCTAAAGCTACTTTTTTTATTCAATAAAGCGTTTAATGGCTTGCAAGCTTGAGGTAGCGTTTCACACAGCTATCCAAGGAACTTCATTGAATTGAAACGCATTCACAGTTCCTACAATAAAGGATTCCTGTCGTTCACTGCAGTCTAGACAGGAGGGTCCCCCTTTCAATGCGTTTTAAATAATAGGAAAGAGACTTAGGGCGGTATAAAATCTGAATACAGTTTTAACTACAGGCTGAAAAAAAATAAACGGAAAAAAATAAAAGTTAATGTAAAAATTAAATTCATAACCTCCTAAAACAGAATAAGTTTTACGTGGTTATTAAATAAAGTAATTTTGATGGTAATGTAATGACGTTTAACTCAGTAAAGGCACAAAGAAGCATCCTAAAATGTAAACAGTTTAAAACGGTCCCTTTTAAAAAACAGCTTGCAATTTTTTTTATTACGTTATTTGTGGATACAGATCTTTTGTTTGTTTATCCGTTGTTTTATATTAATATCTTTCTGTAACTTTTTGCGGGCGTTCCTCCTTTTTATGCAGTTACGTCGAGCGTGTAATGGAAAGCGCGAAAATGTGGAATAGCCCTTTGTAGGGTAACAAGTTTGCGTGGAGAACGACGAATCGTAAATCTTGGCGGACACTGCAAACCAGTTCTGTCCTACTTCTTATAATAAATTGAAGTTAAAATAACATTTATCATTTTTGTTTTTGAATTTTAATTTTTTATAATAATGGTAAAGTTTTATTCATTTTTTTATTGGGTGATCGGTGACTGCGGTTCCTGACCGCGGTGCCGATGGGTTTTCTGGACTATTACCAACATCAGGTGGGGTGGAGACAACTCATTTGGCTAAATAATTTATTTTTTGAATTTTTTGAATTTTAACTAAATAAAAAACTAAAATAACATTAAGATTTAAATATTATGTAGTATTTTGTGAAGCAATGCAATCTCAATTAATTTCGTTTTAGACGAAGTCGCACGCAAAAGCTACTTAAAATGATAAAATATTACACCTGCATAGCCTACATATCGGATATAGGCCATCGATAGGCCTTAGAAAAGCTACATTTTATAACGCGTGGCGATTTATCAAAGGTCGCGCTAGACGTGAAATATTCAGGGATCCGTAGGTCCTGAGGAGGCGATGATTTATTTCCGAGGACCACGGGTCATGAGATCGATAGTTTCTATTTTGAATTCTTATCAATACATACATAAATTAACTGAAACACATTACTTATAGATAAAATTAGAGCTATATTATTCGATGTTTTTTGTATAGAAATGCCATTCTAATTAAGTAGTTGCGAAATATTTTTTGTAATTACAAAAGGTAATGGGGTCGGAGTCAGTGCGGAGTCAGGGGTCGGGTCGGGATTGAGATCGGGATCGCGATCGGCATTTTGGTTTTTAATGGGAGAAAAAGGAAACAAACCATCAGGCTGGCCGTAAAGCTTGTTTGCCTTAGCGGTATAAAAAAAATAAAACTTAGTATTTATTTTATTCCAAACGGCTTCCAAAAAATTTACTTAATAAATAATGTCCAAATAATGTTTCTACTCTTATTTCACTGGATTTAACATAACGTAACTGTCTGTATGGACAGTAAAACATTGAAGTGGGTTGGTAGCTTTATGAAAGGTTGTACGTAGTGAAATATTTCAGGAGCCTTGTGTCTCGTGAAGATTGCAGTGATTTATTTGCGAGGTGCCGAGGCCACGAGCTGGTCTTGTCCAAATATGCTGTCAGTATGTCTAATATATTAAGTTATCCGCGATTTCGCTTGTTTTCATCAATAATCCCTGAAATTTAAAATGAACATATTTGGAAGAAAAACTATATTTTCTAGCAATAAGGCCGCCTTGTTGCATTTACACTAGTTTTTAAGATTGTTTTTTTTTGTACTTTTTCCTGTGTGTAATGCAAACAAAGAGTATTCTATCTATCTATATTTGGAAGAGTACAAGTCTGCCTCTCTCTTTTCTATTGCTGTGCTTGAAAAGTTCAAGTTCATGTTCACGTATATTTTTGTGTTGTACACATGTATTTGCAATGAATAAATGAAATAAATGAAAATAAATTTAGAGGACTTTTAACAGAGACCCTTAAAAAGATTTTTTATCAAAACTACTAGTACTTCTAATAAGTATATATTTTTTTAAGCCATAAATGTCCTTTTTTATGTGACACCAATATCAGTAATACGTACCCCTACTAATGCGTCGCCTGATGCAAGGAAGGGAATGGTAGACAAGAGACAAGGAAAGAGAAGGGAAAGGAGTTGGGCTTCTAGATCTCTCACTTACCGAACAAAACGCATTGCTGCTTAATGCCGATATTCTGTGAGAGGGTGGTACTTCCCCAGTCGAGCTAGCATTTCATAATTATACAAAAAAAAAAATATTTTCGAAACTCTATCAAAAGAAATTCCATACTTCATAATTATTATAAATTCTTGTTACATTTGAACAAAACAATTCAACAAAGTAATATAAGATAATAATATACTTTGAACTTAAATAGTTTATTTCATAATACCAAGTTTTGTAATACAATGTAAAGTCGGAAACAGGACGACAATGGAGGCTTTCCCGCTAAATCGGATATTGAGAGAAAAGTTGTACCTTGGTTTGTAAGTTGTAATCTGTTAAGTAGCCATGGAGGGTCAGTAAAGGCTTATTTACATACCTAATGTATTATTTAAATCGGCCAAAAGAAGATTAAAAATTTAGTACAGTCAATGTCAGATCGTAGCGTTTAAAACAACCAGACCAACCCATGACTTTTTGCTGGCAAGCGGCGGCGGTGCTGTCAGCTCCGGCGGTGCGACGGCGGCGAGCGGCGGCGCGGCGGTGCGGCGCGACGAGGTCTTTCGTCAACATTTTGATACATCTGTTCTTACCGCTAGCCGTTCTGTGCTAAGCCGTAGCTAATAAAGGCGAGTTCGTGGCCAAGCTGTTCAAAAATATGTTTTATGTCAAAAGCGCAGTGTAAAACGGCCATCCACATGGTGGTCAGACAACCTAAAGAAAGTCGAAAGAACCCGCTGGATGCAGATCGCTGCCAGCCGGTCATTTTAGAAGAAAGAAAGAACGATTGGGGGAGTCCAATGTCCAGCAGTGGACTACTTATGACAGAGATAATGATGATGATAGTGATTTAGTCTGTAACTTACATTAGATTTTTTTCATATATTAACGTGATACATCCCTGAAGTTAACCTCAGCGTGAGATAGGAATTAGTGCGGCACTAATTTAGGTGGCGCACCGACATCTCTGTAATTTCAGGATTGCACTAAAGCACTATACACAATGTGTTCAATTTTTAACCCCCGACGCAAAAAGAGGGGTGTTATAAGTTTGACTTGTGTGTTTGTGTGTTTGTGTATTTGTGTATTTGTGTATCTGTGGATCTGTGGATCTGTGGATCTGTCTGTGGCATCGTAGCAACCAAACGGATGATCCGATTTTGATGCAGTTTTTTTTGTTTGAAAGGTGACCTGTGCGGGAGTGTCTTAGCTATGATTCACGAAAATCTGTTCAGCCGTTTGAAGATCACCAGCTTTTTTTCTATTTGATGAAGGGTAATGAGCAACTTCCACTGGTTAGATCGATTTGAAATTTGTTATACTGTTACTATCATGATATTGCAAGAATATGGTAAACTTGATCTGATGCTGCAGCATCATCTGGAACCTGCAGTATACTCAACTCCTCGTCAAATTACAGCAGATGTATCGTGTTTGGGTTCAATGGAATGGTCTCATTGAATAGTTCATTTTTAGGTATAATTCACTAGCTGGGCTCGCGGCTTCGCTCGTCATACTTAATGTTTATTGCTATCGCGCTGTGTTTTTATCACCGACCCAAAAAGAGGGGTGTTATAAGTGTGACGCGTGTATCTGTATACTTTGGTGCTAGAGGTAACCAGGGTCTGATGATGGAGCTGGGTGGTTGCCATATGAACTCAGTAATTAAACGACATAACCGCATCGAGTTTGGGCTTGTTTGATCCGTCTTGATGAGTACTTTGGTGCCAGATGATAACAAGGGTCTCATGATGGAGCTGGAAGGTGGCCATTGGAACTTAGTAATTACACGACATAACATAACCCCATCGAGTTTGGGCTCGTTTGATCCGTATTGACATGTACTTTGATGCAGGATGGTAACCAGAATTTGATGATGAAGCTGGATGATTATCTATGATATTCCGCCGCTGCTGGGTTAGGTTAGGTTTGGCTTGTGACCATCAAAAACCGAGCGAGCGAAGCGAGCGAGGCTCGACCTACTCTTGGTCACACACATTTGTTAAAACAGTTATGGAGCTGATCTGATGATGGAGCTGGAAGATGGTCATGGGTAGGTACTCAGTAATTAAAAGACATAACCCCATCGAGTTTAGGCTCGTTTGATACGTCTTGACGAGTACTTTCAATACCTCTCATACATATTTCGCAATACCTCTCATACATATTTCGTAATACCATTCATACATATTTCACAATACCTCTTACTTATACATATTTCGCAATACCTCTCGTACATATTTCGCAATACCGCTCATACATCAATACTATTCATACATATTTCACGCAATACCATTCATACATATTTGGCAATACCTCTCATACATATTTCGCAATACCATTCATACATATTTCGCAATACCTCTCATACATATCTAAAATACAAATGAAACGGATAGGGATTAGAATAAAATAGGAACGAAACTATAAAAAACGCCAAATAAAACTTAAATTTAAAATTTAAAAAACCCCCGACTCAAAACCTGTAAAAAGTAAATAAATAATAATTATGTATATTCGACCTTTTAATTTTATGATATACTATTTCTATTAGTTAATAGTAGTTAGTCATAATACTTCCAAAGCGTCATCACGTCGGGGGACCGCTATAGACATTTAAACATAACTGTGTAGGTACTATTAACTAATAGACAGTAGATATCAAATTGTCAGCTAGTAATAAATTTTTACGTAGCGGTCCCCCGACGGGATGACGCTTTGGAAGTATTATGACTAACTACTATTAACTAATAGAAATAGTATATCATAAAATTAAAAGGTCGAATATACATAATTATTATTTATTTACTTTTTACAGGTTTTGAGTCGGGGGTTTTTTAAATTTTAAATTTAAGTTTTTTAACTCCTTAATGACGCACAGTATCAGGGGTGATATTCGTTTGACGTATTTTGTATGTTTGTTAATTAATTGTATAAATTTTATTGTAGATATTATTATAAATTTTAAAGTTAAGGATCTTTGTTCTCAATTCTCGCTCTACCGTATAAAAAATCTGCACTTTTTTATGACATACGCCAGGCAAACAAGCAGGCCATCCACCTGATGATAAGTGGTTGCCGCGGCCTATAAACACCAGTAACAACAAAAGCGCTATCAATGCGATGCCTGCTACAAAGAAGGAAATCGGGAGAAAAGAGATTGAAAAGGAGTTAGACTTTCGAGTTTCTCAATAACCGAATGAAACGCATTATTAATTCACGCCGATATACGGTTTCATGAATGTTCTAACCACTTTAAATCTACACGCAATTTATTTCAATGTGTTCCAACCTTTACATATTACATGCGACCACCGGTGCACTAACTGTGTTGTCAACGGATGGGCTTTATACACACGGAGTTGAAGCTTATGTCGACGGCATATGCGACCGTGTTTAAATTATTTTGTCTATTTTACATGTCAGTGTGTATTTGTTCTAACAATCAGTTCTTTCTTCGTCTCCACTTGATAGTATCGCACTAATAATGCAATTGTGTTGCAACTACAAATATGTCGAATTTGACATAACACCATTATCTATCACACGTACGAGTAAAACCCAGTTCAAGAAAACCTTTGTTGAAATACTTACTGTAACATCCAACTAACCACAATTAAGATATTTTTTTACATACTTTATTAGTTTTTTTTAATGGTAGAGTATTTATGAAATTATCTAGTTCAACCGAAGTACCACCCTCTCACAGCAATGCGGTTCTTTCGGTGAGTATTTTCCCTTTCTTCTTGTTAAAAGTCAGCAATGGCGCAGGTGTCTGTGCTTTACGGGCGGCGATGATTTCTTACTAAGTGTTCTTCATCCTTTCTAACCACTTCACAAAAAAAATAGATAAAGCAATTTTGTTTGACGACCTCCGTGGCGTAATGGTTACCACGTCGGACCGCCACCCAAGAGGTCACGGGTTCGAATCTCGGTCGGGTCATGATGAAAAACGAACCTTTTCTGATTGGCCTCGGGTCTTGGACGTTTATCTATTTTGTTATAAAATATAGTATCGTTGAGTATCCCATAACACAAGTTTCGAACTTAGTTTGGGGCTAGCTCAATCTGTGTGATTTGTTAAAACACAATGTTCCAGCACGTCATTTCGTTATTTTTGATGATTTTTAGAACAACAACATTTACAAGTTCAAAACCGTTTATTTAGTTCATAAATGTATTTATTAAGCTCTTATCCTATACATATGTAGTTGCTGTGACCTCGAAACACTACTTGCTAACGTATTCAATCAAACGCAAGAGGGGAAACCAACGTGCACGCAGAAGATTGATGGATATTGATATGGGAGGAATTCTAGGGCGACACAGTCAGTAGCAATAGACACTCCAAATACGAGTGTGACATATATATTGGTTACACCGATTCTACTCTGTAAATGAATACTGAAGGTATTTCGTATTTATAGTTGTTAAAGTCAAGAGAAATGTTTGCACAAATGCAAAAGTTGTTAGTTTCATTTTTATATTTACTAGCAACTACTTAATGTTATAAAGTTATAAACTAACTGTAATGATAGTTTAAAATTAAGTCACTCTAATGAAAAGCTATAAGGATACTGAAATTGGGAGCCAGTGCAACAAATATCGTAACGACGATCTTACTAAATATATTTTTTTATTTTTTATTTTTCACCCATTGGTCTTTATAATTTATCTTCAAACACATCATGTCTTATAAAAATCAAGTGACACAGAAAATATTTGCACGTCATTCAGTCCCTCAGCAGGTAACCGAGGCTTGTCGGGGGTAAGTACAGGAGATTATTTTCACCCGACATGACACCTTTCTCGATACTTGTTCAGTTTTGTCTATTGTACCATTATCGAAGTTTATTCTCCAATGATTTTCCATTTTACTTGTTAATCGGATTAAATGTATGAAAACAGAATTGTATGAAGCACAAATAATATTTGTCGATTTCTTGAGTTTGGAGTTGGTTATCTCTGGTAGCTGCCGTCTAAACTTTGAAATGGAATTTAAAATCAAAAATGTAAACGAACAAAAGTCATTGTCAAAGTGACATGTCAGGGGTATGAAACAATTTATTAAAAAATTATAGTCACCTTGTCCGCTTACGAAAATTATTGATAGACTAGTAAATGATTAATCGTTTTAATAACTTCAGATAGTCTGTGGTTCAAATACTGGGAATAATTGAGTATTCTGGGGATATTCATTTTTTTAAATAAAATCGGTAAGACACAGATTTGGAGTACCGCTAATCCTTCTATACATATATAGTATTATGTAGTTTCTGTGGTAATAAACAATATTACAATCATTTTTTTATTATTATTGAATTTTTTTTATACCACACAGGTGGCAAACAAGCATACGGTCGGCCTGATGGTAAGCCGTCACCGTAGCCTATAGACGTAAGCAATACCGGGGGTATCACTCACGCGTTGCCAACCCTCCCAACCTCCAAAGTGGAGGTCTGGAGACCTTACTCACCGTAGGAACACAACATGGCCAAGACCAATGCTATTTGGCTACGATCTTCTGTAAGGTGGAGGTCCTTCCCCAGACGGGCTGCTCCGATTTGAGCGGATTATCCGCTGTGCCCTACCTCTCTTAATTAATTAGATGTCTCTTAAAATTTGTTTCCAAATAACATTACTCATTCCATTCTTATCGATAGTAAAACACAGAGACATCGTATAAAAACCTGTACCGAATAACTTGCCACTTAGGTTTTGTTACCTACTTAAAAAGCTTTCGGGATTACTTAAGAAGTTAGAACGAAATACAGTTGAATTTAATTATCAATGCTTTTTATCTGCGCCCACTCATTTTTATAATGAAGTACTACCATTAATACTTATTAACGATCATCTGTTTTGGTGCTTTAAACTTCTTAAGTCTACTGTAACTTGTTAATAATAAACTTGATTCACACTTCTGTCTCTTTGTGTGTAAAGACATTGTATAATGAACGGCGGAAGCGTAATCGCTTAGACCTTTTAAACTACTCATCAGAGATTAATGCAGCAATAGATAGTGATTCAAGAGAAAAGTAGGTACCTACATAATGTTTATGGTCAAGGTCGGAACTTAGTTACTTTTAAACTGCGGCCATCATCTAGTATTAGAATCCTACTAATATTATAAAGGCGAAATTTATGTGTATGTTTGTTACTTCTTCAGGCTCAAATGGCTGAGCCAATATTTATGATATTTGGTATGTAGGTAACTGATACTTTGGATTAACACATAGGGTACTTTTATCCTGAAAAGCACGCGATTCCCGTAGGATTTCATCAAAAGTCTGATTTAGATTGCGCCACTGTGAATAAATAAATACGCGCAAACGAAGTTGCACGGGTTTCACTAGTAAACTATAATAACAGAAATCTCTTGAGTTTAGCGCCATACATAACCGATTAAGACGTAACTGTTTTTCTAATTAATTTCCAATATTGTGGAAGCCGATCCATCTCTTAAAGGGCCTTCATTCTTGAAAGGCGATATTTATCGTATTTTAGTCCAGTTTTGAATTTAATCTGAACGCAATAACGTGGAAACAATAGCTTTGTAACTAAATATTTTAACAGTTCAAAGACAGTTTTCGGATGGAATGTATTTATTACTAAATAATTTAAGTTTAGAACATCAAAATGGAAGTTGGGTTATTGTTGAAAAGAAAGTTATTTACGACCAGTGGGATATTTGATCGGTTCACGATTACATTCCAAATGGCAAGAAAGTTAATAATAGTGTAATAATATTTGATTTTTTTAATTATTTTCTTCTTCTGTTGGGAAAGGGAAGCATTTCCGTTTATACATTACGAGTTTTTCTATTGCTCGCTTTTTTCATTTGCCACAAAAAGCCGTCGGACTGTTGTGTCTTGGGAAGTTAGAACCTACCGTTGTTACACGACATACAATAAATAAATGGTGATACTCGAAACAAATTTAATTTTAAACAAAGAAAGAAATAATTTTAAACAAGTAGAAAATTCGTTTTTAACAGCAAACTATATAAGTATTCAGAGTCGTAGACATTCAGTACAGTAGAGGTCATAACGTTTATCGCATTCAGTGTAATTTCCATGTGAGTAAGATAGCCAGTCTCTAGACTTTGGTTTGTATAGTGCGTTGTAGGTAAATGTCTAACAAAAGATAGTACTTTAAAAGGTATATGCAAGGTTGAGACGTTCTTCACTTGAACTATTATATAACTTTGCTTCTGAAGTAAATTCGATTTTTTTCATCAACTTTCGTACCAGCATGCGACTATGCGACTAGAATAATTTCGGCCTTTTATTGTAATAGAGTATATTGCTATAAGGGCATTTTAGACTTTCATAAAACTCATATTATGCCAATAATAGATATCGCCAGGTGTAGGGAGAAATTTCTTGACTTAATGTATTAAGTTTTAATATTAAATTATTGTCATGAAAATCTGTTTTATGTTATTTTGATTGCTTATATGGTAAGTATGCTTCTATTACATTTTACTTTTGTATCAAAATTACTAACAAATATTACACGAGGCAAATAAAAGTAAAAGGTGAATCTGAATAATTGGTATTTGATTAGTATCATTCTCTTTAAATATCGTCGTGTAGTAGCGTTGGCATTAAGTACCTACATCTCGAGTATTACCATGACTGAATGTGCTATTTTATATAGAATGAAAAAAAAAAGTTTTTCTATCATTCTTTAAAAATGCTACATTAAAAACTTTGTCAAAACTATATTACCAATTTTCTATTCTTAATATTTCGATAAATCAGACAGTATTTGTAAATATTTTGAGTTTTATAACAAACTAGCTGTTACCCACGGCTCCGCCAGCGTGGTAAAGGGTAAATGTTAATAATTTTTACCATGGGAATCTCTTTATCCCGTGGGATAAAAAGTAGCCTATGTCACTCTCCAGACCTTAAACTATCCCCAATAAAAAAATCATATCAATCCGTTCATTACTTTCGACGTGAAGGGAGGACAAAAAAAAACAACACACACTTTTACATTTATAATATTAGTATGGATATTGTTAGTGCCTTTTGTAATACGAGTAGGGTGCTTCAACTGTCCCATTCTAGTGTTTAAACCAGCGCGGCTGCCCGTCGTTTTCTTTGAAACACTAACAGCTCTAATGAAAGCGACAATTTGGACAAGAACGCTCTATAATTAAACATTGCGTTGTTTGCGCGACATACCCAAAGAAACAGTGGCTCGAGATTGTGTAACTTGACGATTTTCGACTAAAATTTACTGTCCTGTTCAATAATTACTTGAGTCTAGCAATATTTTGTTAGCTTATTGATGTTTTAAGTTTCTATAGTTATCTCTCTTTTGTGTAGCGTGTTTATATAATACCATAATTTTCATAAATTAATTCAATTGCACTTATTCTCACTGTACAGCTGAACTGTCAGAGCTAAAAACCAGTGGTTTCTCCAACCTAGTTTCTCACGAGTTTCTCACCAACCAACATTTCTCACTGAGTTTTGTTTTGACCGTTTTTGTTCTACTTATAAAAAAACATTAGTTAATTCGTGATATAAACTTTATCTGTATAATAAAATTTGCTGTTTTTGTGTGACTGAGTTACAAACATCTGAAGTCACGTATATAATGTTAGTAAAATAAGACTAGAAAGTTTTTATGTAATACTATTAACATTTATATAGGGACTGCAATGTTCAATTAGGGGGGTTTTTGAACTAATGTGACATTGGAGTTTGTATAAGTTGATAAGTAACACTTTAAAAAGTTGGTAATGGTTAAGTGACTTCCAGTATGTATGTCAGCTGTTAGTTTCTTCCCCAGGACAACAATAAGCTTCATTGCTTATTGTCTATCTGAGGTCTCGGTCTCCTGGGTCTACAGAAGACACAACGATGAGAATGTGAGGTGGGCTTGTCTCGATGTATGTATTCTATGGCCACCAGTGAAAATGTACTAATAGCTTCCTTTTTCTAACACGACTAAAACAGGCCTCATTCAAATAAGCTTCCAGTCGCGGCGATCTGCGATTTGGCCACTTTTACCAACTATGCATCGAAAAATATCGAATCGCCTCGACGTTTCTATTCGATAAAGTTTCTAATCTGAATAAGCCAAAATTAAAAAAAAAAAAATTAAACTTGAATCGTACCTAAGAACAATTTCCATCATGTGACATTTCAAGTCAAGAAACAATACCAAAATTTGATCGTTCGTTTAGGAGCTATGATTAAGACAGACAAACAAATACATCCAATAACTTCCCTCTTTTTGCGCGTCAGGGGGTTAAAATTAATACTAAAATGACTATTAAGTCTTTACTTCACAAGTCTCGAGCGACTTCAATTAAATACGTCAAGGGCTACTCTGTAGTCTCATCTGCAGGGTCGACATTGTATTGTCTAAGTGCTCTTAGGCAGTAAGGAACTTCAAGATGTTTTCCTTTCCCACTTACCATTTTCAATTCCTATTGATGAAACCTAAAATTTTACAAAATTCTTGATTCTCCTTATTATCAATCAATATTTTTTTTTATTATTTTAGAAATAGTATAGTATGTCAATAGTACGTCGCTGTGTGTCGCACTCTAAAACGAAGACGCAAGTTAAGCAACATCGACCAACCAGCCAGTGTTTGCATTGGTTTACGTCATATTTATTCTTAGAAAAAAAAAAATGAGTTGGTCGCATGTAGACGCGCGAAATCTCTCGATTGCGCATGAATTCGCGCGTCTTTTTAATCTAAGAAGAAATACGTGTATTACGTTGTGGATAAGGGTGAAATAAATAGGGACAAATCACACAGATTGTGCTAGCCCCAAAGTAAGTTCGAAACTTGTGTTACGGGACACTAACTCATCGATACTATATTTTATAACAAATAAATATATAAACGTCCAAGACCCGAGGCCAATCAGAAAAAGTTCGTTTTTCATCACCGGGATTCGAACCCGGGACCTCCTGGGTGGCGGTCTGGCGTGGTAACCATTACGCCACGGAGGTCATCAATTTTGAAAGTTTCGGATTGACGTTTCGATGCGCATGGACTCTGCGCTAGTATGAATTGATCCTTACCCTTCAGACTATATAAAGATTGTTAAAAATAAATCAGTATTTAATAAGCGAATCAATCATAATTTAATTCGCCCCAATGGAATTCATTAACGCCTTATTAAAACTAATAATGACTTAATAGATAGTAGAAGTCAATCTGAATTAGTGCGGTTTGAAATAATGATTCTAATATTGCTGACGTTAATGAGTAATTGAACTTTTATAAATGTTGGGTCGGTGAACTTAAGTGAAATAAAAGATAATAGCTAAATGTTAATATTTTTGAGCAAAATTAATAAAAAATTGAACTGAATCAAGAGGTTTCTTGGTATCATTAGGGCGAAGGCCTATAATAAATAGTCAAACAAATTTAAATAAAATGATTTTTTCTGCGTAGTGAGCATAAGCTACGGTAAGGTCATAGCACTTATGTACTAGTATAAAAGAGATAGTTTTGGTTGAACATCGGTAGCGTTGTGGCGTAGAGGGCGTATCACTAAGGTCGCGTTTTGACGACGCGAAAATTTTCGCGCGTGATTTTGACTGTAAAAGGCAGGTTTTTTACAAGGACGGGACGGGACGGGATGTTATAAATCGTTCCATACAAAATGTATGTGAATATGCATTATATAGCGAAGACACGGACGCGAATGTGGCTGTTTCGAACAAGAACGTCTTCGTCGCGTCCGAGGTATTACCCCGTCACGCAGGCCTTAACAAAGACAAGCAAAGCTGAAGCGTGAATTACTTTCTTGTTATTGCATAGAAACAGCACCTTACATTGTAGAAAGTTATCTACAAGTACATTCAAACTTATTTTTCATAATGCACTGAAGGATTTTGTTTTTGTAATTAACTGGTAGAGCTTCTACAATTTATTTCTTTTCCATGGTACAGATAGTAAAAGATCTCGGGTCGCAAAGCTGTGTGTATATAAATTTATTGCACAAGGCTAACTGTAGGTATGTTGTGTTTATCTTCTATATATATAAAATGCTTTGTCCTGACTGACTGACTGACTGACTGAGAATCAACGCACAGCCTAAACCGCTCATCGTAAAAATCTGAAACTTGGCAGGTGGACCTATTATATGACGTAGGCGTCCGATTAGAAAGAATTTTTCGAAATTCGAACTCTAAAAATGGGGGTAAAGTTACTATGGGACAACTTGATTTCTTGGTCCAATCTACTTCAAATTTTGCATAAAAATTGTTTAAGAGAATTTATGGAAGATGTGATTCTTATTTTATTGAAATTCTTGAAAAAAATTTATTTTGTGGGTAATTTTCTTCGAGTTGATATCAATACTCATACTCCTTAGTGCTTTTGATTTCAATTGCATTTCATTTTGACACATCCGTGAAGTGAAGTGTCATCTGTCATGTAATTATAAATTGTGAATATTCAATCATAATGTCGTCTATTTATTCTGTTTGTGATATCGGAAAAACAGCTAAAATTCTAACTATGTATAAAGCGGACTGAATCATATTCATCGATAATAAATAGTAAGTAATTAAATATTAAATTTTATAATATTTGACAGGGTTCAAGTTAAATTGGTCAATGGTTAATTGGTTAATTTTGATATTGATATTGTCTCTTTCTCACTTATAGGAAATCTCATTACGTCGACTCGCTCTATTATTTCGTAGTGTTGTTGTAGGCTGAGGTTGTAGGTATTGAATTACCGATATACTTATACATTTTTTTACGGAAGTTGTTGCGGACACGAGCCGATTTTGTAAATAAATAAATTGATTATGTTTTAATTATGTTTTACCCTAGTTTTATGGTTCTATTGAACACTTTGATAATCGGAATTATGTGATTATTTAGTTTAAGTTTAAATACCTTTGTTTTACATTAGAATAAGCTAATTAGATTACGTAATTAGATGTAACATGGATATTTTCACTATTTACGTGCACTATTTACGTGTACGATTGGATATACACGTATAGGATTTTAGTTCCAAAGTTTTGCCTGGAGCAGCGCCACGAGAATTCGTCCACCTGAGTTGTAAAATCTTGCCGTGGCGCTAGTAAATGAAATTGGTAATAATTTTGGCTTATGATCTTCAATTGTTTTGTGTGTTTACTGTCTTGAATATGTACGGATAGTTAACAATTGATGTGTAAAAGGTTGGTTACGTCATAGAGTATGTGTGATCAATAACATTAGCGCTGTAAACGTTAAGAATACGACGTTATTGATCAATTTCGTATCCACTTTTACGTTTTGCATGTATAATTTAAGATTTACGTGTTTATTTCGGATATTAGTTTTGTGTAGTTACTGTTAATATATCGCTTATATGGAAACAGCGTGTTAGTTAGTTAGAATAACCACGAATATGGAGTTATAAGTTACTAATTGTAGAATGTAGAGCGCATTATGCGATATGTGCGTAGTGACTTTTTGCCCGAAATGTCGTCGGAAATTGTCGCAAATTACACGAAAATTATCTCGCCTCCGATTGGTCCGCATGAGGGCCAAATATTGGCTATAAATATGTCTGGGTAGCTCGGTACTGTCACAGTCCAACACAGCTCTTCAGAGAGTGAACAACACCGAGCTACACTACCAAGAAAGAAATAGTATTGTTTTAAATGAAGACAGAAATAGTACTAATTATAATCAAGAATAAATACAGTCCATTGATGTTAAAAGAAGCAAACCTCGTTTTCCTTTCCGGTATATGGTTCCTGGTGACCATTGCCTACCCATTGCTGCAGAACCATCAGTTTGTCCTTCGAGCCGGATCACGTTCGAGGTTTGACAAGGCGTCTTTAGACGCAGGCGTCTTTCGACGTGAAAAAACCTGGCGTCTTTCGACGTGAAGATCTTTACGTAAAGTTGTGCGAAGCATATTGGCGACGCACACAGCGCAGAACGCAGCGCTGATACGTGTCTTGCCGCACGCTGCTAAGTGTAGCGAGCACGTATACTTTGCGGTCGACTTTGGGTCGTTTTACGATCGAAGTCGTCCGTCGACGTAAAGTTGTGCGAAGCATATTGGCGACGCACACAGCGCAGAACGTAGCGCTGATATGTGTCTTGCCGAACGCCGTTAGGTGTAGCGAGCACGTATACTTTGCGTCGACCTTGGGTCGTTTTACGATCGAAGCTGGTATATCCGAAGAACACCGAACGGTGCGACGTGCGACCGACGGGTTTTATTGAAGATCACCCAACGGTGCGACGACGTCGAGCAACAGGCAGCCAAACGATTGCGTTGTACTTCGGATCGACGAGACTACGAGCCGCCGTGCAAGACTCTCGTCACGTAGTGTAGTAAGGTTAAGTGTTAGTTGTCAAGTGTTAGGGTAGTAGGTGGCACGGGTATGCCAACCACGCGTAGTATGAGAGCGTATGAGGATCCACCCGCGTCGCCGTCGACTGCGAATGCCGCAGTGACCGCCGCGTTAGGTAACATCGCGAACGTAGAAGATGCGCGGACGAACGCCGCGATGACTACAACCGCGACCGATATAGGCCCAGTCCGTAGGGAAAGTAGGGCACCTTCTGTGCGATCACAGCGTTCCACGGCTTCAGCGGTTGCACGAATAAGGCAAGCCGAGTTGGAAGCCGAAGAACAGCTGGCGGATCTACAGCGTCGGGAATTTCAGTTACAAGCGGATTTGATTAAGAAACGGTTAGCTGCGAACGTCGCTACCATTAGAGAGGAGACGGACCGCGATAGTGTAGGCGGTAACGAACCAGCGGACGCAGAACGTCGCGTTTCCGACTGGTTGCAGCAGAATCCCAAGCCGATGACTGGGCAAGCTGAACAACGGTTCTCGGAGTGGTTACATAACACTCACATACGAGGGGAGCGCGTTGATGTCGAAACCACGGGATATCGGGATAGTTCACCGACGGCGCAGGAACATAGGCGCGACCGATCGGGCGATAGAGCTATACCTAACCGGGTAACTTTTGACGCAATGCCGCGTAGAGACGAGCCGCCGACGCCGACCGCAGCGACAACGGCGCAATCAGTAACAACGCTGGCCAACAGGAACGCGACAGTGGCGCCTCCGCGCGGGCGAGCGGACAGATCACGGGTTAGGGTGTATGCAACCGCGAACGCTAACGAAGTCCACACGAACAAAGCGACCGCGAACGCGAACCGAGCGACCACGAACGCGAACGAAGTTCGCAAACGTGAATGTTTGTGTTGCGGAGCTAAACACGATACGTTCCGGTGTCCAAAAGTTGTGAAAATGGAGACGCATGAAAGATGGGAGTGGGCGAAGGAAGTAGGCGTCTGTTTCCTGTGTCTGAATGACAAACACAGAAGAGTCAAGTGTAAAGCGAAAAGGTGCGGTATAGGCGAGTGCCGATCGCCGCATCACGCTTTATTACACGTGACTTACGCGCCCGCGGCGAAAGAAGAAGATAGTGCAATAACCGCGGTCACGCACTTAAGTAGGAACACCGAGGTGTTACTTAAAGTTTGTCCGATCGTGATTAGGGGCAAAGATGGTAGAGACGTGGATACGTTTGCCATGTTTGATGAGGGCTCTACCATCACACTCGTTAACGACGAGTTAGCTACCGCGATCGGGGCCACAGGGCCGGAGAGGGCGTTGCGTATACACGGCGTAACATCGACACAGCGGGAGCCAGCCAGTAGGGTAGTTTCCCTAGCGATACGGGGAAAGGCGGAAAATAATTTCTATTCAGTAACGGCACGAACGGTCCGTAACCTATCCCTGGGAAGCCAAACTATTCGGCGGGACGTTTTACTTACCCCGCATCTGCAACAGCTGTCAGAAAGCGACGTGTGTTACGCAAACGCGAGTCCGGGAATTTTAATAGGTGCGGATAATTGGCACTTAATAGTGACACGCCGACTGCTTACGAACGGAACAAAGCAGCCCGCGGCGTCGCTCACGAAATTAGGATGGGTGATTCATGGGACCGCACCGAGGTGGGTTATGAATGAGGATTTGAGAGTGATGCATGCACGGACCGCGTCGCGTTGTGATGACGAGTTGAATAGCATTATTGAAAGACATTTCGCTATTGACTCGCTGGGAATTGCGTTAAATCGGAAACCGATACAAGCCGAGGAACGCGCCGTAGAAATGTTTGAGTCTACGGTGACGAGGGTCCAGGGACGCTATGAGGTCGGTTTACCGTGGGCGAACGAAAACATAGCCCTTCCCCCCAGCCACGATATGGCATACAAGCGATTGAAGAATATTGAGCGGCGCATGGACAAATCCGAAACTTTTAGGTCTGCGTATACTAGTCAGGTAGACGGACTATTAGACAAGGGATACGCGGTTCCGTGTTATTAGGGATAGAAAAAAGAAACCACGTGTTTTATCGAAAACTGAAGCGCGTACGATTAGCCGCTGGTGCATCACGGAAGCTACTGCCCGTGGAGGGGCGATGCCTTTGCTATTATACTTAAGTTAGCGACGCATTATAAAAATGGTCGGATAATCGTATTCGCTATTGATATTTATTTATAAAAAACCAAAATTTACCTTAGTTTAAGAAATGACTTAGTAGTAAATAATACAAAATTTTATAATATTAATTTAATCTATTGTGCATTACATCGCTTACACTCTGCCTCCTTAGTGCTAACTAGTTAGCACTATCAATCCGTGGAGAGAGCAAGGCAACACGCGTGACTGGTCTACGCAACAAACCCGTGCGCGTACGCACGTCTACAGTACGAACTCGTCCGTCCGCGCCTGCATGGGCCGCGCTTACAACTCCATGACGCCAGTTACTACGGTCTAAATTAGGATCGGCGATTAACACATAGTCTCCCACCTGTAACGACCTCGTCTCCTGTGTCCACTTGTGACGAGGCAATAAAGTGGGCAAATATTCTTTTACCCAGCGGCCCCAGAACATGTCTGCCAACCGCTGTGCAATACGCCAACGTTTTCTTAAACATAAGTCGTTGTCACTAAACTTACCTAACAGTGGGCTATTTGAAGAAGAGCCAATCAAAAAATGATTAGGAGTTAACGCTTCTGGGTAACGATGATCCGTGGAAACGTGTGTGATTGGGCGGCTATTCACTAGGGCTTCAACTTCGGCTAATAAAGTTGCCAAAGTGTCAGGATGTGGAGCGCGCTCTTTCAGTGCTACTTTCAAGGCAGTCTTTACTGTGCGGATCATGCGTTCCCACGCACCTCCCATTTCAGGAGCTCCGGGTGGTATAAATTTCCATTCGACTCCGCGAATGGCCCCGTCCTCACAAATAGCAGAAGTATTTAACTCCTGTAAGCTGCGCTTCAACTCGCTTTCCGCGCCTCGTAAATTGGTGCCATTATCAGAGATAATGACAGACGGCATACCTCGACGTGAAGCCATGCGAGTCAGCGCCATAATGGTTGAGTCGGTGGATATATCTTCAGTCAACTCAATATGTATTGCTCTAATTGTAAGGCATGTGAAGAGCATGCCATATCGTTTCTGCTGTCGACGTCCGACAGTAACATACAAAGGTCCAAAAAAATCTACTCCACAATGACTAAAGGGTCGCCTATTGTGTTGCAATCTAGAAGCTGGCAAGTCAGCCATCCGCTGCGGTTGTGGCCTCGCGCGTCTATAGCGACAAAACAAACAGTGAAACGCGACTGAACGGACAGTGGGTCGCAATCCTAGAATCCAAAATCGTTGACGCAATTCGTTCACGACAAGCTCATGAGCCCCGTGGAGTGCTTGTCTGTGATAGTGTTCAACTAATAGAATCGTTATTCTGTGTTTACCGCATAAAATTACAGGCCGTATTGTTGCAAAGTCAACCCCCACTACTTTATCTATTCGACCTCCGACGCGTAGAATACTAGACTCGTCGAGGTAAGGCGACATCTGTAGGAGACGACTAGTAGAAGGCAAAGGTAAGTTTTGTCGTAAATAATTCAGTTCGGTAGCAAAAGTATCTTGCTGACATTTTTTTATAAGCAGATCTTCTGCCTCCTTCATTAAAAAAATATCTAATTGAATTTGCTTACGTTGACATTTTCTAATGAACAGCAAAATCCTAGCCGTGGCGCGCACCAGAGTGATCCATCTCGAGATATTATCTTCATTAGGTAAAGATAAATCTGAGCTGTCTACGATCGTTGTTAATACGGACCGCGCCTCGCACATTGCGTCTTCAGACTGTTTTTTGAATTGGCGGTCCTTGGGCCACTCATCTTCAGGGCGGCTCAAAAATGAAGGACCATGAAACCATGCGTCTGAAAATGCAAGTGTTGGAGCGTCCTCTCTGGTCGCTATATCGGCCACGTTAAGATTAGATGGTACGTAACGCCACTCGCAGGCCTTCGTCAACTCGTCGATCTCACCTAGGCGGTGAGCGACATAAGGCTTATAGTTACGAGGGTCGCTCCGTATCCATTGCAAAACTGTGCTCGAGTCCGTCCAAAAATAACGCTTTGTGGGCTGTATATCTTTGTGCTCACTCTGTATAGTTGCGGCGAGACGTGCACCTAAAAGAGCACCTTGTAATTCGAGTCTCGGGATCGACACGGGTCGTAGAGGACTCACCCTACTTTTACTGCTAACAAAACATACAAGTGTCTTACCGTCTGAACGAATAAAACGTAAATAAACAACAGTCGCGAACGCCTTTAATGACGCATCACAAAAAATGTGTAATTCCGTTCGCATAATATTATTATCACAATCGCTTACTTTTCGTTCATTTGTGTAGCACGGTAACCATTCACTAGCATTCTCGTAGCAGCGAGGAATGCGTAGCGAGTGTAGTTGTTGCAAGCCATCTAACCAATTAAGAAATCTAATGTGTTCGTCGGGTTGGATGCGGCAATTCCATTCAATACTACTACGATGTACGTTTTGAAATATAATTTTACCTTTTATAATAAAAGGTGAGAGAAAACCGTGTAAGTCGTATACTGACATAATTATTCCTAACATTTGAGCTGTAGTAGGCGGCTCCGAACCTTCTAAAATATTTTTCGGTATGCGATCGAGTGATACATGAAAACCGAATGAGTCATCGCTCGGATGCCACATCAAACCGAGAGTGCGCTCACTCGTGTTCGTAGCTCCGAGTTTGAACTCCACCGCGGTAGGCGCGAGCGCATCTGACGGGATCGACTGCAATACATTTTTACTATTACTCGACCACCGCGTTATCTCAAATCCCGCTTTACTATGAACGTTTGTTATGTCGCGTACTAATTTAATCGCTTGACTTTCGGTGCTACACGAATGCAAACAATCGTCCATGTAATGATTATTAATTATGACGTCACAAGCCTCGGGATATTGATCTTGATATTTTAACGCATTTTTATTACGAATATATTGCGCAATAAATGGAGAACAAGTCGCGCCAAAAATTAAACTTTGCATTACGCAAATTTGTAAGGGTGCGTCCAAATTAGGTTGCCACAAAAAACGCAACATATGTTGGTCTTCAGGGCGTATTCTTATTTGGAGAAACATATCTTTTATGTCTCCAATCAACACGAATTTATTTTCACGGAAACGAAACATAATTCCTAGTAATGAATTATACAAATCTGGGCCGGTCAATAAAAAATCGTTTAAACAAACACCGTTAGTTTTACCCGCGCCGTCGAATACTAGTCTTAACTTGCCGGGTTTGTTCGGGTTCTGAACCCCAAAATGTGACAAATACCATACGTGATCAGCTGTGAGGTCATGATTACTTAGTTCTCGAGCATAACCGTGCTGAATAAGTTTGTCTATTTCTTTACTATATTTCTCTGAATATACGGTGTCAGTTTGAAACTTTTTAAGCAATCCGCGTAGCCTACTACGCGCGTACTCATAACTATCCGGCAAATTGAAATGGTCATTTACGAAAGGCAGGCCAACTTCCCATCGATTACCTATATTACGTGCTGTTTCATCTAACATACGTACAGCTCTCAAATGTGCCGTATTCTCACGACGTAAGGTTGAAATTCCTATAGAATCTAATTCGAATGAAGTTTTAACTAAATTATTTAATTCACGCATTTCATTCATTTGTATGTCTGTGTGACGAATGTGAAATGTATGGCCGTTCACGGGAGAATGTAAGGGGCCCAAGCAGCCATGAACGGACCATCCCAGGCGGCACTTGGTGGCGTAAGGTTCACGCCTGTTGCCATGCAATATTTCCAAAGGAGCTATTAAAGAATAATTATCTTCGCCTATGAGTAAGCGAGGCAATACACATTGTTTACAAACGTAATCTTTAATAGATAGCAAATGTTCACAATTAATGTCGTTTATAATTGAAAGATTCTGCATAGGTAAATTTAACTTATTTACTTGACGTAAAATTATATCATGACTGACATTATCAAAACCTGATATTTTTATACATAATTTAGGAGCATCAGATTGATACACCTCGATACCGAAAGCGTCAACAAATTTAATTGAACTAGATATAGAACTCTTAAGACCTAATTCTTGTACCAAGCTCTTGTCTATCATAGATATAGATGCACCGTCGTCTAATAAAGCAAATGTACTCACGCTACCGTTGGGTCCACTAAGATTAACTTTTACCACTTTGAGTAACACATCACTGCACGGTTGCGCGCTTGTGGAGACGGGCGGGCCCGGGTCGCGCTGTTGCACGATGTGCGCGACGGTTGAGGTCGCCTCGTCGCTGTCGGTCGGCGCGGGCGGCGGAGGCCGCGGCGGCGGCGACGGAGGCAGCGGCGGCGGCGGCTGCGCCTCGCCAGCTGGCCCGTGTGACGTAACAGGCTTCTTATAATGAAGTAACGGATGATGGGCGAGCCCGCAGTTATCAATATAGCACACAGCTGCCGCGCATGCATTTTTATCGTGTTTTAGTAAACAACAATAACATAATCCTTGCGTCTTTGCATATCTCCATCTGTCTTTCCTCATAGCTCTCTTGAACACTCGACAATCAGGTAGTGAGTGTGCAGATTTTTTACAAAAGTTGCATAATCGACTATCATCAGTAGTTACAGTTGTAAGCACGGGCCGATTATAGTTGTTATTATTATAACGTGATTTGTCGTCCGTTTTCTTATTGTAAGACGTAGAATCGAGTTTTTTTTGTTCTCGCAGCTGGGCTACTCCGACAGCAGTAATCATGTCAGCTTCGTGCTTTAAAAATGTGGCTAGCAATTGCAATTTAGGTCCACCACTAGCCAATCGCGCGTAAGCATAATCTGTCCATTTACTCAATAGTACACATGGTAACTTAGAAATCACTGCCGATACCAACTCCGGACTGCGTAAATAATCTTGTTGATTCAGTGCATCCAAAGTAGCAACACAGTTGTTTACTTTTATGGAAAAGTTGCACAAGTCGTTGTGGTAGGATGTAGGCAACGGACTTAACTTTCTTATTTGCGAAGTGAGGTGCTGTATTATAATATCTGAGCGACCAAACTTCCTGTCCAATGATTCGACCACGAAGTCAGGTGATGTGTTGCCGATGAGGAGGTCGGTAACTGCCTCCTTAGCCTCACCTCTCAAGGCCCGACGAAGTCTCCACAAGTTTTCGGACTCACTGAACTGGCATATGCGAGTAGATTCTTCATAGGCACTTTTAAAGTGTAACCATTCTATGCAGTCCCCACTAAATACAGGCAGATCTCGCGGTGTTGACAGGCGTGTAAGTAGGCGCTTCTCGTGCAGATTGGAAGAAGTGTCCATCATGTCCTTAAGTGCATGAGCAAGCTGCATAATACTATCGGCGGGTATATGAGAGGCCGATGCGCGGCTAGTTTCTCGAACATTAGCTGCCAGCGCCGCCTCGGTTACCTCGCGATCCATTGTTGCCGTCTTCGGAACCTTATTCTGTGACGGCTGTCCGTTGCTTTGCTCAAGCCACTTCTCCACATTAAATTGTGCCTTTTTTTGGCTACTAGTTCTGCTTACGGTAGAAGAGCTACTGCTGGTTGCGTCGAGTTTAGCTAAATCGACTTCCAGTTTTTTATCAATTAAATCCATTTGGATTTTCGCTTTAGCTTGAGCAGCTTCCCACTCCAACAGCTTCCGTCGCCGAGCAGATGAACTCGAAACTTTTGAGACGACGGACTCATTTTTAATCGAAATTTGTGTTGAAGTCTGTTTAAATTCACATAACGCGTTATCACTACGAGCCACAGACATACGCGGGGCTTTGGTCGCGTCGAGGTGATGCGATTCTGCGAGCACATTGTCACTTGCACTTTCCAGTCTTTGCGATAATTTAGCGCGGTTTTTTAGGTTTAATTTATCACGAGGGGGTGTGGTGAACATTATTTACTGCACTGATTCAGATCCGGCTCGAAGGACCAGATTATTAGGGATAGAAAAAAGAAACCACGTGTTTTATCGAAAACTGATATGAAGCGCGTACGATTAGCCGCTGGTGCATCACGGAAGCTACTGCCCGTGGAGGGGCGATGCATTTGCTATTATACTTAAGTTAGCGACGCATTATAAAAATGGTCGGATAATCGTATTCGCTATTGATATTTATTTATAAAAAACCAAAATTTACCTTAGTTTAAGAAATGACTTAGTAGTAAATAATACAAAATTTTATAATATTAATTTAATCTATTGTGCATTACATCGCTTACACGTGTAATGACAAATGCGAGAACAACCCGCGACTTTGGTACTTACCGCACTTTGCGGTGGTTAACCCGCATAAACCGGATAAAATTCGAATGGTATTTGACGCGGCGGCTAAGTCCAAAGGCACGTGCCTTAATGACGCGTTGTTGGAGGGACCGGATATGTTGCAGTCGTTGAACGGGGTCTTATACCGATTTAGGGAGCGCCCGGTCGCCGTGACCGCGGACATCAGAGAAATGTTTCTGCGTGTTCGAATACGAACGGAAGATCAGGCGGCTCAACACTTTCTATGGCGCGGCAACGAACGCACATCCCCGCCACGAAAGTATCGTATGACGGCTATGCTATTCGGGGCAAAGTGTTCACCGTTCATGGCGCACAGTGTAAGGAATAGGAATGCTGAGGCGCACCGGGAAACTCACCCTCTTGCATTTAGGGAAATCACGGAAAACCATTATATGGACGATTGGGTAGCTAGCTTCGATAATGCCGAACAGGCCGCGCGCGCCATTAAGGAGGTACGCGAGGTACATATGGGCGCAGGTTTCGAACTCGCTGCATGGAACGCGAACGAAGCCCGATTATTGGAGCCTATACCGGCGGCGGACAGGGCGCGCGACCTGAAGGAATTAGGGGCGGGCGCACATCCATACGGGAAAACGCTAGGTATTTTGTGGGAACCGATAGCGGACGAATTAAAATTCAATACCACAATGCCGCGCGTCCCGGCTGAAGTTAGGGATGGGACTCGCACGCCGTCGAAGCGAGAGGCGCTCGGGGCGGTTATGTCCGTGTTCGATCCGCTGGGGTTACTTAGTCCATACACGATTACTGCTAAGATTATGCTGCAGGAATTATGGAAAAAGAGCGTAGGTTGGGACGAGCCCATACCCGCGGAGGAAGGCCGTAGCTTTAGGGAATGGATAGACGATTTGAAATACGTCGAAAGCATACGGATTCCGCGGTGCTACGAAATTCATAACGTGACGAATAGGGAGTTACACGTATTTGCCGACGCCAGCGAGCAGGCATACGCCGCGGTAGCGTATTGGCGTATGACACGCTTGGACGGATCAATAGGCGTCACGTTGGTAGCCGGCAAGGCCAAAGTGGCCCCTTTAAAGACACAAAGCATTCCACGATTGGAACTGCAGGCGGCACTAATAGGCGCTCGTTTAGCAAAAGATGTACTCACGGGACATAAAGCGAATACGAACGTAACTTATTGGTCCGATTCCAAAACTTGTTTGCATTGGATACGAAATGACTCGGCTCGGTACACGCCATATGTGGCTCACCGTTTGGGCGTGTAGCGGGAGCGATGGCGATGTGCTCGACCGCCACAAAGGGAAGATCTTCCGGCCAGGCTGGGTGTCATGCCTGGGGAACCGCGGCTCCGACAATGTATGTGTCGGAGGTTGTATATATATCTCCATATCGTAGAAACTTCGATAGCGCGATTCAGGATTTCTAAGTGTCGTCGTATATGACGTCATGTGTTCGCATTGTGAACTTTTTCTTCACTCTGTAGTTTTTCTGTATGGCGATAGATGTCGCCACAATACTCCCCTCCAGGATCGAAGGTCCGATGAGATGATGATCAGCAGTCTGTGCTTCTCGTTAGCTTGCCCAGTGAGTCGGGCTTGAGTGTGCGTGCTCCAAGTGTCCCAGTGAGTCGGGCGTGAGCGTGCGTGCTTGATGTATCCCAGTGAATCGGGATGAGTGATGTCCCAGTGAGTCGGGATGATGCATGTCCCAGTGAGTCGGGATGCAGAATATCCAAGTGAGTCTGGATGAGGAATATCCCAGTGAGTCGGGATGAGGGTTATCCCAGTGAGTCGGGATAAGGGGTGCAGGAACAGGTAGCTCGGTGAGTCGGCTGCGATGAACCTGATTTTCCCCGTAGCTGGAGTGCTGTGAGACTGCTGATGATAAGGGTTCAAGTTGAGGAGTGAAGAATGTGATGACGTCAGAGCTGATGAGGAGATATGATGAAGAAGGCTGCTATCACGTCGGGGTCACCACTGTAGCGGGAGCGATGGCGATGTGCTCGACCGCCACAAAGGGAAGATCTTCCGGCCAGGCTGGGTGTCATGCCTGGGGAACCGCGGCTCCGACAATGTATGTGTCGGAGGTTGTATATATATCTCCATATCGTAGAAACTTCGATAGCGCGATTCAGGATTTCTAAGTGTCGTCGTATATGACGTCATGTGTTCGCATTGTGAACTTTTTCTTCACTCTGTAGTTTTTCTGTATGGCGATAGATGTCGCCACAGGCGAAATAGCGGAGTTAACGAGCCCGGAGCATTGGCGATGGGTGCCTACGAGCCATAACGTGGCGGATGATGCAACAAGGACTGGAAATACGAATATGTCGGATGCCGATCGGTGGTTTAGGGGCCCGAGTTTTCTTTATCTCGACGAATCCGAGTGGCCGATTGAGTCGTCCGTACCGAGCACGGACTCGACGACGGAAACTGTAATGCACGCGTCCGAATCTGCCGATCCTTTCATACGATTTGAGCGTTTCTCATCGTATGAGAGGTTGCGGCGGGCCATAGCATACGTATTGCTGTTTCGCGACAAATGTAGGCGTCGGGCCACGTGTCTTAACGCGGACCATTTAGCTGAAGCGGAACGGATTATAACTCGCGAAGCGCAAAACGAAAGCTTCTATAACGAGATGCGTCGACTAGAAAAGGGAACGGCAATTGATAGGTCGAGTAACATCCGAAAGTTAGACCCGGTATATGTAGATGGTTTGTTGCGCTTGAACAGTAGGATTCGCATAACGAGCGGTTTGCCAGCGGGATTACGGAATCCGCCTATTTTAGACGGTAGGCACCCACTCGCGAAGCTATTGATCAAGCGAACACGAAACCAATGGTCACATAGGTACGGAACACCTAGTGAACAATATGCGACAAGCGTACTGGATAACGCGGGTACGAGCAGCTGTAAAGAGCGTTACAGCAAAATGCGGATATGCGCGCTACGAAGAGCGCGACCCCCCGTCCCAGTGAAGGGAAACCTGCCTATCGATAGGCTCGCGGCGTATGTTAGGCCTTTTAGTAAATGCGGTCTTGACGCTTTCGGACCAATGTGGGTCGTAATAGGTAGGCGACGCGAAAAACGATGGGGCTTGCTTTTCACATGCATGGTGACACGCGCCATACATGTGGAAATGATCGCGTCTCTGAGTACGGATTCCGCAATTATGGCGATGCGACGTATGGCGGCCCGCCGGGGATGGCCAAGTACTTTTCTGTCAGACAACGGTACTAACTTTCGCGGCGCTGACATAGAACTCAATGCAGCGATGAAAGAATGGTGCGAAACGTTAGGCGAATATGTAACCGCGAAGAAGGTATATTGGAAGTTTATTGACCCCGGTGGTCCGAATCAGGGCGGCGCCTGGGAAAGAATGATACGTAGTGTAAAGACGGCATTAGCGGTCGTTTTACACGAGCGAGCGCCTCGAGAGGAAGCATTGTCCACGCTCCTCGCGGAAATTGAGTATACAGTAAATCCGCGCCCACTCACACACGTATCAGTCGACCCAGACGACGAGGAGGCTCTCACTCCTAACCACTTTTTGTTAGGCACCGCGAACGGTGTACCGATTTTAGGTAGGAGCGAGTTGGCCGACCGACGGGCGTGGCGCGCGGCACAAGCGTTAGCAGATATGTTCTGGTCACGCTGGATTAAGGAGTATTTGCCCGCGTTAGGACCGCGTGACGACATCCGCCGCGAAAACAGGAACATAGAGGTCGGAGATGTGGTCGTAATCGCCGACGACCAATCGCCTCGCAACGTGTGGCCACGGGGCCAGGTAGAGAAGGTCTACCCGGGACCAGAAGGCGTCGTTCGCAGTGTTGACGTGCGCACGCGTGGTGGAATCTTCAGGCGACCTGTTAGACGGCTCATAGTCCTCCCAACGAGGGAAAGGGGCTGCGGAGTCCTTCGCCGATGGGAGGATGTTGCGGACACGAGCCGATTTTGTAAATAAATAAATTGATTATGTTTTAATTATTTTTTACCCTAGTTTTATGGTTCTATTGAACACTTTGATAATCGGAATTATGTGATTATTTAGTTTAAGTTTAAATACCTTTGTTTTACATTAGAATAAGCTAATTAGATTACGTAATTAGGTGTAACATGGATATTTTCACTATTTACGTGCACTATTTACGTGTACGATTGGATATACACGTATAGGATTTTAGTTCCAAAGTTTTGCCTGGAGCAGCGCCACGAGAATTCGTCCACCTGAGTTGTAAAATCTTGCCGTGGCGCTAGTAAATGAAATTGGTAATAATTTTGGCTTATGATCTTCAATTGTTTTGTGTGTTTACTGTCTTGAATATGTACGGATAGTTAACAATTGATGTGTAAAAGGTTGGTTACGTCATAGAGTATGTGTGATCAATAACATTAACGCTGTAAACGTTAAGAATACGACGTTATTGATCAATTTCGTATCCACTTTTACGTTTTGCATGTATAATTTAAGATTTACGTGTTTATTTCGGATATTAGTTTTGTGTAGTTACTGTTAATATATCGCTTATATGGAAACAGCGTGTTAGTTAGTTAGAATAACCACGAATATGGAGTTATAAGTTACTAATTGTAGAATGTAGAGCGCATTATGCGATATGTGCGTAGTGACTTTTTGCCCGAAATGTCGTCGGAAATTGTCGCAAATTACACGAAAATTATCTCGCCTCCGATTGGTCCGCATGAGGGCCAAATATTGGCTATAAATATGTCTGGGTAGCTCGGTACTGTCACAGTCCAACACAGCTCTTCAGAGAGTGAACAACACCGAGCTACACTACCAAGAAAGAAATAGTATTGTTTTAAATGAAGACAGAAATAGTACTAATTATAATCAAGAATAAATACAGTCCATTGATGTTAAAAGAAGCAAACCTCGTTTTCCTTTCCGGTATATGGTTCCTGGTGACCATTGCCTACCTATTGCTGCAGAACCATCAGAAGTGGTTGGAAAACAAGCTCAGGAATATGGATCATTTGATATTAGGTGATTACCGTCGACTATGGAGCACATAGATTCTAGGGTCTCTAACCCGTTGCCGACCTAACAGGAAACAACAGGATATAGCGAGAAATAGTATAAGGAATGAGTTAGATTTGTTCTATACCACAAAGTTGACAAACAAGAATTTCGCATATTTCACTCCCCGAACGAAACGCATTGCTGCTTCACGTCAATATTCTGTAAAAGGGTGGATCTTCACTGGTCGGGCTAGCCTATTTCATAAACGCCCACTCCAAAGATTGTAATGAGAAGTATAAAAATAGAAAAAAAAAAATCTATACATCTGACAATTTTTTGGGTGTGACCAACCGATATGAAAGGATTTTTTGAAATTCCCACGGGAAAGCGGGATAAACGCAAACGAAGTTGCGCGGGTTTCTCTAGTCGGTTTATAAATAAGCAAATAGTATTTACGTAATGAGCATACACAGAAAAATATAGCTGAAATGTAAATTTAATCCGTAATTATTCATATTTTATCACATTTTCTTTAAAACTTATATTAAAATTATTTATGACTACACGGTGTGGCGCGATAGTAGTGACACTGCTGTCGGTATCACGCACGGGTTTGATAAACATTGATGTGATAGCATTTATATTTAGAGAGTATGAATTCCTATGTTATTTAAGTATAAGTATAACTATATTTATAAAATTCAAAGTGTTGACTGACTGATTTAACTATATATCAACGCACAGCCCAAACCGCTGGGTTAACATTCTACATTGGGAATGTAAGTTCCTTACGACGTCTAGGGGTGTACTAAGAAAGGAATTTTCAAAATTCCCACGGGAATACGCAAACTTACGAGGGTTTTACTAATTTAAAATAACACAACTGTTAACATGACACGAGTAGTTTAAGCCTATTACGTACCAGTTGGCGCTGTGTGGTTTGCATAGAATTTATTATTATAAAATGTATTATTTATATTTCGTTCCAAACAGGCAATTTAAATGACAAATAAATGTAAACAGTAATAGCTCAGTGAGTCTATCAGAACAGAGTCCATTTAGCCAGCAATATTCATTACAATGGCTCCATTTTAAATTGTGCGTAAAAATAATGACGATTGTGTCATTGTGGCCCTGAAATGGGAGAACGGATTTTATTAAAAATGTAAAACTTAATTTGATAGGCTGAAAAGAGAAGGAGAATCAAGAATGGAGGGACCCGATGGCTAACCAGAAAATTAAATGGCGTCAGACCTAGACAACCAACAACCACCTAGTCGGCATTGCGACGAGGAAGGCTTCATCAAGGTGGAAAGGAAGAAGAGGAAGCCAACCAGCCGCAACCAACGCGGCACAGCACTGACCGGAGCGAATCACCTTTTGCGTTCAGAGACACCATCGACGCAGGTGTACGTCTCCCGACTTCACTGGTCTACAACGGTCGAGGAGGTTGTAGAATACATCAGGAAGAATACCAACTTCAAGCTGAGGGTCGAAAGGTTGGAATCCCGCCACAGAACGAACTTCAATTCTTTTGTGGTGAGGGTGCCGACCCTCCATCTTGAGACCTTCATGAAGGAGGACTTCTGGCCGCAGAGAGTCGTATTCCGGAGATTCCGAGGACGACTCCCAGCGGAGACCACGCGCTACACGTCGCCGACACTACGTGTTAATAGTTAATTTTGTATTAATAAATTATATAATATATGTATGTTAGTCTGTAAGGTATTTATAATATGAGCCCGTGTGAACTTTGTTGTACCTGTTGCTCGAAATAAAGATTTATTATTATTATATATATTTTTTTTTTATACCACAAAGGTGGCAAACAAGCTTACGGTCCGCCTGATGGTGAGCGGTCACCGCAGCCTATGGACGCTTGCAACACCGGGAGCATCACTCGCGCGTTGCCGACCCTGTAAAAATCTTTTAATGCCCTTTTTGAAGAACCCCATATTATAGTCTAAAGGAAAGACCTCGGCGGGGATCTCATTCCACAGCCTCAGCGTTCGCGGGAGGAAACTCCTCTGAAACCGCGTAGTACGCGACCATTTTGGTTCTAGTGTGTGAGGTTGGATTCCCCGCCGGTGACGAGCAGTTCGATGGTAGAAAGTGGCCGTAGGCATCAAGTCAAACAATTCCTCGGAACAAACCCCATTATACAAGCGGTAGAACACGCATAGGGAGGCGAAGTCTCTCCGCAGACTGAGGGGCTCAATACCGCTTGTTAGCTCGGGATCGTCGACAATCCTCATAGCACGTCTTTGAGTTGAGTCTAGAGGTCCAAGTTGGTACGCCGGCGCTCCAGCCCATAGGTGAGAGCAGTACTCCATGTGGGGTCGGACTTGAGATTTATACAATACAAGTCTCTGCCCCGGATTGAAGTACTGCTTCGCCCTATTCAGCACACCGAGCTTTTTCGACGCCAACTTGACCTTGTCTTCTATGTGACTGCGAAACTGGACGTTGCTTGAGATCTCGACTCCAAGGATCCCTAAGCTGCCGGTAGTTATTAAGGGTGTCCCTTGGAATTGTGGGGCCACTGAAAAAGGGGATTTCTTCGCGGTGAACGCGCAGACTTGTGTCTTGGTGGGGTTAAATTGGACTAAGTTACGTCGTCCCCAATCGCTCACCCTGGTTAGGGTGCCTTCGATTTCAGACACAAGTCGTTCGCGGTTCTCCTCCACTACGGAACGAGGGATGCTAGGCCGGCCCGTGTAATAGGTGTCCCCGGTACTGTCGTCTGCATAACAATGAATATTATCTACAGACAACATATCATTGATATGCAGCAGAAAGAGGGTCGGGGATAGAACGGAGCCTTGTGGCACACCAGCATTAATGTCCATGCGGTCCGAGCAACTGCCGTCAACTATGGCACTTATGCTTCTGTTGGACAGAAAGCTGGCTACCCATTTGCATAGTCTCTCGGGCAGTCCGTACGATGGTAGCTTCGATAGAAGACCCCTGTGCCAGACCCGATCGAATGCCTTCGCTATATCTAGGCTGACTGCCAATGCCTCACCTTGACTCTCAACGGCTTGAGCCCATCGGTGCGTGAGATACACTAGAAGGTCTCCTGTGGAGCGACCATGGCGGAAACCATATTGCCGGTCGCTGATGAGCTCATTATCTTCTAGGTATCTCAGCAGCTGCGTGTTAATCACACGCTCCATTACCTTTGAGAGTAGGGAGGTTATAGCTATTGGCCTATAGTTCGACGGATCTGATCTGTCGCCCTTTTTGGGCACAGGGTGCACAAAGGCTATCTTCCACGAAGTCGGAACTTGCCTAGTGGAATAGGAGAGCGCGAACAGGCGCGTCAATATCGGACACAACTCAGAAGCACACCGCTGAAGCACCACTGCCGGTATACCGTCAGGCCCACTCGACTTATGAATGTCAAGAGACAACAACTCACGCCGGACTTCCCGCTGGGTAATGGATATTTCCGGCATGGAGTACCCTCACCACGTGAGAGTAGGCGGTTCGGTGTCTCCATCATCCATAGTCGAGTTTGAGGCGAAGAGAGATCCCAATAAATCAGCCTTCTCTTTCGCACTGTGGGCCAGGTCACCATCGGGCTTACGGAGCGGTGGCAGGGACGACTGACAGAAATTTCCGATATACCTATACCTATACCTGGCAGAAGGCTTTTCACCAGCAAAAAGGCAACTATATGCTACAAAAATAAGCATAGATTAAATTAAATACTACTACTACTACTACTACTAGGATAGATTCTAACAATGTAAAAACTATAACTAGAATACTAACACAAACAGAACAAAATATAAAACGGCAAACTATTCGAACGTTTTCCTATAAAAAATATTGCTATTTCATATTTTTATGTTTACCCTATGATTGTGATTTTATAGACTTGAAAACAAATAAAATTCTAATGACCATTACATTTTCCAAAAGCAATAACAGACAAATCATGGCATGCTTATTACAAAGTAATAAACCGAATGATTGCAGTGATTTCATTAGTAACTTTTTGTCGCGACCAATGCACGCGAGTATTTTAAACAAAATAATGTTTAAAACAAACTTTATTTTCTAGTATTCAAAGGGCATTTTTGAGTGTTCTTTTTACTTGATTCGGTTATTATATTTGCATTCGACGTTGCCTGCTTATCGCTACATTTTCATCTGAAATTATGGCCCCCATGTAAGTCCGAGTTTTATTAACTTGTGGTTGTACATTTAATTCGGCTATTTCCCTGGGGTTTTCCGTCATTGCGTACCCTACTCTTGAGTACAAGTTTTTATATCTCGTCTTCTCATATTACATTTTTGAGCATTCACAGAAGTATAATAGCAAAAGAAATAAACCGTTTGGATTCTTTATGCTAATTGCGTTGCAGTAAATCATTTTTTTATTGTAATGAAATTATGACGTGAGGTGATTAAAGTTGATTAATTTTTTCATTTTATTATGTACTTAGATGTATTTGTGTTATGTTAATGGAAATTTTAACACGGAAAGCATTTTTGAAATTACGTAGGCAGTTGGCATACTTGACAATTTTTTTTGTTTTTTTTTTATACCACAAAGTTGGCAAACAAGTCCGTATCACCGTAGCCTATAGACGCTTGCAATATCGGGGGTATCACTCACGCGTTGCCACTTGCCACCCCTCCCAACCCCCCCAAGTGGAGCTCTGGAGACCTTACTCACCTTTAATAACAACAAAAAATTATCATTATGAGTTTGTATGTCTTCTAAATGAAAGTTTTTTCACACACTGAATGTTACTATTTATTAAATAACGTTCTACCCAGGTATGGGAACACCTTTACTCATTTCATTTTTGGAGTTCACGTGAATATTTTTGTAACTAATTCCCCAGTATAAAAAAATAACATAAAACAGCTATAAAAACATGATAGCAGCATTATAGCTTTATTACGTATATCTGAGTGTTATCCCAGCCATGCCCTCGGGAGTGCTAAATCAGAACTCGAGCTTCAAACATCCCACTGCAATCTTGGAGCTACCGTCTTGTCTTCGCGCTGAAAAATGTATCATTTGTATCGATTTTTAAGTTCTTTGAGATATTTTTACGTTTCAGTATGATGAAATTATTTTAAAATCCTTACTAATAGTAAGGATTTTAAAATGATTTCTTTTCAATGAAAAATAATTCTTATAAATGAAAAAGTGAGTTTGTTTGTTTGTTTGTTATTCCTTCACGGCCTTAGAGCAACGCGGGCCTTCCGTCCCGGAAGGGAGTAGCCATACGAAGCGTTTCCCCTCTGTCAAAGTACAAGCCCAAATGGGCATGTGCGTTTATAAAAACCAGTTGTGCTCGGATTGCTTCCTAGACCGAGTCCAGTCGCGCAAGTGTGAACAAGCAGTGTTAAAAATGCCGAATTGCTCAGTTTTTTGCTGTAAAAAGAGGTCTGGAACATCAAATTTACAAAAAGATGGTGTGACATTTCATATGTAAGTAAATTCTAATCGTATTATTGCTATTTAATTACATTTAAACACTAAATTCGCATATTTCATTCTTAAAATTGTCGGATTAATTGTCGGATTTGTTTAGCAACATCAGGTCCGCTCGCCCGTACAAATCTCATACCGGTCAAGCGATAAATCCGATTTCTCCCCGCCGATTGGCGACATAGTGATGTTACCGTTATATCATAATGTTTGTCGATAAATTTGGATGGCGGCTGGCGACGACTTTATTTATTCGCATGAATTCTCATGTATTAGACAAATCATTGTTATCAATGTTTTTAAGTTTGAATTGTTTATAAAATAGTAATAAATGTAAAAAAAAAAAAAAATACTGTAAGTAAATATTATATGCCATAAAAATTTGATTTGATTGACAAAATGTGATGAACACATTTTGATTTCATTATTTAATAGTCTGTTGCCCGCTACTTCGTTCACGTAAATGGTAAGAAATAGCAGTTTTTCGATTATCCCACGGGAACCACTTATCGGACTGGGATAAAAAGTAGCCTATGTGTTAGTCTGATTTATGTAGTAAAGTTTTATTAAAATCCATTCAGTAGTTGTTGTGTGAAAGAGTAACAAATATCACACTCACAAACTTTCGCGTTTATAATATTGGTAGGATTTATCGCACTTTTTTGTGTTTACAGCTTCCCTAAGAATCCAGAATTAAGGAATACATATATGGAAAAGTTTTTTGCAATAATAAGCGAACCTGGGATCCCAAGCGGACCAGTGCAATTTGCTCAACCCATTTTCTGTCATCCGATTTTCAAGTCCTTCCAAACAAAAGGAGAATATTAGCGGACCACACTAATATTCCACCGTTTTGGAGGAGCGCGACCACAAACATCGTGACACGAGATTTTTATATATTATAATATCAAAAGTTGTTAGTAAGATCCTACATAAATACTTAATAATTATTATTAGAAATTAAATAATAAATGTATAACCAAGCAGTAAATAAAATTATTTAATAGTTACGTAAAATGTTTCAGTCACCTTTATTCCTTCTTCCGACATTAAAATTTATCGATATTCCTGCATGGGCCATCGACAGTTGAGTGCAGCCCTATTTACGTTGATAACGAGGCAATGTGTGAGTTGTGAAATGTGTCTATCCGTACACGTATTGTTGCTGTATTGTTTATTTTTTTATGTGTTAGTGTCGTCATTACAGTGTTGTTTTTGTATGTAAGTATGCGGAACTGCACTTGTGTGCAACTTCCCCCCCCGCAAAAAACGCCAGAACTCTTTGTATAGAGTAAAATCGCTAAGCCTACTCCCTTCCGGGACGGAAGGCCCGCGTTGCTCTAAGTTCACGGCTTGACTAAGCAGCCGATCATTATGAAAATTTGCATACATATTGTTAGAGCCCAACATAGGCTACTTTTTATCCCGTGAAAGTATGTCGTTCCAATGGGAAAATAATTTTTGTACTATAGAGGGCGCTGTATCGGCCAACAGATGGCGCCACAAGTCGCGCTATGGGTTGTTTTGTTGTCAAACGAGATCTATGTCATAAAATTAACGCGAGCGAAGCCGCGGAGAAAAGCTAGTAATGCATAATGTATAATTAATTGGACGTAGGCCACTGCCAATAGGTTATGCTGGAAACGTTTGGAGGAGGGCAGTCTACTGCTGAACCTATATGTCATGTGGCAGATATGATCCTCCTCCTTTTTTGAAGTCGGTTAATAAGTAGACATAATAAGAAAAAGTCTGAATGAGTCGACGCCCAACCAACCTTTGTATCTAGAAAGTTGAAATTTTTGCACAGAAGTTTCCTTCATAACGAGGTTTTTCGAACTACAAAATCAATTATTAATAAAATTGTTCTAATAATATTTTTGTAACAGTTCTGCGATGAATGTACAGTCAAGAGCAGGTCGACCTTTAGATATTGGATTTTGTACCATTCATAAGTTCTATGTCATAAGAGCCAATATTGCACTGCAAGTGTAAAGCTCGACGTGCACCTGACTGTACAAACATACTCATTCTGATTAATATTTGATGGTGTACAGAAGAACCATAACAATCTTATCAAAGAATAGGTAAGTGCAAAAACCTTGACAATACGAACCATCTTTTATTTCAATCCCCTGAGAACTGAAACATTTCAAAATCAAGATAATAAATAGCTGCAGATGTGACTTTAGTTTAGAACTTTGTAACTTATATTTACTTTCTATTTATGAAGGTTGATTTTCTATTTGAGTGAAGTTTAAGGAAGGTGAACAAGAAAATATTCCATCTATCTATTTTATCTTTATCTGCCACCCAAAAACCATCTGAAACCAGTCTGAAAACCATTACTAAACAGCGAAAAAAAAATAGTTGATCCAATAGGAATACTTATTTTGGATAGCAAAACTAAGCACAACTTAGTTGTGCGAACAGGAATTTTTTTGCGAATTGTTCCTGTTGGACCAACTAGTTGTGCGTAATAGTTGGTCCAACAGGAAATGGTGATTTTATCTATATGCTGTATTTGCAATACACAGACAAAAATAAATACTAAGGAAACAGATAACTTAAAAACTAGTACATTGGCAAAAAGGTGGTTGTTGCTGAAAATAATCATCTCAAATTTAATTGAAGTAAAGAAGACGAGATTAGACTGAATTTGTAAGAAACTTAGTAACTGCTGTTCTTTTAAGTAAGTAAAATTAAATCTGCTAACAAATTACAATCACAATAGCTTCATAAGTGAAGGTTACTGGTTCAAACAAAAATCGAAACAAACCTTAAGGTTTAGTAAATATGCCTCTCATTGGTACTAAATATGCTTTTTTGATTATAGGTACACGCCATGCAGTAAATAAACGTTACTAATGTATTATTGCCCTTAAGAATTTCTAAAAGCATGCTCGAACGATTGATTCCTCGCTGGGATACTATACATCCGAATATCAAAGGTGAATACAAATCAGTAACCCTGTCACGTTGTGGACCACTTATCGTGAGTTAGTCTCGTAAAAATAAAATAAATTGCGGACGAGACCTCCACTGAGACTTTAAGGAATACCTCTTATTCTATTTAAAATATTATTCATAAATATTGGACTGAGGTTATCTTCTCTTCTCGTCTTATTTTTATGAATTTGAGTCACAAGTTGTATTTTAATAATTTTCAGTTCCAGATAGCGTACCTGCTAGACAATGTGGAAGAAAAAACACATTAATAGATTTCACTTATCTGATAGATATCTGGAACTTATAAGGATATTGTAAAACCAGCCTTAAATATTAATTAAAATACCGGACGAATTAAACAACACATAGTGCCGTGGAACTATGAGTAATTCAGTTCATACAGTTGTAAATAATATCGTATCCGACTTCATTATGACTCTGCTACTTGAAACATTAATCAAAGGCCGACGTCCACGACTTTTGGTTTAGCTGCAAGCGGCAGCGGTGAGCCGCTCTGTCGTGGCATCGCATTGGGTCGCATGTACATTTCTACTTTAAAATCGCTCGTCTCGTAGCTTCATTCGACATTTTAGCACATTTGTGGTTACCGCTCGCCGCCCCGCGCTAAGCCAGGCTGAGACTTTGTACACAAACACGATTTTTCGAATTCATTCACGGGTTGAAAAGCATCGATACATCGTGCTCGAATGCGCAGCGAATCTGCCCTTTGTGTACATACATAGTTTATCAAAAACAAATAGAAATATTTCGCACATTTCACCAATACTCTAATATATTTTCATGTAGGTATTGTGTAACATATTACTTAATATATTAAATAACGTTTTCTATTTTGAACATAATAAACGTTTGTATTCAAACAACCATCAGTCTGTCTAGTCTTGTATTAAATCGAGAGTTATCTAAGTAAACGGTGATTGATCTGAACCCGTCAACATTCGCTCGAGTTTGTATAATTACATTATTTTTATCTCGAATCGATACTACACGTCGCTCCATCTTCGTTGCGATGCATCTCGTATAGAATTTATGCATATTAAAGTCTCATGTTATGAAAGGCAACTAGGAAAGGTTTAATCAGTCTTCGTAAAATCACGCTACATAGTTTATGTAAAATTCTACTAGCACTAGTAATCTTATCTATCAAAATACAAAAATTCTAAATATTTATTCAGAGAGTAGATAACCACAGACACTTTATCTCGTCAAAGATCACAATATGTACATTACAGTAAATTATTTATGTAGGTAATCATCTACTCTATTAACTACTACCATTTCGGAAGAAAAGCAAATGACCACTGGTAAAAGAAATGGCAAACGAAAACCAGTTACGGCCTTTTTTTGTCATAAACATTTTCATATTTTCATATAAAATATTTTTTAATAATAACAGATATTCAGGTACATCCAGAAATTAAGTACTAAACGCGGGATGTCAATCCAAATAGCATGATGATTGGTCATGATGAAAAACGATCTTTTCGGTCTTGGATGTTTATCTATAGGTATAATAATATGTTGAATTAGTATCCCATAACACAAGTTTTGAACTTACTTTTGGGGTCCCTATATTTATTTATAGCGCTATAGTCAAATCCTAAATATGTAGAATAGGTGTTCATGAAACCAGCAGACCCCAAGATAACAACCACAACTGAGAGTCGGTTCGCCAGCCTCCATCACTGAGCTCACCATCAGCAATATTATGAACAATATTGGAGCGAACTCAGCGAACCGAGTCCCGATGGTCACAAAGTAATGTATTTAATACTCATTAAATATTTTCTTATAGCTGAATGAATTTATCGTCCGTCTTATGACGTTAAACTGCCGCGCACTCTTTTTTGGAAGAGGTGTGATGGTCAAAGGGCTCATTAGATTGCACTAGTCACTAGTGGCTTGATTTGACCAGTTGGTGCGAGGAGAGAAAATGTCCCTAGTATACTGATAGGATATTTCTTGATTAAAGACACAGTACACTTTCTCGTATTTCAACTTAAAATCTTTGCTTCAATATTAAAGGATAATGAAGCCTAAATTCAACAGACTTCCCGTGGTTGATATAGGGATAGCAATAATGGAAATTATTTTCATCACAGGTATCATTGTAACAGAAAATGAATTTTCATTCTTATTTTTATCTTCACATCTTTACTTTCTCTCTAATGGAAATTAGTGTAGAGCAGTGGCAAAAGTCGTTAATGACTGACGAATCACAGCCGCTGATCGTAGCGACCTGGAACTTGGAGGATGTGTTATTTGTATGACGTAGGCATTCGTTAAGACAGAATTTTCTGAAATTCCCACGGGAAAGCGGGAAATAGGCAAACGAGTCAAGCTAGCCCATTTTAAAAATGCTCACAATATTTTTTTTGAAACGGGATGACTCTAATGAAAGAAGCTTTGAATGATTGGAATCTTTAGGCTGAGGACGACAACATTTTTAAACGACAACTAAAACGTCTATTGCAAGCAACAATTTTCGAAATATTATAATAAATTTTACATTTTGTTCAAACAATATTCACTTTATCAGGTAGTAGTCTCGTTGCTTACCTGAAGCGCAAAATGCCAGAGTTGAGACATTTAGCGTACACTTTAGCATCAATATTCATCACTTTTATATTAATTTGTCTCTTTTTGCGTGCCGTTGCATATTGAGGGGCTTCGAGCAATTAGTGAGGAATGCCCGCGAATATCTCTCATCCATTTCATTGAGTCGTCGTGAAAAGGGGTCTATTTTGAGATGGCGCTGAATAACCTGGGGTTTTAATTTGAAAAATAACTCCATATATTTATATTAACGTAAAAGTCTAGTTTCTTTAAGTCTAAGTTATTTTTTTAAACAGATTGAATGGTAAATTTAAATTACGGCATTATTATTTTTAAGTTAAACTGTTATTTTGTAATAGAAAATCGTACTATTTAATCGTGACACAATTTAGTATTGTCAGGAATGCCCGTGAATGTGGAATATTAGGTTAAGTTTGTTTTATGATAGAGAGGGCAATAATTAGCAGGTGGGTCTCCTGAAGAACCTGACGAGAAGCAATCACCGCCGCCCCTAGACACCCACAATACCGAAAAAATTGGAGACGCGTTGCAGGTATTTAAGTTAAAAGTGATCGTTTCATGAAGGTCCCTAATTATCCCTAATTCTATACACAACTTAAGGCCGTACCAACAAATTTCGCTAAAATTTTGCTGTTTTTCAAGTTGTCTCTACTCCTAGCTACCATAACGAATAACCACCAAAAAAATATATGTTGTGCTATAATCATTGTACTACATTTATGCTGCTCGAAATTTGAAATTACTGAATATTTATGGAGTAATAAAATATTTAAGGAACCTAGTAATCAAAGAAAGAATGCGATTCAACTTGGGTATTTATGCATCGATTCGTGTAAAATTTACATTAATACATGGGCAATATTATCTACTTATTTGTAGCTTGGTTTTTGAATTTGAATGTATTTCCACCAAGTCACAAGCAATTTTCCGTCAATTACGTAATTTCTGGATAGCGGGTGACTGGACACAAGGTAATCAGTGCGCTCCCACGCTTTCGGATGGATGGACGTGTGCCAAATTTTCGCTGCACCATGCATGCTCTCGATTTTTTATTATTATGACGAAAATATCCAAATATAAAAAATATCAACTAAAAAAATACAATAAATGCATGAAAGTTATTTATCTTTATAAAATAAATATTTTATTTTATTTTTAAAAAGATAAATAACTTTCATGCATTTATTGTATTTTTTTTAGTTGATATTTTTTATATTTGGATATTTTCGTCATACAGATTCATACAGATTGAGCTAGCCCCAAAGTAAGTTCGAAACTTGTGTTATGGGGTACTAACTCAACGATATTATGTTTTATAACAAATACATATATAGATAAACATCCAAGATCCGAGGCCAATCAGAAAAAGTTCGTTTTTCACCATGACCCGACCGGGGATCGAACCCGGGACCTCCTGGGTGGCGGTCTGGCGTGGTAACCATTACGCCACGGAGGTCGTCAAACCAAATACGTTGAATTATATATTATGACGTATATTATTTTATCCACGATAATGATTGTGGCTCATTACAGCGCCACATACAATACATAAATTTCGCCACTTCTCCTATTGGTTACATGGATTTGTGGTAGATTCAACAAATCGCTAGTTTTAGTCCCGTGTCTCCTGGTTCGATCCTTAAGTTGGTGCTCATACTTTTTGATTTTTATACTTTTTTTAACAATATAATTTTATGATTTACTTATTACCTAACAATTACGAACAATAAAAATCTATTATAAAAATATGTAATAGAATGCCCTCAAAATTTTAAATAGGAATCTGATATTTACACATTCATTAGTAAATAATATTTTTCGTTCTCTTTTTTTTAAACATTATTTAAAAAAAGAAAGAAACATGAAATTAATCATATGAATAAAAAAAAGTATAAAATCAAATAATAAAACTTTGAAACTGGAGACCGCACATTTTTTATTTACTAATGATTTCTTGAATCTACCATAAAGCCACCGTAAACAATAAGAGATGTGGCGAAATTTAACTATGTATATGTATTGTATGTCGCAAATAAAATTATGATATAGATTACGTCATTTATTTGACTTATAGTGCCTTTCATACCATACTAGTGGGTGCCTGCGGCTTCGCCTGCGTGGAGTTTGGTTTTTCTAGTTTTACGCATTTCTGGGATAAAAAGCACAACTCTAAATGTTGACTCGAGATCTCCGTGTAAAATTTCATCAAAATTCATTCTTTAAATTCAGTGGTTTTTGCGTGATACGGTATAACACGGAGACGTACAGTTTTTTTTTGTTGAAAATGACTATTTTGGTACTGTATCGATAGTAAAATCCAGCCGATCAATATTTCAAAAAAATCTGTGAAAACCGGTACAACACGAGTTGTAGCAAAATGACCTTTTTCATTGAATGTGAATCAGAGAAAAATACCCAATTTTTCTGTCTAATCCATATTTTGATAGGGCTTATAGTTCCTGAGATAGTATGGTACAACTAGAGCAAAAAAACGGGTTTTGTTAAATAATTTTATGTAACCAACCAAATACGACATAACATACATCGCCTGCAAAATTTCATTTGCAATGTTAAGATTTGTTTTTAATAATATATATTTAGTTCTATCATAATTCATATATCATTTTAAAAGTGTCAACTGATATTGTTTAGTTCTAGAGGTCTATGGAAAGTGTTCAAATATTTTAATAATTGGTTTCTCAACTAGATGTCGTTAATATTACCGCGCTGCGCGTCATTGCCAGCCCTCTAGTGGTGAAAAAGGCAAGGTTTTTATCAAAACTTAGTACTACAAAATGATCAATAGATGTCAAGTTTTTGGCATTTTACGTAATATTAAAGCGGGGTGAAGGGGTGAAGTAACGTTACTTAGAGGTCAAATCCTCAAGGTCATCGGCTCCTTGGAGCCCCTTAACAGCAAAACAGTAGACAGGGGCAGAAGAAACGTACTTCAAATTATTGAATATTTTTTTAAACATTGTCTATGTCGTGTGTTTAGTGAAAATGTTAAATTGTTTTATTTTGAAAGTTGTAAAATGAGCATCATTAAAATGTATATTATGTAATATATTTTTTAAAGCCCGCAATTTGTTTAACTCCTCTGATGGATTTCATTATAAAGAATAATAAAGTCTGCATATTTTCAGAATTTTAGAATATACTATTATTGTTAAAAAATATCACATATTCCAGAATTGGAGATAAAATCTACTAGCTGTTACCTGTGGCTATCACATGATCAAGGCGAAATACCATGGAGTTGTATATGTCTTTTTCCTGTGGGAAACTTTTTCTTTACTCGTTTTAGTGAAAATGGGCCGACGCGATATCTATTCTCTTCTCGCCTCGCTGGATAAAATTAACAGCTATATTAGAGTCCTTTCAATACTTACCTACTATACTATGTACCTATCTATTTTCTTTCTGATTAAATTCGATCCAAGATAGCTGTAGTTTCTCCCCCGGGATGTCAAAAAGCTTCATTGCTTATTGTCAATCTGAGGTCGCCGTTGTTGATCCTGGCTATTCAGGAGATACAGCTTTGGATATTTGTGGTGGGCTTTTCCCGACATTGAAGAAAGAAAGAAAGAAAAACACATTTTTCACCTCACAAGCTCGGAAAGAATCTGTTTGTCATTCGAAATCTGAGCGCAAAAGTGCATTTTGTGCCCTAGCGTGGAAAATATTTTTAAAATTCGAACCTTTCTATTCTTTAATTTTTTATACCGCAAGTCCTCTGAAAATTCATTAATACTTATTTCATTCCAGTGCGCCAACCTTATTTTTAGAATAATCGAACTGGCCAGCACGACACCGCATGAAAAAAATAAACACTTATTTAATATATTATTTGCGTTTTTCTTGCACCTAGGATTTTCCTCGCTGTTGTGAGGTGAAAAATTTTGTGTTTCGCTCGGCAGCAAAGTTATTCTGCGTCTCGTACCTTTGAAACCCTCGCTACGCTCAGGATTCTATATTTGAACCACTCGCTTCGCTCGTGATTCAATCCTAGAATCCTTCGCTAGCTCAATATAAGTACTCGCGCCAAATAACAACTTTGCAGCCTTGCATAACAAATAACTATTATTCTGTACAACACATGAGTCACAAGATAACATCAGCAATTTACAAATCCAAACAGACAGAAACAATTATACAAAACGGTTACACATTTCCTATATTAGATAACGTGGAGGAACGATATTTTTATAGCTATACAATTTAATTCCACTGAGGAAACACGTGTGGATTTGCAAATAGTCCCCCGCAAAATAAATGGTGCAAGCGATGCGTTAAGCAGGTGAATCGTTCTCACTCCATTCACAATTTAATGAATATGAATATTATATTTCGAAATGAATGTGACGGTTGCTTTTTGATGTGGCTCCTGCTTCATCATACAAGTATACATGTAATAAAACTATGTTATGACAATTTAAAAATATTTTATCTTTTTTTATAACACTAAGGTGGCAGATAAGCATACGGCCCGCCTGGTGGTAAGCGGTCACCATTGCCTATGGACGTTTGCAACACCGGGGTTAGTATCACTTGCGCATTGCCGATACTGTAAAAAGCTTTTAATGCAAAGAACCCCATAGGTATTGTAGTCTATTGAATGTTGTGACCATTTTCGTTGATTTAAAAAAAATATTGACTTGTAAATTTAAATGTAGTTGGTAAAAATAACAGGAAATTTGATACGTTGTCCAGTTATAAAAAAAACCTTACGGCATAGAGTAAGAACGGGCACTATCAAAAGGACTTACCATTTTTCAAATAACCCCCTGGAATATGAGCTCCAATACGGCTGGGTTAGTACTTGGATTATTTTTCATTTATCTTTGTTTTCTCTTAAAAATAATACCTTCAGATGGTATAAAGTACTGTTTAAAGATGTTCCATAAGGTATTACTCGAGCGAGCGCTGTGTACATAGACATTTCAGAATCAGAGAAATTTTGACGTACTTATGGAACTTGCATACGAGTGTTCACGAAATAATGTTCTTAAAACATTCTTTTAAGATTTTTAAACTGAGGCTGTCATAAATTATTATGAACTAACTTTTCCACGCGGTTATTTTATTACATAGATCTCGTTTGACAACAAAACAACCCATAACGCGACTTGTGGCGCCATCTGTTGGTCATCAAAAAATATTTTCCCTTTTGGAATGACATACTTTCACGGGATAAAAAGGAGCGTATGTTGGGCTCTGTACCCCTGACAATATGTATTTTCATAATGATCGGCTGATTAGTCAAGCCGTGAAGGAATAACAAACAAACAAACTCATTTTCTCATTTTTAATATTAGTATGATTATATATTTTTTTTAGTTATTTCATTTGCTTTAATCTTTATCAACTACTACGTATTATACCCCGTCCACACGTACCCAATTTTTGGGCCAATTTGATCTATTGTCCTGTTCTTGGTGATATCTAAAGAAAAGGACAGGTATACAAATTGGCCAATTAGATTGGGCCGTATGCAAGGGGTGTTATATGGATCACCTGCAGAATGTGTTCAAAACTTCGATACGATGCAGTTCAGAACACACTCCACAGCATTGGTGGTCTCCTGGACATAGTAATCGGTGTTTTGAAGTAATCTGATACTAGCATACATGGCTTCACGACAACCATTTAGATAATAGCCGGGACCGACGAGAGACAAGTTAAGATAAAAAACATGGAGGATTATGATAATTTTATATTCATCGAAACATTGAGGCGGTCTTTGTAAGTCTATTTTCTTATGAATTTGTTACTTTGCATAGGTCTACTTTGCTTTATATAAATCTTATCACTACATTGCAGTGAAGAAGGGAGTCTTCTACTACAGGTTTTTTATTAAACTTAACAAAAGAGATGCCGACCCATTTAACCAAATCTTCTAAGAATCAATATATATTTTTGTATTAGTATAGTTTTGTATTAGGCAGGGAGCGCGAGAAATGGAATTTTCCCTCTCCCATTCTCTCCTTTTCCCCTTCGAGATGGGATGGATCCCATCTCAGGTATTATTCCGTCTGCCGCTCCCTTTTTCATCCCTCTTTTTCCTCACTTCTTGCTCATTCTCCATCGTTTTCAGAACAGTATAGTCTTAAACGAATTCCCACACCAAATTTCATCTCAATCGGTTTTAAAAAGAAGAGAATCAGACAGTCTGTGTGTGACCTATCTGTGTGGCTGTCACCTCTGTGACTTCAGAATTAAAGTAGGTATACGAAAATTGTCCGTTTAAATCTAAACTCTAAGCGAATAATATAAAAGCCAAATAGAAATTAAGATTTCCCGCTTCACACAAACATGTGGACATATGTTTTGTACATATCTGAAGTGAGTTGGGTCGTTTCTTCAAAGTGGTATCAGAGGAAACTAGGTCAAAAAGATAGCTTTATCTGACGCCAACTTGTGAATGTTTTGGGATTTCACGACCTCACGCTCGTGTGTTTTGTCTTATTTTGCATTTAGAGGTTTACGTTGAAACTCTTAAATAATTTGTTTACGAAGTACATAGTTTGCTTACTTCGTTCAATATTCTACTGCTCCTGTTTTTGTGAGAATTTTATAAAACAAAATATTATTAGTTCTTGTATATTATTATTTTTGGAGTGGTAGAACATTTATGAAATGGACAATAGTCGGGATCGACAACTTTGTGCCATTCGAATCACGGAAGAGCTCCAGATTTCTAAACCCGTCTAAGTATTGGCTAGGGTTTTCGTTGCTTAACTTGCGTGATCGTTCCACTTTGAAATGCATAGCGAGACCGAGCTATTAATAGTTTAGTTAACATTCCGTGTAACAGATAATACGATACATGCGATCAAGTCTGGGCTACACAGTCTGCGCCGCACAAGGTTACTGGCCGACTAATCCGTATATTGATCTAGAATCCTAGGACTACTTGCGTCCATAGTCGAAAACAGGTTACGTCTCAGTATGATACTCGATTAGTTTACAACCTGACTGTAAAACCAGAACAAAAGCTAAATAACATGACAGACCCGGTGACCGAGTGCCTTGGAATCGTCACTTTATCCTGCGCAAGGTAAACATTTGTGTGCATAATTATGGCTGTTTGTCTTGGTATATATATTTTTTATATTTATCAGCAATCGAGTACCCATAGTACAACTTTCCTTAGTTTAGGACTAGACTAGACCCAAAGACTTCTTGGGTTTCCCAGGTTGACCGGTATGCTAATACCTTTTTGCATTCTAGCAGAACATGGGCCGTTTTGGCTCCATGCATGCCCTGCACAGACAGACTGTACTGTCGGTCTGTGTCTGTTATATCAATTAACATATTATGTTAATTGATTATTTGTTCATTCAACCAATCCTTCCTACTAATACCTAATATAAAGGCGAAAGTTATGTGTATGTTTGTTACTTCTTCACGCTCAAATGTCTGGGCCAATATTTATAATATTTGGTATGTACGTACCTGATACATTGGATTAACACATAGGGTACTTTTTATCCCGAAAAGTACGCGATTAACTTATGGTTTCATCAAAAGTCTGATATAGATGGCGCCACTGTGTCTAAAAAATACACGCAAACAAAGTTGCGCGGGTTTCACTAATATAAAGGTGAGGTTCACTGCGAGCATTCGCGTGTTATGTAACAATTTAGATTCGACTTTGAGCATTACATTACAATACTACCTCCCTGACTGACGAGCGTTCGCCTCCCTCACTGGTGTAATGCTCGAATCTGAGCATTACATTACACGCGAATGCTCCCGGTGAAGGAGCACCTTAATATAACTTTTTACTTGGGTATTTTGATGGTATGTTTGTATTTGATACAAATACCCATAAAACGATCTGTGAGAGTCATTTTATACAATAATGTTCCAAATTAACACCTAAATACATTTACCTTATACTGTAAATGGTTGTAATAACGTTATACGTGATTCAATCAAAGCGTATCCACTTAACTGGAGTAAACAGTTAACATAAAACGTTAGAAGACGCCGCGCCGTCTACATACAGAAAAATAACTTAGCTCGCATCGAAATCACCGATCATTATAAGGTTAGAAACGTTACGAAATATAGTTTCTCGGAAAACTTTACGCTTTGGTACACCATGTTACATAAGTTGATCAATCGCCGACTGTCGGCATCCGACGATGTCATATGTAGGTTCTTGGAAAGACTCAAATAGTCAGCATTCACTGCACTATTTGAGTCTTTCTATGACGGACTGGTTTTCTCACGAATTTCAGTAGTCAAACACACATTCATACACAAAATGATAAATTCTGTTAAATTGTTACACGCTTTCGTTACAGAAATTCCACGTAAAATGCTGACTGTTTCGAGGCTGCACTTAGTGTAGGTATAGTCATGAATAATTTCTGAGCAACGCGTCTATTCTGGTATTAAAACAGTTAAAATCTAGTCCAAATTATAAAAACGATATAGCGCATGAGATTGATACTACACTGGGCGTCAAAAATAAGTAGTACAGTTTTAAAATTGCAATTACTCTTAAACTATAGAAGTTAGAGTTTTGAAATAAAAGTAATTTTATAGCAAATTTAACAAAGTTTTCTAAAAATAATATTTTATTTAGCATTAGTAAAGTTTTACACTGAAAATTAAGAAAAAACTAAAAAGCTAACCATTTTGAAGTAACTATCAAGAACTTAATTTTTAAGTTTTGGGCCTTGTTCCCACTTTAGTAACTTGTGTTGCCGCCTCGGGCTCTGATGACATCTTCGAGCCGGTTTGGCATGCTGAACACTAAGTTTCGGAGGCGGTGTTAGGGAATATTCACCCATTCTTCTATCAGGGCCTGTTTTAGAGCCCTGAGGGTGGCGGGGGGTGGTCTGCGTCTTCTGACTAGCCTCCCAAGCTCATCCCAAGTGTGTTCAAACGGGTTAAGATCTGGGCTTCTTGATGGCCAAGCCATCAAGCTGATGCCAACCTCCTGAATGTACTCTTGTACGAGGTGAGCGGTGTGTGGCCGGGCGTTATCATGCATTAGTATCGCTCCATCACCCATATTTACTAAATATGGCCCTGCATACTCGATAAGGATCTCTAATGCATATCTTTCACCAGTCAGACTGCCATTTTCTGTGACCACTAGCTCTGTGCGACCCTCTGAAGAGATGCCAGGCCATACGTGTACAGAGCCCCCGCCGTATTGAACTCTTTCCGAGATGCAACCTTGAATGTATCGCTCACCAGGTCGCCTGTATTGTATACTCTCCGCGTTCCATCGGAAGTGAATAAAGAAAACCGAGACTCATCTGTGAACAAAACTCTTGTCCATTCTTCTTCGTTCCATTGTACGTGTTGACGGGCGTAGCGTAGTCTTGCTACTCGATGCCCTGTCTCAAGTTTGGGGCCATTTGCTGGCCTGTACGACTTCAGGTTGGCTTCAGCAAGGTCTTCTCCTCACTGTACTCTCACTAACGTAGTCTCTTCGGGTCTGAAGAAGCTGTTGCTGGACCTTAACTGCATTAAGGTGACGATTTCTTAACACAGTAGAGACAATTAAGCGATCTCTCCGGTACTAGTGCACCTGGGTCTGCCATTACTTGGTCTCCTTAGATGGTTTCCAGTCTCTTAGTACCTTCGCTTTACTTGCTGGATCGTTCTTAGAGTTACACCCACCGTTCTTGCAGTATGACGCATACTGATGCCTACTTCGAGAAAAGTTATGATTCTTGCACATTCTTCTGGTGAAAGAGGCATGATTAGTGACGTTTACTCGCTGAAGACACATTTGCTTTTGAATTGCAATTGATTTATCAGAAATAAAGAAAACAATAAAAAACAAAAGTACAAGCCAACAGTTTGAAAAAGAGTGTTTTTGTTTATTAAGTTTTTTTTTCAGTCAATCTTTAAAAAATGATATTATGCATGACGTTTTTATTAAATGAAATGAAATTGTCTTTTAACTTTTTTTTATTTGAAAGGTCTAGCTTCTGTAGTTTAGGAGATATTGCAATTTTAAAACTGTACTACTTACTTTTGACGCCCAGTGTAGATTTAAAAAAAAAATCACTGGTTAATTTATAGAAAAATTATAAATAATAGAAGTGGAACAATGTCGGAAGGTCGGCAACTTTGGGGTATAGAGCTATTTATATATTATATACATCAAGGTTGATGGTCCCCTAGGGTAGGGTAGAAGAACAATGAGAAACTCTGACCGCGGCCTCAGCTAAAACATGATACATGAGGAGATATTTTTATTTATTAGTGAAAGGTAAATGAGTAATTTTCTTCAGGCTCTAGAGTTTAACAACGCAGTTTCTGAAACGCAATTTTATGTTAACAATTTTATTATTCCCACATTAAGTCTCAAGCTATCTCTTTTTTTCTTCTTTAGTTTGACAGTGACATCTATAATTTAATGTGTAAAATGCGTTTAAGAAACTGTAATCTAACCCGCGCCGTTTGGTGACGAATGATCATTGACAATATTCATTTTTTCCATTTAAATCCAATTTTAAGAACATTTATGGTGATTGTATGTTCGTTTCAATCAATTTTATAATAATTAATGCACTCTTAAAAACTTTGATTTATTATTTTTGATGTTGTTGATTCATGGATATTATTGTTTATCGTGCATCCGCACCGCAGTAACTTTTTTTTTTTTTGGACAATTCATACAGATTGAGCTAGCCCCAAAGTAAGTTCGAAACTTGTGTTATGGGATACTAACTCAACGATATTATATTTTATAACAAATACATATATAGATAAACATCTAAGACCCGAGGCCAATCAGAAAAAGTTCGTTTTTCATCATGACCCGACCGGGGATCGAACCCGGGACCTCCTGGGTGGCGGTCTGGCGTGGTAACCATTACGCCACGGAGGTCGTCTTTTTAGGGAGTATTGAGGATGGAGAGGTTAGAAAAAGACGAAAGGATGAAGAAAACTTATAATTATGGGAAAAAAATGTGAAGGTGAAAAGTGAAGTGAATGGCAGTATAATAGAAGTATAAGAAGATAGACTTGGGAAAACCATAAAGAAAAAGGAAACATAACTATTTACAAAGAGTTCTGTTTGCCACAGGGAGCAACAACGTTTCCAAGTGTTAGTGGGCAACATCCGTTGTGATCGTGTTGCCTTACAAAACACACAAAAATATAGTTCATATTTATAATAATAGCTATAGATTCTTTACCGAGAATACCGAGATTATCTCGCAGGCAGGTAGTTTCTGTGTAAAATGAACAAGCAAACGTTTACTGTGGAGAAAGTTTTTTGCGTTCAACTTTCTTATTAAAAATTTGGTTGGAAACTTTTCGCAGTTAATGGAATTTTAACCGCCGCAATGATTAAGTTGCGGAAGAGTGCCTCATTCGTTCGCTCATAGTTGGTGAAGTTTCGGAAATTTGAATAAAAACTGTTATAATGAATCTCCGACGCTGTGCATTTGAAATTAACTATTCTTAAAGTGACCCAGTGAGATTTTGTTTTTAAAGAATATTTTTTATTGCACTTATAAGATCTGATTTTGTTTAATTTATTTTTCTGAGAGGTACAGTCAAGTGCACATCGAGCTTTACACTTGCAGTACAATTTTGGCTCTTATGACATAGAACTTAAGAACGGTACAAAGTCCAATATGTAAAGGTCGAACTGCTCTTGACTGTACATCGGCGGAGCAGCCCGTCTGGGGAAGGACCTCCACCTTACAGAAGATCGTAGCCAAATAGCATTGGTCTCGGCCATGCCATGTTGTGTTCCTACGGTGAGTAAGGTCTCCAGAGCTCTACTTGGGTTGGGAGGGTTGGCAACGCGTCCGTTATACCCCGGTATTGTAAGCGTCTCTAAGCTATGGCGATGTTTTCCATCAGGCGGGTCGTATGCTTGTTTGCCAACTTTATGGTATTCAAAATATATTTATTTTATTTTAAGTGCATACCTATGCATTGCTGGAAATTCTTTTGCCTAAAATCCGTCATAGGCACGGCGTGTTTTCGTCATTTCATTTCATGAGGCTAGTTTTTTCGATTTTTTTTTTGAAATCCAAATTGTCAAATATATAAATTGAATAGCATCCACCTAGTTTTCTGATAAGATTTTTGTTAAATTGAAATATATTTTAGTATAGTGTATAAAATTTATAAAAATCATACATTCAGGTACAGTCAAGAGCAGTCGAGCTTTACATATTGGACTTTGTACCATTCTTAAGTTCTATGTCATAAGACCCAAAATTGTAGTGTAAAGCTCGACGTGCACCTGACTGTACCATATTGCCTTACATATGTAGTAGCGAGACAGTGAACAAATTTTAAGTATCCGATCTTTCAATCTTGTTATTCGATCTACTATGATACAATACAATACAGAGCCTATTCAACAGCTTCAAAATAATTAACGTTTCACGTACCTTTTTAAGTAACTAGTAAAGTTTTTATTTACATTAAACAATCTACCAGTTTATATAATACTAGTTGCGCTTTCTAAAGATGCACAGATAAAATCTTCCTGTTTTCTCAGCGACTTAATAAACTTGGAACTCTGCGAAGTCCCGTAATTTTAAAAGATAGACAAGGTTACACTAGCTAAAGCAAACTTCTAGATTGGAAACAGATGGCCTAAAACTTTCAAGGATCAACATTTATCGGAGCGCAGGAGCAAACCCTGCGTCACTAAGCAGCCATTCTTATTCGGGAATGAAAGCACTTAAGTGTTAGAATTACGGGCGTTCTCTTGAGTTTTATCACGGCATGCAGCTGCATCCTACGGTATTCTTAAATATTCACTTTGCATAAGTATAGGTGAGGTAAAACTTTTATTTTGTTATTCTGCAATGCGGCGAATTTTCGCACAAAGTCAATTTATACAACTCCCGCTAGCAACAATGTTATAACAGTTTACGTTGTCTGTTTGTTCTACTATACACAGCGGAGTTCCGAGTGTGTTGAAGTAGTACACAAGCTAAGATATGTTTGTATTTTCTATTTAGGAATTTAAAGAAAAACGTGACAAACAAGTACATCAATTTAGAAACGGATATATATGCTTACAGCCAGTTTCTGAAATGCGCGTTAATTTTAATTCCACTAAATATAATAGTCCCATTACTCCCTTTCCCGTGGGAATTCTATCATAAAGGGAACCTACCTTTATACAAAATTCCAGCTTTCTAGGTTGAACGACTGCGATAATAAACTTACGGCCAGTTCTATGTTAACTGAATGACCAACTAATTTATGAAAATGTCGATACTCGACCATTAGAGGTCAGTCTTAAGTGGACGGATGTACCTGAGCGTCGATCCTGGCCGAATTAAATAGACCCGTGGAGATACATTTTGTTCCGACAGTTTTGATATTTTATATAATCAATCCGCTTTCCCGTGGTGGTTTTGGAATGTATAATACATAAAAACCTTCCTCTTGAATCACTCTATCTATTTAAAAAAACCGCATCAAAATCCGTTGCGTAGTTTTAAAGATTTAAGCATACATAGGGACACAGAGACGCACAGACATACAGCAAAAGCGACTTCATTTTATACTATGTAAAGTTATAGAAGATACACAAAAAAAAACTCGACCTTATTAATTTCATTAAAATATAATTTTTTGAGGGATTGAAACGTAGCCCTTTTACTTAATGGCACCTACGACGACAGACATTACCAACCGACCTACTGGGCTATTCCACCAACTGTTAAATGTTTTCAGAAAAAATCAACAAACCAAAGTAACACAGATAACAGTTTGAGCCTTGAAAGTTTTCGAGTATCTGTTTTGTCAACAGAGGATCAATTTGGATAAGGAGATCTACTTACGATAAAATACGTTTTATTACCGAAGCGACATGAGTGCGAGACAAACAGATATAAATCAAGAGTTACAACTGTCGGATAAATAAGCAATCTACATGTCCGGGTGGGTTCGTTGGCGCGGGATATATACAATTTACTGTTTTACTCGTATTGGGGTGTATATTTCTGGATTTGGTCTTATTAGTAATCTTAGCTTAGTTCATATCGACCCAAAATCATTCTACTGAAGGGAAACGGAATCGACAAATCTATTCGTTTTTATATTCATCTAACCTTGTCATCATCATCATCATTTCAACCCTTTCATCCCACTGCAGGAATTCGGGTCTCCCTTCATTCGAATGGGATTAGACCGTGTTCTGCCACGCTGCTTGCCAGTGCATTTAATATCAACGATTCTCAACGACACCGACGTCTCAACGATTGTCATCCATTGACAACTTTTAGTGAATAAATAATTATTTATTTAACACGAGACTTAATAACGAATAGTAATATTACACTACAAACTACATTCATATTTAAAATACAAATGAACCTAAAACAAAAAACCTTAAAAAATACCTAAATAAAATATATTATTAAAAGGAGTCCCTTTAGGCAAGGTTCCGAAGATACTGGCAGCGTTCCCTCTTTGTATAGCTATACTAATTCTTTGTCCGAGGTAGCTGTCAGCCAGCTCTTCGGTCATAAATAATTAGATGCAATTCCACTTGCTTACCGATCCCCTACATTTAGTTGCCATTTTTTTTGTTATTAATTATTTGTTCGTCTTGCTCTAGATGTATTGTAAATATAATAATTATATATTTAGGTATTTAGAAAAATATGTGTCTTTATCATAATATCTAGTACATACTAATAGCACGAGCGTTGCTTAGTTTGGAAATAGATGGCGTTGTGTAACTCATTTAGAAATATTTCTTGTTTTTTAAAGAGATTATATTTCATTAGACAAATATAATTTGTGTAAAATAGCATTATCTTACGATAAACAATCTTGGGCTCGACTTACCTCTTTGTTATGCTTAGGTATATCTCAACAACATTATTTTAAGCCGGGCTTATGCCATCCCTAGGCCTTTCTGAACAATGATTTATCGACTTCTTGGGACGTATTTACTCCGTACTTTGTAAACTCAGCCTTAAGCCCTGCTTCTATGCGCCACGATTTATAAAATGAGGATTAAAAGTTAGGGATTTTTGAAATCATAAAAATAAAAAAATAATATTTTTGTAAAGAACGTGATAGACAGCTATTGGAGATTGCTAGACGGCTTGTCTAGCAATATTACACGCACGAAGCTGGTTCGATATTTGATAAAATGAGTGTATTTAGATCATAGGTTTATAGATAAAGTTGAATGCAACACTTTAGTTACTAATCCTACTAATATTATAAAGGCGAAAGTTATGTGTATGTTTGTTACTTCCTCACGCTCAAATGGCTGGGCCAATATTCATGATATTTGTATGTAGGTAGGCGATACCTTGGATTAACACATAAGGTACTTTTTATCCCGAAAAGTACGCGGTTCTCGTAAGATTACATCAACAACAGTCTGATATAGATACTGACGAACGAAGTTGCGCGGGTTTCACTAGTAAAACATATAGGTAGTGATAGTAATTAAGTTAACTTTGTTAATAGTATATAAGTTAATTATTAATGTTGCAATGCCCTTGCAGGGCTCATGTCAACGAGCTACTTTTAGATGTAAGACCAAATTGTATTTACCACATGAAGCAATAAATAAATGAATATGAATATGAATAAAATTATATTTTTTGTATTTTTTGGCGGAAAGTTGTGATAAAATCTTAAAACTGCATTATATCAGAAATTGCTTTAAATTCTAATTATTTAGGGTCGGGTTTCTGGTTATTTTAGTTTCAAAATACCTATAGTATATCACTGATGTGATATGGGTTGTTGAACAACACAGATGTGTGTGATATCAGTTGTTGTACATTCGTCACAAAGTAAATTCGTCATTATTATTAAAAGTGAATTCGTCACAAATTTTTATAGGTAATTTGCGACGGATCTACAACAACCCGTTACTGTATTGAGAATCGAGACTAAGTAAATAGTCTAATAATGTTATGTTCAAATACATTTTCAGTCGACATTTCAAATGTTATCTTGACTAATAACGCCTAGGCGTGACAACTCAGGTTGACTTGAGTCCTGGGATTATTGGGAACAAATGCTTTGTCTTTCTGAAATACATGTTGCTATTTAATTGACGTTAAATACTACCGGACTGACAGTTTAAAATATTCTACGGAGAAGCTCGACATAATTAAACCCATCTAATTATTGATTGAGGTTGGCGTTGCTTAACCTTCGTGTTTGAGAAGCGCAGTCATTTCATAAATGAGTAAAGCACTCAAAAAACAGTAACATTATCTGCTAAGTGAAAAAAACAGCTTGAATGCGATGGCACACTTCAAAAAACCCGGACAGACAGACGGACACCAAAGTGATCTTATATGGGTACCGTTTTTTCCTTTTGAGGTACGGAACCTTAAAAATAACATTTTTAGGTACCATTATATATTAAATTGAACATGATCATCGATGCCTCTATGAATTGGTATATTTTAATACATAAAAGTACTTTACGTTATTATATTCACGTAAGATGTCTGAAAACGATCTATTTTACACCTCATTTACCGAGGAACATCGGCGTAGCTTAAGAAAATTTACGTTTCCAAGATACTTTTTCTAATTTAAATAAGGGCTCTACTAGAGCATTAAAGAAAATGTTCTCGACAACTTTTAGGTACAAACGCTTTGTAATATTAATAGGCATGGTGGCTAGAAAATCAGAATGTTTAGCATTAACATCGATATTTTAAAACCAGCGCATTTTTCAGTATATAACAAATACATTACTTGCATTTGATGGTAGGTGTATCAGTGCGCGTAACATAAACATCAGTGAATATAAAACGATAGTTGCAATTGTTTAACGCGATGTTACATAATACATACACCGTAGGCGTATTTTTAACTATACTGACTATACATCGATTTCCAAAACTATTTATTGTTCATTGTGTTTTATTTCGTACAAATCGTGAATTGTATACGATTTAATTAAAATTATTTCGATGTCTAATTACAAATTTGAGTTTGATAATAACGAGAAAAACCTATGAATAGTGGAAGCAAAAACGTTCATTACTTCCCTGTTCTCTTAATGACGTCATTATCTCTAGAGGTTCATGGGGCGGTCACGTTTCCTATCGAGGACTTTTCATATTTACAGTGGTAGATTGTTATTGAGTAGGTAATAAAATTATGTGAACATCATTACAATAAATACTAGATAATATTATGGCAGCTTCGTAGTTTTTACCGATCACAATTTTAATGCAATTTTCTACAAGGGTACAAAGTCGTTATTTCGAGCAGGATTACAGGAAACACTGACTCATTACAAATTTAATTAACCCAAACGCTTCCATTATGAAATTAGTTGTTATTGGTGATACTAACTAGCTGTTACCCGCGGCTTCGCCCTCGTAAAAACTAGCCTATGTTGGGCTCTGTGTACCCCTGACAATATGTAGGTATACAAATTTTCAAAATGATCGGCTGTATTAGTCAAGCCGTGAAGGAATAACAAGCAAACAAACTCACTTTCTCTTTTATAATATTAGTATGATTTATCTTTATTTAGTGCAAACTCTATTTAAAATCAAAATATCGACGATGATGACATAAAAATTGTGTTTTCATATTTTTTTTAAACAGATATTATAATAAACATTAACATTATTTTGTTTTGTTAAATTTAAAAGACGTCCACAAAATAATTTTAAAGTAGTTCAAAGTCATGCTGTATTATTTTGTAAAAGAAGAAAAAACGAAACATAATTATATTTAAAATGTTTTGTGCAACTCATAGCCACCTTTTTTTATCTGAAAGCTTATTTAAAAAAGTATTTTATTATTGTGTCGATATGAACAGTGGCTCGTTGTGACCGGCGACCGTATCTATGACCGACGACAAATGACTGTAGGGCAGTATACTTACTGATTTTTTTTTACAATGAATATACGAAAATATAAATAATAAGCCATACTAATATTATAAAATGTGAAAGTGTTTGTTTGTTTGTTTGTCCTCCCTTCACGTCGAAAGTAATGAACGGATGGATATGAATTTTTTATTGGGGATAGTTTAAGGTCTGGAGAGTGACATAGTAAATTTTTATCCCGGAAAAACATCTCATTTCCACGGGGAAAAAGTATAACATTTTTTCATATTTTTTTAACGGAGATAATTTAAGGTCTGGAGAGTGACATGAGGTTACTTTTTTTCCCACGGGATAAAGAGATTCCCATGGGGAAAATTATTGACATTTTCCCTTGACCACGCGGGTGGAGCCGCGGGTAACAGCTAGTAATAAATAAATTCTACATAATTCACAGAACGTCAACTGGTCTAAAAGTAAGTTAGGTTTAAAATGCTTGTGTTATGGTTACCAGACCACGGTATTGTAAATATACTTCCCATACTCGAGAATAAACAGAAAAGCCATCACATAAAATGTTTGCTACAAGCGGGAATCGAACCCGAGCCCTCTAGTGCCGAAGGTCGTATCACTACCAACGCACCACCGGCCTATCTATATATGTAGATGTCATATAACAACTTAAAAATCCATACTAATATTATAAATGGAAAAGTGTGTGTGTCTGTTTGTTTGTCCGTCTTTCACGGCAAAATGGAGCGACGAATTGACATGATTTTTTAAGTGAAGATAGTTGAAGGGATGGTTGGCACATAGGCTATTTTTTGTCTCTTTCTAACCCCCCACTTCCCTAAAATGGGGGGTGGAAGTTTGTATGGAGCATTTCGCAATTTTCAAGGTAGAAAGCTAAATTGGTATGCGAACTATTTGTGACTAACAAACAAATCGCATTTTTTTTTTGGAAATCTGCCCCCAACCCCTTAAAAGATGGGGAGAAATTTTATATGGGACTTTTCGCAGTTTTTAAGGTAGGAAGCAAGGGGAACCGTGTTAACCCGAATTTAACGCGAGCAAAACCGCGGGCTAGTAGTACATATATAGACAATATTAAAATTATGTTCACAGTTTCAGTAATAAAATTATATTGTGTGTTATAAAAACGTAAAATTGCGTAGACAGGCTTTTAAAATGTTAACAATATTTAGATACGAACAAAGAGAGCTAAAAGCCTAACTTATTACAATATGAAAGTTTTGTACCGTGGAATAAAAAGTAGCATATGTAACAAATCTAGACTTTACACTGTAAAAAAATCACGTTAGTTTATTGGGTACTTTCGATCTGACAGAAGGACAGACGAACAAAGTCAGTTTCGCGTATAATTTTATATTATTACTTAATACTATGGATGGTTTACTCTTGATGTTTAAGCCCTCCTTCATTTTCCATTACAAAACAATATCATAAATCAAAAACGAATTCTTACAATGTTCTTATTCGAACTAAAGATTTTGTTGGTAAATATGCCTTATCCACAGTCACCACTTTCTGTACCTGCGAATTAAAAAAAAACATTTAATTTATAAAATGTTATGAAATTTTTTTTCATCCTTCCACACTTTATTTAAAGGCATGTCTAATTTTATTCAGCGATATCAGTCTGCAGGACAATTTTTTTAACGATGAGACCATTTTGTGTGTTGAATGGACAGCAAAATGGCTGCCCACTAAATATCACGAGAACGAATTTAAGGATATATTTTGAGCCGCAGGTGTAACCGTTTAAAAAGGTCTGAAAAGATTTTTTTATTTATGCGTACACAAATGTATACCTTTCTAATGTTGCCTAAATGTAAACACTGCCTGACAACAGAAAAACATTTTTTATACTAATATTATAAAGAGGAAAGATTTTCATATTGTTTGTAATGATTATGAAAGAAAGAAAGAAAAAAAGAAAATACATTTATTCTGTACAGCACATGAGACACAAGACAACAACAGCATTTTACACATACAAAGAGACAGAAACATTCACACAAAACAGTTACACATTAAAACAAAATACAAGTACCTACCTAGCCAATGAAAAAAGTTCTAATGTTGCCTTAATGTAAACACTGCCTGACAACAGAAAAACATTTTTTATACTAATATTATAAAGAGGAAAGATTTTCATATTGTTTGTAATGATTATGAAAGAAAGAAAGAAAAAAAGAAAATACATTTATTCTGTACATACAGCACATGAGACACAAGACAACAACAGCATTTTACACATACAAAGAGACAGAGACATTCACACAAAACAGTTACACATTAAAACAAAATACAAGTACCTAGCCAATGAAAAAAAGTCTTGTGCCTCACAGCCGCACAGAAAAGGGGTATAGCATGAATAAAGATAAACTCAAAATATAAAGAACCGATTTGAAAAATTCTTGGGAAGCTACACCACATGAGTAAATAAAATCTTCCGCGGTTTATTTTTACTCATGTGGCTACACTGTGGATAGTGCTTCCCAACGAACTTTATGCTGAACAAATACATATACACAATAAACATAGGCTACATATATTAATAAAATATGGATTCGTAACAAAAACTCGTGCGAAACTGGGACTGGGCCTGGGCGTAAGTTTTTTTTAATTTGGACTCTATAACCTGACACGGAGTTTTGCTTTGGTAGTTTTTTATTTATTTGTATAACATAATAATTCCTGGTTAGTCGTACGAATTAAAAAAAAAACGCGAAGATTTTACCTATTTGCAGTCATCTATTTAAATATGAAATGGACTCGACAGCGAGCCACCTCATTTTCACTTTACAGAAGCCTTATAAAAAACGACATTTAACAAATCTATCACTTGTTTTTATTACAGAATTGTCGTTTAATGAAATTCTTGACAAAACAGCCAGGCTAGCTGGTAATATGGGCTGTCTCTACGACCAGCAGTTTCTGCTATACCTTAATCAGTCATATATGTATGTCGCGTACGGTCATGAGTATGGACATGGACACTAAGAAAAACGAGGGTGCGCCATCTAGCGGCGTGTTGAGAAAACGTTGCTTTTGCAGAGTCGTGCGTGATACGGAAGGCGCGGGCTCGACTGAACACTTCGTTATCGGGCGCCACCGAGAGTAGTACTCGTAGTCACGGAACTGTCGCGTTTTACCTAGTGTCTAGTTTAGTTGTGTGTAACTAAGAGATCAGACTGTACCTAATTAAACTGTGTTATAACGACGATTGATAAAGACCTCGAATTAATTAAATGTTTTAATGTAGAACAAACAACAGTACACACTACATTAAAACATTTAATTAATTACAAAAGAAACAACAGTTTCTCTCATATCACGACTACCCTCGTTACGCCCTTGTGCTATCCGATATGTATATAAACATTAGCAACAAGACGTCTTTATTTCTCAAAATAATCTTTACAATCCTCAATGATAGATTTTTTCGAAGTCACGAGAATGAAACTATCAAAGTTTTAAAAAAAAATTGGCTGGTATGTAAATGTACCAACAAACTCACAGCTTTTACTAATGAATGATACTATCTTCACCTAATGTTTCTTTGAAATTTCTGCGCTAATTCCTCCCTGTAATCAGTCATCTAAACTGAGCCTCGTTATTAATGTTGGATTAAAACTGCTGGCAAACCTGGCACGGCGCCCGGTACTCGTCCATCATCCGGTATGCTTTACTTCTGTTAATGGTTCAAGTTAAAAAATACATGTTCTTAAGGCTACTTTAATAAAAAATACAATGTTTTAAGGTCATTTTTTTATACGAGATTTTTTGTCACTTTCTATTAAAAATAGGCCAAAATAGTCTGTTTTAAAATTATTTTATTAAACCATTTTTTTGGCGTTCAGAAGTTATGTACAAGGAATGAGGGGTGAAATTCCAAGATAGAAAAGAATGTGTGAAAATAGAAAGGGGCTTTTGTCAAGTGGGGGGAAAAAACAAATAAATGGAGTGCTATTACCACACAAACTACATTGAAATGACATGATGTAAAAATGATCTATTTGCTGTTAAGTGGTATACATGTAGCACGATGTCAATTTTATAAAAGTTCGCACTTTGTCATTTTAACCATGCAAATATCAATATCTTTGCAAATACGATTACACCAATGTGTAATTGGATCGGAGGCACACTCGGTTTCATTGATCAGATACCCCGACATAATTTATAAATTGCTTACCGCCTTATGTTATTCTTTTACGAGCACACAATAGATTCAAAAATACGCTTATGAAATACCACAGCAAATTATGCAGGTGGCGGTCGTAACCATATTTTATAGCTATCTTTGGAGGTCAACACTTCACACAAATGTATGTGAAACAAAAAAAAATTGTGACCCAAAAACTATAAGGTGATATAATAAACGACACGTCAGCGCCGTAAGGGGATCGCATTTGCAAGAGTTATGGGCGAAGCTTTGAAATGCGACAGTTGAAAAATTTGTCACCGAACAAATCACAATACGCAAATAGGGGATTGGAAAAGAGTATATTGTTTGTATAATACTTTTTACTCGATTTATATTATTATAGTGCGTGGACTTATTCGTGTTTATGTATATGTCTATGACATTTACAAATAACGTGGCTGTCTATTGATAATAGAATTTTCAAAATAGGTTCCGTAGATCTCGAGATACCCCTTACAAACTAACAAACTTTACCCTTCATAATCTATCTATATACATATATATACACTTCCGGACACATGAATCGAGCCACCCTACATTTTTATGTGTAATGACATAGAACATAAAAATATTCTTAAGTTAATCAAAAAGTTTTTATGCAGTTTTGATGCTGGTATATTCATAATGATTTTGAAGTGCTGTTATTCCAATTTTGAATTTATCAAATGGAAAAACGAAACAAAATCCAAATTTGTGCATTCTTTTGAAAAGAAAAGTTGATCTAAATTAACATAATTTTTTTATTTAACTCCATAATTTTGAATTCACCGTAATTGTTTTGAAATTAAGACATCGTAAAATTGTTGTTTTTTTTAATTTGAGCCATTTAAACGTTAAAATTATGGATACACCGCCTCTTCTAGCCGCGCAAGCTGTGGCGCTTCTACAGTCGGGCCGAAGTCAGCGCGATGTAGCATCACAGCTTGCTTTAAGCCGTTCTGCTGTGCAAAGGGTAAACCATCGATACCTCGACACTGGTGTATACGTGCGCCGTCCAGGAAGACCGCGATTTCGGGTAACTTCAGAAAGACAGGATCGATTTATCGCGACAACCAGTTTACGAAATCGTCACCTCACCACTGTACAGATCCAGCAGTACTGTATCCTGTACAGAACAGCTTCGAGACTTTCATGGAGTGGCTGTTTCCGCGCGAACAATTAAACAAAGACTTAAAGAACGTGGTCTGAGCCCACATAAGCCAGCCAACGGGCCGAAACTGACAAGAGCTCACCGAATGGCGCGCTTACAGTTTGCACGCGAACATTTGCATTGGACTCAACGCCAATGGAGCAAGGAACTCTTTACTGATGAGACTAAGATTATGCTTTATGGTAATGATGGAAGGAGGAAGGTCTACCGAAGGCGGGGAGAGCGCTTTTTTCAGTGTTGTATTGAAGAGAGAGTGAGTTATGGCGGGAGCTCGTGGATAGTCTGGGGAGGAATATCTGCCGATGGTAAAACTGGGCTAGAGGTTGTGACAGGACCACGTCTACCAACACTAAATGCCCGTCGATACATTAACCATTGCCTAGAGACTCATGTGATGCCATATGCTGGATTTGTAGGCCAAGGCTTCATCTTTATGCATGATAATGCAAGAGCGCACACTGCAGGAATCGTCAGGGCATACCTTCATGATGTTGGAATCACGACAATGGAATGGCCAGCAAGGAGCCCTGATATGAATCCCATCGAACGTCTATGGGACGAATTAAAGAGGCGTGTTCGAGCTCACCAACCAGCACCACAAACTTTGGAAGAGCTGAGAGTTACCATCGAGGAGGAATGGGAGAACATTCCACAACACTTCATAATGACGTTGATTAACTCCATGCCAAATCGCATGACTGCAATCATAAACGCTCTCGGAGGCAATACAAGTTACTGAATAATTTTTTTTTTCCAATAATTCCTTTTTTTTTTTCAAAAATTCAACCCGAGTCTTGTCTTTAAGAAAGGTTATACAGGACAAGTTTCACTTAAAATTGTAATTTTATCAAGTTATTGAAATTGAAATTTGGAATTAAGTGTACCTTATTAATGTAAAGTGTACCAGCTTCCAAATTGCATAAAAACTTTTTCGTTGATCATATACTTTTGTTAAGTTACCAGCAATCAAAGTTGAAACTGCTGGGTGGCTCGATTCAAGTGTCCGGAAGTGTATATAAAAGGAGAAGCTGACTGACTGACTGACTATCAACGCAGGGCCTAAACTATAAGGGTTAAAAACTTGAAATTTTGCACAGGGGTTCCTTTTATAACATAGGAGAGCACTAAGAAATAATTTTTCAAAATTCCGACGGGAAAGCGAGATATACGCAAACGAAGTTGCGCGGGTTTCGCTAGTATTAATTTAAACAAATACTTATTTAAGTTTAATCAGCTTTATTGTTTACATATCGTCTAGTTCAAACCCTGTTGTAGAATTCCTGTAGACTATATTCGTATTATTCGATTTATTTAAGCACATTAAAAAAATACATGTCCAAAAAACGTGTCCATAAAGGGAGAACCAGACATTCTTAAGTCTGTTTCAAAGACCGCATCCTCGGCAATATCACGGTGACAGAGGAGCAGCCCGCATCCTAGGAAATATCACGGCGACAGAGGAGCAGCCCGCATTCTCGGCAATATCACGGTGACAGAGGAGCAGCCCGCATTCTCGGCAATATCACGGCGACAGAGGAGCAGCCCGCATTCTCGGCAATATCACGGTGACAGAGGAGCAGCCCGCATTCTCGGCAATATCACGGTGACAGAGGAGCAGCCCGCATTCTCGGCAATATCACGGTGACAGAGGAGCATGCAGCGACGTAACTCTCTCGAGTTAGTCTCTATCTACACAGTATACTTCTCATCCGGAGGGGCGAGCCCATCAGATCCACATAATGCAAATAGCTTAGGAATACATCTTTCTTAACGACAAAATATACTTAAGTAGTATTATTTAATCATATTATCAGTTAATTTAAAGAAGAATTAAGAAAGTTATTTTATTGTCAACAATTGATAAATGTTAGTACATAACATTTAATTTAATAATATTTGCAAAATGTCAAATTGTCAGAATGAAACACGCTTAATTTAAAAATTATATTCCAATTTCAATATGTGAACAGCAATGTGAAAATCCGTTCAAATGTTCATGTTATTGTTGATGTAAATCAATAGCTTACACATGGATAATTATATTCAGATCGTACTTTTCAGTTCCGTGCTTTCAATATAACCAAAAACATACGTGTGGAGTGTTGTTGTTTTGCGACTCTGTGTGTGTCTGTGCTAGTCACCACGGGAAGAAGCACACACTGTGTCAGGGCGACTTAAGTCCCCATCACGTCAACCTTTGATTACCACATATGGTAGTTTTTAAATTGGATGTCAGTCCGGAAATGGAAACAACGGGATTTCCCGGGTAAAACGGGCGTCACCTAGTTTTAAATAAGATAATTTAAGTGTTGACATGAAGTCGTTCTCACAATTTGAACGCCTCTAATGGCAGTAAGCAATTAGAAACCATTAACATTTTTTTAAGGATGTCTATGTTATAGGCAATGTGTATAATTCAGGCATTCTATATAATACCCAGGTAATGTATAGAATGCCGGGGTCTTTCAGGAAATGTATGAAATGATATATTATACAATATTTAAACTATTTTACACTTTACCTAGGCAATGTATAGAATACCTAGGCATTGTATAGAATGCCGGTTGAATCAAAGGTAATAGAATTTTCTTATCTATGATTTAGTTAGGTAGGTACAATTTTACCGGAAATGTATGTAATCTGTCATTGTATACAATTCCTAGGAAATGTGTTATTATAAAGAGCTGAGAGAGTTACACGTTGCCTATAACATATATAATATACATAACTAAAAAGTAAAGTTGTTTTATGAATGAAGTTGTTTAAGTAAAATGACAATCATATAACGAATACCACAATATTCCAAATAAAACGTTGTCAAAATGTAAAAGCCAAATTGTTTGTCGGTTGTAAAATCACGAATTACATTACAGGAACATTCCGTGGTTTTTGAACTTCTCAAATGTTGTGGTTACACGTTTACAGTACTCGTGAATTACTTTTCAGTTTGGGCTCTCGCGGCAAAAAGGAGAGGTCTGATAAAATTTTCGAGACCACAGGCCTGAACTTGAGTTATGAATTGGTAAAAGGTCTAACTAGTGAAGCGGTTTTCGGAACAAACTTTGAAAGGATCGCAGGGAAATAGGTATGGTAATATTGAAATTGTCCGGATTCGTTCCTTTGACCTTCGCCAAGAATAGTTGTTAACAGTTCAATGGAGTTTTATTTAACTTGGTTTTTGCGGAGATGTTCTTAAATTTTTTTTGGTACGGTCGCCTACGAAAGCTGTTATAAAAATATTTCTTTATTCAAATAAAACGGACTTTTTAATAATTAGTTTTAGTTTTTAGTTATTTAATGTTAGGATAGTACCCTCTGTTTCAAATCATTGTATTTGTAATACTTAATTAAGTACATGAAAATAAAAATAAATGTTTTTTATATAATTTGTTAGCTGTTACTATTCGCAGCAAAATTAACGTAATTATTTCTGAAGAGCGTTGTATTGGGACTTCAAGGTCTCAATACGATTTGAATAATCTGTCAGGAGGTCGATCCCACTTGAGCTTCCGCCCCTCGGGAGTAATCAAAACAAATCATTAAGCAGATTTTACGCCCACAATCTCAAATTTAAGGGGATTAAAATGTAGGATAAGTTATTTTTAGTTATAAAATACTATTAAATCAGCATCGTGATTTTTTTAAGTTCTTTGTAATTTTTTGTTATATATTTATCTATTTAAACTACCAATTATTATAGGTAGACAGAGGGCGTTGTTAGAAATAATTCATGAAGATATGAAATATGTTGTAGCATACACATTACACAGTTGAGTCATTCAAAGAGAGACCCGTATCCCTACAATGGGATGATTATGGGTCGACATGAAAATGCTTTGGCGAGATGTACTCTGGCCATCGCATTCAGAAAATTACTTTTTTTTAACTAAAAAGTACATTTAGTTCTCACTTACTACAACTACTTTGCTTCATTATGCATATCTTACACTATAAAGGATATTCTACGTTGTTTTGTTAGAACTCATCGCGAATGTAAAAAAAGGTAGTTCGCGTTAACACTAGAACTCGTGTACGAATATTAAGTGGTACATTACTGGGGCGAATGCGAGCATTGTATAAATCTTTCGGTACAATAAAATATGAACCCTTTTCAAAAATAAGCCAAGGCAATTTTTCATCACGTCCCACTGTTAAATTTATTTTATTTTGTAAATCTATTTAAGAATTTATTTCACGCAATTTGTATTGAGTAATTATTTAAATGTAAAAGTTTTAATCTGTTTTAACTGCTCGTAATTAGTATTAGAGTTTTTCCAAAATTTTATTCATTTATGTGAAGATTTATCAAACTGTATCATTTATTTAGAGACTAGGCTCTCATAGGCATTTTTCGTTACAACTTAATAAACTACCACTATTTCTAAAACAAGCAAAATGATGAATGTAAAAAAATTATGAAAGATTGATGAACGAGAAAATGGCAACCAAATCAAATATCATAAAATAAATCAATCAATTCGACACTAATATTCACCTTACTTTTATGAAAAAAAAAACAACAAAATATTTCTGTCTCTATTTCAACCTTATTATTTTGTATTTCAGTCCAGTGGTTACAGGGTTTAATAAGCCCTGTACCGCCACAATAATAGTTTTATGACCTATGTGCCGCAGACCGCAGGAATGCAAAGAACAGAAACTCACTCACAATCACTGCCGTAGCGAACGTGTTAAAAATAAATCAATGTAAAAAAAGCTACAATCTGAAACAATAAGACGACCATATTTCCCACGTTTACAAAATCAGTAAGACAGAATCTTTTTAATATGCGACCTAAATGTTTTGCGGGAAACCGACGGGCATTTGTCAGATGGCTGAAAAATAAAGCAAGGTGTAAAGGGTTCTTTTCATAAACAGAGCATTTCAATGAGAAATATTTTTATTTAAAATGTTACTGGAGTTCTTTTGAAACAATAAATTCAGTATTTTTAACGTGAATAATAAATGATCATGTAAAATATTAATTGAATTCACTTCACTACACACACACACACAATAATTCACTTTAGTACATACTGGTTTATCATCAATATTGAAATGAACCGATTATCGATTTTTTTTATATTTATTCATTTATTGAAGACAAATGCGTATTAAATATTATATTACCTTTCCTCTAATGTAAAATAAATAATTTAATGTAAAATAAAGCAACTAGCGAAACCGCGCAATTTCATACATACAGCGCCATCTTATAGTTTATAAATTCAATATCAGACTTTTGACCAAATTCTACGAGAATCGCATACCTACTTTTCGGGATAAAAAGCACTATGTATGTGTTAACCCAAGGTATGAGCTTCAAGGTATACAAATATCATAAAAAACTTTTTAACTTGGCCCAGCCATTCCGCGTAAATATAAAAACATACTTAAAAAACTTTCGTCTTTATAATTTAGTGCGATTACAAACAGGTGTTGAAAGAAAATCAAACAATATTAAATGGGTGTTGTAACATTAAATGTTTAGAGTAACACCTCGGGTATTAGAACAGAAAACAATGAGGGAAATACTCAGAAATTATACTAACATAGTTTCAATTAATGTAATTAAACAGTCCCTATTCCCGGGTCTCCAGATTGTGCCTCGTATTTCGGTTAATTAAATTGAATGACCTTTGTCAATCATATTGTCTGGCATTTACTAAAGGGACCTCTCAAGGTTCTAAATATGTATCATTAGTATTTGAATACATAAACAATTTGCAGTGACATCGAGGTACAAGTTATAATACCGTTGAATACGAAGTGACGTGTCGTCGAGTGGCAGACGACATTGTTGTCCGCCTGCAGATTTTGAGAAGCCCTGAAGAGTAAATTAAAATTTAAAATCACGACATTAAGGCGTCATGACTCCACGATTACCACGACGTGTCTTTGCGACACAACGCGGCGACCCGTAGTCAATGGCACATCAATCCGACGCTTTCTTTTTCAAGCTAGGGGAGAAAAAGAGATAGCTTGAAGAGTCATTGCATAACTATAAAAACAAAAATTTGAGAGTCCTATTTTTATAATGTATCAGTTCAGTTTATAAAGGCTTGAAGGAGTACGAAATCTATTACAATATTTATAAAATTAAAACTAGATTATTAACTAACTACAAAAAATGTAGTTCTAGCAAAGGATTTTATAATTTGCAAACTCTTTAAATTTAACTTAGTGCTTTAAGTTAAACTTAAGTCACAGAGATTTTCACTAACTTACATTAACTCTTACCAATTTACATCAAAGTAAATATTCGTTATAACTAAAGTCTTACCAAAAAATATAAACCTTTAATGTCGTGTAAAAACTTAAGACGCTCAAATTATTCTTCATAAAATACATTAACTCCATTGCACTAACAAATAACATTAAGTGCAATTAAAATAAACATCCAGAGCGGGATTTAAACATAAGCGCAGTTTAAACTGTTGCGAGACGCGAACAAAACTATTTATAGAGAGAGATAAGGCGAGACATCTCTTGTTTATAGCGTACAGGAAGTCTTTAGCGTGGACTGGAGCGGGATACTCTGCGAATTACGTCATTATATGGCGCTTTAGCGTTTGTGACTCACTGACTGTTCATGTGTATGGTAAGTTTAATCCAAGCTTAATAAAAGTGTTCTAATATTTTTTTATTATATTTTCAACGTTTGTGGGAGAACTTTTTTCAGTATTTATAGGGTAGATAGGAGGAGGATTGGACGAGGTATTTATATAAACTCATTTAAGGTAAACAATTTATTTGGTCGCTTCCTTTCGTTGTTTGCCTGCGGTATCACAAAAAAATGTAAATACAACCTCTCACTTGACGGGTTTCGCACCATTATTAAACTAAGTAGGAAATAAATGTTAGATAACTTAGTACCTATGTGTTAGGTGGTAGAAGGTAACGTTCTGTTGTATCTTTTGTCACGAATATTGAACGTGTTGTCTCATTCTAATTCTCTGCAATCACATCAAATTTCTTTTTTTAATTTAACAATTACAGCACAAGATTAAAGTATCACCAACTTTAAAATGTCATGTATTTCCGCGCTTATCATTAGTGTTTAAAATTTAATGTAGTCCGAAATTAAAGGATAGATGTTCTAAGAGAGAGGAGAGATTATCTAAGAGTTAGGAGGCGTTGTTTACAGTACTCAGGAAGTCTTTAGCGCAGACATATAGGGATACAATGCGTATAACATCATTATCGAGCTCTTTAACGTTACTGATACACAGTTTTTTTATAACTTCAAACAGTTTATCTCTCTTAAATAATGAGATTTTGCCTAGATTTTTGATAGTATTGGCCAGTGTTATTCACTTCACTTTGCCTTTTGGTAAACGTAAGTAAAGTTTTTCTATTAAATGACTGTGCCTGAAAAGGGCAACTAAGTACGTTATTACCATTTTATTTTTAAGAACATTTGCACACTTTTATTCTACTAATATTATAAAGGCGAAAGTTATGTGTATGTTTGTTACTTCTCCACGCTCAAATGGCTGGGCCAATACTTATGATATTTGGTATGTAGATAACTTATACCTTGGATTAACACATAGGGTATTTTTCATCCCGAAAAATACGCGACTCCCGAAGGATTTTATTAAAAGTCTGATATAGATGACGCCACTGTGCATAAATAAATACCAACACGCAAACGAAGTTGTTGGGTTTCACTAGTTTATAATATATACTAATAACGACAAAACTATAGAAGGATGAAACCAATGCTTAAAATGATGTAAGAAACACGAGTAAAATAAGTTGATAGAAAAGCAAGATCCAAGAACTCTCAGCTCGGGCCATACTCACACTCCATCATCTATAAGTACATATAAAATTCAAAGTCCTCACTGACTTAACTATATATCAACGCACAGCCCAAATTTGGTATGTTGGTTCCTTGCGACGTCTAGGTGTGTACCTACTAAGAAAGGATTTTTCAAAATTCCCACGGGAAAGCTCAGCTCAGTAAAATACTCGAAACTTCGTTTGCGTATGACATATACTGATAATGTATAAGAAAAATTTTCTTCCATTTCAAAGGGACGTTTGGGTAACGTTTTATAGGACAAAATAGCTCCCACAAAAACGGGGGATTGTTATACGATACCGAAGGGTAAATAGTGTTCGTTACTTAGACTGTCGGTGTGTATCGTATAAAAGCAGTTGACGGTCGAAGGAAGTGGAATGATAACATACTCCGCAATGTTTGATAACGTTGTTAAGTGAATAATATGTTATACCTACCATACTATCTCGATCTATGCAAATGTACCTTCATTAACACCCAATATGTTGCGGAAAGCTTGAGCAGTGTTAATTTATACTTGCTTTCAATAAACTTTAATAAAAGAGGTAATAGGCCTTCGCATTCCGTCCACTAGCGCCGCCATTTGAACGAAAGTGGTTCGTTTTTTTCTCAATTCGTTATTTATCGAAACAGCAACATTTGAAATGTTAACAAAGCGATATAAATATATTTCATCGTCTATTCTAATGCGTAATAGAACATTATTTTACTTTTTCTTCTACGTTTACCAGCTATCACTCTCGTTCAAATGGCGGCGCTAGCGGACGGAATGCGCGCTCTTAATAAAAAAATATAATGTAGCCTGCCACTTGCGGGTAGCGTAGCTTCGATAACGGTGAAATAATTATTCATATCGGTTTGTTTATTCGTTATAAACAAAAGCACAAAAATATAAATCCGAACTCTTAAATTTTAATTTAATTAAATTATTATTATAATAAATAATAAATAAATAAATATATAGGGACAATTCATACAGATTGAGCTAGCCCCAAGGTAAGTTTGAAACTGTGTTATGGGATACTAACTCAACGATATTATATTTTATAACAAATACATATATAGATAAACATCCAAGACACGAGGCCAAACAGAAAAAGTTCGTTTTTTCATCATGACCGAGGATCGAAACCGGGACCACCTGGGTGGCGGTCTGGCGTGGTAACCATTACGCCACGGAGGTCGCCAAATTTATTAATAGTATAGATTTGTATTATTTTTGCATTTATTTACATATCTGTAAGATGGTTTCGTGTCAGACCTTTAGGGTTCAATAGTTAACAGGGAACCCCGGTCTGGGTTGTGTTTATGCCAAACTACACAAAACTTTACACACATAATTATTATTTAATGGCTGATTAGGAGTTCTATTTATTTTATGTAACACCATTTTTGAACCCACATTTTTTTCTTTCTTTCTAGCAATAATGTAGCTTTGCACAAACAGACATAATAACAATGTTAAAACATTTTTTGTTTATAAAGTAGATTACGATCACAAATATTTGCATAAGTATGCTGTTTGGTATCCATTATACAAGCTGTACCAGACGCCCTAAGAAAAGCAGAGGATAGAGAAGGTTGGAAAGCTTTGACATCAGCTACGATGGAAAAACTCCAATGTGGACACGACCTTCAGTAAAGAAGAGCACTACAAAGAAGATACAAGTAGGTTGTATTGTACCTACTACCCGTTCGCTTCAAGTTTGCCGTTACTTCGCGCCGCGCACCACACCTCAAGGCAGATCCCGATTTGCTAAGCAACTGCGGATCTGCCTTGAGGTGCGGTAGGGTGCGCGCGGCGTGAGGTAACGGCAAACTTGAGGCGAACGGATAGTATAGCCGTAGCACAGTAGGTACTTCTTCGCTGTAATTCCAAACCTAAAACACACCAAAGTCGAATGTAAGGGCATTAGCCTAATCTTGTAGAAAACTTTCCGTCATTAAGGGACAGCTTTAACTACAATTATCTTAAACGACACAAGGGTCATATTTTTAAGAGCGTCACTGTAATTTTCATTCTGTATGCATAAACTTGCATGACTAAGTGTAGTTGTGAAGACGCGCACTAAAGTACACTGCAGGAGTCAACAAATTTATGTGTAAAATAACATAAGGTTAAAGTCTTGTACGTGAATTAATTATTTAAATTTTTGTTATTAGTCTGTCATACGAAATTTTCTTTTGGCATCGGCGGGCGGTATGATTTAAATATATCGTGTTATTGATTTGTTAACTGTGAGAAAAGGAGGCTTTTGTTAAAAGAAACAATTGTATATTCCATACATTTCATCTTCAGATTTTAAGATATACATCAATTTGAAATAGTTTTTTAGTAGTTATCCACTAGTAGTGAATACTACTGTATTCACTTTCAGTAGCTCTTAAATTATTTTATTTGCGTATTCTCTATATAGTTCTTTATAATAAACCATTTTAAATTAATAATTACTTATATCAATATTCATACTTACTGTATCATTTAATTAATAATTAATACAGAATTTATATCTGTGCTCTTTGGTTTATTAATTATGTTAACAGGTGAGTAGTGTTTAATTTTAATTAAACTATTTGAATTACACATTGTACAAGTATATAAAAGAGTAGATTTTTTTTTATACCACAAAGTTGGCAAACAAGCATACGGCCCGCCTGATGGTAAGCATCACCGTAGCCTATAGACGCTTGCAATACTGGGGGTATCACTCACGCGTTGCCAACCCTCCCAACCCCCCAAGTGGACCTTTGAAGATATAAACAAATCAATATTATTTGTAAACTTCGACGATGAGAGTGCCTCTGAATAAATGCTTTTATATATCCATAACACATAGGAAGTTCGCAAATTATTGTCAAAGTGGAGGGTTGAGGAGCTCGATGGCGTCACTGTGTGTCGCACTCCAATATGAACACACAAGTTAAGCGACATCGACCCTAGCCAACGTTTTGATGGGTTTCGTTATCTCGAGCTTCTCCGTGCTTCGGAGGGCACGTTAAGCCGTCGGTCCCGGCTGTTGTCGATGGATGACAATCGTTAAGCCAAGTCGGTGGCCTTAGGGCGGTTTGAAAACACCGGCCTCTGCCAATCCGCATTGGAGCAGCGTGGCAGAGTATGCTCTTATCACCTTCGATTGAAGGGAGACCCCTATCCCAGCAGTGGGATGATTATGGGTTGATATGATTGCCAAAGTGCTAAAAACATTTTGTTTATAAACAGAAAAGTTTGTGACACTTTAACACACACGATAAAACCCGTGTCAGTTACGGTCGGTGGAAGTATTATGGAAAATAGTGTTGCCAGCTGCAGTCCTCGTAAATTGAGCCGAAAAAAAAACAAATTTAGTTAGGGAAATTGACAGTAAAAGGGACGGTACATTTTAGCAAAGTTTACATTTGATACCTTTTATGTGATAAATGTTTGTTGAGCTACATATTTGTTTGTTGTATGTGTATATGTATGTAGGTATATTCTGTTCCAATATTGTCACAAGATATTAAGTGAAATTCAAAGACGGTGCTTAAAATAGTCATACCTTATTGTGTTAACATAATGTTGTGTGCTATATCACAATAAAGTGATATTTGATGGACTGATGTTTTATCCATATCGATTTATTATTTTTAATGTAGGTTATCTTTTTGCTTTATATTGAAATAAAAGAGTATATCGTTACTAGTATTGAATTATCAAAAAAAATCATCTCTGCTGCGGATTGGCAGAGATGATTGGAGCAGCGCAGCGTGGAGACGCTCTAGTCCCCTTCGATTGAAGGGAGACCCTTATCCCTGCAGTTGGATGTTTATGGGTTGATATGATAATGATAAATAAATAAAAATATATAGAGACAATTCATACAGATTGAGCTAGCCCCAAAGTAAGTTCGAAGCTTGTGTTATGGGAAACTAACTCAACGATATTATATTTTATAACAAATACAAATATAGATAAACATCCAAGACCCGAGGCCAATCAGAAAATGTTCGTTTTTCATCATAACCCGACCGGGGATCGAACCCGGGAACTCCTGGGTGGCGGTCTGGCGTGGTAACCATTACGCCACGGAGGTCGTCACTCAATAATGGAGGTCGTCAATGATGATTCTTGTATTTAATTTTGTTAAAATCTAGTCTCAATCTTAATAGCTCTAACGCTCGTTTCATATTTTGTACGGCCAATATAGAGCTTGAGATGGATACTATACTTTCAATCATTCTTGTGTCGAACCATTGAACGGTGGAACAAGCTGCCCGACGATGTGTTCCCTGCACCACACGTGTACGACATGGGGTCCTTCAAGCGGAGCGTGAAGAGGCACCTTCAGGCCAGCATAGTAGAAGCGACGAGACACCATAAAGGATGTCTCGTCGCTCCTACTCCTGGACCCCAGTGACCTGCGACCCATTTGGCAGGCGATGGCGTCACATGCCATGTACCAAAAAAAAAAAAAAATTTTTAAACTGTGATTTTAACTGTTTCTCTTACGAGAATAGGCCCTCTGAATTAAACCAACCTATTTTATATAACTGTTGTTATGAAAATTCCTTCATTCCACAACCCGCAAAGTACCAACATCCTATCAGAGTATCTCCACTTTGAGAATAGGAGTTTGTTGATTGTTGTAGCAAGTTTGCTGAAACCGCATAGGTACCTGTTTCTTAATTAACTCTCGGTTAAACGGGTGAATGCGTTTAACGTAAGATTATTGTCTGTCTCAAAACACGGTAACTTTAGTGTAATTATACATTTAATTTTAATTAAAAGTTAAGCATTGTTTTTTTAAGGTTAGAACTAAATTAAAAACGGACATGGTTTCCGTATTCCGTGAACGGACTTAATGTAAATTGTCCATAACTCTATTATCAGTTTAAAGCTTATCATATTAATATTATAAATGAGAAAGTGAGTTTGTTTGTTTATTATTCCTTCACGGCTTGATTACGCAGACGATCATTATGAAAATTGGTATGCATGTTATCAGGGGTACAGAGCCCAACATAGGCTACTTTTTATCCCGTGAAAGTATGTCATTCCAATGGGAAAATATTTTTTCTACTATAAAGGGCGCTGTATGGGATGGGCTATCGGCCAACAGATGGCGCCACAAGTCGCGCTATGGGCTGTTTTGTCGTCAAACGAGATCTAAGATGTCATAAAATTAAACGCGAGCGAAGCCGCGGGGAAAAGCTAGTTTTTTAATAAAGACGACCAACGATAAGCCCTTCTTTTATCCTGTGAATCCTGTCCAATTGACATCTTAACAGATTTGTGGAAGGCCACGGACAATGTGATTTTAATGGCTGAACGAACATCATGGCAGTAGTGTGTGAGAATTTGATTTGAGTTATTGACACGAAAAGAAGTAGAAGAATTACAAAAAAAAACTAATTTTCGTCACTTAAAACATCTGTTACATTCGTAAAGATTCACATAAAAATGACGTTTTTAGTAAAAGCATTCTTGGGAAGTTTAACTAACTTTTTGGTTAAATTATTAAATTTCAGGCAGACGTAACCTTATCGTGATGTGGGTTCGAGCTAACTTTAAATACGATATTGGGCCGTAGATAACAGATATCACAATTTCATAGATTCGAAGTGCCCCTGAATTGGGTGACTTGATATTATTTGATTTTTATTTAACAGTAATAGGTAGGTACCTACTTTTGCTATAGAATTTTAAATATTAAGTATATTACATTAAATATAATAAAGTGTGACTGGCTCTAGATTGTATGTCTAGACTAAAAAATCATTGTTTTTTTTAATAATGTAAATAAAAGTCATAACAAACAAACTGGCCTTGAGTATATTTCTCTTCGTTGGTTGGTAATTAAAAATAATTTATTTATTTATTTATTTATATAACTTTATTGACCACAATACACAAAGTACTGATACAATTGGCGGACTTAATGCTAATTGCATTCTCTACCAGTCAACCATTGGGAGTGCAGAAATTCACGATTGCGGCTTAAATTAAACGAATAAGATATTAATAAAACAATAAATGCAAAGAAAATAAAATGAATAGATAATAAATACAATAATAAAATACATAAGTAATAAATATAATACATAATAGATACAACTTACATACAAATAATTGATGATTCTTGTATTACTTTTATAAGCAATGTATTGTAAATTAAAAGACAAATATTAAGTACTTAAATTAAGAGCACTGAAAAAATGAGCACGTACTCTTTTTTTAAAGATGAAAGAATTGTGGGAATCCCTGATAGGGCCAGGCAGCGCATTCCAGAGTCGTGAAGCATGAAGAGTGAAGGAATTAGACATAAATCCAGAATGAAAAAGAGGAGTGAAAAGTTTGAGAGAATCATTTGAGCGAAGTTGTCTGTCATGTGAGTCGCAGAGATATCGAAATTTTTCTTTGAGGTATACTGGAGAATTTGGGTTAAATAATATGGAGAAGAGTGAACATAATATCCTCTGCTGTCTGCGCTGACGAATAGGTAGCCATCCAAGTTTTGATCTAAATGACGAGATGTGGTCATATTTGCGCAGACAGAAGATGAAGCGAATGGCATTATTAATTAGTCTATCCAGTTTATTGAGAAGGTCTTCGTTAAGATCAGGATAACACACATCACAATAATCAATAAGTGGAAGTATTAGGGATCGAACTAAAGTCACCTTGGTAGCAATAGGTAGAAAATGCCTATACCGATTCAGGGAACGTAGTGAAAACGTAACTGATCGACTAACCTCAGCAATTTGCGTGGTCCAGCTTAACGTAGCGTCTATGTGCAACCCGAGATTCTTAACACTGGAGCTAAATTTTATAGTTTTGCTTTCAAACGTGAGAGGTGGAATCACAGTATAATCTATTCGAGCAGATTGGTTATGGCTACCGACGATTATTGCCTGGCACTTTATAGGGTTCACTGGTATCCCAAATGATTTGGACCAGTTGCTGATGCTACATAGATTTTTATTTAATTCGTTGACAGCACTATTTATTTTATCTATAGGTTTTTGTACATAAATTTGCAAATCATCAGCGTAGAAGTGGTAAGAACAACTGAGCGAAGAAGACAAAAGATTTATAAAAATAGAAAATAATAAAGGAGATAATATACCACCCTGCGGAACGCCAGCTGTCAGACCATTCCAATCCGACAATTCACGCCCAACACGCACAGCCTGCTGACGACCGCGAAGATATGAGGAGAACCAATCCAAAGCAGAGGGGGAAAAATTCAGATGATCAAGGATGGCAAGAAGTATATCATGGTCAACCAATAATATGTTTTCAGAGCAAATTTATAAAATTCTTCAAAAGATATGCACACACATTTTAAATAAAGTTTAATAGAAGCATTAGAATGAACATTAGGGGCGTGTGCTGAATATTTTAGACTTAATTTAAGCCTTCAAACTTTAATTTTATTTTTTAAGAAAATAGCATTCTAAATGCGTAGTCACATCTTAATAAAAGAAGGCAGATGCTTCAAAGTTTACACAGGCCCAGTATTTTTATTGAATAAAGTTTTATTTATAAAGAGAGTTATTGATTCGAGAATTCTCTTTATTTCCATGAATTACGTTGAACGAAATGTCGGATTTAAGCTGGCCTTAGTGGGAAGAGCATTTGGATTTTATATAACTAAGTAATAAAATAAATATATAAGAACAATAAATATGTAAATTTATAGAGACAAATCACACAGATTGAGCTAGCCCCAAAGTAAGTTGGAAACTTGTGTTGTGGGATACTAACTCAACGATATTATATTTTATAACAAATACATATATAGATAAGGGTGATTCTTGGAAATGCGATTATTCGGTTGATTCCACTGGCTAGTTTTTTTTTTCAAAATATAATGAAACCTGGTACTACACGTAAAAATAGGCTAAACCTGAAGTATAAATTTCGAATAGGCACTCATTTTGAACCTATAAATTCCAAGATATTAGACATTAAAAAAATCATGACCAGGGGAATCAATTAATAGTTACAGGGGAATCAAAAATCAATAACTCTGTACTTTTTTTAAAGAAATTGTTAGTTTTTACATATCAAAAATTACAAAATTAATTCTCAGTTATACATATCTAAATAAAATTAACAAATGTGAACATGTATTCTTCAATTTTCAGATATTATTATCTATTTTTGTAAACAATCGTCTGACATAGGTACATAAATATCTAATAATCTATTGGTGTCGTAATCACATTCGTGTTCCTTGAGAGCACCCCATTTGTACAACATTATTGTCATATTCCTGCAATAAAAAAAGGAATATTAGGAAAATTGCGAAATTTTAGAAATGTTTTACAAAAAAAAAGTTTAAAAAAATGTTACTTAATCCAGCTTAAGAACAACAAGGCGCCAGGCGAGGACGGAATCACAGCAGAGCTTCTGATAACGGGTGGTACACCGGTGCTTAAAGTCCTGCAGAAGCTCTTTAATTCCGTGTTGGTCGAGGGCAAAACGCTTGAGGCGTGGAACAGAAGCGTGGTGGTTCTGTTCTTTAAAAAGGGCGATAAAACCATCTTAAAGAATTATACCACATCCATACGCTGCGGCAGATTGTACAGAAGACCGAAGAGTACAATCTGCTATTATGCTTAGCGTTTGTGGACTATGAGAAAGCCTTCGATTCGATCGAGACATGGGCCGTGCTACAGTCTCTCCAGCGATGCCGCATAGACTGCAGGTATATCGAACCTTTGACGTACTTATACAAAAACGCCATCATGTCAGTCCAAGTACAGGAACAGAACACGAAAGCAATCTCATTACACAGAGGCGTGAGACAGGGAGATGTCATATCTCTGAAACTGTTCACGACCGCTCTGGAAGATGCCTTCAACTTTTGGACGAGAAAGGATGCGGCATCAACGTCAACGGCGAGTATATCACTCACCTTCGGTTTGCCGATGACATCGTGGTCGCTGGAGGACCTCAGCACCATGCTCGAAGGCCTCAATTGAGTTTCCCAACAGGTGGGTCAAAAAATGATCATGGTCAAGACGAAAATCATGTCGAATATCCATGTCGCACCCGCCCCGGTCTCAGTTGGGAGCTCGATCCTCGAAGTTGTTGACGAGTACGTATACCTTGGACAAACCATCCAATTAGGTAGGTCCATCTTCGAGAAAGAGGTCAATCGACGAATCCGACTTGGCTGGGCAGCTTTCGGGAAATTACGGCATATCTTCTCGTCCAAAATTCCTCAGTGCTTGAAACGAAGAACCTTCGAGCAATGTGTGTTGCCAGTGATGACCTATGGATCGTAAACGTGGTCGCTCACTATGAGCCTCATAAGAAGGCTATGGGTCACTCAGCGAGCCATGGAAAGAGCTATGCTCGGGGAGATCGAATCAGAAATGAGGAGATCCGTAGCAGAACCAAAATAACTGACATAGCCAAACACTGAAGTGACAGTGGGTAGATCACATAGCGCGCAGAACCGAAGGCCGATGGGGCAAAAGGGTTCTGGAATGGCGACCACGTACCGGCAAGCGCAGCGTAGGACACCCGCCTACAAGGTGGTCAGACGACTTAAGGAAAGTCGCAGGAAGCCGCTGGATGCAGGCCGCTGCCAGCAGGTCGCACTGGAGACGTTTGGGGAGGCCTAGTTGACTTCTTGTAGCTGAGATGATGATGATGAAATAATTTTTCAGTCAAAAACTTTGTCACATTTTGATTTCACTGACCTTAGAAACAGAGTAATCAATGTCAGGGAATCAAAAAATGTAGCAAAATTATCGATTGTCGCTAAATGACTGTATCTAGTACAATGACCTTTACACCCTAGGTAGTCATTAGAGTGGCGATAGTGCATAATTTTTTTTAGTCGTCTAATAAAATTAATTGATGGTAAAATTGAGGTCAAAGTAATCAACGATGTACCAAACCAAACCCAGTGGAATCAGATACTTACCTTTATATTTCTGGAATGCAGCAAGCAGCCGCGCATCTCTTCCCTCGACACTCAAAACATGACTGACGGTTAACGCTCGGGGGGTACACATTGCTTCCAAATTGTGTCACTAAGGACGTACGTACATTTTAGTGATGTACCAGTGGAATCACTGCTAAGGCCCGGACAACATTTAAAAAATTCATATAATTAAATGTACTATAAATACGTGGTTCATCTATTTTATTTATTAATTCTTATCAATTTGGGATCTAATATAAAATATTGAAATATCTATGAACTGAATGGAAAAAATGATATGGATGATATTGTGTACAAATTTGGAGTACGGACACGCCAGTGGAATCAATTTTTAACACTTCAGATATTTTTTTTACTCACTTTGTTTTATATTTTTCTTAATTATCGTAGTGACTCAGTTAGATTACAGTTTAAATTTTAATAAAAAAATTACTTCATACGCTTATTTCAATTATACGTACACTTTTTACTTCCGCACAACGAAAATCCAGGTTTTCAAGAAACACCCATAAACATCCAAGACACGAGGCCAATCAGAAAAAGTTCGTTTCTCATCATGACCCGACCGGGATTCGAACCCGGAACCTCCTGGGCGGCGGTCTAGCGTGGTAACCATTACGCCACGGAGGTCGTCAAATTAAATGCCGTATACTATTTTGTACCCATATGAAATTGATAATAGATTATCGTATTATTGGTAATATTTAAATACTATATCGTACTATCGAATGTGTCGTACTGTAACTGTCGAGAATGGAGCGCTACTAGTATTACTTAATAAAAGACGTGTGTGAAAATTAAAATAAAGACGTGTATTCCGTGTAGGCCTTCGTTGGCACGTTTTCTATTATTTTTTATTTTACATATTTTTTCAGTTCCTCGCTATACAATGAAAGGCTGTCGTACAATATGGTAATCAAATTATATTATATAAATGAATTATAATGGTTGACATTAATTTATTATGTAACAGAAATAAATTTAACCAATGAGTAATAATTTTTATCAAGAGTGTTAATGATAAAAAATTTAACAACTTTTTTATACCAAGGGCACAGCGGATAATCCGCTCAAATCGGAGCAGCCCGTCTGGGGAAGGACCTCCACTTTACAGAAGATCGAGCATTGGTCTCGGCCATGTTGTGTTCCTACGGTGAGTAAGGTCTCCAGAGCTCCACTTGGGGAGGGGGGGGGGTGGAGGAGAGTTGGCAACGCGTGAGTGATACCTTCGGTATTGCAAGGGTATTTGTGCTACGGTGATGCTTACCATCAGGCCACCTAACCTAACCTAACCACTGTGCTATAACTAAGAAGCTAAACTATATTCATGAATACTGATGGATGACTTAACCCAAAAGTGATCAGGTTTAATAGCTTGTTTTTAAAATGTAATCTCGTAAAATAAATCTTAAATTAATATTTTCAAAGTTTTAATTGTTCGAGTGTCTCTTACTCAAGTTTTGAGTATTTACATTAAAAGTTTATAAGTGAGAAGTTATGATGATGTCGATAGCCACTTAACATGATTAATTATTCGCGAGTTTTGTACCCAGAGACAGTTTATGGAGCCCTTTGTGAGACCTGACGCAACTTCAAAACTCCATAATGTTTGTGACAGATAAAATTATACTATTACAAAACTTTTTACCAAATGCAATTTGGTACAATCTTAGATTCTACTATACTTGGCACAAAAGCTCTAAACAATAGTTTGATTTACAAAATTAATTCGATATAAAATAAATGAATCGATTAAAAATCACTTTTATTGCGCTATAACACACAACAATTTATGTTACAACAATAAGGTATGACTCAAACTCAAACACAATCTTGTGTCAAGTAAATTGGAACATAATGAGGATTGGCGATATAAAAAAAAATGCAGATAAAATAAAATATTAATTTTTCTTATTATTTTTAAAACTGCAGTTTTATTTATTTATTAATGTTTCAATGTTTACTTTTATTATAATATTATGAGGATTGGCGATATACATATAAAAAAAATGCAGATAAAATAAAATATAAATTTTTCTTATTATTTTTAAAACTGCAGTTTTATTTATTTATTAATGTTTCAAATTATATATCATAACTGTAACTTTTATCATTACCATTTTAAAAATAAGTTTCTTGCCAGTTCTTCATAGCACAAATCTGCCTCTGAATTGGTGGTAGGGAAAAAATGTGACGATTAGAAAGTGCTTGTAATATGCCTATTTGAATAAAAATATTTGATTTGATTTATAATGTATCATACTAAAATTATAAATGAGAAAGTTTGTTTGTTTGTTATTCCTTCACGGCTTGACTAAGCAGCCGATCATTATGAAAATTTGTATACATATGTCCGGGGTACAGACAGTACAGAGCCTAACATAACGCTTTTTACGCGGGCGAAGCCGCGGGTAACAGCTAATTTGTTATAAAATATAGTATCCCATAATACAAGTCTCGAATTTACTTTGGGGCTAGCTCAATCTGTGTGATTTGTCCCTATATATTTATTTTATTATTATTATTATTCATAAATTAACAAATGAACGATACAAAAATAAAATATTCCTTACACGGGGAACATTAATGGTCGTTTTAGTACAAAAACTTAGTGATATAAATAGTTTTTTTAATTAGAATTTCGTAGTAAAAGTGACCAAACATTTTGACAATAGCGTACAGTGCATTTTCCGGTAATATGGGCATCGTGGGCCATTGCCTCAAAATGGCCGGCTGAGTATATCAAAGTCCGCCCGCAGGATTGTTGCGGTCGGATCGCTATTTTCATATCATTCGATAAATAGACGAATGATAGACCTCATAGATTAAATTTAGAGTCGAGTGGTCGGTTACATCACTAAATAAAAATAATAGACTATTTGGATAGATTGTGAGGAGCTTAATATGGCGTTGTGTCAACGTCAACCCTAGCCAGTGGTTGGTTGGGATTCGTCATCTCGAGCTTCTTCGTGCTTCGGAGGGCACGATAAGCCATCAGTCTTAGCTGTGTCGATGGATGAGATTCGTTCGGGCGCGTTTAGACGCACTCTCAAGTCAGTTAGTGGCGTCGGCCTGAAAACATTGGCCTCCGACAATCCTCATTGGAGCGGCGTGCTGCCCCGCACGCAGCAGCGGGGCAGAGTATGAAAGAAAGAAATAAAGAAAGAAAAAAATATATTTTTATTTGGTGCTATAAACACATTATTTAAATTTAAACAAAAAATCTTATTCTATAATAGCACCAAAATGGTGACACTCCGCATATGTCCCGCACGACGAAAATGATTCCATGCGTGACGCTAGTTTTCAGTGTCACCTTTTTGACCGAGTGAGTGAACAAAAATATTTTAGTGTGTGAGTGCCATATAAAATATTATTATATTAAAATATTAATTACTTACATAGTTGCTTACATCATGCATAATGCTCTAACCCCTTTTAAATGAACAGAGACCCGTATCAGATATACACAAGTATGTGGATAAAATAATTATACGCATTATAATATTTTTATTTGCGTGTTTTTGATTAGTCTCCAAAGTTGCTTATAATGTTTTGAACCGTAAAGTAGGATGCCCCACTTCCACCGGTTTGTCCCAAAGGGTAAATGTCTCACAGTTCGAAAAATCCACAATAAACCTTTATTTTAAACTCGCCCAATATACGAAGGATATAAAAATAGGTGTGGTTCATCCATGCGATAACAACTGCTGACAAAATGGGTGTAAGCTACGAAATATTGTCCTGTACAACTTACATCATAATATGTTTTGCGAATAAAAAGAGGACAATTTGCGTTTGTTACTATTTTTGGTAGTTTTTCTTGTTTTGTTTTTAAAATGTTTCGTTTTATATCGTTAAGGTGGATATACCTACACTAGAGCATTTAAATACTCGAACATTTTCCATGTGTAATGTACTTACTGGACTGGATGCCGTCTGCTGTTGCCGACTGCAGTCGGGTTCGAATTCATGACTGCAGCTACACGTCGCAACGACGCACGCGCGACGTGTCGTCGTGGCGACATGATGCAACTACTCGTCGGCTGTTGCTGCGTCAAGTCGGCTTCCAACTGGCACCTTTACTTTGTAACCAAGTTGCGCTGTGTAATTTTTATTATTATAATTATTTGTATAAATTAATAACATAATATTATCTCGTTCACACGTTACAATTGTGATATAAAATAACAAATTATATTTTATCTGTGTACTAAAAATTTTATCATTGTTATTCATAACGTTTCCGAGTACGCATTCATTAATTAAACCGAAACAAAACATTACAATATCGAGTTTCCAGCTTATTACGGCTCATTTCTTGTTTGAACGTTTTCGAAGCGACAGAGCGTGAGAGAGATATGGAGTGGATTGCTGATATCGTAAACAATGATTTGTGAAATAAGTACCATCCCTGTAAAATATTGTTTTATGATACCGCTTGTGTGCAGCCAACAAAGGAAATAAATAAATAAATATATGGGGACAATTCACATAGATTGAGCTAGCCCCAAAGTAAGTTCGAAACTTGTGTTTTGGGATACTAACCCAACGATATTATATTTTATAACAAATACATATTTAGATAAATATTCAAGACCCGAGGCCAATCAGAAAAAGTTCGTTTTACATCATGACCCGACCGGGATTCGAACCCGGGACCTAATGCGTGGCGGTCTGGCGTGGTAACCATTACGTCACGGAGGTCGTCAAATGGAAATGGGTATGCAGGGCCATGAAATGAGTTTTACAAATGCTAAATGGAGGGATTTATTCGACAGTCTTTTAAGTATTTATGTAACATAGTTTCATAACGACGTTTTCTGTGTTATATATAAGACAGGAAAACAAGTAAGGGTAGAAGACAGAAAGTGGATGCCTGCCGCCATCAATGAATACTTATTAAAAACAACAGAGGCGCTACCAATGCGTTGTCCGCTACATGTGTACATACAAATGTGGACCCAGCTTGAACATTGTGACTTATGAGTCGAATAGAAAGGGATTTCTCAAAATATTCTAACTACTAGCTTTTCCACGCTGCTTCGCTCGCAGTTAATTTTATGACATAGATCTCGTTTGACAACAAAACAACCCATAGCGCGACTGTGGCGCCATCTGTTGGCCGATACAGCGCCCTCTATGGTAGAAAAAATATTTTCCCATTGGAATGACATACTTTCACGGGATAAAAAGCCTATGTTGAGCTCTGTACCCCTGACAATATATATACAAATTTTCATAATTATCGGCTGATTATTTAAGCCGTGAAGGAATAACACACAAACAAACAAACTCACTTTCTCATTAATAATATTAGTAAGGAAGTAAGGAAAGGATGTATATCACTATTTTATCATTTTTTCTATAATTAAGATAATATTACAATAATGTATAAATTTTCCTTATTAAGTGATTATTCTTTCGTTGCCGACAATTAATTATTTCATTAGCAAATCGCTCTCGTATTTTGACAAGGGTACAAAAATATTGGAGAAACAATAATAATGAATTAGATCCCCTCGATGTTACATGCGCTTGACATCTTTGTGACACACATAATTTGACAGTTTACATCTATTCGTTTTGTCATAATCAATTGCATTATTGTCTTTATTTATTAGCTGTACAGTTAGGAGTACGTCGAGCTGTTCACTTACAGTACAATTTTGGCTCTTAAGACATAGAATTTAAGAATGATACGAAGCCGAAGTGTAAAGACCTGCTCTTGACTGTACAAGACAGTACAAGCTTTTTTTTTGTTTTAACTAACCTATATCTTTTATCATAGCTACACAGAACTATTTCGTTACAGAATGTATGTCACGTGTATAGATCCCGTGTATTTTGCTATCGACTATCAACAAACCTTTATTATATTATTTATTATGTTATAGAGTCTTTGGAAATGAAAAAAAAAAACCTGCCGTCCATTTATGATTGATTACTTGTGTAAAAATGAAACGGAATGCTATTCATTCATTTGTACCGTTGTAATACCTAAGACTCAAGTGTTTTTCGATAATTAAATCGCATTGGCTTGAAGCCTCGTATTTCAATGTCTAATTAATTTTGACGTAATTTTCTCATATAGCCTAAGTTCAAATTTATTTTATTTTCTGTTCTATTCTGTACATATTGTTGTCACCATCATAGTTTGTCTGTCTTTAATGTCAAGTGTCATATCAATTTATATCGGAAAGAAATGTAAAGTATTTTGATTGAAAAACATTGACTTCACTGTGATTATTTAAAATTGTTTACATAATGTTAGCTTGTAGAATAGTTTATATTATAATACTATAAGTTTATTTAATTAAAACAATAGATTGTATATGACCACATGATAGATAGATAATAGCTTTATTTAAATCTCCAATCATACACATATTGTTACAGGAAAAAATCCTAGACACAGGATACAAAATTGGGTTTACTTACACAATCTACAACATGCAACACTGCAGTAAAACAGCATGTGAAGGCATGAAGTGCTTTTAAACGCCTATCTACTAGATTTCATAAAAAAAAACTATCTTTCTATGTATATAGCATGACTTTTTCACATAAAAACCTATGTAGGCCTATCAATATTTCGGCAAAATCCCTACAGGGATCTCGCTGACATATTGCTCTAATATTTTAAGAAAAAATCCAGTAGCCATGAAGTTTCCATACGGCAATTTTAGTGGATAACGAGGCATAAAATCGACCGAACCCAGCACTGAGCGGTGACTATCCAGTCAAATGGGTTGAATGCTTAACAAATTTATGACGCGAGAGCAATTCTTGAATAAAAGATGGCCGTCTGAACATAATAGAAGATGTAAAGTGTGTACATGCTAAGTACTACCTACTGTACAGGGTAGGTATATAGTTACTTATTATATTAATAAAAGACTGCTTGGTAGTGATTTTACACGTGGTACCGTTGTGGAAACACATTGCTGCACTATTATGTAGGGTGTTAAAAATCTTTACATAATCCTACTAATAAAGGCAAAAGTTGTGTTTCTTACTTCTTCACGCTCAAATGGTTGGACCAATATTTATGATATTTGGTATGTAGGTAGCTGATACCTTGGATTAACACAGGATACTTTTTATCCCGAAAAGTACGCGATTCCCGTAGGATTTGATCAAAAGTCTGATATAGGTGGCGCAGCTGTGCTTAAATAAACACGCAAACGAAGTTGCACGGGTTTCATTACTAGTATACGATAAAGTCGCTACAGCGGCTGTCTGTTCGCCCAGATCTTTTGAACTTCTCAATAAATAAATAAATAAATATATAGGGACAATTCATACAGATTGAGCTAGCCCCAAAGTAAGTTCGAAACTTGTGTTATGGGATACTAACTCAACGATATTATATTTTATAACAAATACATATATAGATAAACATCCAAGACCCGAGGCCAATCAGAAAAAGTTCGTTTTTCATCATGACCCGACCGGGGATCGAACCCGGGACCTCCTGGGTGGCGGTCTGGCGTGGTAACCATTACGCCACGGAGGTCGTAGAATATATCGTCGGTCGTCAATAGATTTTAATGTAGTTTTCAACAATAGATAGTTGATTTTACTCAATATTATTTTTAGATTTTGAACATAACTATCATAATTGGATTCGTTATTATTTTCGATTATTGAAGTAATTACAATGGTAATAAGGGTTTCTGTCCATATACCAATTCATAAGGAGTAAAACGACTACTAGAATGAACACTAGTATTATAACAAAACATAGCAAGAGGTAAATATTTGTCCCAATCATTCTGCTCTTCAGAAATGTATTGTTTCAAATAATCCTTTAAGGTAGGTTGAATTACTTCTTTCTAAAGCACCATTCGTTTGGGGATGATATGCTGTTGAATTAATTTTTTTATGATCTGATCTGTAGTAGAAGACGGTAGTACGATGATTGTGCACTTTGGTATAGAAGCATGAAATTTCTACCATGGATAGAGTGTCCCACGGTGATCGTTTTAAGATGTGGAGGGAAGTCAGATTCTTCCTCTGTGAGTGGGGGGAGGGGGGCAAGGGGGGTGAATTCCACGTCTTGATGATTATTTTTTTACTGATCCGTTAATGTTACTAGGGCTTGTATGGTGTCGTTTTCATATAAACCGAATACAAGGAATTCATTTTTAACAATAAAAATGTATGGTCTCATACAAAAAAATTAAAAATACTGCCAAAAAGTAAAAAGTTCCGCTACGTTTTTTTTGTAAGCACGTTATTTTTACTTTCAAATCTTAATTATTATGATATTAAAAAAATACTGTGTTATAGCTTATTTAATGTAGTTTACAAATATATATAATTGTAGTATACTTTTCATACAAAAACTATTTTAAAAAAAAGAAGAACGTGCAAATTCCAGAATATGCGCGCGGTGATTCAGTGAGATGTAGGTACGCGTAGCGACAAATTTTCATAATGTACTATGGTCATTTGTTATAAATATTTATAGCAATGCTACTAGCCATTATGCGACGTGGTTTTAATGTAATCAAATGTAAGAAATGTGTTTTTATTGCTTCCACGGAAAAAAACATTTAATAATTTTGACATAGAGAAGGTTACTAATAAAACGTCAGAAATAAAAGTAAAATGATGTTTAACCAGCAGTCACCAGTACAAAAGCAAAGTGCTGTACATTTGAGTGCAGCTTTGTTACATTTGCATCTTCCAGTACACCTTTTTTTAACGCTGCACCTAATGAACTCAGCACATAAAGTTGCTACTTCAAGTAGCGTTGTCCAGACTGGCTACCATTCGTTCGAATCTTTAATCCAACCCCAGTTAGATGGTTCAGGAATATCTGGAACTTTTGTTAAAGATTGCATCCAAATGTAAGCCTGATAAGAAGCGCGTTTTATATATTGCTAGAGTGCCTTTTTTGTGGGGGGGTATGTTCTCTATGGCTCGGGATTTTTGGGTAAAGAGTTTTTTTTCTGGCTTCATTTATAGTCAGCATTTCACTAATGCGGTCATACATTAAAACCACAAATCTGCAATGAGTCGTCGCTTATTTGTTGTGGCATTGTTGTCATTTCTTCAAAGGCGCTGTTTACTTCTGGAAAAGATCGCCATGTTTCCCATGCTGTTTTTTCCCTCTACCAACAAAAGTGAACTCCGTATCACACCCTGTGAACGCATGAAAGACGGGAACGTACTCACATTGTGACAAACTCATTGACGCTACCAGGTCGTGTAGCGGAACCTTGAGCCAATACCAAATGCAACCTGTAGTTCAGATAAATATATCTTTCTGAAGAATGCCACAGCCAGTACTAATACATCTGTGTCTACGGTGCGTATTGTCACTCTGCTAAATCCTTTCTTTACTGCACCAGCTAAATGCAAAAACATTCGGGTGTCAGCTTCGTCGTGAAAACATGGGGCTATGTCACGTATATCTGAGATATTGATAAAACAGAGAACTTCGATTCAATGTGTCGCGTATATTTCTTTTTCTCCTGCCTGTAAAGAACAAGTTGATGTGATAAAAATAAAAACAATTCGGTCTTGTTCTCATTCACTGAAAGGAAACTCTTCCAGTTCTTAGGCGTCGCATGCGTGGGAAGCCACTCTTTTCCTTGTGCCTTTTTCTCGTAAAGCAGCTTTAAAGCTCAACTCAAACAACTTGCGCCGATAGCTAAATAGATAGATGTTTTCACGATGAAGCTGACTGAATGTTTTTACATTTAGCTGATGCAGTAAAGAAAGGATTTAGCAGAGTGACAATACGCACCGTCTGTAGACACAGATGTATTAGTACTGGCTGTGGCATTCTTCAGAAAGTTATCTTTATCTGAACTATGGGTTGCATTTGGCGTTGCCTCCAGTTTCCGCAAGACCTGGTAGCGTCAATGAGTTTGTCACAATGTGAGTACGTTCCCGTCTTTCATGCGTTCGCAGTAGGGTGTGATACGGAGTTCTTTGCTGGTAGAGGGAAAAAACAGCATGGGAAATATGGCGATCTTTTCCAGAAGTAAACAGCGCCTTTGAAGAAATGATGACAATGCCACAACAAATAAGCGACGACTCATTGAAAGATTTGTGGTTTTAATGTATGACCACAATAGTGAAATGCTGACTGTAAATGAAGCCAGAAAAAAACTCTTTACCCAAAAATCCTGAGCCATAGAGGACAAAAGCGGCACTTCAGCAATATATAAAACGCGCTTCCTATCAGGCTTACATTTGGATGCAATCTTTAACAAAAGTTCCAGATATTCCTGAACCATCTAACTGGGGTTGGATTAAAAATTCGAACGAATGGCAGCCAGTCTGGACAACACTATCCCCACTATCACTATGTTAATTACGTGCAGTGCAGCGTTAAAAAAAGGGTGTACTGGAAGATGCAAGGGTAACAAAGCTGCACTCAAATGTACAGCACTTTGCTTTTGTACTGGTGACTGCTGGTTAAACGTCATTTTACTTTTATTTCTGATGTTTTATTGGTAACCTTCTCTAAGTCAAAATTATTAAATGTTTTTCTCCGTGGAAGCAATAAAAACGCATTTCTTTCATTTGTTTACATTAAAACTATGTCGCCAAATGGCTAGTAGCATTGCTATAAAATATTAATAACAAATGACTATAGTACATTATGAAAATTTGTCGCTACGCGTACCTACATCTCACCTAATCACCGCGCGTATCTTCTGGAATTTGCACGTTCTTCTTTTTTTTTAAATAGTTTTTGTATGACAAGTATAATACAATTATATATATTTGTAAACTACATTAAATAAGCTTTATCACAGTATTTTTTAATATCATAATAATTAAGATTTGAAAGTAAAAATAACGTGCTAACAAAAAAAAAGTAGCGGCACTTTTCACTTTTTGGCAGTATTTTTAATTTTTTTGTACGGGACCATACATTTTTATTGTTAAAAATGAATTCCTTGTATTCGGTTTATATGAAAACGACACCATACAAGCCCTAGTAACATTAACGGATCAGTAAAAAAATAATCATCAAGACGTGGAATTCACCCCCTTTGCCCCCCTCCCCCCACTCACAGAGGAAGAATCTGACTTCCCTCCACATCTTAAAACGATCATTGTGAGACACTCTATCCATGGTAGAAATTTCATGCTTCTATACCAAAGTGCACAATAAGGCTCAAATATGGCACAACCGTCTTCTACTATAACACTAAAAAGTTTAAAAGGGATTTTACTTTTTTAAATATTCCGTCGCGGTGTCAAGATAATTTTATCTTGAACTCGAGATAAGTGTTATGAACTCAATTGTTTTTTTTAAATCAGAAAATTACGAAATTTATTTTTGTCACGGTTCTTAAGAACTGTTACAGACTATGCATAAAGTTTCTAAAACGCTAAAGTTTGGTTTTAAGTATGTATACCCTGTTTTTCTTAACTTGACCCATGTAGTAAACAATCTTAGCGTGTCTTTTTATTCAATTACCCATGCGTAAAATCGATAAATCGCCAGAATAATAAGAGTGTTGTGTTAAATGCCATTTCTAACTATATTATTATTATTTGGGTGTTAATGATAATTTTAATTGCCTATTATCGTTTAAAAGACGTGCCAAGATTGTTTACTACATTGGTCAAGTTAAGAAAAACAGGGTTTAAGTTTGTTACATATCACGCAAAAGAATAATATGCTTTAAATTTTGTACGAGGGTCATTTATAACCTGGATGAATACATAGGATAGTTTTTAGTTATCAGTCTGGTAATGGGAACAACGGAATTTTGCTTGTAAAAGCTCGGGCATCAGCCAGTCAGTAATATTACTTAACATATAGGGAAAAATTTCTTATCGCTTAAACACACAATTCACAACGATATTCTGTGAGAGGGCTGTACTTTCCCGATCAAATAAACCCATTCCATGGATGACGGTGATTACTTCACATCACGTGACCCACAATGCTCGTTTGCCAAAATCTTACATAAAAAATTCACATCCAGCACTCGGATATATTATTACATTAATATTATTTATCATGTTTTTTAAACATTCACGGCACAGTTAATAAACATTACAAATCATTGCCATAAAACTGTAAATACTTTATGTCGGTATAGCAATACCAATAATAACAGAAAACATAATGGTACTAAGTAATTGCCCTATAAAAAAGCTATAAATTCTTGGTGATTTTATTTACTAGTTTCTTATTTATTACTGATATTACTGTATACTTCAAAGTCACCTTAAAAGATGTAAAGATATCCATTAAGATTCTTAAAAGAGCCTAGCGTTCGTGAAAGTATGCCTAAGGCCATACCCAAATATTTATTTAACATTTTCTTACTGGGTCATTTCGGTTAAAAGGACCTGGTATGAACATAATTTATTAATAGAGATACCTAACATTTAAATCTAAAAGTTGTAAGGTTATTTTGTAAGTATAATTTTATTAAAAAAGCTGTTTTTTTTTAAATTTTGTTAAGGTTCGATAAATTTATTAATCATCATAATTTTTTGTGTTTATAAATAAATAATAAATTTGTTTCGTTAATGTTTATTATAAGTCAGTGTGTATAAACGAGTTATAAAAAAAATTCATACTAGCCCTACATTCTCGCGAAGTAGAGCAAAGAAAAAAATCAAATAGCAGTTCTTCGTTCTACTTCGGCTTCAATCTTCTAACTCCGTGTCTAACTTCACTTCACTTCACTTCGCTCAAATTCTCAAAAGTGTAGAGCTAGCATTGCACACAGCTCTTTGTCTATAAAAGAGCACTTTGAAAGTCACCAAAGACAATTAGGTGGCTTGTTACAAATAAGGATTAGTGGTCTTCTGTTAAGTGCTAAAGATTAAAGCAATCAAAGGTATTATAGGGCTTTCTAAATCGACTTCTGACAAATTAACTTTTGAAGGTCATATTATAGCAATAAATGTACGTTTAACCGTTTTTGGTGCTAATTCTGTTGTACATTTAGACTAAACAAATTTTGACAGGACTAAAAGTGTTGCTATCCTTGTCACTAATTGTAAACCAAGGAAGGACAACAACACCTTTGGTCCTGTTAAAATCAGTTTATCTAGTTAAATGTACAACAGAATTAGCACCAATGTGTATTTCGTTTCTCCCCAATCCCATGGAGTCAGCAATACGTCTTGTTATAATTTATAGAAATAATTGTAGCTGTTGCTACGCTGATGTAGTTTGCTACGACTCTGTGCTACGCCGTGTAGATCGCTACGTTTGGTATCTTGCTACGCCGCTTGTTAAAAACATTTTTAGTGAACGAGTCAAGTTACTTCTCTCTCTAGAAAAAAAAAACATTTGGTTCTTCAGAATTGATAGTTTATAAAGTTTAACAGTTAACAACATTAACAAATTCTGATTTAGCTGTTCAAGCTGGACTAGCATTCAGTATGAAGTAATATGTGTGATTGGAAAGAAAAAAAAACGTAATTGATATTTCAAACTATACAAAAGAAAATGAGAAGCATAATATTTTTAAGGTAAAATGCAACGATTTACCTTAACTATTCAACTTATCCTTTCAACTTACATCGAAAGTAATAAAATTGTTATTAAATTCCTCAAAATGTCATACCCATATCAAGTTTATTTCTGTTCACAAGTTCAAATATGCTATCAACAATGTGACGTCTTCGGAGACTCTGATGATAATGTTTCAGGGATTTTGCTTAGTGAGTTAACGGCTGTAGTAAAATGTACCTACGCTTGGGTAAAAATCCATTTATACCTTACGATTTTAACTTCCTTAATACAAATTCCTTCCTTAATAATTAAACGTAGGATAATGTAGTCATGTTTTAAAAACCATAGCCGCTTTCGTGTATTTTCGCACTTCCCAATGGTTGACTGGTAGAGAATGCAATTAGCATTAAGTCCGCCAATTGTATCATTACTTTGTATTGTGGTCAATAAAGTTAAATAAATAAATAAATAATGGAAGTGTTAATTATTTCTAATTATACTATTATTCTCTGACTAAATTCGTTGTGTCTTATTCAGCGGTATTGTATTCCAAATTATTTGTATAATTTTTTTTATTTGACAGATATGTTCCACTAACCGAACCCTTATATTGGCTACGACAATACAATTTTTTAAAAGAATGAATCAATTTATTTCTTTGCATAGACAAAGCTACATCTTAGATCTTATAAAGTAGGTAGGTAGGTTATATTTCGCTTGACACACAAAATACAAAATATAATACGCGGCAAAACTTGGTATCACAGTTTATAAAACCATTAAAAATCGATTGTCGTTATGCACTGAGAAATGAGTATGAGTTTCGAACTTCGTTTTACTTCTGCGCGACTCATCCGTGTTGGCTAGTATAGTTATATTTCAACCTTATGTCTGCAGTATGTAGTTAAATTTATAGTAAGAACTATTTTCTAATTGTTTTAATAAAGGTTTCGAGATTCATACCTCATTGTCCAATGTCACTGTTATTTATTCTGTCTAGAGTCTAGACACTGAGAGGGACTATGTAATCCATGAAGTTGAGACATGTTTAAGGTAAGGTTTGCCAACCGTTTTACTTTGTATTAAAAATTTAGCAACAATTTTTTGTAAAATCATAAAATTTCCGTTTTTTTTCGAGTTTTATTTGAAAGTAGTACAAATAATTTAAAGTTATATACCTTTTATAGTTTTAAAATATGTACCCTTATAAAGCCATAAGTATATTTTTTTAAACAAAATGTTAATAAATATATTAATGAAATTAAAAAGAAAAATCTGGATACTTTTTTTGTCAAAATCATTACCAGGTACTTATCATGTTTTTAAACGACAATTTTTGTATTAATAATGTTATTTTCATATACAATTTTTATTACTCTAAAATATCTGTTAGTCTAAGAGCTATGTGGAATCAAAAACCGCATATCCAGCATATTGCCTTAACCTATAATTTCTATATGCACTTCTACATGTTAGTCTCGAGTCTAGACAACTTTTATTATTATAATGCTACACACACATCCCTTATTACCCCAAATTAGATTTCTTGGCACTACCACACAATTAGACTCGGAAATATTATTTCCAGGAAATATAAATAACAGAACACAAAAATAATCAGAGGGATTTTGGGAAAGAAGTAATATACGTGGGCGTAATTCATTAATGAAATAAATACGTACACAGAATGTTCGATTCAAAAGTTAATATTATGTTAAGAGCAGTATTTTTTATGAACAATAAATAAACAATTAAAATTCATTTATTTAAGTTCACGAGTGTCCACATGCAATAATGATTATACAACAAAAATTTTGCAAACCGATCGTAATTTGATAAGAATACAAAATAGAAAAAAAGTAAAAAAAAACAAAGAGAGAAATAGTAAAAAGGTAATTAAGGTAATTAAGGATGGAAAGAGGAAGGGATGAAGAAAACTTTTAATTATGGAAAAAATGTACAAAGGTGAGATAAAAATGTGAAGGTGAAAAGTGAAGTGAATGACAGTATAATAGAAGTATGTAAGAAGTAGAAAAACCATAAAGAAAAAGGAAACATAACTATTTACAAAGAGTTCGGTTTGTAACAGTAATTGTAATTATAAATAAAAAAACAAGCAAGGTTTGTACTTGACAGTGCCACACTTCAAATCATTAGATCAAACTAAATTATAATAAGTTTGACAATATAGATCTTCTTAGTAAAGTTTCTTTTGTTAAATAGCATAATTCTGACTCTAGTTCGGGCCTTGTAAAATACAAAGAGATTTCAGTAACATTCAAACAAATACGGTTACTTTGTTAGGTGAAGGAGTGTGCAAGACATAAATGCGGTTTATTGTCTCGGCAGCGTACAGTTAAGTTGCGAAAATGTCTTTTGTAGTTGAAATATTTGTTTAAACAGTCACCTTTATATTAAATAGTTTGATATCTTTAATTGTATCAAAATTTTAATAAATAGTACCTACACTTTTTGAATAGTCAGACAAAAAAAAGAGAACTAAGAAGAAAATTTTTTATGCCAATAATGTAAGCATCGTCATGTGAATACTATTGTTAAATAAATAATTGCACAAATCCTTTCATGCACTATTTAAATCAGTTGCGCTCGAGGCCGGCGGATGAGTGCACGTGTTATCTGTTCACGGTGCCGCTAGCAACAACTGCATACGATCGTTTTATATTTACGTATTTTGCCTAGCAACGCGCAGTGCGTGCGTCGCACGCGCCGTAGGCATCTTCGCTTGTTATCATGAATCAGCGAAATAGTTTTGAGATGCTATTAAGTGACTGTAGTCAGACTGACATGGAATTAGAAAGGCCCGTACTTGTTCACACGGAGACTGAAGATTACGAATGGGACAACATAGGAACTGACTTGCAACCGGCACAAGTATCAGATATGCAGAAGGAGCGTGTAGTCGAGAAAAGGGCGAGAGTTTCTAGTGAAGAAAAAGATGATGATGAATTTATTGTGATGTCAAGCCATAAATCAAAGCGTGTAGCGAGAAGTAACTCTGACCCTAATTCAGCGGATATTAACAACAAAGACCCAAATATAAAATATGAAGTATGCATCACCAGCAAGGAAGTTTTACCTAAACAATTTGGCATGGCCAGACATTTGCGGGCAGCGAAAATTAGTGGCATACTAAACATAAAATATAAAAGTCAGTACAGAGCATTGATTTTGTTTGATAATAAAGATAACTCGAAAAAATTTATTTCGTCAACATATATATCGGAGCTTGGTTTTAGATGCCAACCGTCGCAAGATGTCACTTTGTCATTTGGAATAATAAAAAATATTGATGTAGATACTAAGGAAGAGGAAATTATAGAAGCCTTATCATGTGAACACGAAATAATTAATGTGAAAAGGCTAAACCGACTATCGGAAGGAAAATGGGTGGCCAGTGAGACAGTAAGGCTTTGCTTTAAACCTTGCCCTCGTATGTACTTATTTACGGGTGTAGGCTTAAGGTGGAGGCCTATAGGTTCCCTGTCACCCAATGTTCCGGTTGTTGGCGCTTCGGACACATTCTGCGTTTTTGCCCGATTAAAAAAGTTATATGTCCAAAGTGTGGCGCGTCCCATGAAAACTGTGAAATAACAACGTATAAATGTACCAACTGTACGGGAAATCACATGGGTCTCAGTAAGATTTGTCCTGCATACATTAAAGAAAGGGAAATAAGAAATATTATGTATTTAGATAATTGTACCTATCGTGTCGCGCTACAAAAGTTTTTGGATTTCAATAAACAAGACAGAAATGAGCCAAACTTGAACAAGACGTTCAATGAAACAATGATTCCAGGAGATTTAAGCAGTGTCCCCGTGAAAGATATGAGAACCCCATACAGAGATGCGCTTTTATCAAAACCTAGTATGAATGAAGTAATAAACTCAGATAACTGTGACGAAGAGTCTGAAGCAATCATAGCTCATAGTTCGCACACAAAACAGAAGAATAAGAAAAATAAGAATAAGAAACCAAGGAATGACGTGGAAACTGAAGCCAAAGGAACACAAGAAAACGAAACCTCAAACAAACAGGAGAAGACAGGAAAATTTAATAAATTTAAGAGATTCGTGAACAGATCGCAAGAAATAATATCCTCAGACTCGTCTTTTGAACAAAAAATTATGTCATTTATAGCTTTAGTGATCGGTGAGTTTAAACCACTTTTTAAGAATTTATTTTTTGATGGGGAATGGGTCAAGTCAATTGTTTATCACATATTTAATGGATAATAACAGTAATAAAGTTAACGCATTAAATATAATACAGTGGAATTCACAAAGTATGAGACCAAAATTAGCTGAACTAGATTGTATTTTATACCAATTTAAAATTCACTTAGCAATAATTAGCGAAACATGGCTTGAGCCAGAGTCAAACCTAAATATTAGCAGTTACTATGTACATCGTCGAGACCGAGTGGATTCATATGGAGGGGTGGCAATTATTGTACATAAGTCTGTTAAGACCGAGTTGTATCCAATCCACATGGTTAACACAGGTATCGAAATATTACATATTAAGATCCTAAATTGTAATTCGCTAGAAAATGTTTTTTCTGTTTATTGCCCCTCATCAGTGCAAACGATTCAATCTGATTGGGATAGCATTTTTAGCATATCTTCTTGTAAAACTATAATTTCTGGGGATTTTAATGGTCACCATAGTAATTGGTCGTACAAAAACGATTCTAGAGGTATCCAGTTATGGGAATCGGCATTGGAATTTGGGTACACTTCATTAAATGATGGGAGTCCTACAAGAATTAAAATGGTTAACGGAGTTTTACAAAAATCTTCACCTGATGTTACATTCTCTTCTTCAGATATAGCGCTTAATCTCAATTGGAATGTATCCAATGAAAATCTAGGAAGTGATCACCTGATCATTCAAATTAAATTAAATTTCAGTCAATCACCTCAATTTAGAAAAAAACGAAACATGAAATTAGCTAACTGGAATATATATAATGAATGTTTACAAACCGTTTTTACAAGGAAAAATATACTTAGTAATGATATTCAAAAACGATACGATTTTTTTATTAATGAAATTGATACAGCGGCAGATAAGAGCATTCCGTATTTAAAATTTAGCTGTAATCCAAATTCAAAATTTAAGCCTAAACATTTCTGGAATCCCAATTTGTCTGAAGCAGTAGCTAAACGAAGATTAGCTCTGAGTACCTTTAGAAGGAATCCCACACCCCAAAATTTACATATACTAGAAAAGTGTATCTCTGAAGCTCGGCGTCTAATTAGCTCTGCTAAAATAAAAAGCTGGCAGAAATTTTGTGACAATATTGACGAGCATACAACAGTAACTGATATGTGGAATCGTATGCGTTGGATGAGAGGCAGTATTGGTAACAGATCTGCTATTAGTAGGGAAAGGAAAGAAGAGCTACTGATCGAACTTGCCCCTGATTCTGTTCTTCCACACAAACCCACATTCTATTCGTCTAATAGTCAACTTGAGGACAAATTTTCGATGCAAGAATTAAATAGCTGTATAAAAAAACAAGATACGGCACCGGGTACTGATAACGTCACCTATTCTATGATATTTAATCTGCCCACAGTAGCGAAACAGTTTCTTCTAGATTTATTTAATGATATTTATGTAATTGGCTACGTGTCTTTTCAGTGGTGCGACATAGAAATTCTTCCTATACCAAAACCTAGCAGTGACCCTAACTTAATACCCAAGCTAAGACCTATCTCATTAATATCATGTATCTGCAAACTATTTCATAATTTGTTAACCAAAAGGTTAGAATGGTATGTAGAAAATAATAAAATATTATCTCACAAAACCTCTGGATTTAAAAAAGGTCAGTCATGTTTAGACTCCTTGACTCAATTAGTTACTCAAATTCAAATAGGGTTCTCGCGTAATATACCTACTTTAGCATGTTTCCTTGATATAAACAACGCTTATAACAAAGTGTTAATTGAAACCGTGGTCACAGGTGGTCAACTCCATATAAACTAAACGTAGTTCAACCCTAAATAATATAGATGGCGTTAAGTGTATCGATTGTAATTGAAGATTATGTAAATCCAAAATAAAGTAAAATTACGCACTGAAAACAATATTTTAATAGTTTTTATAATTTTATAATGAAATACAATCCTGAAAATAGCGAAGAATGTACTGTAAAATAGAATTGGTTAATTTTGTTTTGTAATTTATTACTAAATATTTTACTTGATGTCACAAACTCACAACAGATGTCGCTTTCTTTAAAACAAAAAGATAAAGATAGGTTTAATCAGCCACAGATAGATGGCGCTAAATTTAATTCTTGACAAGCAAATCAAATTATTATATAAAATAAAATAAAATTAAATTTAAAAAAATCTTTAAGTACCTACCTACCTATATATTTTTTCTTTTAATTTTTAATATTTGCATTGTATTAAACACTTGATTTACTAGTACTTTTCTTTTACAAAATTATCTCATACTTACCTACCTATCATTTTGCGTTTTGTTTTACAATTTGTAAGTTTTTTTATCTTTTAAAATTTCAATAATATTTTTAATTTTTCAAAGAAGACTTCTTTTTAATATAATTGTGTTAAATTCGTAAAAGTTGGTATGTATATATAAGTAGGTAAGTACCTAAGTAGTAAGCATTGAAGTATAATGTACTGACGTATTTAATTTACGGACATATTCCTGTATTATGCGTGTATGTATATTGTATATACATATATATATACAATATACATACACGCATAATAGCGTAGTCGTCCGCGGAGTGACGTAAACAAAAGCACAGTATGTATACATAATAATACATATTATAGAAAGCTTTTTAAATAATTATGTACCTACTAACAACGTCATAATCACGAGGCGCGTGCGCCGTTGCCACACGGCCACAACGTCATCATGGCGCGAAGCGCTTGCTACGCATCGTTGCCACACCGCCTGCTTCTGTCTGCGTTCGCGCGCTCGGTTTATCTCTGCGTGGAATGAATTGATGCGCGTAGCGTAGTTGCGCAACGCTCGCTGGTAGGTACAGTCACCTCCATAAATATGTAATCACTTTGATCCTGGAGAGCGAACAGTGAATCGATTTTGTCAGTTTTCACAACTTTTTCGAAGTTGCATATTTGAATTCAGACTACCCTAACTAACATTACCATACAACATATCAAAAACGCAGAACTACATCACGCTTTGCGAATTTAGCCTCGTTTTTTGTATAATTCCAACAGCCTAATGATCCTAAATAAATTTCTAATCCAATCTAAAAACAATCCAAGTCAGGTGCACGCCGTGCACGTCGAGCTTTATACTTGCAGTACCTACATTTATAGCTCTTAAAACATAGAACTTAAGAACGGCACAAAATCCAATATAAAGGTCGACGTGTTTTTTTATACCACTAAGGTGGCAAACAAGCATACGGCCGCCTGATGCCTCTTGACGGTACGTGTACATAGATACATACATCTTACTACTTTAAATTACAAAATCGTCCGAGTCGCATAAATCAAAATTTGAAAGTAGTAAACTCGGACACGAATCAGTTTTTTGTATCCGAGTTGCCCCACTTGACTATTATAATAGAGTCGGCAACGCATCCTGCAACGGAATCATGTGATACGGTATGTAACCGTTTGCCACCTTAGTGGTATAAAAAATATTTTATTTTTAATTTACTTTCGCATTTATAATATTCGTAAGGATAAGGACTACTCAGATCTGCAGACTGCGCCTGCGCGGCTTTTGTGGTGCGGCATTTTTGTTGTTATATTTTGTTTTTTACCTTGAATAAACGATTTAAAAAAAACGGGCAAGTACCTGCCGGGCCACGCACAATGCAGGGTTCCGTATTGGCTACGCATTTCCTGCTTGCAGATGAGTACAATGCCATATAGGTACTATGACATTTATACGTTTTCGTCAAAGAAATTTTACTTCATAAGTTCCTCGGCTATTACTCGGTAACTAGTAGAGCTTACATAGCCGTTATAGTTTTCCTTGTAGGCCCAAAAAAAAATATTTTTCAAAATTTTGTTCTACCACTTTGTTAGCTTGTTAATATGAGTGTAGGACCGAGGACGGACAGATGGACATGGCGAAACTATAAGGGTTCCTTGTAGTTTACTACGGAACCCTAAAAACTTATTTTTGAAATATCAAAAGTAGGTATTTACCTACATATAACTATTTGAAAAACGGCACGGCAATATTAGCTAAAGATTCAATCTACAAGCCGAATACGACGCGACGCGACGACGATGACGAGCAACGGCGCGATGCGGCGGCGGCGGCGCCGCGCCGCGGCGGTACGTACTGTGCGGGCACGCCAGAAGCCGTTCGCGCGGTTGCCTCCGTCGTGCGCCCTAAAGCGCCTCCGTCGCGCGCCCTAAAGCGCCTCCCTCGCCGCCGAAACGCATTTCATTCACCTTAATTTGCACTCGGTGTTCTAAGTAGGTAGATACATTATGGGTTAAATAGATAGGCAAAAAGCAGAAATAAAAACATTGTAAACGACAATAATAAAATTGACCATCAAGTAGATACTATATACTACCTATTTACACTAACTTTTTAAAAATATGGCAGTGCCCGTAATTAGGTAAGTACCTATACTTAGGTACTTTCTACTTATCGTAAATATGAATTTACCTGATGCGTGCAAGATGTACGATTACAAATGTGTAATTTAAGACGACCTCCGTGGCGTAATGGTTACCACGCCAGACCGCCACCCAGGAGGTCCCGGGTTCGATCCCCTGTCGGGTCATGATGAAAAACGAACTTTTTCGAATTTTATTATTTAAGTAATAAGTAAGTACATACCTATAATCTAATTTTGAAAAAAAAACGGATTAGTGCTCTGATTATTTTACGCCACTACTGCCATCTATTGGTTCGACTGTAAGCGCAAAAGCATTTTAGTTGTCTGTGATGTTTTTTTCGGGCGACCTCTAGTTTTCCATTTTGGTACTAAAAATTGCCCGAGCAATAAGCGCACTTAGAACGGCTACGTTTAATGTATGGAGTGAGCTATCTGTACTGTTAAGTATTATAATATCTGTGCCGTGGTTATGACTTTGGATGAAATCGGATCTGGACCTCAAATTTGTAACTATCTATGGGCATTCTTAAGTAGAAGAAGACTCTTTATTAGAGACAATGTAAGTGACAATCAATCCCTGTCTAGGTTGACAATTAGAGGCTTGGCGCAAGGAGACCCGTTGTCACCATTATTGTTTAATGTAGTAACACACAAAATTTGTCAAAAAATTAATTCAGTCACCATTCTGCAATATGCCGACGACTTTGCATTGTATGTTACAAATAAGGATTTAATCCGCAGTACTCAAATCGTCCAAGATGCCTTGAACTCTATGATCCTCCTTCTAAACAATATGGGTTTATAGCTATCTTGTGATAAGTCCAAAATCTGCTTATTTACCAGAGGTTTTAGAAAACAAACTGTAAATTTAGTCATAAATGATCGTCGTTTAGAATTGGTAGATAACATCAAATACTTGGGCATGTGGCTGGATAGATCCTTGCGTTGGAGTAAACACATTAATGAAATCTCCCAAAAGACTCAAAAATTCATCAACATCTTTAAAATATTAGCGGGGTCGTCTTGGGGTATACACCCGAAACATTTGCGTAGATTGTTTATAGCTATCATTAGGAGTAGGTTTGACTATGGTTGTTTTTTATATGATAATACTGCTAACTGTCATTCTTACAAGCTGGATAAAATACAGAATCAGGCGCTTCGTGTGATTGGCGGTTTCATTCGAACAACTCCAATTCATTGTATGGAGTGTGAGCTCGGTCTTCCCCCTCTATTTGCTAGACGAAAATACTTGGCTTTCAAGTATTGCTTAAAGGTACAATCGTACACAGATCATCCGATACTGCTTCTATTACAAGAACTGATATCTCTGTGTTCTGACAGATACTGGGAACCAAAAAAGAAACCTCTTCTAGCCTTAGCATATAGAAATACTAAAGAAGAAAGTGTATTTAACAGCAATCCATTACAAATGTTTACTCTTTCTACTTGGGTCACAAATATAATTGATATCAAGAAAGTTATTGTAACGGAACTAGATTCAGTAAAAACATCAAAAAAATACTGTGAAATGAATAATTTAAGATGTAATGTTTTGCAAGAAATCAAAAATAAATATCATAGTTTTCGTAATATTTTCACAGACGGATCAAAAAGTAACAATTCTTCTGGAGCTGCGTTTTATGATCAGTTTACCAAACTAAATGGTTGTTATAAAATTAATTCAACATTATCTATTATGACTATGGAACTCTTTGCAATCTCCGAGGCATTAAAATACACTGGGCGTCAAAAATAAGTAGTACAGTTTTAAAATTGCAATTACTCTTAAACTATAGAAGTTAGAGTTTTGAAATAAAAGTCATTTTATAGCAAATTTAACAAAGTTTTCTAAAAATAATATTTTATTTAGTATTAGTAAAGTTTTACACTGAAAATTAAGAAAAAACTAAAAAGCTAACCATTTTGAAGTAACTATCAAGAACTTAATTTTTACGTTTTGGGCCTTGTTCCCACTTTAGTAACTTGTGTTGCCGCCTCGGGCTCTGATGACATCTTGGAACCGGTTTGGCATGCTGAACACTAAGTTACGGAGGCGGTGTTGGGGAATATTCACCCATTCTTCTATCAGGGCCTGTTTTAGGCTCTGCCCGGGTGGCGGGGGGTGGTCTGCGTCTTCTGACTAGCCTCCCAAGCTCATCCCAAGTGTGTTCAATAGGGTTAAGATCTGGGCTTCTTGATGGCCAAGCCATCAAGCTGATGCCAACCTCCTGAATGTACTCTTGTACGAGGTGAGCGGTGTGTGGCCGGGCGTTATTATGCATTAGAATCGCTCCATCACCCATATTTACTAAATATGGCCCTGCATACTCGATAAGGATCTCTAATGCATATCTTTCACCAGTCAGAGTGCCATTTTCTATGACCACTAGCTCTGTGCGACCCTCTGAAGAGGTGCCAGCCCATACGTGTACAGAGCCCCCGCCGTATTGAACTCTTTCCGAGATGCAACCTTGAATGTATCGGTCACCAGGTCGCCTGTATACTCTCCGCGTTCCATCGGAAGTGAATAAAGAAAACCGAGACTCATCTGTGAACAAAACTCTTGTCCATTCTTCTTCGCCCCATTGTACGTGTTGACGGGCGTAGCGTAGTCTTGCTACTCGATGCCCTGTCTCAAGTTTGGGGCCATTTGCTGGCCTGTACGACTTCAGGTTGGCTTCAGCAAGTCTTCTCCTCACTGTACTCTCACTAACGTAGTCTCTTCGGGTCTGAAGAAGCTGTTGCTGGACCTTAACTGCATTAAGGTGACGATTTCTTAACACAGTAGAGACAATTAAGCGGTCTTTCAGGTACTAGTGCACCTGGGTCTGCCATTACTTGGTCTCCTTAGATGGTTTCCAGTCTCTTAGTACCTTCGCTTTACTTGCTGCATCGTTCTTAGAGTTACACCCACCGTTCTTGCAGTATGACGCATACTGATGCCTACTTCGAGAAAAGTTATGATTCTTGCACATTCTTCTGGTGAAAGAGGCATGATTAGTGAAGTTTACTCGCTGAAGACACATTTGCTTTTGAATTGCAATTGATTTATCAGCAATAAAGAAAACAATAAAAAACAAAAGTACAAGCCAACAGTTTAAAAAAGAGTGTTTTTGTTTATTAAGTTTTTTTTTCAGTCAATCTTAAAAAATGATATTATGCATAACGTTTTTATTAAATGAAATGAAATTGTCTTTTAACTTTTTTTTATTTCAAAGGTCTAGCTTCTGTAGTTTAGGAGATATTGCAATTTTAAAACTGTACTACTTACTTTTGACGCCCAGTGTATATTAAAAACTCAAACCTAGCCAAGGTGGTAATCTTCTCAGACAGCAAAAGTGGTTTACAGCATTTGGTTCGATGTGCTCTTGGTAAAGGAGGCATTTCGATAGCATATGATATACTTAAGCAAATCGCTGAACTTAGAAATACCGAGATCAAATTGCAGTGGATTCCAAGTCACATAGGAATCCGGGGTAATGAGGAGGTTGATCGGTTAGCCAAAGTAGCAGCGTCACAGGGTACGTATATTGACATAATATCGCCTAGTTATACTGAACACCTACTCAAATACAAACTGGAGTGCTTTTCAGTTTGGAAGACGTACTATGATCAAAGATCAAGGGAAAAAGGCATATGGTACCGGACACTACAGTGTGAACCTCCTCATATACCCTGGTTCATCAATTGTGACCTGAGTAGAAAACACATAGTTATTGCTCATAGACTTCGTACCGGACACATCCCACGAAACAAATTTGGTTATCTCATGAAAAGAGTAAACTCACCCAATTGTGATACTTGTGGGGTAGTAGATGACGTTTACCATTTACTCGTGGAATGTACCAGGTACGAGGAACAAAGAGAGATACTATTTAATAATTTAAATATTAACTTATTGGACATAGGAGTATTACAATCCATATTATCGGATCGTTTGTCATCTAAAGCTATACTGATATTTATGTTTGTCGATATTTATTTATGAAGAATTTGTCTGAAGGTCACGATGGGGTTGGCATGGTCGCATGTGCGTACCAAAACTCCTAATTAAATACAGAATAAAAAAAAATAAAAAAAAACTATTTAAATAAAAATAAGGATGGTTATTATAGGTCGTGGTACGGCCCCTGCTCACCTGACTGACCACTCGGCTTGGCGACGTCCAGTTAAGAAAGAGGCAACTGGTATTTGCTGGTGAGACATGGAAGTTTCTTCATGTTGCTCGTCTTCCTGCATTTCTTATTTAAATAATTCCTTTCGCATTTTCATACATTGCATATATAATTGTGTAAAAATTTATTTAAAAATATAGTTTTTGCACTATTGACAAAAGTAATAGTATCTCCTATTCAGCCGTCGAAACCTTTTAAGGTAATAAATTTTATAAATTCACTGAATGTAATGACCCTTACAATATATTGATACAATGAAAACGTTTCATCGATACCTTTTATAAAATTTTCATTACAGGAAGGGATCATTTCGAAGTTCATTTACCTTTTTATTAAGGTGAAGTCATTGACCTTTCAAATCCACGATTATCGAAATCGGTTCGTTTAATATGATTTATTACTTAATCTCGTGTAACGTAATGAATGTTAATTCAAATGTGTATTTTTATTTTACTTTATCACTGTTTCTTTAACTTGAATTGATTGATAGTAAATATAAGTACAATTTTATTAAATAATAGCTTCTTCGATTAAGTTCTCAAAAGGTACAGAGTAAAAGTGCACTGCAATCCACAAATCTGTTAAGTTACAGTTAGTTGGACAACCCTGACAGAATAGCAGATGGTCCATTGTTTGTAAAGCAACAATAATAACTAATAAAATATTTAGCGCCCCTAGTAATAAAGTAGAAACTTATAGATTAAAACCAAAAATGTAAATTCATCCGAGTGAAGTCGCAGGCAGGTAAACACATCTATCATTGATGCAAAGAAAAAGATTATACTTAATAAGTCAAACTGATCCACAAAACGCCGTTGGGCGCCACTAACATAGTTTATATTAATGGCGCCCAACATGTGATTCAAGTAGCGGAACCAAAATCCATTCCGTACATGGTCAGGGGCGATTGATCACATCAAATAATACTCTTAATTATTCATTGTCCTCTGATAAAAAACGCAACACTATTTTTTATGGCACTCCGGATTTTCATACTTGTATAATATTTTTTTGAAAAATATCCGAAAAATGAAATGGAGAAAAATGGCATTTAACCAGTTTTCTTTCGCCATTCCTTTTACCACTGTGGTGGTCATTATGCTTTGTTTCCGAAATGATTGTAGTTTATAGAATAGCTTATATAAAGTCGTATAGTTTATATAATTGGAAATGGAATTAATTATTTAATGTTAAAAAAAAAAAAAATTCAAAGCTTTTATTCAGAGAATAGGTTTTCACAAACACGTTCTCTTGTCAGAGTATACAGTAATAAATGATTTGTATAAATTAATCTACTCTATATACTACTACCATTTCGGAAACAAAAGCAAAATGACCACTGGTAAAAAGAAATGGCGAAAGAAAACCAGTTACGGCCTTTTTTGTCATTTAAAAATATATCGTAATTTTCTTTTTTCTTTTCTTTTTCAACATAGAATTTAAAACTAGGTACATACATACATTACGTACGCGGAATGTCAATAAATAGTGCCATTAATTTGTCTCAACATAAAATTAAATCTAAAATATAAAATGCTAAATCGGTGTTAAAGATAGGTAAAGTTAAAAACATACAACAGAAAGTGTTTGTGAAGACCAAGTCACAAAATAAAATATTTGATACCTTAAAAAGAAAAATTGTGATAATTAATGCTTAAAAAAAGTTCGTAGCTTTTAGTGCTTCACATAAACAAAATCTCTAACGCCCATTTTCATTTACAATGCCTCCAAAATAGATGTAATTGATATAACTTACGGTCTGTTTAAGTGCAGGTGTTATATATTGCCAAATTCTTAAAGGCGAGAGCCAAAATATTTTAATTAACATAATTATTTAACACTGCTACAAGATAAAGTAACTTTAACAAAAGGCTAACGTGCCGTTCTCTCTACATCTGTATCTTTTTGTTACATATTTTGGTTTTGAATACAGGAACACGGTTATCTGGCGGATTGCATATCTGTTTAAAAGTAAACCAGGTTTTTATCTTTTACTTTAGATTTCAGTTTATATTTTTAGTTTTTTAACGCTCTTACTGGCCGTAAATATAATTTTATTATTGTCTTTCTACATGGTATTTGGTCACTTAGTAATGATAAAAAACTTATTATATTTTTAATTAGACCCGCGGAGATTTTTATACAAATATCATTAGAGTTGTTATGTTAATTTTAAAGTGACGTCCGATATTTCAAGTATGTGTCGAAACTTTGTATCGTATAGATTCTTGAAAGACTCCAATAACTAACACTAAAGAACGTTTTATGGGTACGAAATGGAAAAGTAACATTTCCGTGTTAGTACACTCAACAAAAGTCCTCGGGGTTTCTCCTGTACATACAACTTTTCTATTCTAGATATATGTTCCAATCGAACATAACAGTTTTACAAGCGATACTCTATGACAAATTCGATCGACCTTACCATCAAGCAATACTAACCTTTATTTACACCAACACGAACCTAAAACAATATTGTCGTAACCTATCCGAGCAGTAACAAATAATGTATGCGATATCTACTTTATTTTATCGCCCAGCTCCTGTACATAAGGTTGAATATTCTCTGCACATATTTTAGAATCTACCACACGTAGTAAGCAAACCGCAAGGATATATTGCTACGATTTCTTACAATTTATTGCTGTGGGTGAGAAAAAAAGAAGGAACGATTTCAAATGTTATCTTTGAGTATCTTTACGGTTCATGCTTAGTGTATTTTCACTTGAATGTTGGAAATTTTACGGGTACGTACATACGCCATACATGATTGCGTCTGATGAATTGATATTACGAATCTGACAAAATATATTTGCTTCATTGTGTATGGTTAAATGATTCTAATTGCGATATAAGTGCCTTAATGGGGCATAGGCACGTGTATAGGAGAAGCAGAATCATGGTTTATTATCATCATCATATCAACCCATAATCATCCCACTACTGCCGGGATATGGGTTTCCCTTTAATCTAAGGGTATTAGAGCGTACTCTGCCACACTGCTATTCGGATTGGCGGAGCCCAATGTTTTCAACTGTCGAGGGTCGAGGGTTGCTTGACATGCGTGTTAATTTAAAGTGCAAAATACAGCGACGCCATCAAGCTCCTTCAATCGTGCTTTATGCTTAAAGGGCGGAGCACACCGCATGCAGCGCAGCACAGCGCGTTGCAGATTATGGCGTTGTAATCTATGCAATATTATGAGAAAGGACACACCAAACGCACGACGCGTAGCTGCGCAGCGCTGTACAGCATCGTGCGTTTGGTGTGTCCTTTGTGCTCCGCCCTTCTTATACCTATTATTAGCATAATTTTTTTTATTGTCAATTCACTGCAAACGTATTAATATCCTTGTCTTTACAGGCATTGATTTCTAAAATATACATTTAATTATCGTTTGGGAAAGCTTAATTATCTATTCATCAATGTTATTTCTACCTTTATCGATTGAGGTAATCTTACGTAAAATTCTGTATAACCACTTTTATACTCAAATTACAAACCTCAAATCCTTATCCCGGGCGAAGTTCAAAGGTGAAACAAAGGATAACCTGCACACGAAATGCCTAATAAAATAGAGAGTAAAGTTCGCTAGGCAAATTGGTTTACAACACAGGTAATTTAAATTGACATCAAAGTAAAACGCATACATTTACCTTACTCATGTGTCTAAAAAGGGTCGTGGGAAACACTAATGTCAGGTATATGAACCTTAAAAACGTTTTAATTACAATCACTAAGATTTTATACCGTGGTGTTGAATAAATGTAATTGATAGCTAGGAAACTATTACTGATCGACTGGTCCTTGATTCAAATTATTTATGTTTTCGATAGCCCTGTAGAGCGTCGGAACTTCACGCGGACGAAGTCGCTGGCAAAAAAGCAAGTTATGTATAATTTTATTTATTGTTCGATTAAAATCTGTATAGTTAAATCCTAAGTCTTGACAGACTTGCGCGCAATCCGAACTGTTGTTCTTATGGAAGTTTCATTAAACGTTTAATCATCAAATACTTTGGACACATGGTTCGAAACCAGAACTCCATGGAACGAGTCGTTGTCCAGGGACAAGTGGAAGTAAAGCGGCCCAGAGGTCGATCGCCTACGCGTTAGACAGATTCAATAAAAGCTGCCACACAAAATACCAGTATAGCCCTACAGTCCGGTGTCTCAGAAAAGGGTGTTAGTACACCCGAACTGAACTTTTCAATTAATAAAAAAAAACAGTATAGCCCAGTGTTCCCGAAACGCTGAAGACCGCAAAGACACCATCATGAAACCACGACCACTCTGACAAGAGTGAACGGCTGAGGAGGAGGAGGATTTAGTTAAAAGCTGTTATTTTTATTTACAATCTGTTTTAATAATTTCATTTAAATGGATGGTTATAATGTGAACAACATGTTCAAATCTGCAAAGATAAATACAAGAGTAACGCATTTCAAACATTATTCTTTTTCTTGGTGGCCAATCTACGCTCATGAAGCATGGCACGCACTCAATCAACTAGGTACATTCAGCATCTTAATTATCATGACTTTTAACTTTATATAAATAAAAACAAAATTTACATAACATTCTAATTGAAATGAAATGAAGTGCAAATTTTATTTTTATTTTTAATAATGTTTAATTAATTCCAGGTTCGTCTAGACTATATTCTTGGAGACACTTTATAGAGATTTTGTATTTTTTTATTTCTTTTATTTAGAATTCACTAATTTCATTTTGGCAATAGTAATTTAAAAATACAATGTTTTAAGTTTCAAATATTGAATACATTTATGTTCTTTGTCGACTGAAATCTTACTGAAATATTGGTTGCTACTTGCTTAAGGCTCATTTGTGTGACTGCAGTAGTATCTACGTCAACCAAATGCCGTTCGTCAATAGCCGTGTCCACACAGACCGAGCACGGCTCGCGAGCCAAATGATCGGTGTGTGTGGAATTCAGTGTGGACTTCCACAAGGAACTTACCTTGGAGGCAAATTTGAGAATCGACAAAAATCGAAATTGCTCACGGTTGAGTGGCTCTTGGCCGAAGCAACGTGCACCAGAGTCTGCCCGAGAGGCATGTCCACACCGAGCATTCGGCTCACGAGCCGTGCTCGGTCTGTGTGGTGTGGACACGGCTAATGAGTCTTTATTGGTAGCGCTTTGTGAATTATTTCTTTTTGTTGCATCAAATCTATAGGTTCGACCGACTTGTGCATAGTCGAGAGGATTATGCCGGACACACTCATAGAGTGTACTTAATCAGAACTGAAGAGATCGCTTAGCTATAAGACCGCCTATTGTACCATGTGTTTACTAAGTTTAATGTAAAATTGATTTGTTTTGGTGCAATATCGGTAACCATGCTTGTTTGACTGTTATAAAAAACCCCTCTACCTTCATAATATTATTATCTTGCGCAAATTATTAAGACGGAAAACACAGAACACCGTGAGCGTTATCTGTCACACGTTACTTTTGAGTTCATATCTCGTTACTAAGTTAGCACAATTCGACCTTTTTGTTCCAACCCCGTATTCTGTTCCCTTTGTTTTCCTTCTGACAAAAGACGCACCTTTGAAAAGGAAATCCAGCGAGCGTGTTATGTAAATTAGAAACAGAACAGACTCTTCTACGCTTGAACGCGTATTGGTATGCTATAGGGTAGTTGGCGGTTGATTAAACATGATTAATAATTTATTGTGTTTTCTTTATAGATTTATCTAAAAGATCACACTAAATTGCGAGTAAGTATAATCTAAATTAAAATAGGATACCTTTCATTTCGAAAAAAATGTTGTTCTAAATGTGGGAGTGCGGTGCAGAACAGCAATGAATGTCAAGTGGAGGATGTAAGACAATGGATCACATTCATGCATAAGCAGCTGAAGGAGAAGGTCAGAAAGTATAACATGCCCTTGTATTTCGCCTTTGTCGACTGCGAGAAGGCGTTCGACAACTTAAAACGAGAAGAAATTATTCGATTCGACCGATACGTTAGTGGAAAGGAACATATTCAGAAGAAGATAGTTACTTGAGCTGCTTTATGCGTCTGGCTTTTTAGCTTGAATGTTCATTTGGTTCAATTTATACAACAAAGCGATCAAGCTCGTCCATAAAAACATTCTTCACAGAAAAAAATCACTTCGTCCCCGTGAATACATACCATTTTGCGCTCCATGTGTGCATAACAAAGTATTCGGTTTTATTGCTATAATATACGCGAGTACTCAATCCCGACTGAACTGTGGGGCTTAATGAAATTTTTTGATTACAACCTCTATTTACACACATCACACAATAAATCCTCTTTGCGGAATCTAGATAGAATTTAATCAGAACCTCAGAACGTCGTTCAGACAGATAAGGTGGCTGCTAAAAGAATTTTGTACAAATATGTCTTTATTTGAGTTATTTGATGTTACGTCGTGTAATATCTCATTTTAGGAAACTTATGAGTTTTTTTTTTGTAGATGTGATACACAACTTTTGTGAGTACAAATTCAATTTGTAACCATATTACTGTCAAACGCCCACGATATACTTGTACGGTACTTTTTCATAAATAGGTATGATTATCCTTTTTTGTATTATTAACAATTAACTATGACTAAAGAAAGAAAAATTTTTTAGGCGATACCCAGCAGAAATTCCACATTATTATTATTATTATTAGACTAAAATAACCCACACATTTTAGGCTAATAATATCTCTGGCGCCTGCAAAAAGTAACGATAGTGCCCATAGTCGTCTCCACAACAACAGTGATACCGAAACAATTACACGCATCATTACAGACACTGCACTTACCACCTAACACCTACAATCTCATACAAAAAGCAAATAGTACTGAACACATGCCGTATAGTTAGAAAATTTCTACAAACAGACAGACAGACAGACGACCGTAATAACCCACTCACACAAGCAACCTCATACATCAATAATACCAGTTCAGTATGAACAAAAGTGATAAATCCTTTGGTGCACGCTTGACTTTGGCCCGTGTTCATTAATTTACGGGCAATAAGCCGAGAAACACAAAAATGTATTTAAAAAAATAATAATGCGGAATTTCACCCACATTTATATTTAAGTAATTCAGTTAATACATCATACCTTTAACCCTCTGCGAATTGAAAAACAAGCCAAACGTAAACGTATTCAGGGCGCACACAAAGAATAACGTGCAGAGAAATTTATATAGAACCCAATCTATTATGATAAGTGATCAATTGTCCCAACAGAATTTAGGTTGCCTATCGGAAATCCACTCATCTCAGTTCTGGTTTTCGCTAACAATAACCTATCTGAACGCGTTGAATATATTATAAAATATAGCGAAGATAAAGTCCATTGGGCTTACAGCTAATGCCTCACGTAACCCTCTCCGCCCCTTCAGATCATAAATACCGCGAAGTCCTGATAAGCCAGCTAAAAGAAAAAGCAAGTTTTTGCCTAAAACGCGGAGAGGAAAGTTAAGGGTAGTTTCAGCTGTGGAATTCTGTCCACCCCATTGTTTGAAAGTTGATAGGACCTCTAATTTTCTTTTGTCTTGGAAAAACAACTGAAAATCGGAGTTAATGCTTGTATTTTGATGCTTTGTATTACTTTAACTAATAAGACTAAAATGTTTTGATAAAGCCCGACAAAGGGGTAAATTGTCAAATTATTTTAATTTTTTAAAATAACATTTCGTATTTTTTAAACAACTCTCAACCAGTTTCTGAAACGCATTTTTAAAGTTAATGACACATTAAATTATAGCTGACACTAAATAAATATATAGGGACACACCACACAGATTGTCTAGCCCCAAAGTAAGTTCAAAACTTGTGTTATGGGATACTAACTCAACGATACTATGTTTTATAACAAACACAATACGAGTACTATAGATAAACATCCAATCAGAGAAAGTTCGTTTTTCATCATGACCTGACCGGGATTCGAACCCGGGACCTCCTGGGTGGCGGTCTGGCGTGGTAACAATTACGCCACGGATGTCGTGTCAAACAAAAGAAAAAAAGTTTTTTTTTATACCACAAAGGTGGCAAGCAAGCGTACGGCCCGCCTGTTGGTAAGCATCACCGTACCCTATAGACGCTTGCAATACCGGGGGTATCACTCGCGCGTTGTCAATCCTCCCAAACCCCCCCCCCCCCCCCCCCCCCCCCCCCCCCAGTGGAGCTCTGGAGACCTTACTCACCGCAGGAACACAACATGGCCGAGACATGCTATTTGGCTATCTTCCGTAAGGTGGAGGTCCTTCCCCAGACGGGCTGCTCTGATTTGAGCGGATTATCCGCTGTGCCTACCTCTCTTAAAGGTATATAGCTTGAGACTTAATGTGGAATTACAATGTATTTCAGAAACTGGCTGTCTGTCTCATAAATCCCTGTTCATAAACAAAATACGTTTCCGAAACGGTATGTCTCTTAAATCTCTTTTCATAATAGTAAAGTAACATTTTATTTCTCGCTTTTAAAATTGTATGAACTTTTCATTTGTTTTGAATCGGGTATTATTTTTTAAATCTAATTAAATTAACACAGCTCTTTTGTTTTATATGGAAATCATTACACTTGCTGTATCACAAAGTTTTCCAGGAAAACGCTTCAAAGTAACCTTTTTTTTATTAATAAAGTTGTAAATTCAATTTGTATTTTTAAACAAAATTAAACTACAAAAATTAAAAGGCATGAAAGCGTCCCTCCCGTCTAATTTGTAAAAGTCAATTACTTTTTAGTCGAAATTTTGTCCGATACAATCAAGATACAATTAACTTTATTTTGTATTGAGTAATATATTTGACAGCCTTTGATTTTGACAGCCCGATAGTTCGTTTTTCATCATGACCCGACCGGGATTCGAACCCGGGACCTCCTGTACATGAATTTCTAGCTCCTGAAGTATCTAATATCATTAACAGCCCGCCAGAAAAATATCAACGCATATATGTAAAGTAATTTATAACAAAGAACATGAAAAATCGACTTTTACTCAATAGTTTTATCGTCAGCATTAGTAGTTATGCGAGATGCAAGCAGTCAGATTAACCTACATTCGTTTAAGGTCGTTAATGGCTAAGCGGTGCTAATTATCTCCAATGAATAGGACCCCAGATTCAGCTTATACGAACATTCACAGATCCTGGCCGATTTTACTTCATTACAATGAAATTTGTCTTATTTCGAGAAGGAAATATACTTCACTTTTATAAACTTGCTCGTAGCCTAGAGCGATGGCATCGCAGTTAACGAACCATCTTACTTGGCTTGGGATCAGATCCTGGCATAGGTATGTCTGGCAAGAGTGGGAAGTACCTACTTTGAATTCATATTTTCTGATTTTTAAACATATTTCAAATTATAACGGAAAATCATGAAAAACTCATACGTCCACAAAATTGTATTTTTACATAGATGTGACCAAAATTTCTTGTCTGGGCTGTCGACGATGACAGTCTTTCAAATGGAAGTTTGAAGTTGTGCGAATTGTAAACAACTCATTTATTTATGTTATTAAACGACTTCGTCTTAATATTGCTTAAACTTCAAGAAAATACCTAAAATATACCAAATAACTTTGCCCAAGAATGAGGGAACTGTTTGCGTTGCGTTGGTCCAGCGTCTTATAATTAATTTGAATGTTTACATATTCTCGTTACAACGCCCTGTAAAGACTCTTGTAAAATTGTTTGCATAGTCTGAGTTGTTATAAATACACCACTCCACCGCACCGTGAGCTTGCTATATTTAACATTAAGTTTTCGCAGCGGCTTCGCTCGCGTTACTTTTATGACATAGATCTCGTTGGATAAAACAACCCATAGCGCGACTTGTGGCGCCATCTATTGACCGATAGCATCCCATACAGCGTCCTCTATAGTAGAAAAAATATTTTCCCACTGAAATGACTTATTGTTACGGGATAAAAAGTAGCCTTGGGCTCTGTACCCCTGACAATATAGGTATATACAAATTTTCATAATGATCGGCTAATTAGTCAAGCCGTGGAGGAATAACAAACAAACTCACTTTCTCATTTATAATATTAGTATTACATTATTAGTATGATTGCGATCATACAGATATTCCATTTTACAAAGAGCATTCGCCTATGTATGTTGTAACGTTCACATGCACATTGCTTATGTGTGGGTAACCTCGGAAATGCTCGTTGTGCACACCTAACAACGTTCATAGCCGAAGACCCTTCGTGAAATAGAACATCTGTACCAGTGTTTGTGCCAACAAATCTGCCTACTTCATGAGTTACGAATTCGAATCCTCAGATTTATTTACATCAACAATGGTTGTGCCAGAGCTTAGTTACTGCTATAAGATGGCTCGTAAGTAGTTCAACTATCTCAATACCTCACACAGAATGTTAAAATTATCCGTTTTATTTGGCCAGTGTGATGGAAATAAATCGGCTCCAAGCTACTCTCTTATTTTATATTTTCCTTTTCTAGTTATCGGTTCAATGTCCTTCCACTAAGAGAATTTACTAGCCGCTGTCCGCGGTGCGGTGGTACCCGCATTTAATTTTATGCACAGTAGCGCCACCTACTTTTTATAGCGCCATTGACTATCAGACTTTTGATCAATTTCTACGGGAATCGGGTACTTTTCGGGATAAAAAGTATCATGTGTGTTAATCCAAGGTATCAGCTACCCACATACCAAATATCATAAAAAATTGTCCAGCCTTTTGAGCGTGAAGAAGTAACAAACATACACCCAAATTCGCCTTTATAATATTAGTTGGATGGTACTCTCAATACTAATAAAATACCAAGTAACAAAAGTTACAATTTAAAAGAAACTGATAATCGGATAGTTTTAAATTAATTAGCTTTCTATGGAACCCAAGCTCAACTATTGCATTATACTAAACATTTTCCAGGGCTTGCTGTGTTTAAATAGGACCACCTTGTTTGAATACCATAATTTAAATAATAAATTTTGTCACTGAATTTCTAATTTTTGATGTCGTAAAGATATAGCTAGTGTAGCAGATATTAAAATCGGAGGTGATAAATTAGCTTGCTCTAAGCATTGGAAAAAAATGTCGCTCAGAGCATAATCTGATAATATATTATAGCTATAGCAAGCGACTATAAATGGTTCTCCAAAATGTTAATTAACAAATAAATTATACATAATAATAAAATGAAAAAATATTAGATGAACCAAAGCGTTTGTTGTTAAATATCTGAATGCGTCAATTTTTTGATCGGAGAGAGATGTCGGATCTAAAAAAATTCTTTGTAATATTGATTAACCAAATTTTCATGATTTGGAGATTTTTTTTTTTTCAACAACAATGATCAGATTTACATGAGAAATATAAATGTTGAGTAAAACCGCGGACTGTAGCTGTTTGGAAAATGGATCCTATATATAAAGTTCATAATGAGACATCAAGTGCTGTTATAGCACTGAGTTCATTACTGAATAATAAAATATTATGTTGTAGCAGTTAATTACAACGATGGCCTGTTGTACGAAATATTGACAAGAACAAATGTGAATAAATTGGACGAAACTGACAAATGGTCGCTATAAATTTGGAGAATGGCCCGAAGGTTTGGGCAATAAATTTAGGAAATGTGTCGCTATTGCAATTGTTAGACACCTTGTGGATTGCAGTGTTTTATACTAAGTGAAATTGTTTGATGTATTTTTTATTAACAATCGAGAAATAATTCGATGACGTCATTGTGCGTGTGATAAAGACTAAATACGCAAATTAAACATGGACGACCCCTGCCTGTATTTAGATGGGTTAAACGATGCGTATAGCCCCTTCTTGTTTCGATCACATTAAGCTCTCTATCTTAGTTGTTGTCGAAATTCATATGAGTTAAGGAGTTAAGTGACCATCAGCGGCCTTGAAAACATTGAGCTTCACCAATCTGCTGGTTAACAGTATGGCAAAGTGTGCTCTTGGACTCTTATACGCCATTGAATCGTCTCTTGTTTGATTTATTCTTAATAGAAAGCCTAGCTTATCTAGTTGTAAGAGCCACCTCCTTTTGGACTAAACGACTAAATACAAAATCTGTCATGTTATATGGAAAAATAACAACCGAAACCTTATAGGTTTAAGTAGCACGATATCCTTTCACTCCAATTTTATTGGCATCGTCATATAAAGCGATTCCCGGCAAGGCTTCGACGGATTCCAATGTATCGATGGATTTGCTATATAGATTTTGTAAGCGTACTCAGCCAGGAAATACATACAAAGTTAGTTGGTATGCTACGACATTCTATTATCTACATATTATTATTTACAGAAAAAAAATGTTCTAAATAGGTTCCCCCAGTTGACCACACATTCCTACCATAGTCAGATTTTTTATTCTGTAAAGCCAGGATTAACAACAGCGACCACAGATTGATATTAAAAAGTGAAGCTTTCTCGTGGAAAAACATCGCTGCATCGCGGAAATACTTGGACCTCACAACAAATTTAATCAGAAAGATATTAGGCGGATCATGACTTAGGAATTATTAAATAGATAATGATGTATTATTAATCTTTTGATATGTGAATGTGTTGTCCAAATCTATGATCATCAGCATTTCGGCCTATACCTACTAGTCCACTGCGGAACATAGGGTCTAGAGAATCATTCGCCTTCGCGCAAAAATACCTCATTCCTGTTGGCACAACTAGTTGTGCATAACAGCTGTTCGTCTAACAGGAAACGGTGTTTTTACTTCTTCAATCTCAATGATATCAAAATAATAATAATAACCTTTAGATTCTGAAATCTTTTGTGGGCGAATAGTAGGCGTACCATCATATTCTATATGTTACCAGATTATGCCCTTGAGACATTTATCTAATATATTTGACGAAAATATATTTAGATTTTCTCAAATATTCCATTGAGTAATAAAATGTACACAAACTATGAAAATATTGTTTTGTGCTTTTATATCTTATAGCTTTCATTATCTAATATAGTATTTTATTTTAATATTTTGCACTCATCCTTGAAATGACGTTAAACTGTCGCACACTTTTTTGGAAGAGGTGTGATGATCAATTCAGTGCTTACTTGACTAAACTAGTCACTAGAGGCTTGATTTTTAGAGTTGGTACAAGGGCAGTGTACGAGTTCCAAGTTAGGGTGATGGCGGAAGAGTATTTTAAATGCTAGATCTGGTGCAGGTCTGCACTGGTCATCCACCAACCCGTTTTGGACAAGCTTGGTGGATTTTCCCGACCATACCCCTATATTCATATGAATATAAGGAATTGAGGAAAGGGATGTGACTCCTTTGCCCAACACTAGAACATTTTAGGCTAATATAAATTACCATCACACCTCTTTCAAAGTAAAGTGTATAGAGAACGAGGAAACCAGAATTATTTTAGAATAGAATAAGTTTAGGTTACATGTCTTTCTATATAATTACCCGTATAACTTCTTGCATGAGGGGTTTTCCACAATGTTTACCTTACAATGTCGAGCAAGAGATTACTGCGATTACAAATTAGTACTCGTTATTATTTCCTATCACAATACCACCTCAATATAGTAAATATTAACTAAAGTTTCACTCTCGAGCAGGTACAATGCAAACCATTTGTTCTTAAATACAATCGACCAAGTTCTACGCCATTTAAACTTGGCGAAATGGCTTTCTAGTTAATCGTAGTCATTTAGAGGAGCACCTCCGCCGAATTCTCTTTGATGATATTTTAGGAAAGTTATTATGACGTAACAATTTTAAAACTTCATAAATAGTTTGCGATGCTGGCTTGTTCCGTGATGCTTTTTTGTTTCTGATTATTCTAGATATTATGTCAAACTAAATAATTTTTACTAGATATTGTTACGTTACTACGCAGTCAACTAATTACGTGCACTTAGATTAAACTAGATGGAGTGGGGTCATACAAGCGCTCTGTCAAAAGTGAATCGCTAAACGCTCGATGACATGCACTTGACACTTGCGGAATGTTGCCAATGGAGGTGTATTTTCCAAAAAGCGGGGAAGTAAATAGAGTTTGTTTAAATTTCTCAACTTTCAAGTAACAAAATTTTAGGTATATGATATCGTAAATTCACAAGTACTTCCATTAGAGAACGTGTCACATACCTACGTAAATATCAGTAGCAGCAGAAACTGAGGTGTATAAAAACGGGTGCAGGGACACTCCCTCTTTATATTGTTATTACCTAGTTATTACTCTAAGGACGTGCACTAATCAGTCCACACGTATTTTCTCCTAATCTCTAATCACCTGCACTAATCACTAATCAAAGTGAATCCAGGCCTAGTTCGGCTGAAACTTCCTGTTTGCCCAAATTTTGTTCTCAATTCTTGTTGGATTTCTGGCTATTAGAATTACTTTAAAAAAATCTAAGGTTGTAGTTTTTATCTTTGATGTAAGGATAATATATCCTTAAATTTCGCTATGTAATAATCTGTATTTATCCGTGTTTATGTTAATTTCTGATATTGTAAATCTTTGTCTATAAATAACCTAATTGTAATATTCTGTGGATATATTAATCGTAGGCGACACGGCGGCGTCGTAAATCAGAATTATCCGTGGACGCAAAGGTGGGTGGAGTGTTATTATCTTATAAGATATATTTACTTTCTCTTAAGTACCAGTTACAATTATTAAAAGATGTAAGATTTAGAGAACAGAATTTGAAGAGAGGTAGGGCACAGCGGATAATCCGCTCAAATCGGTGCAGCCCGTCTGGGGAAGGACCTCAACCTTGCAGAAGATCGTAGCCAAATAGCATTGGTCTGGGCCATGTTATGTTCCTACGATGAGTAAGGTCTCCAAAACTCCACTTGGTTGGGAGGGTTGGCAACGCGTGAGTGATACCCCCGGTATTGCAAGCGTCTATAAGGCTACGGTGATGCTTGAGGCGGGCCGTATGCTTGTTTGCCAACTTTGAGGTATAAAAAAGATAAAAACTTAAATAGGATGATGATTAAATATTTTTACGGTGAGTGAAAGACCTGGAAACCGTCTTGCTTCCTAATTTTCATTGCTTTAGATTGCTTACCATCAGGTGACCAGCTAGCTCGTCTGTCCTCTGACATAAAAAAACGGGCAACTAAAATAACTACGTTCTGAGTATTTTACCATCTCAAAGAAGTAAAATTGTAATTTAGAAATATTATTTTGTCTGTATTTATTTATATTAGGATCAACGAATATATTTCTAAGTAAATACCAAAAAGCCCTCAACTTTATTTTGGGATGTTTAACCCAGAACCAATTAGGGATATATAAACAAACTGATTTCTGATAGCGACTGAGTTTATTTATTCTTAAATAATTTTCAACAAACACAAAATTGTAATTACGCTTTCCGAGAGTTGTTTAAATAGGGGACACATTAAAATTGTGAAACGTTTTACAACCTTAATCCGTTGGAATAGATACATTTTTTGCATAATTACGTATTTCAGTATTTCTTGTAGATGTTATAATAATTTAAAAACATTTAGCAACGACAAAAACTACTTCATATTAGACTTTGTTTCTATACAATTATAATTTTAACTTGAATTAGAAATAAAACAAGTGGACTACATGAAAATGATATTCTTAAAAAATACTTTAGAATATAGGAGTAGAATTGAAGTAAAACAAAATGTAAACGACGGCAATGAAATATAAAATCTTTTTAAGTCGGTATACATGTGATCACATGCACTTACTCTAGGCTATTTTGTAGTCATGACCGACTAAGACAAAGTAGGCATTGCTAGTGAAGAGAGAAGAGAAAGAGAGGTAGGGCACAGCGGATAATCCGCTCAAATCGGAGCAGCCCGTCTGGGGAAGGACCTGAACCTTACAGAAGATCGTAGCCAAATAGCATTAGTCTTGGCCGTGTTGTGTTCCTACGGTGAATAAGGTCTCCAGAGCTCCACTTGGGGGGGTTGGGAGGGTTGACAACGCGTGAGTGATACCCCCGGTATTGCAAACGTCTATAGGCTACGGTGACGGCTTGCCATCAGGCCGACCGTATGCTTGTTTGCCACCTGTGTGGTATAAAAAAAGGGGGTAATTTCAAACTTTTACCAGCTGCTACCTAGGCGAATTTTTAAATGCAACGATTTCATTTGTAGACCAGTTGCTACATAGGCGAGCTACAACAAAGCTACAAATGCACCGATGTGATACTAACTCATTTCTAAAAGTTAGTATCATATCGGTGCATAGGCTGGTTTTAGAGTTGTGCTGACAGCACGCTGACCGTCGGCGCTGACAGCCGATTTATGAAATAGGAATCGTTTTTGAATAACACGTAGTTATCAGCGCGGACGCCTCACACATTTTGTTATACACGAGTAACACCCCTTCCACACGGCCCAATCTAATTGGCCAATTTGTATACCTGTCCTTTTCTTTAGATATCACCAAGAACAGGACGTGTGGACGGGGTGTAAAAGAATCAGCGTGCGGTTCAGTGCAAACTAGCCTGATGAAATGAAAATAACCATAATCCCACTAATTCTATAAAGTTGAAAATTTGTGAATATGTTCGTTACTTCTTCACGCTCAAATGGCTGGGTCAATTTTTATGATATTTGGTATGTAGGTAGCTGATACCTTGGATTAACACATAGGGTACTTTTTATCCCGTAAAGTATGCGATTCCCGTAGGATTTGGTTAAAAGTCTGATAGTCAATGGCGCTTGGCGATGTTGTGCATAAATACAAGCGAACGAAGTTGCGTGGGTTTCGCTAGTATACCATGTTTGTACTAACATCGTACATAGAGGTATTTATTTTCTACTTTGACTATAAATAAATTGTCACCTCTCTCGACTTGCATTAAAGGGAAACCCTTTTAAGTTTGATACAACAGCAAGGACGAAATCCGACTCCGTCATACAATTACGTATGAATGAGGGTACGGATCGATAGAATTTCTTTTCAAGAGAAACTTTTCAATAAATTCACAATTTTTACATTAAACTCGAATAGTGAGTTGAACAAATGCATTTTAAACCTAATTCTACATTAAGTCTTAAGCCGTCTCTGACTCATTCCTAGTGATCATGAATTTTCAAGCGAGCGAGAGTGTTTCAAATATTTTTAAAACGATGAAGGTCGGAATTACAAGACGAATTCGCCAAAATGAGTTTTTTTTTTTACGAATTCGTCGCATTAGTTTTTTTCAAAGAATATTTTTTAAGATCTAGATACCAATCTAATATAGATCTAGCCAAAAATCATATTATATAAGAATGTAAAATACCTATTCTATATAAAGTTACTAGTGAAACCCGCGCAACTTCATTTGCGTGCATTTGTTTATGCACAGTGGCGCCCTCTATATCAGACTTTTGATGAAATCCTACGGGAATCGCGTACTTTTCGGGATAAAAAGTAGCCTATGTGTTAATCCAAGGTATCAGCTACTATACGTACATAACATACCAAATATCATAAATATTGGCCCAGCCATTTGAGCGTGAAGAAGTAACGAACGTATACATAACTTTCGCCTTTATAATATTAGTATGATAACTAAAATAAATTGATTATGTTTCCGTGTATCGCCTTAAATAATCAGATATGTTCGTAAGATGTCGAAGTCTTGGAAAATCCCTTGACTGTAAAATAGTCTTTCGATTCGAACATCGTCAAGTTTTAATTTGAAACGACTTAACGCTCGATTTGCCGACGGCAAGTAAAGTTGTATTTCCAATCGATATGATCAAAGAAATATAAATAAGAAGATTTTAGAGCACCAGTTCTTGGAAATATTTCTGATTCCGCCCTTAATAGTAAGGCGCCGACCCCACTGTGCGCGGTCTGTCCGAGTTGCTAATCTATGTGGTGGCTTAGAATCTTACACACCAAAAAACATACAATGAAACATAGAACCTCCTCCTTTTTTGAAGTCGGTTAAAAAGCAGTCGGAACGCGACAACAACACGACGGTCACAATACGACGGACGGCAGAACTCTTAACTCTGGCCGCTAGACCGCGCGCAGTGGGATCGGCACCTAAGTTCCTGTGTTAGTTTATTAATATTGAAAACTGGCGATTCATGGCACCAGATATATTTTTAATTTGTGTATTATCATGGTGTATGCAAGTAACGTCAAAAGCACGATGATCCTTCCTTTGCCAAGTGTTTTTACTATCGAGACTTTAACTAGAATTCAGATAAATTGACGTCATTTATACTTATTTCTATGAAAAAGCGTAGAACGTCATAGATTTAAATTAAATCTATGTTTGGCACTGGGCTGAGTACGCATACCGTATGTAATTGTTCTGCACTGCAAACAAATGATTCTTTCTTATCTTTGAGTGTGGGGTGGATCAAAAACATCCTAAGTCCTGACACTTCGACCTTTACCGATCTTTTGTATCTGACTTCTTCTACCTTACTCTATTCCCAAACTCCTATGTATCTTTGATGCAAGCCCCAGTAAGTTTTCTGATGGGAATTAGTAGTCAAGTTACTATTATCTTTATAGCTATATTATAATGCCCTTTTTCCAACCCTCAAGGCTACAGCCATGAGACTAAAAAATAGGTATTCGATGGAACAAAATACAGTTTTAAGGGGGCAAGGCACTCGTCGAGGCGCAGTCGTTTCGTTTAACGGGCCTCCTGAGTCGATTTCACAGTAACTCTAAAATTCAAAGGCTGTGTAATTTTACGAGTATAGAACATCGTCTGGTAGAATTCTCAAATATTAACCTGCTTAAAGTATTTGTGTTTGATTGTTTGTCTTGTTGATATTCCTTGCCAATAGGACGTAATGTTTTTATTAATCTGAGTGCTTAGTATGAGTTTTTTCACCTCAGATTTGAATTCGAGCGCGTTAGAAAATTGTGTGGGAAAGATTAAGCGTCGCCTTTGTGGAAAATACGTATTCTGATACTACAGGCTCCAAATTATGCGTCAAATATTTTGACTCACAGAGTATTTTGACTCTTAGAGTATAAATAAATAAGTATTCTCTAAGGCGTCAACAAATTGTGTGTTAAATATTTTGGCCCAAAGACGTAGCTCACTATGTCAAATCGCCATGTAAACTAAAGTGTAGTTTAGTTCTTTTTGAAGTAACGCAATGTACAATATTTACGAAACATATATCTTTCAGTTCTATCTAATACGACCTCCGTCCTCCGTGGCGTAATGATTACCATGCCGGTCCGCCACCTAGTAGGTCACGGGTTCGAATCCCTTTCGGATCATGATTATAAAAAAACGTACTTTTTCTGATTGACCTGGATCTTGGATGTTTATCTATTTAAGTACTTATCACTACATAGTATAAAACAAAGTCGCTTTTTCTGTCCCTATGTCCCTATGTCACTATGTCCCTTTGTATGCTTAAATCTTTAAAACTACGCAACGGATTTTGATGCGGTTTTTTTTAATTGATAGAGTGATTCAAGGGGAAGGTTTTAAAGTATCATACATTCCAAAATTCCCACGGGAAAGCGGGATACACGCAAACGAAGTTGCGCGGGTTTCGCTAGTTTGTTATAAAATATAGTATTGTATCCTATCCCATTACACAAGTCTCGAACTTACTTTGGGACTAGCTTACTTCATTTGATATTATCTCTTCTCTTTGGTGTACGATGTGCCTAATTTAATATAAGTTCAAAACAACGAAGCCCTGAAAATGTACTTTTTAAACTAGGGTCTACTCACGGGAATATTCATAAGCATCTGAAGGTAATGCCGCTATAAAAATAAGGTCTTTATAAAGTATCAAAGTGTGTATAAAGGGATCGATCATACTAAAATTAAATTTATATTCTGCCTTTTGGAAGTTCGTTAAGTTTTTACGATATAATATTTTGTGGCGCTTGTAAATTATCAAGACGAGTACTGTTTATGACTGTATTCACTGAAATCGATTCCATTTAAAGCGTGTAAATATTTAATGTTATCTGTGCTTACTTAAAAACAATATATATTCACTGTTAGTATATACTTCCGATATAATCAGTAACCGATTTATTTGAATAGATTTTTGTTAGTATTGCAATAATAAAATACACGTTCGAGAAAAAAGTCGTTCTGTAAAACGAAACAAATTCAAATCGGTCAGGTTATCGATCTTACAGAAAGAAGGTTGTCGTCAACCCTTAACCCAAAATGACTACACGGTTATTCATTGAAGAAAACACAAAAAATGTGATGAGTAAAAGTAAGTAGAAGGCAATGCCAACCTGTTACCGAATATTGGTGTGAAGCAACCGGATTTCGTTGCAAAACTGTAAACGAGAAACCAACCCTTACCTATTCTATAGCGGTTATTACTCTATTATGTGTAAACATATAGCAGAATACCTTGTACCTTTCAATGATTGTCGACCTGATAGCTTGTTTGTCCTCTATTTATCATTAAAAAAAGTGACAGCATTAAGTGTATATGCAAAACTTCATTTAAATTACTGCCACTTCTCGCTTCGTAATCTCAAGAGATCTAGATTTTAAATCTTGGAGCGTGTTATACAGTTTTTAATTTAGAAAAGCTTAAGAGGACGTCGCTCGGCGGGAGATTAAAACTTATGCATAAGATCTTATATACCGATAGTATAAGTATTCAAGATTATTTGTGTGATATAGCAAATTATGAAATGAGCTGGCTGGTGTCCAACTTTGATGGACATCTTTTATGTCATTTCGCTGGCAAACAAGCAAGCGATTCACCAGATGGAAAGTGGTTACTTTTTATACATATGGATATATCTTTTGACAGATAGATTTTGCACAATAACGTATGAGAAGTAGAGTTCTTTCTCAAAATAATACAATAATGCGATTTTCCGATAGCTCGTCATTAAATTAGTTCCTTCATAATATTGATATTATTAATAAATATAAAATAAATGTAGGTACGTCTATCATAAACAATAACTACTGTTTTCGGAGGAGCAATTATTACGAAATGGGCTAGCTCGACCGGGGAAGTGCCACCCTCTCGCAGAATATCGACGTGAAGCAGCAATGCTTTTCGTTAGGTGAGTGAGAGATCTTTCCCTTCCCGTCCTCCTTCATTTCCTCCATCTTCTTTGGTGGACAACGCATTAGAAGCGCCCCTGGTGTTACTGATGTCCTTAGGCAGCGGTGACCGCATACAAATTCAAGTGGTTTAATAATTTAATTTCAATTAATAATTGTTACAATACCATGTCTAGACGTAATAGATTTTAACATTATGTGGCAGTGTGGTGGCATGCTTTATTGTTAACAGTATGTTTGTACCAAGTGCTATTAACGATTTAATATTGTCACTTAGGTATTTATATACCATCTTGTGAAATTATTTACGATTTATGTAGAAATATGTAAGCATAAACGTTATATAATAAACTAACAGACGCCTGTGGGTCTGCCCGAGCAGAGCCTCGTTGCCCCGGTGTAGTGTTTCAAATTATCTCTATACCAGATTTCATCTAAATTGATTTAGATATTTTGCGTCAATAGGTAACAAACTATAATAATATATTAAATAGAGTAAACTAAATTATTACGGCCACGACACAGGGAATCCTAGTGTGGAGTTCAGGGATACTGAAGTGTACACGATCATTAATTTAAGAATAAAATGTATTATTTTTAAGTTACTGTATGTAAAATTGTTAAAAATAATGAATTTATTATTATTTATTAAACTGATATAGAAAGTTACATTCGCATTTTCAATGTTTAGTAGGTATCTTATTTGTATGAATAATCAGAGATTAAATTTAGACGTGTCGAAAAGCTCTCTTAGTACATTCAAGAGCAGGTCGACCTTTACATATTTGACTTTAGACCATTCTTAAGTTCTAAGTCAGTGTAAGGCTCGACGTGCACCTGACTGTACAAAAGAAAGTTTTAGTAGAATTTAGTTAATTTATGTCTTTTAGACGTCTAGTTCGCGTGGAAAAGCACGAGACGTTAGGTATAGACCCACTAAAGAAAGACTTACCGGTAATTCATGGGTTTATTAATTTGAATTACATTTTTATATCCTGCAAATATACCTGCGAGCAAAAGCTAGGTATTAAAAAATATATTTCGGCTGGAATCATTGTTCCTTGCTTCCGCGGCATTGTCGAAAAGCGCAGTTTTGGAAAACGTGTATTATTTGATCGGAACCGAAGCCGCTCAAACAATAAAACTAGGTCCATACATTTCCGAACGCACCCGCTTTCACGGTGGCGGCGGAATACCAGCAAAGCGTGTGACAATGAAACCAGAGGTCTTTCACGAAACGAAATCCGAAACTTCTGTTAAGGTTTCGGAAGAATTTTTGGTTAGAATTATATTTAAAAAAATAAAAAAAGTTTTAAAATTCACATTTTACAGTCACTTTTTAAATCTTTTAGGAATGTTTGGTCACCCTCGCGCCCATAGATGTAGTATATACTAGCGTACCTATAGATCGGCTTTGTTTGATTGAGGCGAAACCAAAAACAAAATACACTAGTGTGCGTGGAATGTACATGAGTGCAAGCAAGATATATAATTTTGTGGATTTTCCTTTTAGTTTGAGTTACATCCAGGCACTGCACAGGTAACCATATTTAATCACGTCGAATTAACACCAAAACTACATTTAAAACCCATAAATTTTGTAAAAATAAGTGGGATTTGTTTTATCATGACTGACGTTAGGGCGATACAAGCCCATAGCGTATATAGGAAAAATGGTCTTGTATAGGAAAAATCTATCTCGCTCTAACAAACGCGTATGCTTTGATCTATCTCTTTTGCATTGCCAATCTTCTTACGCTAGTAAGTTGTAATAAATCTATGCTCGCGCCAGTCAACGAAGGCGCATTGTCATTGGTTGAAAGGATGATATCAGCTACGCATGCGCGTAGTGCTATGCTGCGAGACGACCGCACGCGCAGTAAACAAAAGAGTGACCATAATTTTAATTTGTGTTTGTAAAATTTTGAAAAAAATAAGTCAATAAAATAATTTATTTTTATTTCATAAATTCATTTGTACTGCTGCTATAGAATCACATAAAAAAAATTGGCGGGGGGTCCAAAAGTAACCCTTTATGACAGATAATTCTCCTGGCTCCAAAAAATGTGTCCATTTTGGGAGATCGCGAAGCAATTATTCAGAGTACCGCATATGGTAACAGTTTGACTGGATGCCAAGTTTGTAGTTAATTATGCCAATTGGCTCCCACGAGTAGATACTACAATGAAGGAATTAGATATAATACTATGTAAGTAGAAATGAGCAATATTATTGTTATGCTTACTCATATAATTTTATTTCTTGACAATATTAATTTATATTTGATTTTTTTGTGGTCCAGGAAGTCACTGTTAGTTTTACATAATAAACAATTTTTTTTATACCACAAAGGTGGCAAACAAGCATACGGTCGGTGGTGGTGTGTGTGCTGAGCTGCACCCAATTCCTTCTCTTGAATTTGTGTAAAGTTATGAATTTAGGACTCTTCAATGACGAATTTATTACTTTCGTGAATAATCTATTTATTTTAATAATTTAAACAATATAGGAAAAAAGGAATAATTAGAGCACTCGATGTTGCGTAGGCGAGAGGCACGCGCCTAATAAATCGAGATCGCGAGCGCCGCCGATGCGAGCCGAGTTCGCCCGAAGCCGAGCGGCGTCCCACCAGTGTTGTATGCGTCGTCCTGATGGTAAGCCGTCACCGTTAGACGCTTGCAATATTGGGTGTATCACTCAGCGTTGCCAACCCTTCCAACCCTCCCAAGTGGAGCTCTGGAGACCTTACTCACCGTAAAAAAAAATACAACATGGCCGAGACCAATGCTATTTCGCTACCATCTTCTATAAGGTGGAGGTCCTTCCCCAGACGGGCTGCTTCGATTTGAGCGGATTATCCGCTGTGCCCTTCCTCTCTTAAAATCTTGTTTGTTTAAAATATTATTGTTTTTTGTGTATATATGATAGTGATAGTTATCGTATAATATAATAAAACTTTTTGATGGTAGTAAGCGTAAGTAGATCTGTAATTGCAATAACTTCTAAAGACTCTGCTACTCTAGCTAGTAGCACTCTATAGTATATCTAGTTAAGTATAGGCCATCAAATGAAAGTGTATGTATGTAGGTTTATGTACTTAAGTGCAAGATTTAAAAAAAAAGTAGGTACATATTAATTGAAGTCAAAAGTATAAGTAGAAGCGATGTTGTGGCAAACTCAAACTGTGCGAACATTAAGTCCGCTTAATGAACAAAACTTCGCTTCCAAAATAAAATAATGTAATATTAATTTTCAATAATACAGACATAAAGATGCCTTTTTCATTCATACCTTTCAGTAAAAGCTTAGGAAACAGTGCAAGTTTAGAAACAAACGAAACTCTACTTTCAGTCTCCCGAGTAAAATACCGCGTAATAATTTAATACTAGCAAAACATCCGTGTACAAAGGAATATATATTTTAGCGACCCTTTAAAAGAATTCATTTTTCTTTGACGCGATCTCGTCTCATCACTTTCTAGGGAGAGCCTTTGTATGCGGCTCTTCTCGCTAAGTACATTATGTAAATGTAATACTGGAGGCAGGACCGCTGCTTGTACATTGTAGACAACCACACCCATATTATTAAATATAGGACAATTTATTCTGATGAATTCTATCTTACAAAAGAGCAGTGGTATAAGATTTAGTATATGAACTTTTGTAGACTGTGGTCATGGAATGTTTCCGTGTGACAAGTGTGTAGATATATGAAAGCAGAGCGGGCAGTGTTGTCGTGTGAACGCCAGCTATCTTTCGACTATTTTGTTGAACAACATGTTTATAAATATGTAATGACGTATAATTTGTTAATGTGGAACTTTTCTCTTTTTATGTGTTTGGGACAAAGTTACAGAAGTAACTGTTTAGAAAAGAAAATGTTTAACTGTGATTCAATCACGCTATTTCGAAAGACTATTTGACATATATTTATTTTATTATTACTGTGAATTAGACATTTTGTCTCTGAAGTTGTAGAGTTGAAACGGATAGAGTTAAAATTATGAATACCTATTGACAAAAAATTTAACGTCAATTACCCTTACACAATTATGAATTAATTACATATTAGTTTTTTTTATTTATCACATCTTTGTTTCATACAACTTATATCGCTGTGAAGTAAAATATAGATTTTTTAATTACCTATGTCGAAATAAAATTAATTCATAGAATTCGTAAAAACTATATTTTTTTTCTATTTTTTAAATATATTTCTAATTGATATTCTTTCTTATGAATGTATTTTTTATTTCTAAAAAAGTCACAAAATATACTTTTTAATAAAAAAATTTAAAACAACATTGATATCAAAAATATTAACCAATATATTATGACAAATAGGATGATAACTAATAACGAAAAGCATAATAACTAACGGAAAAATGATGTCTATTCATCGACATGACATAACTCACAAGTTTCCATCAAAAATCGATATGAAAAGCTGAAACTGGGAGTAATTATAGCAATTATTGACCTAATTACATATTGAAGATAATCGATGGTTTCCGTACCCCAATTTTGATAAGTAATGCGCGTTTAGCCGCCATTTCTTAAACAGTTCCTACTATATTATGAGCAAAACACAGTGAAAGCGGCAGCGGGTAGAGAGCGGTGCGTCTGTATTTCATATATTTGTGTGAACGACATCACACTAAACGCGGCGAGCGGGTCGGTGGCGGCGCGACTGTCATAGTGACTAGCGACTACGACGACAGCGCGTGTCTGGTCTAGTCAATAACCGTTATGTGGTTTGAAAACCAATAAAGTTTGAGATGCACACGAAATGAATAAAGAATTTACACCTTATCGAGAAGAAGCGATCGATTACAATACCCTCTAGTGGTCACTATTAGAATTATATGTGTCTATCGCACCAAGTGTGCTTTATGAATACTTTAGATCACTTTATAACATGTTAATTCTCTTTATTTTACAAGCAATGGAAGAGTACGACTGAACGCGAAATCGAACTTGTGTTCCAACTGTGTCGACATGGTCACGAATAAAGCCATTCGTGAACAGAAATCATGATCATTGAGCAATAATTTCATATTCTATTCACATTCGACATTGAATTGTAAAATAGAAACAAATAAAGTCTTTTTTACAGCACTATGAACCATTCAGAGCGAATGCAATATTAAGGGCTCTCAATCGGCTAGGCTCTCAATTCAGTCATGTCATAAAACTTAACGACAGTTACAATCAGAGTAAAGGGAGTCTTGCAACGGCAGTAAAGATTAAATGCACTGATAGTCACTTGTAATGTCTTAACCGTATGGAGTTAAACGAAAATCGTTATAGGATTTTTTTATATTAGCCCAAAGACTGCGCCCGCAATTGCGTATGCAAATATTCATTTCTACCGGTAACATATATTTTCACAAAAATAAATATGTAGTGAAAAATACTTACATAAGCGTAAGTTCCGATATCGATATAAACTGAAGCTGCATATGATGCTACTATGACCCTCAAACAGCAAATAAAATTATATACAAAAGTGCCAAGATACTAAAATGCCAAGATATTTATGATTGCTGATTACTGTAGTACCATTGTAGAACGCAATAAATAAATAATAAATAAATATATAGGGACAATTCATACAGATTGAGCTAGCCCCAAAGTAAGTTCGTAACTTGTGTTATGGGATACTAACTCAACGATATTATATTTTTATAACAGCCAATCAGAAAAAGTTCGTTTTTCATCATGACCCGACCGGGGATCGAATCCGGGACCTCCTGGGTGGCGGTCTGGCAAGGTAACCATTACGCCACGGAGGTCGTCGTCGGGAATTAAATTGAACAATGCGTGCGCTATAATACCGATACATCATAATTAAAATAGTGCCGCTTTTAAGGACGAAACAAGCGAGCACAACGTGTTTAATATAAGTTTGGGTTTGACATAATAAAATTACCAGGTGACGATATGTACGGAGTATATGAACCTTTGTTAACTTCGCACTAAAACAGACAGATGTAATGAAGAGTAATGTGTTACGGTAGTTTCACTGAACAAACTTCAGGCATAACCCTGCGACTGCGAACCAAATTGAATAATACTTGAGAGAGCGTTGAAATGATCTTTATGGCATTCAACCGTGTGTCACACCGTTGCGTAATTTAAGCAGTACCGAATGCGCAAAGAAAGAATTTTCAAAATTTATATGATTATGATGATATTTTGTTAAATTCTTTCTTTATGCATTTCTTATCATTATCTGGTATTTTCTAAACATTACATTTAGTTAAAGTAAAAATACATCTTATTGAAAAGAGTACTTTTAGCGATAAAGCTGCCTTGTTGTTATTACACAAGTTTGTATACTTATCTACCTATATAATTTTTACTTTTTCACTGCGTATTGCAAATAAATATGTGTCTATATATTACTAGCGGTAGCACCCGACTTCACCCACACAATCTTATTCCTTTGGCAAACCTATTCCCATAGGAACTATGTGTTTGTTACGACGCAATTGATACTTGTAGGTGATATTCACATAAATTCGACAGAGATATTTAACGATAATTGTCACGACGTCAGAGTAACTAATGAATTTTTAAATTATGTGGAGAATGGTTCCTTTTTTTTCTCACCGACAAGACCGATGACAACGTATATATATTATATATCCCGTTTATACTTTTGTTTACAAAGCAAAGAAAGCACAGATTGGCTAGTTGTTTTTATTGTTCGTGTCGGTGAGTCAGCAATTCGCAACTAGTTTAAATGGCGTAATACGTAGATAGAAATATCTAATCAAAACCGACATTTATATCTTAATTAAAAAATACCTAGCGTAAAGTATTTACGTAACATTCAGAATAATTAAAGAGAGACGTGTCTATTTTAATTCTTCAAAGAACTTACCATTTCATAAATTTTAATTAAGCAGTTTACGATGTGCGCCACGGTTTGAATGCGGCTATTATGCAAGGATCGGACTGGCTCAGTTCAATTGTACTGTCTCATTCCACTCGCTTATTTCAGTTATGTTAAATCTCCAGCTATTTTACGCTTCTTGGACGTAAATTTCTTGTAGTCTTTATAATAGTTTCATTATGTTTTGTACCTAGGAATGATAAATCTTAAGCTAGAAAACACTGTTCTGTGTTGTGGCTTTGCGCTTTTTGATACGGTAATGGGGACTTAGAGAATTTGTATACTGCTCTAATGGCTTGGTATGGCGAATATTCGATAACGCGATAGGGTGTTCGAGTAGATCGTTGCAACGCGTAGTATTGCTTAATCGCTCGAACTTTTGCAACTCTTGAAGGTAACTACAATACGTCAACTACAATGGCAAATACCTTACTCGTAAATAATGTTCCTAAGCCCTAACTCAATCTCGGGTGATGTGAATATTAAAACTTTCAAAAATATTAATAAAAAAAAAACCGAAGATATTTGGGGAATATCTGAACACGTCCTATGCGACATCATAACAATGTTGGCTCCGCAGCTTGCTAATATTTTTAATGATTGCATTGCCAAAAGAGTCTTTCCTGATTTAATTAAATTCAGCAAGTTGGTTCCTTTGCATAAATATGGCAGTAAAAGTGATCCCAATAATTTCAGGCCTATTTCTATTTTGCCTGCTCTCAGTAAGATATTTGAGAAAGTAATTCTAGACCAACTAGTATCATTTTTCAATCACCACAAATTAATTCATAATCGCCAGTTTGGTTTCACTAAAGGACGTTCTACAACTGACGCAGCAGCTACTTTGGTCAGATCTATCTTTGATGCCTGGGAAGTGAATATGAATGCTTATGGCATTTTTTGCGATTTATCCAAGGCATTCGAGTGCGTCAATCACGAAATATTACTCGAGAAACTTAAATTTTATGGAGTTGATAATTTGTCACTTACTCTAGTCTCGTCCTACCTTAACGATCGAACACAGAAAGTACAGATTAATAAAGCTCTATCATCTGGCGCAACACTAAAGATGCGCGTGCCGCAAGGATTGATTTTAGGTCCTTTTTTCTTTCTCGTGTACATTAACGATCTCCCTTATCTAGCCCAGGATAAGTGTGACATGGTTCTGTTTGCCGACGATACGTCACTAATTTTTAAAACTGATAGAAAACTAGATAACATGAATCTTATAAATGACACTTTATCACTTATACAAAACTGGTTCAGCACAAATAATCTAGCGCTAAACTCAAATAAAACGAAATGTGTCAAATTTACTTTACCTAATGTTAGTGTAGATTCTAATCAAATAATGCTTAACGGTATCGGTCTTGAGGTAGTGAAGTCGACTGTTTTCTTAGGTATCGAGCTAGATCATGGGCTGCAATGGCATCCACATATTAAAACCTTGTCAGGCAAGCTTAGCGCTGCTGCATATGCCGTTAGAAAAGTAAGACAACTTACTAATGTGGAAACTGCCAGATTAGTTTATTTTAGTTACTTTCACAGCTTAATGTCCTATGGCATACTACTTTGGGGTAGGGCAGCTGATATCGAGTCGATATTTGTACTACAAAAAAAAGGAATTCGATTTATTTACAATCTAGGTTATCGCGACTCACTTAGAGACGTATTTAAGGATATCAACATTCTTACTGTAGCCTCACAATACATTTATACTACCATAATGTTTGTGAGGAAATAATTACACCAATACAAAAGGTTAGAGGAGGTTCATCAGTTTGACACTCGCAACAAAAATAAGCTTGTAGGTCTCAAATGCAGATTGTCTAAAGTGAACAAATCTTTTGTAGCTCAAGGAGTACGTTTCTATAACAAAATATCGAATGAAATTTTAAACCTGCCTTTGATCCAATTTAAGTCATTCATTAAGCGTTCACTATTGCATAAAGGCTACTATACCATTAACGAATTTATCAATGATAAGAATGCGTGGACTTTAATATGTAAAACGACACAAGACACTCGACAAGAGGGTCCCCAGGCGTCAAGTGCGCTGTAAACTATTGTGCGTCCATTTTATTTTTACATTTTTTATTGTTTTTTTTGTTCCAGACTATACATATATTGTACACGCATCGAAGTGTTGTCCATAATGGTGATGGACATTTTACTAATACATAGAATAAATATTTGGGACAAAGTCTGATAGGGTTGAGTATGGTCATGCTCGCTTAAATGTCCAAACTGGTGGTGGCGTCGGGAGTCGGGTCGCTGAGTTCCCTCTAATATGGTTGAGCACAGCGATGGCTGACTCTCGCGTCAACTCGTGAACGGGTGCTGCCTGGGTGGACTGGTCTGCCCACTCTTGTCAGTACTGACTTTTTTTATTTTATTGTAGATTTAAGACTTGTTCGTTCCACACCATTGTGTATAACATTCCGCATATTCTTCTTATAAATTTTAATGTACTTATATCTACATTGTAACTAATGAGTGGAAAAAAAAAAGAAAAAAAGTACAAAATGACAAAAAAGGCCGTAACCAGTTTTCTTTCGCCATTTCTTTTTACCGGTTGCCATTTTGCTTGTGTCCGAAATGGTGGTAGTATATAACGTAGTTTATTTTCTTTATTTAAAAGTTGTAAATGACAAGAAAAAGTGCCTGTGAAGGTCTAATTTCTGAAATAAACGATTTCATTTCATTTCATTTCATAACTAAAGACAAGAACATCTCGTATGATGCAAGTACGATGATTTTAAACAAGGGTCCGTGCTCTCGCCTCTCCTATACACGCTTTACACAAGCGACTTCCCCGAATTCAGACCCAGTCCACTAGTGACCCATACCGCTCTCTTCGCAGATGATACTGCCATCTACTGTTCAGCCCGTAGTATTCCCCCAATAATAAATTCACTCCAAACTGCCGCCAATACTCTTGGCGACTGGTTTAGGAAATAGCGCATCGAAGTTAATCCTCAAAAAAGCGCCGCTATCCTCTTCGCTAGAGGTAGCACCCCAAATCCCTCCTCCAGAGTAAAAATGTTCGGACAACCGATCCCTTGGGAAAGGAAAGTCCGCTACCTAGGCGTCACACTCGATAGGGGACTCACCTTCCGAGACCATATTAAGATTGTCCGCAACCGCGCCGCTTTCGGGCTAGGCCGACTATATTATCTGCTCAATGGGAGCAGTAAACTCTCTCTTAGAAATAAGGTGAGGATTTACACAACGTGCATTAGGCCGATAATGACTTACGCGAGTCCAGTTTTCGCTCACACCATGCCCTCTCATATCCACAGGCTGCAAACCATCCAGAATAGGTTTTTGCGCAAAGCCATCGGTGGGCTTTGGTTCATTCGGAACAAAAACTTCCACAATGACTTAGGTGTGCCGACCATCTCGCACCACCTAAAGCAATGCTCAGTCAGATTTTTCAACTCTCTCGACCATCACCCCAATCCGTTGGTGAGAGCCGCAGGGGATTATCCCGCTCTGGCTGGCACCATTAGGTCCAAACGTCGTCCGCGGCACGTCCTCAACGACCCGGACGACGCCATTACAGTCGCCATCGAGGCGTATAAACAATTAGATTCCGCGACACAAAGCAGACACACACGTCCGTCATATCGGCCCCGCCGGCGGGGCCGCGCGTCGCGCCACCCTCCTGTAGGGACTCGGTTTTCGCGATACCGGCACGTGCCCGGCCGCTTCTCTCCAATCCGTTCGCCTTCCCCCAGTGTCGCCATAGGCCGAGGTTCGAGCCCCCCTCTGGGGCGCCCCTAGGCAGACACTGTAAATTTTTTTTTGGCGGTAAGAGCCCTACGCTCCCGCAACAGTCCGGTGTCTCAGTAAAGGGTGTCAGTACACCCAAACTGATTAGTCCATTCAAAAATAAAACTATGATTTTAACGCGCCAACGCGACACGAATCTTCGCTCCTGATGTAGCCTCTGCATAAGGAAATGTCATGTGACGTCAGAAACAGACTGCTGTATGAACGTGCACTTACACTGCATATCTTAATTAAAAAATCCTTGTACGCCATTACTCAGGTATTAATCGGGAACAACTTAATTACCCGGTATGCAACAGTAATACTGTAGCCACTTATTTCGAAATCCCGGTCAAGTGTCGCATGTGCGTTCCAATTGACTATAATCAAGCTTGCACGCTCGGAATATTACATGGGTTCGTGTAATAAATGAAAATACTTTACGTTTTTTATCTATAAACTCATGATCATCATAACAACCCATAATCATCCCACTGCAGGGATACCGGTCTTCTTTCAATCGAAAGGGATTGGAGCGTACTCTGCCACGCTGATCCAATGCAGATTGGCAGAGTTTAAACTCATCATAAAACCTATAATAAATTGTATAAAGGGACAAATCACACAGATTGAGCTAGCCCCAAAGTAAGTTCGAAACTTGTGTTATCGGATACTAACTCAACGATACTATATTTTATAACAAACACATTTATGGACAAACACCCAAGACCCAAGCCAATCAGAAAAAGTTCGTTTTCCATCATGCATGACCCGACCGGGATTTGAACCCAGGACCTCCTGGTTAGCGGTCCGGCGTGATAACCATTACGCCACGGAGGTCGTCTATAAATAAACTGTAGTCGTTATATTGTTTTCTCGGAGACAGAATTTGAAGAATGATGTTATATTACTAACGGACGGGTTAGCTGTAGGAAAATTACACCCTTGGGGCGCTGGCCCACTACGACTTTTTGTATCGATGCAGACACGTCTTGGAGTTTCTTCATCGCAACAAGAATCTTGGATATCAATGGGCAGCGGTGATTGCATACCATAAGGTATTCCGCTATGTCGTTTCCCCCCCCCCTTCTGTATTACTGCGGCTGTATCGAACTTAATCTTCTATAGTTTTTAATATCTTGGGAGTCTATAGACTTGAAACTTATCGTCTGTTAGACTCAAGTGCTTGACAGCAAAATAACTAATCGAAACGTAATTACACGAACTAATAGCAACGTCGAAACACATAAACAAGATGAGCGATAAATCGATTTGTAGTTCCGCTCCTGTACACGCTGCCGCTGCCTCTACTCTCGGTACGTAGCTAGAAGCTGTTCATTTCCGCCGGCTTGTATCGGCTGAGCGTGGCGGTGGTATTATTGCGCCTTCCCAGTAGTTTGCGACCTGTTTCGTAACATTTATTGTGGTGTTACTCTGTTTATAAGCGGAGCGGATAAGTTTCATGAATGATTTGGAACTAAAATTAAAAAAAAAAATATTTATATATTCCTCGAGGACAATCGAGCTTCTATTGCAGCCGGTCATACTGGAAGCATTTGGCCTATGTCTCCTATGGAAGTATTTGGGGCAGCACTTTTTGTGACGACCTGAGCCAGTTTTAAAAGGAGTAACGTACACTTGCCCAAAATTAAAGATTGAGAAATATTGCTTGTTTTTAAAAGAATTTGAGAAAGAAGTTGGAAATAGGGAAATATTGTGAAGGTAATATCTAGTTGGAGCAGTTTTTTTCTGTTCAAGTTTTTTTATCTTTGTATAAATTGAGCCGTACTCAATAAATTATAATTATGTTTTTCCTACTATCAACATTGGGTTACAGCAAATATTGTTTTATTGTACCATACTTGTTTTAATTTTGTAAAATTTTCTTTAGTATGAAGAAAAGTTTGAATGATGCAATTAATTTCATTACTTTTAATTTACTCACACTTGAAGTTTGTTCTCAAAATTATTTAATTAGAGTTGATTTTAAATTAGACAATGTTGTTAATGAAACCATTGTCTCTTAATGAAAGAAAATTATTAAATCTGATAATGTAAGTAGTCTAGACACTGCAGTTATTAGAGATTTATAATTTACAAAATTAAATTAAAAGAGAGGTAGGCACAGTGGATAATCCGCTAAAATCAAAGCAGCCCGTCTGGGGAAGGACCTCCACCTTACAGAAGATCGTAGCCAAATAGCATAGGTCTCGGTCATGTTGTGTTCCTACGGTGAGTAAGGTCTCCAGAGCTCCACTTGGTGGGGGTTGGGAGGGTTGGCAACGCGCGTTTGATACCCACGGTATTGCAAGCGTCTATAGATTACGGTGACGGCTTACCATCAGGACGACCGTATGCTTGTTTGCCACCTGTGTTGTATAAAAATTTACAAAATTAAATCTAATAAATTAACATTTTGAAAATGTCTTTTTTTTTTCATTTCTTCTTTAGGTCATTTCTAAAATACACTTTTTAAAGTGTATTACGAATTAAATTCCGAGACTAATTGAGTGCCTATGATCACAATACGATAATCATTACAGTATAGGATCTTAGCTGAGATGAGATGTTGATCCTATGAATATCAGAATGGTGGGCTATTCCTGCGATTTGAACCAACAATGTTTCAAATGGTAGGTAATTCTATGTACATACTACAAAGGCTTTGCTATTATTTTGTGTACAGAAGGCAAACAGAAACACTAAATAGTATAACCTACCATTAGAAATATATTTTATCTACCATTTGAAGATTGATTCATTCAAATCGCAAGAGTACACCCTTCTAATACACCTTTCCTTATTCCTCTCAACTCTCGAACCTTTTTAATTTAAATTTATTTGTGATATAACTCATCACGCGCGCCGTCATAATATAAGTACCTACGAAGTTGTAAAATTCCAGAATTTGAAACAATGACCACTCGAGACCAGCTTAAGAGATTGGCATTGTTACCCACTTTATTATCACTCCTCTTAATGAAGTGTATAAGTTTGTATGGACTGTAATACTCTAGGGGACCCTACCTTAGCTGTATAAGCAAGCTGGAACTAACATTTTACTTTGTAATAAGACCTGTTATTATGATGCTTGCAAACAATTTTCATTTACACCCGCAAATTATGTTTTTCTGCATATTTATTTTTTAAAAACACTATTATGTTTTTTTTTTGCAAAAGTGTCATGTGTGTAAATATAATGCTACAGGTTACCGCTAAAATCGCCATTACATACGGACAGACGACAGGACTTTAACCCTTTCCATGCGGCTGGCGTGTAATCACGTCTAACTGAAAACCTTTTCTCATACGATGGACGTATGAAAACGTCTTCATAAAATCTATCCCTCTCACTTCATAACTCGTTTACCTATATAAAAGAATCTGTATACCAGTATACATAATTCAGTACACAGATGGCGCCAAAGAAAATTATGGCGGGCATCGAAAGGGTTAAAGAAGGTATCACATTGGTTGGTTATCCAGTGATGAAAGACGTAGATATAAAACTAAAGAAGACAGATCAACAAAAAGTAAAAAAAAAAATTATGAGTAACATTCATTAAATAAATAAATATACGTATATTATGAATAGGGACAAGTCACACAGATTGAGCTAGCCCCAAAGTAAGTTCGAAACCTGTCTTAGGGATACTAACTCAACGATTCTATATTTTATAACAAATACGTATATAGATAAACATCTAAGGCCCGACGCCAATCAGAAAAAGTTCGTTTTTCACTGACCGGGGATCGAACCCGGGACCTCCTGGGTGGCGGTCCGGCGTGGTAACCATTACGCCACGGAGGTCGTCAAATTCATTCAGCTATTACTATGTACCTAAATTGTGGCGTATGCCATAAGTTCATAATCATAGCATCCCTTTTTGTAATAAGGTCCAGGCCAACATTATACCTATAATCAAGACCTGACTATAATTTTGATTATGTCATTATTGATATAATACGATGGCAGTACTAAAATCGCTTCACTTTATCACCGCAGGCTTACCGTTATTTAACGTTCATAGGCCCACACTGGTTGGATATTGAGGAAATGACACACATGTTTTGGATCACATGTAATTCCATAATATTAACTATTTATTTATTTATTTATTTATTTATTTATTTATTCTTTATTGCACGATTGAGAGTACAATTGGCGGACTTAATGCCTAAAGACATTCTCTACCAGTCAACCATCGGGTAATGCAGAAACATTGTTGGCGGGACAAAAATTGAAGGGAAATATCTGGTTACCTAAGAACTTATATATACGGCTATAAACATACACATATAAATATATATATATTAATAATAAACTTACATATACATACTATACGCACCTAGTAAAATATTCTGACAAGTATTGACGACTGAAAGAGAGGTGATGGTGATAGTAACAGTAAAAAACAAATAACTAATGGTCGCCAAACACAACAAGAAGAAGAAAACACGGCTTGAAAACGTCAGGGGGAAAAAATGTACATACATTCGTTCACTTAAAAAAACATATTTAATTAACTGAAAATTATTAAACGGATATAAAATTATTTGATTAGTATCATGATATAATAATGGGAGGTCAAGATTCATTGAGGTAAAGTTGTCGAACTGACTGTTTAAAAATAAATTTACTAGAGGACATTTTAATTTCATTGGGGAGCGAATTCCATAGTCTAATGGCAGAAAGTGTGAATGAGCTTGACATATGAGAAGTTTTGTGAAGAGGTGTAAAAAGTTTGAGAGCGCTATTGGATCGAAGATTTCGAGAAGAGGTGTCAGTGAGGAAGTTAAATTTAAGTTTTAAATAATTGGGAGCTTTTGGATCTCTGAGGACCCCGAAAAGCGTGCAGAGGACTCTCAGATTCCTGCGCTGCCGAAGAGTTAGCCATTTTAACTGAGACCGGAAAGGGGAAATGTGGTCAAATTTGCGCACGTTAAATATAAAACGAAGACCACCGTTAAGGAGGCGCTCGAGTTTGTTTAGAAGCACTTGAGACATATTGGTGCAACAGGCATCTGCATAGTCCAACAATGGCAAAATCAAAGTTTGAACCAATAGGATCTTCGTGGATGGAGGAAGAAAGTTCTTCAAACGGTAAAGGGAACGCAGTGTACATGTAATCTTCCTACTAGTCTCTGTAACCTGTTTGTCCCAATTAAGAGCCCCATCCAAATGGAGACCCAGATTTTTGACAGAGGAGCTAAACGGTATGGTGACACCATTATAAACTAGAGAATTATCTAATTTTATTTTGTTCAGCTGATGGGGGCCACCGACGATAAGCGCCTGACACTTCGTGGGATTAACCGCAATGCCAAAGTTCTCAGACCACTCCAATATGAGACGAAGATCCTTATTCAGTGAATCAATCACATCACCGAAGAGTTCCGAGTCCGACTGCGCATAGAGCTGCAGGTCATCAGCGTAGAGGTGGTATTGATTATGAAGACTATGAGTAATGAAATCGATGAAAAGGGAAAATAAAAGAGGAGAGAGAATTCCACCCTGTGGCACCCCCGAATCAAGATGGCACCAAGAGGAGGAGTCCTGATTGACACGCACCATCTGTTGTCGTGGGCGGAGATACGAGGAAAACCATTCCAGCGCCGGTGGTGAGATACGCAAGTGTGATAGGATGGCTAGAAGAACGTCATGGTCAACAGCATTAAATGCGTTGGAAAAGTCGATGAGGACAATAACAGTAACCTTAGACTCCTCCAAGCCAGCCCTGATGTCCTCGGTGACCTTTAGTAGTGCCGTTGTGGTGCTATGACCGGGTCTAAAACCAGATTGATAATCACTAACAAGACTATTAGAAAATACAAATTTGGACGCCGTCACCGGCTTGTGGAGCTTTGGGGACGTCTGCTCGGCATCCTTGTTGTCCCCCGAGCCAGCTTGACCGACCTCGGAGCGCTTCCCATGGGCAGCCACAAGTTCATCAAGTTCGACGTTTGTCTGTACACGCTGGCGCGACCCATTAGGCAGTTTTATAGAGATGTGTCCATCAAGGGTCCAGACATTGCGCATCCCAAAGTGCAATCTTGCGGAAATAAAAATAGCCTGGCGCTGGCGAGTCAAAAACTCGCTTAACACATAGGGTGACCCCTTGAGCTGTGATTTATTCTTCCACACAATGCTTTTCATATTGACATCAGCGAATTTTATCAATATTGGACGAACCTGTCCATCTTTGGCCGCACCGAGTCTATAGCAAGACTTTATGTGGGCTTGAGTGCAGTCCTTGACCTGGAGTTTGTCCTGGATAATTCCTCGAACGGTGGCCACAATGTCATCGCCGGGGGCCTCGGAGACACCACTAAGAACTAAAAACTTTCTCCGATGTCGCATCTCCATGGCATCGACAGTTTTTTGGACATCAGATATTTGCTGCCGAAGGAGTTTAATCACATTCCCCACAATAATTTTAAAAGAAGAGAACTCACTAAAAAGCTGGTTTACATCCTTGGCTTCTTTTTGAGAAAACTGTCTCGATGGGTTGATGTGTGCCTCGAACTCCTCCATCCGCTTCATCAAACTGGTTTCAAGGCCCTCCGCTATCTCCTCAAGAGTGCGCTTAGCGGTGTTAGACATGGTTTTATATGCACTTAGGTTATGCAGTGAAACTTGGAAGTGAAATTGTGAAGATGTGTTGTAGTGTTGTGAGACTGTGGCCGGCAGGTGAGTGCTTGAAACTATATCTTCATAATATAGGGCTGCCTTCAATTATACAGATGTTTAATGGACTTATAAAACGATTCTGTGCAATTTTTATGTATTCTAATTGGAAAATTAAAATTAAATTGATTTTTAAACTGGAGCACACTTCTTATCTTTTTTATCACCTACCGCCAAAAAAAAGCGACTAGCACTATAACAGTATTTGTAATAGTTATTAGTCTGAAAACATATCTCATTTGTATGATCCCTTCATTTCGTGCCGTGGTTTAGGACAGATATATATTTTATATTCAGAAAGTATAATATTTTTTAAAATATTATTATTTCTGGTACTTATTTATTAATGAACGAGCTGTCCGCGTGAAATGTTAAAATAAGGATAACTCCTTTTCCTGACATGTGATTTAAATGAAACAAAGCCTATATTCTGCTCCATCTCGAGCTCTATCATCCTGTGAAAACAGCATTAAAATCCATTCAGTAACTTAGAAGATGTTCGCGTTCAAAGAGACAGACACACAGACAAAAAAAAAATTTTTTTGCTTTTATTACCTTACTCTAACGGCTCCCTCTCCATTTTTGCCAAATATGTCCAATGTACAGACATATCGGAGTCTACTGTTTTATTATAATATTATGTAATGTAATAGATAAATAAACTAGTCTCGTTAGTTCAGTTCTCGTAGGAAACTGCTTGTTTTTTTTATATCACTAGGTTACCCGGCGAACTTTTTTCCGCCTTGGAGGCACTACGCTACTCTACCTTATCTTATGTCCTTCTGGTTCTAAACCACCTCTCCACCAATTTTCAGCCAAATCGCTTCATTCTTGAGTTATACTAACATGACTTTCTTTTATAAGTTTAGCAAGTAAGCGGGATACCTGATGGAAAGTGGTCTCTATCATATTAACATCAGCAACACCAAGAGCTGCCAATGCGTTTTCCTCTACAAGAAGTTGGGAATAGAAAAGTTGAGCTTCATTGCTTTACTATCTTCTGGTGGTCTACCAACTATTATAGATCTTCTTCAAAAGTTAATTTGTATTACAAAATTTTGTTTTTAACTTTTGGATTTTTTTAAATGATGCAAAAAAATTGTTTGTCGAGCGAGAAGACAATACTAGAAAAAATATATGAATTTTTTAATTTTTAATTTTTATAAAGAAAAAAAAACCTTTTCACTTCTCATGCTCAGAAAATGCTTATTTGCGCAGGATATAGGCTGCACAAAATCGAATTTTGTGCACAAGGGCAAAAACGTATCTGTATCTACTCATAAATGTAAGGAAATGAGCCATACAGCCAATCACAATAAAAAGTTCAGAGATAGAATTTGTTATTTTATAATATTTACTTTAATTTATTTGCCTTATGTGTTTCTTAAGTCATAAAAGATATTAAAATTTAAATTAAAGTACGGTAGGTTATTTAATTAATTTAAGACAATTATTTTATTACAAAATTAATTTAATAGTAGGCTGTATAGGTCTGCCCAAGCCTAATTTCAATGTCGTAAGATTTAAAAAAAAAAGCGGCGGGAAACAGGTCCTGTTTTTCGTGCGTTTATTTATTTATTTCCTCGCAATCGAAGTGAAAAGCAGAGTTTACAACTCGTCCACAATAATAAATTAAATTAAAATTTTTTACAACAAGTGCACAAAACGAATCATTTCTATCCGAGACTTTAAGCAGCCCGAGCCAAAGGCGAGGGCTGATAGTAATGTCGAGGATAGAAATGGTTTTGTGGACGAGTTATAAACTCTGCTTTTCACTTCGATTGCGAGGAAATAAATAAATAAACGCACGAAAAACAAGACCTGTCTTCCCCTTTCCCGCCGCTTTTTTTTTAAAATCTTACGACATTGAAATTAGGCTTGGGCTGCAGACCTATACAGCCTACTATTAAATGAATTTTGTAATAAAATAATTTTCTTAAATTAATTAAATAACCTACCGTACTTTAATTTAAATTTTAATATCTTTTATGACCTAAAAAACACCTAAGGCAAATAAATTCAAGTAAATATTATAAAATAACAAATTCTATCTCTGAACTTTTTGTTGTGTTTGGCTGTATGGCTTATTTCCTTTGCCTTAATATAGATACATTTATGAGTAGATACGTTTTTGTCCTTGTGCACAAAATGCGATTTTGTGCAGCCTATATCCTGCGCAAATAAGCATTTTCTGAGCATGAGAAGTGAAAAACCATTTTTATCCTCGACATTACTATCAGCCCTCGCCTTCGGCTCGGGCTGCTAAAAGTCTCGGATAGAAATGATTCGTTTTGTGCACTTGTTGTAAAATCTACCATTTTCTCCAATTAAACATGTCGCTTTACGTCGAACTACCTGTATTGTCGAACTACCTGTTACCCGCGGCTCCGTCCGCGTGGTCAAAGGAAAATGTCATGGGAATCTCTTTATCCCGGGGGAAAAAACGTAGCCTTATGTCACTCTCCAGACCCTTAAATTATCCGTGGAAATTACATGTTTTTCCGAGACTAATAAAAAAATCATATCAATCCGATCATTACTTTCGACGTGAAGGGAAGGGCAAACAAACAAACACTCACATTAATAATTATATGGATACATCTAAGACTCAGGCCAATTAGAAAAAGTTAGTTTTTCATCATGAACCGACCGGGATTCGAACCCGGGACCTCTTTGGTGGCAGTCTGGCATGGTAACCATTACGCCACGGGGAGGTCGTCAAATTTCAAGTTTAGTTGCATTATTATTAGTTATTACTGACATAATACTATCTTAATCTCGAGACCGCTGTTTGAGCATATTCCATTAGTCTTCTCGTAGTCGTAACTTCTCGCTATTACCCTATGATAGTTAACTGTCATTTTATTGGCCATAAAATTAAAAGGCTTAATGCTAACGTAAACATAAGTTAGTGTTTGTGTTTAGATCTACAATATGAAATACACTGACGGGCATTATGACTAGTCCACAAAGAAATAATATTAGTTTTTTTTTCTTAATCAATATATTTATTTAGATCTTAGCTGTAGCCGTTCAGTAGATACAGAGATTAGAGCGCTCCCACACAGCTGCGAATTCGCATCGTATCGCAAATATCTGCGAGATCGCGAGTCGCTCGTAAAAGCGAATTCGCAATAATGTACAACGTCACAAACATTTTTTACAATAATAGTATAGCTGATGTCTTGAAATACAGGTTTTACCTAGTTTAGGCGTCAGTCTCTCACAAATCAATACTAATGCACTTAAAATGTATATCTTTAGTTTTAGTAATTTGTATTTGTTAGAGAAAAATAAAGATTATTTATTTATTTATTATTATAGAGATACTTATACAGCATCAACAAAGATGAGTTGCAAAAAACAACAAGTTTTAGGTAAATCTTGGTTACTTAAAACTCATTTTCCACCTAAGCCTATGATTTTTGAGAGAAAATAAACGTTATAACTATTTTGTTCTAGAAACGTTTGTGGAAAGCCTATCGTCCAGCAGCGGACTTTTGTGGCTAAGATGATGATTATGATGGAAATGACGATATTGTACAATTACTAAGGCGACTCTCTGACTATTAACCCGTTTATTTTTGCTCGGTAGTTTCAGAAGCATATAAAATTCTATACTAAAACTATATTGAGATATTAAACTAAAATTTATTTAACACCTAATAATAAACCTAACTGGCTCATTCTTTTATTAAGCCCTAAATTATGATGCCTATGGCCTATAGAAACACTCTTGGTTTATGGTGACAATGACATTTGAGCGCCACTGTCTTCTATATATGACAAAAAGGTTAGGTTCACACATGTCAAGTCTTTATTATATACCAACGATGAGTTTTATTGATGATATTTCAGACAACGTTAAATTTAAATTTAAAGTAGAATTTCGTACAACACTTTTGTACGACAACATACAAAAGTGCGAGATGTCGGAAACGCGGTCATGAGATTGAAGTGGAACTGGGCAGGGCACCTGGCCCGTCGGAGTGATGGCAGGTGGAGTAAGGCCGTGACCGAATGGTGGCCTAAAACCGGAGAAAGAGGTGTCGGACGTCCAGTGGCGAGATGGGCGGACGATATAGTTAAAGTTGCAGGTGAGAATGGCACAGGACCGCGTTGGTTGGCGTACAAAAAGAGAGGCCTATGCTCACCAGTGGGCGGAAACAGGCTGAGATGATGATGATGATGATATTTCAGAATTTATCAAATAGAGAAAAAACACATAGGTAGCTTGAGATTTAATGTGTTATCATAACTAATAGAATATAAAAAATAAAAATTTCTCAACTAAAACTACATAAAAAAATATTTTTGTGTGACTCGCAGTAAAATCCAATTTTAAGTTTACAAAAAAACCACTTATATTATTAACTAAATACACTGGGCGTCAAAAATAAGTAGTACAGTTTTTAAATTCCAATTACTCTTAAACTATAGAAGTTAGAGTTTTGAAATAAAAGTCATTTTATAGCAAATTTAACAAAGTTTTCTTTAAATAATATTTAATTTAGCATTAGTAAAGTTTTACACTGAAAATTAAGAAAAAACTAAAAAGCTAACCATTTTGAAGGAACTATCAAGAACTTAATTTTTACGTTTTGGGCCTTGTTCCCACTTTGATAACTTGTGTTACCGCCTCGGGCTCTGATGACAGCTTGGAGCCGGTTTGGCATGCTGAACACAAAGTTTCGGAGGCGGTGTTGGGGAATATTCACCCATTCTTCTATCAGGGCCTGTTTTAGAACCCTGAGGGTGGCGGGGGGTGGTCTGCGTCTTCTGACTAGCCTCCTAAGCTCATCCCAGGCGTGTTCAATCGAGTTAAGATCTGGGCTTCTCGATGGCCAAGCCATCAAGCTGATGCCAACCTCCTGAACGTACTCTTGTACGAGGTGAGCGGTGTGTGGCCGGGCGTTATCATGCATTAGTATCACTCCATCACCCATATTTACTAAATATGGCCCTGCATTCTCGTTATGGATCTCTAATGCATATCTTTCACCAGTCAGAGTGCCATTTTCTATGACCACTAGCTCTGTGCGACCCTCTGAAGAGATGCCAGCCCATACTTGTACAGAGCCCCCGCCGTATTGAACTCTTTCCGAGATGCAACCTAAATGTATCGCTCACCAGGTCGCCTGTATACTCTCCGCCTTCCATCGGAAGTGAATAAAGAAAACCGAGACTCATCTGTGAACAAAACTCTTGTCCATTCTTCTTCGCCCCATTGTACGTGTTGACGGGCGTAGCGTAGTCTTGCTACTCGATGCCCTGTCTTAAGTTTGGGGCCATTTGCTGGCCTGTACCACTTCAGGTTGGCTTCAGCAAGTCTTCTCCTCACTGTACTCTCACTAACGTAGTCTCTTCGGGTCTGAAGAAGCTGTTGCTGGACCTCAACTGCATTAAGGTGACGATTTCTTAACACAGTAGAGACAATTAAGCGGTCTTCTCGGGTACTAGTGCACCTGAGTCTGCCATTACTTGGTCTCCTTAGATGGTTTCCAGTCTCTTCGTACCTTCGCTTTACTTGTTGGATCGTTCTTAGAGTTACACCCATCGTTCTTGCAGTACGACGCATACTGATGCCTACTTCAAGAAAAGTTATGATTCTTGCACATTCTTCTGGTGAAAGAGGCATGCTTAGTAAAGTTTACTCGCTGACGACACATTTCCTTTCGAATTGCAATTGATTTATCAGCAATAAAGAAAACAACAAAAAACAAAAGTACAAGCCAACAGGTTAAAAAAGAGTGTTTTTGTTTATTAAGTTTTTTTTTCAGTCAATCTTTAAAAAATGATATTATGCATGAAGTTTATATTAAATGAAATTAAATTGTCTTTTAACTTTTTTTTATTTCAAAGGTCTAGCTTCTGTAGTTTAGGAGATATTGCAATTTTAAAACTGTACTACTTATTTTTGACGTCCAGTGTACAAGCCAAACAGAACCCTTATAGTTTCGCCATGTCCGTCTGTCCGTCTGTCCGTCTGTCCGTCTGTCCGTCCACGCCTAGACGCTTGATGCTAGAAAGCTGTAATTTGGTATGTTTGTATACTCATATTAACAATGCTAACAAAGTGGTAGAATAAAATTTGGAAAAAAAAAATTTTTTTGGTGTGCCAACCCTACAGGTAAAGTGGGAATGAAATATTTTTTTTCGCACCGACCCCACCCTGTGGGATAGGTCGTTAGATCATCGTTAGATAGGTCTCTTGAAAACATTGAGGGTATGGGAAGATCATTTTCCGATACAATAATTCGTTTGCGAATTACGTGTCAATTTTCGTTTTGCACGGTGGTCCCCCCCCCCCTCTATCTCCGAAAGTCTTGAAATTAGAAATTTGAAATAATTCATGGTAGTAGTCCATATAGTGAACCTACAAGGAATAGCCGACGAACTTATGAAGTAAAATTTATTTGACGAAAACGTACAAATGTCATAGAAAATTGCGTTGTACTCATCTGCAAGCAATGAATGCATAGCCAATACGGAGCCCTACATTGTGCGTGGCCCGACACGTACTTGCCCGGTTTTTTCTTGCTTAATTTTAAACAAATTTATATTTTTAATTCAACTAAAAACTATACTATACTAAAAAAATATATAAATATAATAAAAGTGAGCAGTTCCATATTGACCGTAATAATCAGTGAACGTTGAAAAATCCGTTAAAATTGTTCAAATATTTCCCCGTAAAATTGTGACTGTTGCGACTGAAGTAAACAGACAGCGCTTCTATTTATTATCCAAAAAATGCTTTTGCGGATTTTGAAGATAAATTGATTAGTTTCTATTTACGTATGACAAAAGAACTTGTTTTTTTTACAACTTATTGAACAATCAAGACGGGATTATATAGATATTATATTCTTCATAATGCCTTCGGGATAGAGGAGTAATTGAAGATAAATTGATTAGTTTATAACAAAATAACTTGCTTTTTTCACAATCCTGGAATTTTAAAAAATAGAGCAAGACCAAAGAAAACCAGGGCTGTATATATTTTTTTTTTATACCACAAAGTTGGCAAACAAGCATACGGCCCGACGGGCTGCTCCGATTTGAGCGGATTATCCGCTGTGCGGAGTGTGCCCTACCTCTCTTATTATTTATTTATTTGTTCATTTACATGTTCATGAATACAATTGCATATTATGCACTAAGAATAAGGCACACGACGCTCAAAAAGTACGACGCACATAAAAACAGTGTAGATAGACCGTTCAAATGTGTTTTTTTTCCGTTCTCGTTTGATGCTTCTTAATTGGCAAATAGCCTATTCAGGACTTTATTAACAAGTGGTAAAACCGACACTTAACATAATATAAGCAAGATTGGTAAAGGCAAATCGGTATTGACTCAAATTTATAGATATTTTATTAAGATATCTTGAAAGTCTGGAGAGTGCTTGAAACAGGCGTATGTAGGACGAGACAAATTCAATTCAGAGAATAGGTAAGGATATGTAAGGGCTCTTAGTGTTGTTGATAATAATTTATCAACTTGTTACAAAATAATTGTAACAGATTTATATTGTGCCACTAGTAGACGTAGATATTACGCGTTCGTGGTGTCTTTAGTTTTAAAATGATTTTTGTACACCTTTAGTGACAAAATGTTATTTAAGTGACTGAATTTGTTATATTTTAAGGAGGTATTGAACAAACGAAAAGATTATTACTGTTTTTCTACTGGAGATGCCAGGCGGAACATGAGGCGAAACAAGAGTTGAAATCGCGCCGGCCCTTTTCCACCAGATGCTGCCATGATGCTATTAATGGATCACCTCGCCTCGTTTCGCCTCGCCTCGTGGAAAAGCAGTTTAAGAACAGATGCGCAAACTATTTTCATACTATATATTTACCTGTTAGAATTAGACGAGATCCAACTACACATATTACTTAGTTGCTTCGTAACAAACCATTTAACCGATCACTTGATAGTAAACAATCTTGATCTCGCAACTTTTTTTTTTACTCATTTAATAGGAAGAAAGATATTCAATGAAACTACAAATTAAATACTTTAAATCCTAACTAATATTTATAAATGAGAAAGTGAGTTTGTTTGTTTGGATGTTTGTTATTCCTTCACGGCTTAACTCATTATCCGATCATTAAGAAAATTTGTATATATATTGTTAGGGGTATAAGCCCAACATAGGCTTGATACTTTTTATCCCGTGAAAGTATGTCATTGGGAAAATATTTTTCCTACTATAGAGGGCGCTGTATCGGCCAACAGATGGCGACACAAGTCCCGCCGTGTTTTTTGTTGTCAAACGAGTTCTATGTCATGAAATTAACCGCGAACGAAGCCGAGCGGAAAAGCTAGTTAACTATTATTAGCACCAGTGGCTCCATCGAAATTACGGGTGCTTATGGGTGGCGATGATTGCTTACCATCAGGTGACCCGTCGGCTTGTTTGTCTCGTATATAACAAAAAATAATAAAAATATATTATTTGTCATTTTTAAAGCTTGTTTGCAATAAATATTGTTTATTTTGGTCATACATATTTTTACCTATATTTTAAAAGCACAAACAGCGACTATAGTTACAAAAATAAAGCATTGTTGAAGTTTAAAATCAGAATAAACAGTACAGTGGAAACGCAATATTAACTCCATCACGGAAAAACCAACACACAATTTACTTTTTTTTTTCTTAAAATAACAAACGGTTCATATATTCTTACATGCATAACTCTGTGCCTGGTTTTTCAATTTTAACCCTTACTTCTTATATGATAAGGTAGAGTGGATAAGAATAAATATGTAGACGGGTACTCCTTGAAAAATTTCTCTCATCGAGTGCCCCGGATCGACCCTCCCGCGTGATATTGACATACGTAGTGCTTTAGATGAAATATTAAATAAGTGAAGCAGGGATACACTGCTGTCTTTTGGGAAAGGTGTTTGAGCGCATCTTTTAGTTGGCATATTCAACGTAAGTGTATCAATTTTTTTTACATTTGTTTTATACCATATATTAATCTTTCCTGCCCATTCCGTACAGAAATTCGTTACCCTAAGGTAGTCTTGAAAAGATTGCTTTTTGAATAAGGCCACCTTGTTACATATACACTAAGTCTGTAATTCTTACTGTTTACTGTATCAATTGTTTATGTATTGAAAATAAAACATAGTCTATCTGTTCATCTCATGTTCAGGAGGTCCCGGGTTCGATCCCCGGTCGGGTCATGATGAAAAACGATCTTTTTCTGATTGGCCTCGGGTCTTGGATGTTTATCTATATATGTATTTGTTATAAAATATAATATCGTTGAGTTAGTATCCCATAATACAAGTTTCGAACTTACTTTGGGGCTAGCTCAATCTGTATGAATTGTCCCTATATACATATATATATATATATATATATATATATCTATCAAATCTTATTCGTGGCTCGTTGAGCGATTTCATGGCTTGAATTTTCTATGGTTCCTACTTTCGATGCCGAGCGCCATGAATTCGGCCACCCATAACAAACATTACCTACTTAGCCATTTAGTGACAGACAAATGGATGGAAGCTCAGTGGAGTAGCATAGTACCTTTTCGGTTAGTACTTAGTACGGTTAGTACACTAGTTGCTTTATAATTTGAAACGAAAATATTTCAGTTGTAATAGACTCAAACGAAAAATAAACAGAACGACAATTTGAAATGTTTACCATGATCTCGATTTTCCCTTTTCGAACAGACTCGCTCCATCAGGCATTTAAATCAATCGGTTCTAGACTCGGTGCCATTAATTTCATTTCAACAATTTTTCTCCTTGAGCCAACGTTCAACTAGATCAGGCTGGCAGAAAAAATTCAAAATAGTTTCCGAACACCGGCACTGGATTTTAATAGGTTTTGTAAACTTATTTAAGTCCGTGTAGCTTTTGCTTTCATGAATATTAAATAAAGGTCAAAATATGATTTTAGAAAAGTCTACTTTATGAAAAATGCTCTTTTACTGTTTATTGCATCAGTGTTAAGAGCATTTTACTACATCAGAGATACGAAAATTCGAAGAAAAAACGTAATTTTACGCATATTCATTAGCTTCTTTTCTTACTAAACAAACATACTTGCAAGTTCGCTTAGTTCGGGACTAGATGGCGTTGTGAGGTTCATTTTCTATCTTCTGGCTTTTTGATCATTCACTTTTGTTCGGTTCTCAGTATTGTTATAATTTTATTTATTACTAGCTTTTGCCCGCGGCTCCGCCCGCGTGGTCAAGGGAAAATGTCAATAATTTTTCCTATGAGAATCTCTTTATCCCGTGGGAAAAAAGTAGCCTTATGTAACTCTCCAGACCTTAAATTATATGTTAAAAAAATATGTTGGTACTTATGGTTCCTTTCGACGTGAAAGAAGAACAAAAAATTATATACTTTATTTTTCCCGTGGGAATAAGATGTTTTTCCAGGATAAAAAGTAGCCTATGTCCCCTATAAAAATAATCATTTCAATCCGTTAATAACTTTCGACGTGAAGAGAGGACAAACAAACAGACACACTTTCACATTTATAATATTAGTATGGATATGGATTATAACATACCGTTTACCTACGTCTCCATACCATCTATCACATATAGTCCACTTCCTCACACAGTTAACACCTACTCTCTCAATTAACGATTTCATTTTCATTTTTAAGAATGTCAAATGTTAAGAATGTCTTAAGTTTGTTAGCATAAATAAAAATAAAAATATATCTTCAATTTACAACTCCAATTTTGATTTAAACTTAACGGATAGTTGAATAAAAACCCGTCTGACTCGATTTCAATATCAATCGTTCCTTGTTACAATTGAAAATTTTCATTTAGCTATTAACTGTTTCGAGGAGCCATCTTTCTTTCAAGTTATATTTCCCGTTTCTGCGGAACTTTAGTGGTAGAAGTTAAAAGCTTCTTATTGTAAGCTATGTAAATATTCAGTATGCAGTTTGGTCAAAGTTATGGGGTTCGGGGCAAAGTTGTGACGTCTGTTTGACCTTATTTATTGTCTTCAATATTTTAAAACTGTTAACTCTATTTTGTAAACTAAATTAGAATGTCCCCTTGACATTTAAGTTTTTAAAATATCATTTTATTCAGAACTAAGTGAGAATAGTAATAAATATAAGAAAAAAGAAGTAAAAAAAGAGTCTAGATTCTAGGAGTAAGAAAATTCGGGAGTACCTATAGCATATTAAAATTGGCTAGTTCGACCAATACCACTCTATCTTAAAATACACTGAAGCAGCAATGCGTTTGGTGAATGGTAGATTGAAGCCCAATTCCTTTCCTGACTCTTTTCTCCATATACCTTTCTTGTAACGTTCATTCAACGCATTGGCAGCACACCTGGTTTTGCTTAAGCGATGACAAGCATATCCATATATATAATATTATATCTATACTAATCTATACTAATGTTATAAAGATGTAAAGTTTGTGTGTTTGTATATTTGTTAAATTGTAAGGGGTAATCTCGGGATCTACTGAACCGATTTAAAAAATTCTTTCACCAATAGAAAGCCACATTATTGTTGAGTGTCATAGGTTATATAAAAACCGAAAAATAAAAAGGCTTTTACGTGGTAGTCGGTTTAGCAAAGTGAATCGGAGAAAAAAAGGTGTACTAAAAAAGTATTATTAACATTATGCCCAACGAAGTGGGCACGGGTCAGCTAGTATATGATAACTGTTTGTCTGCCGTGTCGTGTGGCATAAGAAAATAATAAACGATTTCACTTTATAAACTATACACTTTACAGATTGCACCCCGCCCCGGCTTCGCACGAGTTTTAATAGGGAACCCTAATTTAAAATTATATAAAATATAAATTAATAATATACCGGGAATTAACGCGATCATACCTTGATATTGCCTGACGTTTCGACCAGGTTGCACCGGCCGTGGTCACAGGCGAACTTGCACCGGCCGTGGTCACAGGCGAACAGTTCGCCTGTGACCACGGCCGGTGCAACCTGGTCGAAACGTCAGGCAATATCAAGGTATGATCGCGTTAATTCCCGGTATATTATTAATTTATAATAATGCAACGCGAAAGTTTAAAAGTTATTATATAAAATATAGCCTACTATGTCACTTGGGGATAGCAACGTAGCTTCCCGACGGTGAAAGAATTTTTGAAATCGGTCAAGTAGTTTTTGAGTTTATTAATTACAAACATACACACACACACACACATAAAAATAAAAATCTTTCCTCTTTATAATATTAGTGTAGATTTCGAAGAGCGTTACAATATTCAACGAAAATAGGCGTAAACATATTCAATTAAGACATACATATATGCGCATAATTGTGCGCCCCTGACGAGAATTACGCACATTATTATAGAAAACAAAATGCAAATTTCATTTTAATGAAACGATTATTCAATTCGGTTGATAATTTCAAGTTATAAAGTGCTTAATTGCAAAATCGTTTTACATCTTTACCTAAAGTGTATTTTATGAGCAGTTTAAAAAACATTCTGTTGATTTATTGTTGTAGATTCCCTGAATTGACAGCAAATGTACTGTTTAATCGTCTATATGTATTTAGGTTTTGAATTCAATACCCGCATGCGTCATGTTCGATCAGCATTTTCATGTGATTGCATTTGTGCTTGTCACGAGTCCAGAGTTGAGACATACAATTTGTGTTTATAAGACATAGCAAACACATTTCAAGAGAGGTAGGGCACAGCGGATAATCCGCTCAAATCGGAGCAGCCCGTCTGGGGAAGGACCTCCACCTTACAGAAGATCGTAGCCAAATAGCATTGGTCTCGGCCATGTTGTGTTCCTACGGTGAGTAAGGTCTCCAGAGCTCCACTTGGGGGGGTTGGGAGGGTTGGCAACGCGTGAGTGATACCCCCGGTATTGCTTACGTCTATAGGCTACGGTGACGGCTTACCATCAGGCCGACCGTATGCTTGTTTGCCACCTGTGTGGTATAAAAAAAAAAAAAAAAAAAAAAAAAAAAAAAAAAAAAAAAAAAAAAAAAAAAAAAAAACACCATATATTAACATAATAAATCTGTTGCTTGGTACCCATAACACAAGCCGGTCAAACCTAGCTTAGTTTGGAACTAGGCAGCACAAATTTTTTTAATACATAAAGGTGGCAAACAAGCTTACGGTCCGCCTGATGGTGAGCGGTCACCGTAGCAGGACGCTTGCAACACCGGGAGTATCACTCGCGCGTTGCCGACCCTGTAAAAATCTTTTAATGTACTAATGTAATGTACATTGTACAGAATCTATTTTTTTATTTATACCTCAGGTCGTCAATAAGCTTCACTGCTTATTGTCCATCTGTGATCGCCGTTGGTATAGTGCGCTCCAAAATTTAGGATCACAGTTTATAAAACAATTAAAAAACGATTGTTGTTATGCACTAATAAGTATGAGTTGCGAAGTCCGTTTTACGTTTGCGCGAGCCAGTCGTGTTGGCGACTAGTATAATACTGTCTTTACAGAAGACACGGCGGTGGAAATGTTTTTTTTTATGCCACAAAGTTGATGATGGAAAGCATGCGTTGTCAACCCTCCCAAGTAGAGCTCTGGACACCTTACTCACCGTAGGAACACAACATGGCCGAGACCAATGCTACTTGGCTACGATCTTCTGTAAGGTCCTTCCCCAGACAGGCTGCTCCGATGCTCCGATAGGGCGGGATGTGTGGTGGATGTGTGTGTAAGCATATTTTCGTTACATATTTAAATCTATTTTTATACTTAAATCCGTAACAATCTTTTGCATTGCGGCACACAGGGCGAAGTGTTGCGATCAAGAAGTTTAAAATCCCTTTGTGGAAACATCAATCTTGCTTTATATTCCGTTAAGGGTACATTCCCCTTTGTATTTATCTTATTCCGGACACTGACAAGTGGTTTGTTGGACCAAATGTAATTTATGATAGTATTGTTTAGTATACCTTAATTTAGAACTTGTAACTCGGGTAATTGTCTTATGAAAATGAAATGTTAATTCGTTTTCTTGACTGCACCCACAAAGATTTTAATAATAATGAGACACAACTTCTGTATTGCAATGCATCTAAAATTAAGTATTTAGATGTAATGGTAACACATCAAATGATCTTATATCGAAGTGGCGTTTTAGGACAAGATTTGAATATAAATATTATTTGTTGCACATAAATTATAAACATAATAGCAGTTTTAAATCTAGTGTGCAAAGGCCTCTTAAAAAAAAGAGAGATAAGCTTCTCTTCTCTCTGATCTTTATGAGATCTCTTCTAGCCAGCCCTTACTGGAGTAATAATAGTTGTATAGCCAAGAGCATGTTAACCTTTACACTTTGTACCGTTCTTAAGTCGTATGGCATAAAAGACAAATTTGTACTGCACGTGCACCTTTTTTTTTTTTTTTTTTTTACGTCAGAAAAATGCTTTAGGCAGCCCCATCGCCCGGGGAGCACGCGGTGGGGACTGTGGAACTTACCACTAAAAAACTGACGGGATGCCTCTTGCCCTGTGTGGCGGGGCCACGGGAAACTGGGATACAACCGCGACCCCGCCAGGGCCGTCCGGCCAAGGTACCAGCCGGACCCGCTCGCCCCCGATACGCTCCGTCAGCAGTATACCGCATCCAGGTGCACTGCCGACACCGAGGACCATCGCTCCCTCAAGACGACGGGCCTTCCCCGGCCCGCCGTCTCGGCTGGGCTATGGTCCCCGTCCACTCGGCGATCGCACCCACTGTGCCGACCGCCAGCCAACGGCCACACCACACTTATTCAGCGTGGCGCGGCCGTCAGCTCCGCTCGTGATTTTTATAGAGGTTGTCTTCCTCGCGGCCCGGGCGGTTAAGCCAAGGCCCCCGGCCCGTGGGTGGAGGATCCACGGGTTACGGTATGCGCCGCACGCCGGCTGGTAAGGCCGGCGCCCACTAGGGCGTCCGCGTCAACCCGCGAGCCGAGCGCAGAGAGTGGACACACCCGTCCGCCTGCAACCGGACCCCGCTCGTCCCCCTCAACCCGCGGCTCGCCGCAACTCGAGCGCAGGGAGGACCCACGTGTCGGGACTTCAGCCGCCGGCAAGGACGCGCCGGCGTTGCCCGGGGTGGACCACGTGGAGGTATCCCGACAACCACCCCACTGCACGTGCACCTGACTGTACAAGTGTTTTAGTATTGAAAGCAACAACAACTTTATTTGGCAAGTTGCGAAAGCACACAAATTACCTAAATTGACATTTTAAAAAATTATAGTAAATCGTTTGTAACATAGAGAATGAACATTTAACCCGACCGCTTCGTTTCCTGCAGGATAATTAACTCAAATTTGATTTGGACGAATTCAAGGAAAAGGGTTGGTCGATAAATTCTGTTTTAATCCCATCGAATTTCAGACTAGAGGCACTTTAAGTACAAGATACTTTAACTTTGGTGATAAAGGGACATTAATGATCATTGTGACACATTTGGTTGCATTTTTGGTCGCTATATATTTTCAATTCACACAATAATCTCTTTTCATTATATCGCAATCTCACTGTGTGACAAGTGATATACGGACTTCTCTGTCGTCACAGTAGGAGAAGAAAAGGCAAAAAACAGCATTCTTTACTTGAAGTAAAGAGCGTTAAAATATATTTTGACATTGGAAATGTCTTTTCGTTCGCTTCAGTATAGGCTTCGATTTCACGAAAAAGTGCGATCCCCTTATATCTCGGAGAGTTGTAAAGATATGATATTCACAATAGGCTCAAAAGACGTGTATTCACGAGAGCTGTAAGGTGCAAAAATAATTATTTGAGAAAGTCAAAAACGAAAAAAGTTATAGCCGAAATTGTGAAAATAAAAATCATTTCTTTCCGAATTTTTGATTTTGGCGCTCGATATTTTGGAAACGAAGAATGATATCAAAAATTTGAGAAAAACTCGTCTGGACAATTTAGTCAGCTATAATTTGAGCCTAAAACAAAGATGATCGGGTTAAGGGCTTGCCCTGTAGCTTAACCTTTTTGAACAAAGTCAAAAACGTTGTAGTTTTATTTTGTAACTTTTTTCTTATCCCGACTTTATCGTCGCTCATCATCATCATCATATCAACTCATAATCATCCCATTGCTGGGATACGGGTCTCCCTTCAGTCGAAGGTGATTAGAGCGTACTCTACCACGCTGCTCCAATGAGGATTGGCAGAGGCCGGTGTTTTCAAACCGCCCTAAGGCCACCGACTTGGCCTAACGACTGTCATCCATCGATAACAGCCGGGACCGATGGCTTAACCCTTTATAAGCAACTAGGGTACATAAAAAAAACGATGTTTTTAGATTGCTTTTTTATGTTTTTCAAAAAATTAAAACACGGTGGTAAAAATATTCCCTCTGCCCGTGTGGCTTGAGGTTCTGAGGTCTGCTGAGTACCAGATATATTGAGTAAAATTTCAAATCTTGCTGCCCGCCTAGAACGATCGCGTTGGGATGGGACGATGGAGGACGGAGGGCTAGATGAAAAATCAACAGATGAACTGCTAGGTACGACTTTCGAGAGGTATTATGCTGCGAGGTGGATCAGGTGTCGGTGCCATAGGCCCGTCATTAGGCTTGTCATAGTTTTTTAGGATCGTTCAATACAGTACGTATTGTATGAACCTCGTCTTCAACAGATTCAAAACCATCATCAGATACATCGGGAAGACAAAATATGTCTTCCAATTCATTGACTATTTGTAAATCTATATACATATAATAAAACAGTAGACCCCGATGTCTGAACATAATTTGCCAAAAATGAAGAGGGAACAGTTAGAGGAAGGTAATAAAAGCAAAAAAACATTTTTTTTATTTTTTTGTCTGTCTGTCTCTCTGTTTGAACGCGCACATCTTCTAAATTACTGAATGGATTTTAATGCTGTTTTCACAGGAAGATAGAGTTTGGCTTGGAGCAGAATATAGGCTTTATCGCATTTAAATATGATATCAGGAAAATAAGTTATGGTCATTTAAAGGTCTCTACCCTGTCAATGTAAGAAGAAAAATATTTCTCGCACTTACAAACTTGAGACTTGGTACACCATAACTACCGACAACAGACTAGACCGGACCGGACCGAACCGAACCGAACCGGATCGAACCGAATCGAACCGGAACGGATGTCAGGAATAGAAGTTACCCTCATTTAAATTTTCAACAGCCTAAGAATTTTTAAATTGTCACTCACTGCTGAGTCGGAATCGCCCGATATCTCATAACGACCATTTTTAAATTCAGTAGCACTATGTTTGAAAGTTTTTTTTTACTTGAGTTAACCATTTAAAATTTTGTTCCTCTAAAATTCACTAGATGGCACTGTTAGATTCTGAATCGCGCTATGAAAGTTTTTTAGTATAACTTAGCTGACCATTTCAATTTAAATATAATTTAAATTTTTCATACTGATTTTACATTAGATATTTTGATTAGGTACGATAAAATTAAATAAAACACAGCGGCGAGTAAATAGACAATGAGCAATAAAGAACACCGACGTCTCGGGGAAAAACTATAGCAGTAGTAATAGGAGACTGTTAAATCCGTCTATATTATCATAGTCATAAGCCCAATTCCACTCGGGCGAAGCCGCGGGCACAGCTAGTCGTTAAGTATTTTTCTACTCCTACTCATTTGCCAGATAGTCTGTAATAAGCAAAAAAGGAAATAGGCTTAACGTGGTCCGAGAGTCTCTTCGCGAGTTTTTCAAAAGCACTAATATTCTCACGGTGGCTCACAGTGCATTCTTGACAGCATCATGTTTGTTCGTAAGAACATTCATGACTATAACCAGGTGTGGATATACATAATTTAAATACGCGTAACAGAAATAAATTAGCTGTTCCAAAATTCAGGCTTAGGAAAGCGGGCAAGTTATTTATGATTCAAAGTTTGCATTATGTATAATAAAATTCCAGAATATATAAAAAAAATTGCCCAATCGATTTAAATTAAATGTCAAAAATTTCTTAACCAGTAAAGCGTACTATACTATCAACGAGTATCTAAATGAAAGGTCTCCCTGGCCCCCTTGCGAAGGTGAAATGCTAAAACTTGTCGTGAAAAGCCAGTCAATGTTCAATAAATTATATAAATAAAAAATTGTTTTCAATATTGTAATATGTACACGCGTCGTAGTGTCATCCAAATGGGACTGTTTTTTTATATTATTTACATTTTAATATAATTTACAATAAATAATTGGTGACAAGGATGTTAATATGTACGGGCACGTCATCACCATACTCGCAAATTGTCCAAACTGGCGGTGGCGTTGTGGGTCGGGTTACTGTTGTTCCCTTCAATATTGTTCATAATATTGTTGATGGTGAGCCCAGTAATGGGGACTGGCAGGCTGACTCTCACGTCAACTCGAAAATACACGAGAACGGTTGCTGCCTTGCGGGCCTGGACTGCTCCTATCTTTAACACCGATTTTGCATTTTTATATTTTAGATTTAATTTTATGTTAAGACAAATTGATGGCACTATTTATTGACGTAATGTTGTATGTACCTAGTTTTAAATTTTATGGTAAAAAAAAACACGATATATTTATAAATGCTAAAAAAGGCCGTAACAGGTTTTCTTTCGCCATTTCTTTTACCAGTGGTCATTTTGCTTTTGTTTCCGAAATAGTAGTAGTATATAGAGTAGATTAATCCCACCAAAAACATTTTCATGTAAAATGTTGCCAAGACGAGACCATAATGACTTGCATTGTCAAAAAGTTATCAGATCTCATGTAGAGCCAAGCATCTAACTCTACACGCCCTACCTCTACAAGGCCTAACTTCACAAACTCTACACCTTCAAGTGACGAAATGGGGGGTTTTAGGACATTAATAAAATCTAAAGTATAATAGCTACGACATTCAAAGTTTATGTTTATTGATTGTACTGGTGTTATTGATATATCTTGAAATTTTTAACTATTTAGCATCATCCAAAACAAAGTTATGAGAGTTCAAAAAAACGACGAAACGTTTCGAGAAAAGGTAGGTAGTGCCCTTGCGCTCCGCTTGGCTCGTCTTATACAAATCATTTATTACAACTGTATACTCTGACAAGAGAACGTGTTTGTGAAAGCTTATTCTCTAAATAAAAGTTTTGAATTTGAATTTGGTCACCCCACGGGCAAAGGGAATATTTTTACCAGCACAAAAAAAGCGTGTAAGAAAAGCCTCGTAAATACATAATGAAAAATTAAACTTATTCCAAATGCAATATACATTAGACATTAAGTTTAATAACAACTTATCTTTCGAAAGTCGCAAAATTTGAAGATGCATAAAGATTTAACAGCAGGTGTCGAAATTCAGTTGTTTTTAAACTTGTAACTGTCACAGATAAAAAAAATATTATGACGTCCGTTCTTAACTCCTAGATTTAAAAAAAAAATGAAATCCACAATTTGTTGCCATAGGAATAAATTCGATCACTAGTTTCGTTTTCAAAAAAAATCCAAAAAAATATGGTGGGAAATATATTCCCGCTGCCTTATAAAGAAAGGGTCGTGCCCACGGGTCGTGCCCTCCGAAGCACGGAGAAGCTCAAGATAACAAAACCTATCCAGACGCTGGCTAGGGTCGATGTTGCTTAACTTGCGTGTTCATATTAGAGTGCGACACACCACACAGCGACGCCATCGAGCTCCTCCGACGCCATCGAGCTCCTCGTCGCTCAGCGACAATATTTTTTCGAATTCCGAAGATTCATTTCCAATGTGCACGATAGTCGTGTGAAGCACGAAATCTGTGAATTTTTTTTTAGCCCCAAAGAAAGTTCGAAACGTGTGTTATAGGATAGTAACTCAACGATGCTATATTTTATAACAAATAAATACGTATTTGTTATATATTTATATAAACATCCAAGACCCAAAGTCAATCAGAAAATATTAGTTTTTCGTCATGACTCCACCGGGATTCGAACCCGGGACTTCCTGGGTGGCGGTCCGGCGTGGTAACCATTACGCCACGGAGGCTGCTTAGTATATATTTCAGTAATGACGTTTACGCTGATATGTTTATATGAGAATAGCCTTCTGTGTATAAATATTAACGTCGGGAGTCTAGAATTAATAATCAAGTCACAAAACTTAATGTATAAAGTGCGTTATTATTAAAGACATAAAATTTAACCTTATTTCTAATAGTTATATTTTACAAAATGAATCATTAGTTTTAATTCACAAAATTATATAGTTGACGTTATTACATTCATATAATATATTTAACCTTGACAGAATAGGGTGGCGTTGACTGGCGACATCTAAAGCGTTAGACCTAAATGGTAGATTTGGTTTAATTTGGTGTAATTAGCAAATTAGCTGAGGTTTTGGTGTTAAAATCCAATTATTTATTAAGACTAGACATGCACAAAACGTGTCCTATCGTTTTGGTACCTAGAAAAACGTCTTTTTTAACTATGTCATGATAGGTCGTGATTGAAAGTAGTAAGAAACGCGATATCATTTAACGAACACGCAAGTTAAGCACGAACGACTCCAGCCAGAATTTAGATATGTTCAAAGGCCTGCACATCGGTACGGGATGGCAAGGGGTTTAATTTTTTACAATAGACATTCAAACGTACGTCATAGAAATGTCATAAATTGCTTAGATTCAAATTGATCGAATAATCCCTTTCGATAACTCGATAGTAGCTACGGCATAGCTTCGTAGCTCGTAGTGGCGCTACGACATACTACGACGCGACCGTCACGTCTACGCTGCCAGCACGATACGTAGACGCGATGCTCGCGCGGCGTCAACGCGTTCATCTACAATTTGTTTGAAAACATAGCTACGCTCGGAAAACTAAAATAAATATTCAGTGAAAACATATTTTCGTAAGGTGTTCTGAAATATGCAAATGTGTCTTCCGAGCAATTTCCGTGATGTCAGGAGAGTTGCCTAACTCGAATCACAGCAATTTCAGGTAAGTACGTCGTCAGTTTTAAGCGATCGTAGAACCAGTGCTTCTAATCTAAAAATTACATACCAATGTTTATAAATCACATTACAATCCTAACTATTTAATTTAATCACTATAATATTTTCGGGATATTTGTTGTCATAGTGGTTACAAATTATTATGACATTACATTGAGAGGCTAAAATTGAATTTTCGGTTGTTAAAATTTGTTGGTCGTAGAGCCTCTACAAGCTACGAAGCTACGCCGTAGCTACATACGCTACCGCGATACGAAGTGGAGAGAATGAATGTGTCGTGAGTATCGATTTCTAAAAACTCCATGGTCTGCATAATAACCTGAAAAAGCATCAGCTAGTCGTAAATAAATTCAACCACTGTTCAATACTCCGCTGGGATTACAGACCCATTCATCTAGAAATGTAATAAGAAAATTCTCCGAAATAGGTAGAAACTTTACCGGTGTTGTCTAGTCATGGTGACAAGTATATCTTAAATAAAAAAAATACAAATGTAACTAATTAAGAATACGGAATAAATATACACCCGAAATTCAATTGTAAGTGTAACAATGGTGTTTATGTTTTCAAGCTACCAAATTAATTTGTCCTCCTCCTAGAAGGTTCATTAACACATTCAGGAAATAAAGCTGAGGACGGACCGTACCCCTGTAATCACATTAGTCGAGAAAAACAGTGGCATATCAAAGATTATAACGAACGTTTGGAAGCGACTCGTGTATACGTGTATTTCATATAAAAATAGATAGTTAAATAGGTGTTTCATAAATATGTCCTAGATGTGCGTAGAATACCTACGCTATATGAAAAAATATTAGCTAACTAGCTGGTGCCTGCAGTTTTACCTGCAAGCCTTATTATCGGATATTCGAGATAAACCTTTCAAGCAAATCTGTTAATTTTTTTTAAATAAAATAGATGAATAAATTAAATAATTCAAACAGCGCCATCTCGTCCCAAAGTAGTGTCATTGGTACCGGACAACGGATATATACATAAATGTTGTAAAAACATACTTATGATACATAGAAAACCTCTGTGGCGTAATGGATGTCACGCCAGACCGCCACCCAGGAGGTCCCGGGTTCGAATCCGGTCGGGTCATGATGCAAAATGAACTTTTTATGATTGGCCTCGGGTCTTGGATGTTTATCTATATATGTATTTGTTATAAAATATAGTATCGTTGAGTTAGTATTCCATAACACAAATTGTGAACTTACTTTGGGGCTAGCTCAATCTGTGTGATTTGTCCATAAAAAAAACTAGATCCAGATTCGAGACAAACACAAATACCATTACATAAATGTTTCTCCCGTGCGGGGATCGAATGCGCGGTCCCCTGGTGCTGTAGATCGGGACACCACCAATGCGCCACCGGGCTGTCAAATGTAAACATGATATACACACATTCATTTTTTATGTATGTATTGGGTTGCAGGTATCGGAATGCTCATAGTATGCCACAAATAAAATTTTGTTATTATAAAAAAAAAAATCAGGAGCCTTGTAATATTTTAACACGACAAATCAATGCTTTTTTATATTTTCTTGTAAAGGACTAAATATTAAATTATATTTTGCCGTTTTTCACCGAACGAATCTGAACCTTATCATTGGTTATTCTAGGCTCAAAATAAGATTGAGGAACCAACCTGCCTACTCACCGACATCCGAGGTCAATGTTGAAGCGGTTAAAAAGGTTTATTACAAAATCTTCAGGTTAAATTGCTTTGGTAAACGAACATCGATTTAATATGCCATGATTTTATACACTTCACATATTATACTGTACATTCGTTGTGCGTTCCAAGACAGCTGTGGTTTTCTCCCCCGGGACGTCAATAAGCTTCATTGCTTATTGTCTATCTGAGGTCGCCGTTGTTGATCCTGGCTACACAGGAGACACATCGGTGGGAATGTGTGTTGGGCTTGTCCCAATTATACTGCACATTAGGATGAAAGAATAATTAATAACAATTTTTGACAGACCTCGACCAGGTGGTCCAGTGGCTAGCAATGGTCACTTTATCCCAAGGGCCGCGGGTTCGAATCCTGCGCAAGGCAAACATTTGTGTGCATGAACATCTCTGTTTGCCTTGGTCTGGGTGTTTTGTATAATAAGTATTTATTTACAAAAAAAAGTATTTAAGTATATTTATCAGCAATCTAGTACCCGTAGTGTAATGTTTTTTTTGTACTTAATCTGTGTCTGGCAACTCACGTATGCGCAGACCACACACGTGCTCTCGCCTGTGGCTCTCATTACTAGTGTGGAGTCCCGCCATATCGCAAGCACGAGACAGTGTAAAACGTCTACAAACACTACACATAGTACAAGCTTAGTTGCTTAGTTTGGGACTAGATGGCGTTGTGTGATTCGACCAAGTATATTTATTTATTTATTAATGGTTTATCCTACTCATATTATAAAGGCGAAAGTTTTTGTGACTATGTTTGTTACTTCTTCACGCTCCAATGACTTATAATTTTTTTTATAAAAAAAAAAACAAACACAAAGTTGGCAAACAAGCTTACGGTCCGCCTGATGGTGAGCGGTCACCGTAGCCTATGGACGCTTGCTATAATATTTGGTATGTAGTAACCTGATACATATACTTTATGCCCCGAAAGTAGGTACGCGATTCAACTAGGATTTTGGTCAAAAGTCTGATATTCATGGCGCTTTGATAGTAAATGACGCTACGACGCTACTGTGCATAAAATTAAAAACGTGGTACAAAATATACGTACTAGGATATTTATAATATATTCTTCTAATTGGTAAAATACATAATTAAATAACATGAAATTCAATAAAATTAATTAAAACTAAAAACGTAAAACGTAAACGTACTAGGATAGGTACAATACATAATATTATGTATTCACTATACTTAGAAACTCAAAATCTTTTTTTTCTTTAATAAAATCCATACTAATATTATAAATGTGAAAGTGTGTTTGTTTGTTTATCGTCCCTTCACATCGAAAGTAATGAATTGATATAATTTTTTTAAGTCTGTAGAGTGACATATAAATTTGACATTTTCCCTTGACCACGCGGGCGGAGTCGCAGGTAACAGCTAGTTCTGTAATAATTTAGAATTATTAATTATGTATAGACAGATCCTTTGATTCAAAGAGTATATTGTCAATATGGATATTTAAAATACAAGACTTCATTGAAATAAGCTTGTTAAAGTAAGCTTATTATGGTACAATTGAATAGTCACTAGATCCCTCTGTTTGTACACAAAGTATTGTAAAGAAAGTTAATACATCTTTGAATATTATAGAAACAGTTGAATTGTAATGAATACCTGCTGCTACAATTCCACTCCACTCCAATGGAATTTCACACAATAATACCATAATATCAACACAATCATTCTTCTTCTTATTCTTCCTTAATTAATGGCGTTCTTTCGATTTTGTCTTAACGACACAGACAATTTCGCCAATGTCGAGTATTTAAAATGAACACTTTTTAACCAAAAAGTACACTTTAAAAAGGCTACGGGGTACGGTGAGGATCCGAGGTCGCCATCTTGACGACCTTCGTTGACAAGGCGGCGATCTCGAATCATCCCAATCATCCCACTGCAGGGATACGAGACTGTCATTGTCAAACTAAAGGAGAACAAAGAGATGGCTTGAGACTTAATGTGGTATTTAAATGCTTTTCAGAAACTGGCTGTTACCTAAACTAAAACAAACGCGTTTTAATTTTAATTTCACATTATGTTTCTATCGCTTCGTTTATTTACTTTAACCGTAACATTACCTATTTTATCATTAACTTTAAAATAGTTTTGTGCCACTCACCACAAGTTCAAAATTTTAGTCTGGGCGTTGATCAGTCAGTTTGGACATTAATTTTTCTATAATAATATGATTAAAGTAACCTTCAAAACAAAAATAACCTTCAAAAAACGTATTCCAACATACAAATAAAGAAAAATTGTACGTACCGTACCTAAAGGCAGTAGATATGAAACGTAAAAGCTACAGGCACATTATAAATGTTTAATAAGAAGGTACTATTTCCATTCGCAATTCTATCAAAACATTGAATAACAGTAATTTTGTAACAAAAATCCCGGTAACAGTTAACGATCGACATGAGCAAAGTTTCTTATCTCAAGTCAATAAGACCCGATAGAATAACTGTTCAAAGTATTTCGAACGGCTAACTGCTGCAGGCAGGATCCGTTTTTTTCAGCGTTCTGTCTTTACAGCGCATACTTTATTTCTATTTGCTGGGTACAGAGGTACGCGGGGGTAGAATGGGTGGGGGGTTAGGACACGCGCGTTGGAGTCGCCCCAGCCAGTCGGGGCTGCGACGGGCATCAGTGCGCTTGTCACGCCACGCCACCCCCCCCTCTAAAATTGAACTGGATACCACAGTGTATGTGACGTGAAAGTGAGCTGAACGCATGTGCGGAGATAGTATGACCCTAAACGGATTTTTTTTGTGACTTGTGTTGTGTGACTAAGTTTTTGTGTGTGATTTGATATACTGAAATTGATATTGCCGGTAAGTTGTGGTGTTTTCTGTAATAAAATTAGCATAGTAACAGGATTGGTTGGTGCCAATTTGTAGAAGTTTCGGGTTGTGTCGGATTAGAGCGCGGCGTGGATGATGATTAATCATATTTTATTACTGCTACGGAACCCTGAACGTTTGTCCGCTGTCGTAATAAATTACTAATTAGCGGGAAGTTGCAGCAGCGTAATTAAATTTTCGGGTCACAAATATTCCGTATATTAGCTGCAAATAATATGGTATCAGTATTTTATGTCTATTTTGTATATGACTTAATTCAGCTCCTTCAGCGGTGAAATATTGATCGGGTAAGTCTTATAAATGTTCATATTTATTTATACTGTTAATTAAATGGTACAATATAGATAATTAATAATTATTTTAATTAAATTCGTGCTTTGGATGGCACGTTAAGGTGCCAGTCCCGACTGTTGTCCATAGATAACAGTCGTTAAGCCCAGTCAGTGACCATTAGCTAGGTGGATCGAAAACACTGACATCATCTACGTTTAGTTGACACTAATAGCGGGAAGCACACGAAAAATAAAGGTAGATTAAAAAAAAAAGCAATAATAAGTGCGTCATAAATTGTGATTAATATTCCTAATATAGTTTTTCTAACAGGTAATTAATCAATATTATTATCAATTCAACTCTACTAATTAGCACAATAAACAAAGCAATCGGGCCTCATCAATCAATTGTTGGTTAATTAAGAGTTCACGGCCGAATACCTAATATAAATTGACCGTTCTTTATAGGTCAAATAGGAAAAATATTTCTAGTTCTATAAATGATAAGCAAAATAGAAAGAATATTTCCGTTCCGTGCTTCCAAAGGCACGTTAAGTGAAGCCGACGGTCCACCGTCTTTTGTAACAGGATTATACCTATTATATACCTTTTAGATATTTTTACTTTGAAATTTCTTGCTATGATATTTTTATAAGCAAGCTTACTTTAATACTGCCAGTAATTTTGTGACGTCACGCATATAATGGGTGACGTCAGGGATATTCAAGACGCACCATGAGGTATCTTTTGACTATAAGCTATTTAATTTTGCTTGCTGTTGAGGGTAAGGAGCAGGTACGTCATCTGATGTAGCCGCTGCCTATAGGCACTCGCAACACTGGAGGAATCGCAGATAGGTTGCCGGCCTTTGAAGAAAGACAAGCTGACCTTTGAACTTAAGACTACCGTTTCTGGATTATGATGTTTTTTAAAAAGTTCATAATAAAATGTATTATTCACGCATCCCTACCGACAACCAGTATTCTTAACGTTAATGAACATTTTAGCTACATCAGTAAACATCAGAAGGTGTGAGTAACCTCTGCACCTTTGTTTAAGAGCAGGGTATACTTTTTGCATGTTGCTCCATTGCAAAAATCGGAACCACGTGGCTCCGTACTCTGAGCTGTATTGATTAACGAGGTCCTTACTTCAGCATTAAATTATTTTTTAGTCGTTAGGAATAGTAAGATTAAAGGTAAGTGAGATTATAAGACAGAAATAAGCTCGATAATTAATAAAGAAGATAAAAACGATGAAAAAGAACGAAGGAAGAAAATCAAAATAAGACAAGCTACAGATATATTTTTGGATATTGAAATGAGACAGTTTTAGTGACAATTATCAAAATCCCTAATAACCATCAAAAAACTCTCACATTTTAAATTCCAACCTTTTTCCTACAACAAATAAACCAGTTTAGATACGAGAAACTTTTACTCAACATTATTGGGACAAGTGAGTTTAGCTATTAAATATAGTTGTTCGAGAGACTAATAGTCATACTACAACTAACTTATAGTACCTAAATCAACATAATATGCTAAACATAAACAAATCAAGTCCAGATACTAGATATCTGCAAACAATATAGATGGATTCCGGGTTACTGACAAGCTAGTCAAAAGCAATGACAATTAGCGGTCTATTGATCGAGACATAATCATCGTAGGTACTATTGAAACACCGTATCCAGAGATGTGAGAGTCTGGTCTAATCAAGCGTGAACCATCTTTAGTTTAAGATCATTCGATTGTAAACATTATCCTGGTACCGGTAATTACAGTCATTAAAGATTACACTGGACCTCGACATAATGACGAGTTAACTGTAGAAACAAACAATATCGTTTAATTATTTGTCATTAGAAGCAGAGACCTTGTGGCTTCATTCAATGGTAGAAAAGCTGCGGTCGTCGTTATTGGATTTGCATATTATCTAGTTGTCTAGAATGATGAAAAAAATAATATTTAACAGAAAGCAAATGGTTTTACCATAGATGTAATATTATTGGGTTTAAATCATTGCTTGTTATGATTTTTGTTATGACCAGAAAAAATATATTAGAAAATGATTTCGGGGCATCTGTTTTGAAGCCATTTACCAATAACATTAATAATGAATTCACATAACCTACTTTACAAGGTACCACTACTTAAGAAATAAAAAATAAAATGCGTAATGAAAATAGAAATTGCAAAACATACAAAAAGACAATACAATATATTTATTAAAACATCATGAAACATACAAATACATCAGCTATTTCTAGATAAGCATCTGCATCTACCAACGTGGGCGAAGGTAATAATGATAATGGGTCAGCTTTAGGAAGGTTTCATTAATAATTCAATCCAAAAACTTCATAAATACACGGACACTGCACGAAGGCTCCCAGTTTACTTTAGCAAACCAACAGTGTTGATTATTTGATGTCATTTTGGTAAAGCAGAATAAATTATTGTTGGAAATGAAGCTAGAAGCTTTACTAGACCGTCTTCAGAGGGATGATCGGTGTCTCGAGATCCTTCTATCTCCAAACACAGAGTGAAAATATATTGCTGGTCGTTAATTACTCTCACTGCCCGGCAATTCTCCAAAAGCAAACCACATCTCATTTGAGCCTAAACTGACCAGTCCCTCAAATAAGATCCTGTACCATGTACGCGCGTTGGCGTCGTGTTTTGAGCTATATTGGGCCTTTTGTATATTAGACCTCACGATGAAATAATTACAACTGTGCCGCGGAAAACACGCTTCGAATTCGTAATTTCTAGACAAAGCCTAAGCTAATCTTGTCTCTCCAGCATTTTCTTGGTCTTCGCCGATAATTTTTAATATGGGTGTTAATCTAAATTTATTGTTCAGAAATATTCTTTATTAAGTTAATTTGAAAAAAAGGGTAAAAGTATTATCTAAATCCAATAACCTTGAAATAAAACCGTACGGTAATGGTAATCTAAACCAGGTAGTTACTGAATTCAACATAAATAATATAAGCGTCTCGGACCTGTTCAGCAGTGGCAATAAGAATGAGTCTAGCCACGCGATTACTAAATTGCTTTTGCGTGATAATTACCTAATCCCTAATACAATCGCTTGGATCTACTTTACAAAATATGGTTGAGTTTGTAGTAGTTATATATTCTAGTGCTAATTCAGAATACTAAATTTGGTGTGCAAATACAAAAGGTTACATTGTAGGTACCCATTTGCTGGTTTCTCAATCAGTATTTGTAAATAAGCTATTTTGGTCTCATTGCTAAAATAAAGCCTCCACTCTCTGTCTTCAAGCAACCCCACCGCCTTGCCAGTTCCCTTTGAACAAAAGTCTCAAGTCATCCGAATATTCTCAAGTCATATTTTTGACTTTCTTCTAGTTGACCTTTTTCATATATTGGGATACATCTCTTAGAATGAAATAACTTATAATACCTACCTGTAAATTACTTAAATTATTAACACGTCGCGCGCGTACGAAGCGCGTGTTACGAACAAATGCGTTCTACGGTTACACTTCGCGAAGGCATTTAATGGTTCGATGTGAAAATGGACATAAGGGAGATTATTATTATTATATTTTTTTTATGTAAGATATTAGCCGACGAGCATGCCGGTCACCTGATGTTAAGTGATCACCGCCACCCATGGAGCACAGAGACACCGAGGGAGTCCCTGAGCCCGCTGCCGGCCTTTTAAGTGCATGTATGCATTATAAAATGAGATCTTCTTGTTTTCGTGTCAGTGACTCAAATAAAATAAAATAAAATTCCTACACCTACTGGCAAGATGTTCAGCCAGTAAGATGGCATTATCCGTGGCATTCTACAAATCTGTTAAGGCACAGTCAGTAGCTAGGCTAAAATGAGATAGAGAATTTGAAACGTGACAGAAATTTAATAGACTGTTTGAAAATGTCTTTAATTTTTTAAAAGGTACATTATTTTACAGCTGGAAATAGTTTTTTTTATATTATTATATAATATATATTATGTGGAAATTAGACAATGTTATTACATGTAATCCCATCGAAGACTAAGTGTCTAGTATATAAAGCGTTTTATTAAAACATTTTTTAATATTTTACAGTAATAAAAGTACAAATTGTGCCCACGAACTTTAATTAAATTCTGGACACGTAATTCTTCAAGTTACCTTCGCAGAATACCCCCAAAGATAAGCCAAAATTAATAAGATAAAACACTAGAGGCTCCTTTACCTCATCATTAAATTCAGGTATCATGTTCTTATCGCGCCTCGAGAGAGCCTACGTGTTACCGAGAGGAAAATAAGAATGTCTTAAAAATACCGAAAGTTTTAAACTGGGTGCACACGACATTATAAATATTGGACATTTTTGCAGGATAATTTCTAATAAAATATAAAAAATGTAACAACTAGCGAGGGGTTAATTTTTCGAGTCGAGCGCCTAAAAGTCCTACGACGTCAAGTAACACATAAGGTCCGGTTTTTACCAAAGTGGAGACAAGAGAAGTGGTGCTGCGTAGCTGGTTATTTCCACTAAAGTGGGGAAGAGATGCGTAGCGGAGAGGAGATGTGGAAATAACAAAATATTCAAAACACATCTGCTCTCATCTTCTCTCCGCTTGGGTAGAAACTGGGCCGCTACTTGTAGTAAGGGAGAAAATCTGAGAATTTCTTCTTAACTAAAAACTGTGTGAATGCGTCAAAAACCAAACAAAATAAAATTTCACGTGAAACCAGCCTAAAGCACACGTTGATCCGTTTTCAAGTTTGAAAATTTAAATAATTTATTCTGGAAACTGTTTGTAGGACCAGCGAGGGTCTTTATTGATTTTGTAAAAAAATAACAATGAACAATGCTCATTCTCTTTTATCTTATAAATATGAATGAGTTCGTATGTGTTTATGATGGATCTCATGTTAGGATTGATGAAATTCTGTAGGTAAAGTATATATTTCACGTTCACTTTAAAAGCATTTTGTTATATACAAAGCTGTGCGCAAAGTACTTTATGCAAAATACTTAAATGAAAAACACAACAATTTTTTATTGAAATTGATATTTGCAAACTCTTTAAAACTTTGTGTTTTTCTTTTGTTATAGATGGATTTCAAAACTCGCTTTTCTAAACAGAACTAGTGTTTTTATAAAACATCTCCATTATATAAAACTCTTATATACCGTTTTATAAATACTCGTATTATCATCTAAATTATCACACCACGAAATTAACCGAATAAGATAAAGTGTTGGTCCTTTTCAATTAGCAACGTTCAATTATTCTGCAACTCAAACAACTGCGAGATTTACTTATTCCTAAACCTGTCTGTAGTCTAGACAGAAACTGTGCTTAGAATTTAGACATCCCGACGTTACTTAGTCAAGCAAGAGCCATTAATGAAATATCAGGAGACGTACTTAGCAGAATATCTTGGATGGCCGTCAATATAAAAGTTTTTGACTGTACCTATTTACAAAGGTTCCCTAAGGGAAAAGCTGGACAGAATAGCTCTAAGGAATACATATAAAAAAAGACTCTTCTTTAAAAATATTCACCTCTCTAGGTGAATATTTTCATTTACTAATACAGTTGATTATTATATAACTGGAATTTAGTAGAAATGGTTTTCCAAGTTAGTACATGGTAAAAAGAAACATTCATTTCAACTTTCTGTTTCATTCAGGGAATTGGTTAATAAATATACAAGAAAAAAAAATGATTTTATTACATAATCTTTTATGTTAATTTGATTAGACGTTAATTAGTTTTAAAACAAGATATTAATTCAAAATCGATAGGAAAGTTTGGTGAGATTAATCGAGTAGTCGCAACAAATTCGTGTTACGCGTGTAAATATCATTTGATAAACGATACGATTTTCAATCAATGTAATATCATGGCTCCCATCACAGTTACTTTCGTCGAAGATAAATTTGTGACTGACAAATGACATGATCAATCAAGATGACACCCAATCCTCTCATTGGAAATACTCGTATTCCGTTACTCTATTCAGTAGGATCCGAAATTTATTTAAGTCAACAGTAATTTTATTTTGGTACTAGCAGATGCTGCGTCTTCGTTTGCCTTGGTGCACAGCCTTCCCATAAAAATTAACAATGATCAGTGTATGTGCCTTGAGGATCCTCAATAGACCACACAACATAAAGCTGTCTTGGAACATAATGAACTTTATCAAAAACGAGCTAATTTTATATTTACATAAAGCTGTCTTGGAACTTAATGAACTTTATCAAAAACGAGTTAATTTTATATTAGCCTATTTTTGTCTAAGATAAATAAAATAAATAAATATATAGGGACAATTCATACAGATTGAGCTAACTCCAAAGTAAGTTCGAAACTTGTGTTATGGGATACTAACTCAACGATATTATATTTTATAACAAATACATATACACTGGGCGTCAAAGATAAGTAGTACAGTTTTAAAATTGCAATTACTCTTAAACTATAGAAGTTAGAGTTTTGAAATAAAAATCAATCTTTAAAAGACGATATTATGCATAAAGTTTTTATTAAATAAAATGAAACTGTCTTTTAACGTTTTTATTTCAAAGGTCTAGCTTCTGTAGTTTAGGAGATATTGCAATTTTAAAACTATACTACTTATTTTTGACGCCCAGTGTAGATAAACATCCAAGACCCGAGGCCAATCAGAAAAAGTTAGTTTTTCATCATGCATGACCCGACCGGGGATCGAACCCGGGACCTCCTGGGTGGCGGTCTGGCGTGGTAACCATTACGCCACGGAGGTCGCCAAGATGAATCTGAAGATGAATCCTCACTGATTTGAACATTTGCGATTAATAACTAATAAACTTACTTATGTAGCAAACAATAGCGCGATTCAGGAATGCTTAAATCCTGAACCGCGCCATCTTTGAACTTAAGATATAACTAAACATATGTACATTTAACATTATTATATTCATGGGCGTTTTAGTGTTAAACACAAATATTTGACAATCCGGTAGCTTCGTTGGTAGTGATCTTCAGCGTCACAGAGGTTTCTATCGAGCACAAGACAAACATTTTATCTTGAGTCTGGATGTTTTCTACGTGAAAATCTGTTCTGCTACGTGTAAACTAAGAGCTGGGGTGGCAACAGCGTCACACAGGTGAAATTGTGCATAATTTATTTATTTAGACTGTGTCTAGCGCCGTGTACCTACATCAACAACCTCTTTATGATGAAATGTTAACTAAGACAAATGTTCATTTAACAGTCATTAACAGAATTTTTAATATAAAACAAATGGAGTGTTATTTTTTTGAGAATTTCAAATGCGCATTAACATAAAGGATGAATGTGAATAAAACAGGGAGAAAGTGATATTAATACAGAAATGCAAATAATATTACCATAATGGTCACGGTAATGACTCGTTCATTCGTCGGTTTTTCCAAATGTGAGTTGGCAGCTCTACGTTATTCTAAATGAAAGGTGTTTTTGGTTTGTTAGTTTTAGGGCTGAAATTATTTATTTTTCAGACCCAAACGGTACTTACTGAAGACTATGACAAGTTATATGGCTGAATGGCGTTAGAAATTTGTTGAGCGAAGTATAACTGCCAGCCTTTGGGTCATCAGTGGTTTCGTAGTTTTTCAGTGTGTTTTAGAGCATATTTTCATAACATAATGTATGAGTAAATTAACAATCGATCTTCATTTGCCATTTCTCTAATAGCACATAGATATAATTTTTTATATCTCACGTTGCGAATCAGTAATATCCTTGAAATTCTTTTCGTACTGTTTTTCTGATTAAATTCTTTGTAATTTTAATAGTTTTTACTTGTCCTAGACGTCAATGTGCTTTGTTTTTTGTCAACCTTTGATCGCCCTTGTTAATCTTTTGAATATGTGACCCGAATATATTAGTACAAAAGGAGCTCGAGGGCGTCAAAGAGCACTAACATTATCCACCAGTAACTTGTTTGTTCGCTCTAGCATTAAAAAACTTTTACAAAATTGCAACTATTCTGACTACAGAATGAGAACTACATATAAACAAATAAGATATTTATTTGGTACGTCTGTTTCGGATTCTAGATTGGATGGCATGATGCCAATTATTTAATAGGTTAGCTCACAATTCCTTGAAGTCTTTTGAAAGTTTTAGCAAAGGAAATTCAATTACATTTGTATACGTAAAAGTTGTTTACATAATGAGATGGTTATATATTGTTTCAACATAACATTTGCACAAAATACATGTAACATCTAGGTATAATAGATATTGAGATTCTGCGGACCAATTCTCAAAAATTACAAAATCATGTTTTGATTTTGTCTAATCAATATGGATATAGCAATATGGAGATAGCATTTTTGCTATCTCACTCGAGACAAGCCCACCACACATTTCTCCTGTAGACCCTGGATCAACAACGGCGATCACAGATTGACATAAGCAATGAAGCTTATTGACATCCCGGGAAAGGAACTACAGCTGTCTTGGAACTCATAATGAATTTGATCAGAAAAAAAAATAGATGGAGTAGGAAGTATCACTATCTCGCTCACACAGCATTTGGAATGAGCAAATGTGAGCGTTAACATGTTATATTAAAACTAACAAACTATACTGAACGCCATTTCTCCTGGCGTGTGTAAAACTAGTTCGGAACTCATATTTATTACTCAGTGCATATCGACAATTGATTTTCAAATATTTTATAAACCATGAATCTTTGGCGTTGAGTTATAACTGTCCGTAGCATCGTAGCTTCCAAACTGAAGATCAAATTTTTTTTTCTTGTTTGAAAGGTGAAACTGAAACAATAATGTTTCTGTTCGAATTTTGTCCTGTCTAGAATTTTGTCTTGTGTCTTCTTTAATCATTGTCATAAGACTGACTTCGCCGCCTCGTCAACGAAGGTCGTCAAGATGGCGACCTCGGATCCTCACCGTACAACGTTGCCTTTTTAAAGTGTACTTTTTTTGTTAAAAAGTGTTCATTTAAAATACTCGACATTGGCGAAATTGTGTATCGTTAAGACACGACAGAAACGCCATTAATTAAGAAAGAAAAGAAAAAAGACTAAGACTAATAATTCTAGATTTCCCCCGCGGCTTCGCTCGCGGTTGATTTTATGACATAAATCTCGTTTGACAACAAAACAACGTACCTATAGCGCGACTTGTGGCGCCATCTGTTGGCCGATAGCATCCAAAAAATTTTTTCCCCCCATTAGAATGACATACTTTCAAGGGATAAAAAGTAGCCTATGTTGGGCTCTGTACCCCTGACAATATGTATACAAATTTTCATAATGATCGGCTGCTTAAACAAGCTGTCAAGGAATAACAAACAAACAAATAAACAAACTCACTTTCTCATTAAAATATTAGTATGAAGTATGATATAGAAAATATTAAGAGTTTTTCCATATCTATGGCACTTTAATCAATAATATAACTGTTTATATACCACAGATGAAAACATTCATCGTGTCATGTCTCAAAATAATTTTCCTCTCGGGGTACATAAAAGTCCCTTTACAAACGAAAATCCTGTTACTAAATTAGGCTTTCCGAACGCCCGGAGGAACAGGTAATTTTTTATCGTAAACGTACCAAATAATCTGAAACCTGACAAAAACATTAATTTCTTTTGTCTACTTTGCATATTTTATGAATTAATATCGTATTCAATAAATAAATGTTGTGTAAATTTTTATCGTTATTATACAAAGGAAAGATTAAGAGTGAAACAAAACATTATTTTTAACCCCCGACGCAAAAAGAGGGGTGTTATAAGTTTGACGTGTGTATTTGTGTATTTGTGGATCTGTCTGTGGCATCGTAGCAACCAAACGGATGATCCGATTTTGATGCAGTTTTTTTTTGTTTGAAAGGTGACCTGTGCGGGAGTGTTCTTAGCTATGATTCATGAAAATCTGTTCAGCCGTTTGAAGATCACCAGCTTTTTTCTTTTTGATGAAGGGAAATAAGCAACTTCCACTGGTTAGATCGATTTGAAATTTGGTATACTGTTACTGTCATGATAATATTGCAAGAATATGGTAAACTTGATCTGATGCTGCAGCATCATCTGGAACCTGCAGTATACTCATCTCCTCGTCAAATTACAGCAGATGTATCGTGTTTGGGTTCATTGGAATGGTCTCATTGAATAGTTCATTTTTAGGTATAATTCACTAGCTGGGCTCGCAGCTTCGCTCGTTATACTTAATGTTTATTGCTATCGCGCTGTGTTTTTATCACCGACCCAAAAAGAGGGGTGTTATAAGTTTGACGTGTGTATCTGTATACTTTGGTGCTAGAGGTAACCAGGGTCTGATGATGGAGCTGGGTGGTTGCCATAGGAACTCAGTAATCAAACGACATAACTCCATCGAGTTTGGGCTCGTTTGATCCGTCTTGATGAGTACTTTGGTGCCAGATGGTAACCAGGGTCTCATGATGGAGCTGGAAGGTGGCCATAGGAACTTAGTAATTACACGACATAACATAACCCCATCGAGTTTGGGCTCGTTTGATCCTTATTGACGAGTACTTTGATGCAGGATGGTAACCAGGATTTGATGATAAAGCTGAATGACTATCTATGATATTCCGCCGTTGCTGGGTTAGGTTAGGTTTGGCTTGTGACCACCAAAAACCTTGCGAACAAAGCGAGCGAGGATCGACCTACTCTTGGTCACACACATTTGTTAAAACAGTTATAGAGCTGATCTGATGATGGAGCTGGAAGATGGTAATGGGTAGGTTAGGTACTCAGTAATTATAAGACATAACCCCATCGAGTTTGGGCTCGTTTGATACGTCTTGACGAGTACTTTCAATACCTCTCATACATATGTCGCAATACCTCTCATACATATTTCGTAACACCATTCATACATATTTGGCAATACCTCTCATACATATTTCGCAATACCATTCATACATATTTCACAATACCCTCATACATATTTCGCAATACCTCTCATACATATCTAAAATACAAATGAAACTGATAGGGATTAGAATAAAATAGGAACGAAACTATAAAAAACGCCAAATAAAACTTAAATTAAAAATTTAAAAAACCCCCGACTTAAAACCTCTAAAAAGTAAATCAATAATAATTATGTTAATGATTATTCGACCTTTTAATTTTATGATATAATATTAATATTAGTTAATAGTAGTTAGTCATAATACCTACTTCCAAAGCGTCATCACGTCGGGGGACCGCTATAGACATTTAAACATAACTGTGTAAGAACTATTAACTAATAGACAGTAGATATCAAATTGTCAGCTAGTAATAAGTTTTTACTTAGCGGTTCCCCCGACGGGATGACGCTTTGGAAGTAGGTATTATGACTAACTACTATTAACTAATATTAATATTATATCATAAAATTAAAAGGTCGAATAGGTACATAATTGTTATTGATTTACTTTTTAGAGATTTTAAGTCGTGGGTTTTTTAAATTTTTAATTTAAGTTTTTAAAATATTTTGTTTGGTATAGGTAAACATTTTACCTATTGTATAGAGTTAAAGATTAATTTGCATGAAGTTTCGTACTGTTTGTTTTTTAATATTCATATTGTGCGTGACATTGAATAGTTTATAGGACTTGGTGCATTCAAAGAAACAGTTTACACTAAAATACAAGATTAATTTCAGATTTCAGAGATTTTTTTAAATAGAGGTAGGGCACAGCGGGTAATCCGCTCAAATCGGAGCAGCCCGTCTGGGGAAGGACTCCACCTTATTGAAGATCGTGGCCAAATAAAATTGGTCTCGGCCATGTTGTGTTCCTACATTGAGTAAGGTCTCCAGAGCTCCACTGTTTTACAGGGTTGACAACGCGCATGTGATACCTCTGGTATTCCAAGCATCCATGGGCTACGGTGACGGCTTACCGTCAGGCGTGTATGCTTAAAAAAAACAATAATTGAAAAAGACATTCAATTAAAACATTGAATAAATAAGATACTTACTCCAAAAACTACATATATAAAATGTTATGTGTTATGTTTGTTTCAAAGCAAAATGTCAACTTATACTTACACCAATGATTACCTATCTTTATAACATGAAATTGAATTGAAACAAACGAGAAGTACGTAAACATACTTAAAATCATTAGTTTTTTGCGACAGAAACCCAAAGTCGTACAACACCGCATTTTTTCGGTAGACAAACATCACCATGTACAAAATCTATACAAAGTGTAAACAAAGGACAGAGAGACATTGTGTTCACCGCAGAAGATTTATTAGCTACTGTGAATTAGAAGAAAATACGTAAAAAAACCAACAAATGCGAAATTGCTAGCGGTGACCGCCAACAAACTGGCTTTCGATTCCAACGCGCAGGGAATTCTAATAAAGAAACAAATTGGAAAACGTAACTGGTATTGAAACTGTGATACACGGTATGTACCGGATCAGTCCGCGCAATCAATGTAGCAAGTGTGATTGACGTATTGTTGGACAGGAAGACATCGATAGGAAGCTTAGATGTTAAAAACGTTACAGCCGGCTTACGTCCAGGCCGGGGGAGTTGCTTTGAGCTCATAGCTAGGCAATGATTGGAGATATATAAAAAATGTGAATGCCAAAGTGTTGAAAATTTTATCAGATTTCATTATGTAGTACCTACAACAAAATTTCATATGATGCACCGTTTTCAAAAAACATAAAAACGGGACCTTCTTTGTGCTCGCGCCCCCTCGGGCTCACCTCTGAGGGGTAAGGACTTTTAGTATGTTTATCTCCTAACTAGTCCAAACAAAGTTTCCGCTTTCGACCTTTCCATCCACAAATTATTCGTTGTCTGGATTATAACTGCAAAAATCACCTCTTGGGCTCCTCCTGTAGAGAGGGTCGGCGGCGGCGAGCGGTAGGAACAAAGGTATTATAATGTTAAATGATGCCACGAGATGACACGTCGGCAGCGCGAGTTTTTAATTTTTTTATAAACTTTAAACATCAAAATTAAATAGGTTGGTTTTCTTTATTTTTTGATAAATCCACCACTAAAGGACTCCGCCCACTACAACGTATCATACCATGACCGTGCTATGAACGTATCAGACACGACAAGTAACCCGATACGCTCTACTATACTAGAGCGTTGGCAAAATATTCTCTCCCACGATAGTTGCCGCTCCATGCATGGCACGGAACGGACTAGTGGGCATTGTCTCATACTTTTTAATATAAAGAATATTTTTTTGTCTGACACGTTCATGGTATGATACGTTGTAGTGGGCAGAGTCCTTAATGCGGCTAAATTAGAATTAGCCTCGATAAATTAACCACTAATTCGGCAATTTTTCAAAGCCATATTTAAAAGTAAAAACGAAAATTTTAATACCTAAGCTAATTTCTGTAAAATATAACTTTTTTAGAATTTACATATAAATTTAACCCTCCAACGAAATTAACTCAGATTAAACGAACAAGGCAAATTGAATTAGGTATGCCTACTTGTAATTGCAGAGCTCAGGAGGACTGTTGGAACGGAGAATTTTCATCAAATTAAAAGTAAGAAAAAGGTAGAAAATTATCTGCCTGATTCTATCTCTACAAAAAAGTTTTTTTTAATATATTTTTTTAAAGAGATAATATTAGCAAAAATCTAAGCGAATACTAATTTTATAGTCCTAGAATTCCCATGTAGAAAAAAAAAACATTAAATTTCAACAAAAACGAGTCAGTCTTAACACTAATTTATTTTTCTTATTTTTTCGTCACTAAGGCGACCTTTTTACCCTACTTTCATCTCATAAATATTCGGCATCATAAAAATGTCTTATGTTAGATAAATAACAAAATATTATTCAAAGTATTCGATTTGGCGACTGATCCTCTAAATTCTTGTGATATGCTATTATACCAAAGTATTCATGGAATTCGTCAATAAGTCGCGAATCTTTAGTATTGTGAGACAAATTCAAACATTGATAAAATATGTACCGTTATAAAATATTTTCCCTTACATTAACTTATTTGTTTTATGACGTATCGTGAAACTAAGTAAAAACAAGCTGAATATCTGATTATATTATGGGACCACAAACGACTATCAAATCAAATATTTTATTATTTTTGTAAATGGAAAACTTTTTTACATAATAATATATTTGTCATTGTATATTTAAAATTTTCGCGTTTTGAACAACAACTTTGTGGAAACGTCGTCGGGTGAAAAAACAAGTAAGTTTAAGTGCGCGTTCAAGCCCCGATTTTATTCAATAATAATATATTTATCATGTAGTCTATACAGAGTTATCTACATAATTCAAGTTACCCAATAAAAAAAAAGGACGCATCGCACTTCGGGAGTAAATGATAAACTCGGCACAGACACCAAGCACAACAAGCCTACTTACTGCTAGGTACATATATTGCGCATATATATGCATATATTTACACTTTCTACCTTTGTTTAATTTTTTACACCTTTAAATGTAGGTATATATGTATACCAGTATATTAATACGCTTTTTTTTCTCTCCATTTATAGTGTTATTAATCTTTAATTATTTGTATATTTTTTTTGTCATAAGAAATTGCAGATATTTTGTGATAATTTTATATTTTCTGTCATTGTAATTGTATCTTATTAATACCATTTTAAAAGACACACAGTCACAGTCGCGCGCACGCACCCCCCCGCGACGGGTGTGTATGCTCTGTAAAATTGGTAATCGCTGCGTTAATTCGTGGTTAATATTTAAAATGACGGACGTTGTAAAGTGCAGTGCGTGTAATATCGTCATTGACGAAATGCTATGCTACATACAGGATAAAGTGTCGATAGCTGACGAGGAAACTCTCGTGCGTATTTGTACTTCGACTTTTTCAAGTGACGAAATTAAGAATTCAAAGTCGCTTCTGTTTGAGTCTATTCCAACAGACGTGAGAAAAGTACTAAGGAAAAATAAGGGCAAAGAGCAGCGCGATGTGAGTGATATTATAAATCTATTCAAATCCACTGAACCAGATATAATGCCAATTTTTGTAGCGAGAAATTTGAGCAAACTACCTCCGATTTCTTTCGATCATTTAGACTGTTCCAAATTGCTAAAGGATATGATGAAAGTAAAGGCTGATGTAGAAAACATCAAATCGACGTATGCTACGCGCGATAGCCTACATGAATTAAAATCAGAAATAAATACGATAATGAACAACTCCTTGCCGCCAACATCAGCTTTCAAAGTGAATGTAAAGCGTGGAGCTTGGTTAGACAGTGGTCCAATGGGGCTTTCAAACGACGATTACAACGACGTAAGGAACGACAATCCTGCAAACAACATAAATAATATACTGGAAACAGAGCCTTTTTTACGATATAGAAGTTTGAGGGTAGCAGAAGATAATGCCGAGCACAATTTGAAAGAGCGGCAACGGTCGGTAGAACGAGCCCAGGCGAGCGACGACACCGACAGTGGCGCGGGAGGGGGCTCTCCGCCGCCCGCCGTTGACGAGGCGAGCGCTCAGACCGGCTCGATTACGTCAGATTCGCATCGAGCGGCCTTACAGTTAAAAGATAAACTGACTGATTCTAATAAGGCCGGGTGTAAACTAGACGGGCGCCCGTCGACGACGCATGTAAATGAAACTAATGGCTGGCAAGAGGTCACATATCGGAAAAAACAAAAGATGTATCGATATGCGGGCGAAGCGGGTATTGCAAGAGATTCGGAATGCACCTTTAAAGCTGCAGATGTAAAACTCCCTATGTTTATAACAAACGTACATATGTCCACAAGGGAAAAAGACATAGTAGATTATATATCTAAGAAGACTAAGGAATCAGTTTACCTAGAGAAATTAATATGAAAGTTGAAAGAGGACACAAAGCTTATAAGTTTTTTATATCCGAAGCTAATCTACCAATTTATATGGACGAAGCTATGTGGCCTGCCGGAGTAATATTCAGACCTTTTGTTAACTATAAACAAAGAAGAACGATTGGACCCGACCGTGACAAACCAAATAATGGATAGTACTTCATATAGGTTGGCCACTTTTAACTGTAAGAACGTGAAAAGATCCCTTGAGGATGTCAGAAAACTGTGTCAAACCTGTGACGTCATATGCCTTCAAGAAACGTGGCTGCTACCGCACGACATTCCTATTATAGGTACTATTGACAAAGAGTTTGGATACACGGCGACGTCCGCGGTGGACTCGTCTGCGGGCATCCTTAGGGGACGGCCGTACGGTGGAACGGCATTATTATGGCGGTATAGTGCATTTCAACAAGTGACAGTGCTACAATGTAATAATGATCGTATATGTGCAATAAAAATTACAACGGAAGATAGACCAGTGATAGTGCTGAGTGTATATTTACCAACAAATAGTGCTGATAACCTACCGGAATTTGTTGATTGTTTAAGTGTTGTTAGTGCTATTATTGACGAATATGGAATTGATGCGGTATTTATTATGGGAGATTTTAACGCGCACCCGGGTGAGTTGTTTTACAGGGAGCTTATTAGTATTTGTAATGACCAACAGTGGGCGTGTATAGACGTGAATACGCTAAAGCTGCATTCCGGTACATTTACTTTTATCAGTGAGGCGCACGGAACGTGCAGTTGGCTCGACCACTGTGTTGCAACTCACTCGGCCGAGCAATTAGTTACTGATGTTTACGTCTTGTATGACACTCTGTGGTCGGATCACTTCCCACTTATTATACAATGTAATTTCAAAATGTTATCTCCTAAAATAATATCCAAAGAATTTAATAATACAAATAAAGATGTGCAGTGGGATTGTAGAAGTGAGGAACAAATTGCCCAATATACCTCAGAGTGTCATAAAAGATTGAAACTCATTGATTTTCCCTCAGACTGCATAACTTGCGCAAATCATTTTTGTAATGACCGTGGCCACGGGCGTACGCTTGACAAATTATACTCTGATATTGTGACTGCACTCCGTGCGGCTGCCGCGGTAGGTCGGGGTAGCGGTCGGCGGCGGGGTGGGAGTGGACCGCGCATTATGGGGTGGAACAAGCATGTCAGGGAGGCTCATGTGGAGGCCAGGTCGAAATTTAAGGAGTGGGTCCTATGTGGCAGACCTAAGTCCGGTATTGTTTACATAGAGATGTATAAAAGTAAACAAATTTTTAAGGGAAAATTAAAATGGTGCCAAGAAAATCAGGACCGAATAAAAATGGACTCCCTAGCGGAAAATTATTCCAAGGGCAACTTTCGTAGCTTCTGGAGCAATACGAGTAAATTAAATGTACGGCCTGGCCTTCCCGTGAGCGTCGCTGGTTCCAGTGATCCAAGGGATATTGCCAATGTTTTTAAAGATCATTTTTCTGTTTGCTCACCGCTTGGTCCGCAGGGGAAGGTGCTCAATGCTGACTTAAGCGCGAAAATCGTGGGGGCCTCTTTTCGTGCTAAAGATGTCTCCAAAGTCATAAAGTTCATTGCAAAAGGAAAATCACCAGGTCATGACGGTCTCAGCATTGAGCACTTACTGTTTGCAGGGCCTCATATCAATAGAGTATTGGCCATGTTCTACTCCTTGTGCGTGAGCCATTCCTACCTACCAGGGGATTTTATGAAAACGGTGGTTGTGCCCATAGTGAAAAACAAAACAGGTGATCTTACTGATAAAAGTAACTATAGGCCCATATCCCTTGCCACCATTATTGCCAAGGTATTTGACGGTTTGCTTAATACACAGTTCGATAAATACATAGTGCTTCACGATAACCAGTTTGGGTTTCGTCCCCGATTGTCTACTGAAAGTGCCATACTGTGTCTTAAGCATACCGTCAAATATTATACAGACCGCAACACTCCTGTATACGGCTGCTTTCTCGACCTGTCACAGGCTTTTGACTTGGTCCGATACGACATACTGTGGAGTAAGTTAAGGGGCGTAAACTTACCACAAGAATTTATTAACATCTTTCAGTACTGGTACGCGCATCAGACTAACAGTGTTCGCTGGGCGGGGGCAATGTCAGACCCATACGGGTTAGCTTGCGGCGTTAGACAGGGGGGATTGACATCTCCTACCCTTTTTAATTTATATATCAATGAGCTGATCGCCGAACTCAGCAGCCAGCCTGTTGGCTGTCACGTTGATGGTGTGTGCGTCAACAATTTAAGTTATGCGGACGATATGGCGCTGCTGAGTGCGTCGGTCTGCGGCTTGAGAAAGCTTGTGGGGATTTGCGAGAAGTACGCGTGTGGTCACGGATTAATATACAATGTAAGGAAAAGTCAATGCATGGTCTTTAGGGCAGGTACGAAGTGTCCTAAGAATGTACCACCTGTAAAAATAAATGGTTCGCCTCTAGAGTGGGTTTGCCAATTTAAATACTTAGGTCATATAATAACTGCCGACCTTAAGGACAATGCCGATATTGACAGGGAGCGGAGGGCATTGTCGATTAGAGCTAATATGATTGCCCGCAGGTTTGCGCGATGTTCACAACAGGTTAAAATTACATTATTCAGGGCTTATTGTACATCGTTGTACACCTGCAGCCTGTGGGCGGATTGTACTAAACGGAGTTACAATGACCTCCGCGTCCTTTACAATAATGCGTTCAGGGTGATACTGGGGCTGCCCCGATTTTGTAGCGCCTCGGGTATGTTTGCAGAAGCGCGAACTGACTGTTTTCATACCACTATTCGCAAACGAAGCGCGTCCCTGGTGCGCAGAGTACGGGGCAGTTCCAATATCATTTTAAAAATGATCGCCGATCGACTGGATTGTCCGTACACCCAGCGCTGCTGTGAAAGACATGTCGCGGTGTCTGTGCCGCTGAGGAGGTATTGACATCCTCGCGTTTTGTTTTGTTTTTTTTTTATTTTTTAAGCATGACATTTCATTATTTATTATTATTATTTAATCTAAATTCTAATTTTTCAATTTTTCAATTTCATTTAATTTTAATTTATAATGTTGTATTTTATTTTAGTAATGTCTGATTTTATTTGATTAATTGTTATTTATTTTATTATTTCTACAAATTTTAATTTTGTGAATATGGGTCTATGCTATCCGAAATAAATGAATTTTATTTTATTTTATTTTTTATTTAAAAGAGCAAGTGCTAAGTTTCTTGCCACTTTCTTCTTAGCATAAATCTGCCGTCTGAACTGGTGATAGGAAAAAATTGTGACAATTCGAAAGAGCTTTTAGTAGGCCTATTTGAATAAAAATATTTTGAATTTGAATTTGCCGGCAGAAGTGAAAACTTAAACATCAACGTTGTGCATTTTTGAATATTTTTGAATGGTTAGGGAATCTTACGCTTTTTCGATCAGGCTACGGATCTGACGCGTGTTTAACATTTTTTACCCATCTAAAAAAAGTGCCAAGCGCCGCTAATGAAGACTTCAGTTCAAAAAAAAAATAACATTGTTTATTTCAAAGGGAAGACCGAAAGAAAAATTTGCAAGTCTCAACTTGCTAGATTCTTCGTAATTACCGCCTTTCATATTATCATTAAATAAATATAAAAAATAAATAAATAGGGACAAATCACATAGATTGAGCTAGCCTTGGGGCTAGCTCAATCTATGTGATTTGTAAGTAAGTTTGAAATTTGTGTTATGGGATACTAACTCAACGTTATGTCATTATTGACTAGCAGTGTTCCAACCCTATTCCCGAACAGACTCTACCATGTTGACTAACCAGCGAAGGTAAAGCCATTTGACCATATTATGTCAAATATTGTTTTATGATAATTGAATTTAACAGATTTCCATATATTTATAGACCACGGACGTAAAGTATAGCAAGTCGTAAATACGGCTTAGCGTGAAATTAACTGGAACAAGCATTGTGTGGAATTAATGCGTCCCAAGGGTCATGTAAAGACTGCCATTCGCGTTTCATTGGCCAACGACACCAATTAGTTTGAATTGTTACATAATTATCATTTTCGGACACTGGTTTTGGTACGAAAATAGTCTTATGCCAGTTTTTACCAACGCCTCGTAGCGGTAGGAATAACCCTTATAATATGTCATCAAATGTCATACAAAGTCCAGTTTTTTTTTGTATGTCACAAAGTTGGCAAACAAGCATACGGTCCACCTGATGGTAAGCATCACCGTAGGCTATAGACGCTTGCAATACTCACGCGTTGCCAACCCTCCCAACCCCCCAAGTGGAGCTCTGGAGACCTTACTCACCGTAGGAACACAACATGGCCGAGACCAATGCTATTTGGCAACGATCTTCTGTAAGGTGGAGGTCCTTCCCCAGACGGGCTGCTCAGATTTGAGCGGATTATCCGCTGTACCCTACCTCTCTTAGAAAATATGGTGTAGTTATTACATAAATCCAGCAGGGATGATGAGGATCCAAATATTTCGCTAGACTGACATTCGTGAACAAGGATTACTATTAGCTTTGAATTGAATACAAAGAATAAAATTATACCATTTCTTACTCGTAAACAAAAGCCTATCTAAATATCTCTTTAAAAAACGAAATCAAAGGGTTATGTTCTCTCTCTTTTCCACTTGCAAAATAAATATTCTCTCCTTGTCTTCCTAAACCGAGGCTACGGCTACGGTAATACTAGAACTAAACGTGATCCTTTGTACAAATTAATGGTGTAGTTTACCCCCTCATTTCGTTATGTTTATCTTGTTTATAAATGCATTTGTCATTAAACTTAGTGGAAACATTGTGTAACTAAATCCTTTGATTTTAGACTGTACTTTGTGTTGAATTTAATTGACACCAATTTACTGAAACGGGATCTTTATTACTGTGGAGAGTTAGTGGTGTACAGTCAACAACAGAAGATTAGTTAGTTACATTTCAAAGAAAGCTGGTGCTTTTGAGAATATAGACAGCTGTTGTCAGTTATTTAGATCTTTCTTGTTGGAGCAAAGTGTCTATCTTTTTCTGTTGCTGACCATGCAAGTTATATTTTACCTTTTTTTTTTCCTTTTTCAAATAACACAGCACCACCTGGTGGTAACCTGCTTGTGTTATGAGTACCAGACAATGCAGATATTATTATAAATATGTATACGTAAAATATACAGAAAACACCCAGACTCGAGATAAACGCAAATATTCTCCGAGCGGGAATCGAACCAACACGCGTCGAATATTGAGTTTTTATTAGAAATAATATAATCAAAACAACTTTAATCATTTATACATGGAATAGATAACCTGAATAATCCAACATTGTTCAGAGCCTGTAAGCCTTTAAACAATGTACGATTTTAAGAAGTCTGCTTACGTGTGTAATTAACTTATAAAATATTAATAAGCACGAAGTCTTATTACCGCTGTGTGAATTACATTTTATCAGAATGCCTAATATAGTATGCGATATAGGCTTAATTTCCCGAATATTTGAAACTCATTTATGCTCTACTCAAAAATTCATACATCCATTACTCGTTACATAACATTGCAATTACAATTAACGTTCGTGTTACGAGTCAGGTTGTGTTTCACAATTTATATGACGAAATTATATTATACAACGTTCTGTAACATATTACCACCCCAGCGCGACATCTTAGATAACATCTTTATGAATAAATTAGTGATGTCTAAGGCTGTTGTCTGATCAACAGCGAGTATATAGCGATTACTTATCGATAGTTTCTCTAACAACAATCGTATACTAGGGGTTCTTTCCGTGAGAAGAATCATCATTTCAGTCACTGCTGAACATAGGCCTCCCAACTAGACTAGACTTCTGGATGCATAAGAAGAATATTATAATGAAAACTTTTTTCCTACTTTCCTCTAGATGAAAGTTACTTTTTTTATGTCTTACCCCAGGCAAACAAGTAAGCGAGCTACATGATGGAAAGTGTTACCGCCGCCTATGAACATCAGTAATACCTGTGGCGCTACCAATGCTTTTTCAGTTGCAATTGCAAATTTTCTATATGCGATAAAACTAGGAGGAAAAAACATGCTAACAGACTACACGCTTCTCGGAAATCGCCATCAGTTGAACAGCTACTTTACGAGTCGTGGAAAAGAAGCCTTAACGTTATAACGTTAAAATACAGAATCATATAATTACGCCTCGTCGCATGTCATGTAGGAAGTAGTAAATCACTCATTCCTATGTATCGATTTTTTTCCTTTATTGTCGTTTTATCTAAGTGATTGAGCATAGCTGTGTTATAAATTGACGGCCTGTGAAATTGGTAATAATTGGGTAGCTATTCATTTACCCTTTGATTTGTTTCCATGAATGATTTTGTATTGAAATTAAATGTACGCATTTACTCGATTTCCCTATGGCATTGTAAACGACAATATATTATTCTTCACGTGTTAAATTCCTTTCCAAAATCTTTTCGTTCATTGCACAAAGTTCTTGAGACAGACTGAAGAAATTTATGACAGGTAAAGTCTGGTGTGCTGTTTTGATTGGTGCATTTTCACGTTACATTGTTTTATTTTGTATGAATACGTCAACAAAAATACATCGTGAAATCGTTTTATTTTAAACTAATACAAATATATAAAAAAAATATGATAAAAAATTCGAATAATATTACTAAATCTACAAATAAAATTTAAACAAAAATTTGGTTAATATTAACATTAATAATTTTCATAGCGAGAAAACTACGAGGAATCATGTTCACAAAACAAAAAATAAAATAAAACACAATTATACTTACTTTGCCACAACAATTCGGTTCGAATCCCGCAGTTTCCAGTGATCAATAACAATTTAGTAACAGATACTTAAACACAATAAATTATGGACACACTGTAAACGAATATCGGGAAGACGTGGAACTAACGCCAGTACGTTCGCGTCTTCATTATTAACTAGCATTTCCCTCCCGCGGAAGTATTGATTGTCGTTAAGTTTTCATGGACACCCTACATTTTCGCTAACGGTATGTTGTTGAAATATTCACACGATTTACGATTTGTTACAGAAACAAGATGGATGGATATCCGTGATACTGAATTACAGATAATATTCTATTTCACGTGAGCGTTCGGCTATGAATATTGTAAGGTCTGGACATGCACATTGTTTTAGTGTGCGTGATCGATTTTACGAGCGGGTCCGAGGTGTGTACATAGCTAAAGGCTCTTCGTGAAAAAAAATGTCTGTACTGTGTTTCTCCATGGTAACGGACTCCGACTCTCCTAATGGAGTAGTATGTATGATAATGCTAGGAGAGATAGCATTAATACCTATGCGTCTGTTTTTCTATTTGGGGCCGTACCATGACCGCTTAAAAAAAACAATAACGGCTGCGTAAGGGAGACAGCGCAATACATGATGTAAGGCGACGTCTCGTTTACACAATCGTTTAAGGATAATTATAAAAGGTCGTGGTACGGCACCCCTGTATTCAGTTCTTGATGATATTTCCAATAATCTTTTGTTGGCGCTACCTCAGAAAATTATTTTTGGTAAAAATTTAGAACCATGTCCAGTTATTTTAATCTGTATATTTAAAAGTCAGTTTCCCCTGTTATATTATAAAATATAAATTTAGTATTGGTATATTTTGGTTCGTCATCATCATCATCATCATCTCATCCACAAGAAATTCTCTGCTAGACATATGCCTCCCTCAAACGTTTCCAGCGCCACACGTTTTGAGTTCGTAATTTCTAGCAAATCGTGCCGTATCTTTCAAATTAATGTCTTTCACTTAGCTAATATAATATTTCAATCTGTCCTCTTTTCCGTTACTGCTAATTTCATTCTGATTAAATTCATTAGGAATTCCAATACTGTGGTGGCTTTTCCCCTGAGGTATTAATAGGCTTTATTGCTCATCACTAGATATATCTTTACATTTATTTTATTCATACCAAAAACAAAATGGCAAAGAATAATAAAAATTTACCAATTTGTGTATCGAGGCAATTAAAGGTTACGCTAGTAAACCCAAACCCGGGCAGCGCTTTCCCGTGGGAATTTCTGAAAACCCGTTGATAGCGGATGTCTACACCTTAAAAGGAACTTACCTGCCAAATTTCAAGTTTGTAGGTGTTATAGTTTCTGAGATTTCATGATTAATCAGTGAGTGGCATTCGCTTTTAAGATTATAAATTAGGAATTCAAAATTTCCTGTTAAAGTTAACAAAAAACTTTATCAATATCATTTTCTGTGCTTTATGAAGATACTACTATCTTAACACAGAGCATGGTATAGACAAGTGAGATTAAAGATCTTTTTTACAAAAAATAATATGACAAACATTACGTAAATATTTAATAGGAAAACTTAGTCTCAAGTTGAAATTGAGTTATGAAAAAAGTTTTAAATAATATAGATGAAAAAATAATGCACGTAAATCAAATTTTCTTCTCAAATCTGGCAGTTTTTTTTTCCTTAAAATGTTGTGTATAAATTTTAATCAAGTTTGCTATTATATTTTATACCATGAACAAGGCTTCTCCCCTCGTCCTCCCTCCAATCCATTTTGATCTTTATCTTTATGTTGGTTCTATATTAACTCCCCTTGTATTAACTTTGGCAATTTATCGTCTACCAATATTAAAACTTAGTAGAACCAATATACTGTGATACAATCACATAGGGTGTGAAAGAGAGTTATCAAAGACTTTTATACTCCAATATCATAGGGGAAAACTTCAAGATTAAGTTTCAAATTATTTGTTTGCAAAAATAAAATTGGTTTATACCACATTTGGCCCATCGTAGAGCGAATGGAATAGAGGGTGAAAAGTACGATAAATGTAGCGAATATAAAATTTAAGCTAGCAGCTTTTTGATCCTAACGTAACTGTGCTATGAGAGAAACACCCTTCATAAAAAATCTCGGCTACGTCGCCGTAAAAAGACGCGTTCGTGAAGTGCTGTCGAAGACCATAAAAAGAAATCTGCTAAGACCTGTCCTAGATACCTGTCTTCCGTTTACATAATCCTAGGTCTTCCATGAAAAAACCTAAGGTCGGTTGGTTTAACTTTTAACAAACTAAACATGACGGTTGCAGTATTTGAAGTGTCTAAAGTTAAGAGCGACAACATTATCGCAAATCGCAGGGTACTCGTACCTAGAAAATTTCACTTAATAATTTAGAGAGAAAACTCATAACTTTTATCTCAAATTTTCCAAGTAATTGCTGATTTATTTTTTATCTAACAATATCTTCGGTAAATTTGGCATTGTTCCCAAATTTTTATAAGCATTTCGAATTCAATTCACAAAGAACAAACAACTAAAGTGTGTACAAAGAATATTATTAGTACAATTTGATTTCGCCAATAATATAATTCCGACAAGGTTAATCAAAGTCAGGGGTGACGAGACAAAACTTAAATATTGGTTGTATGGCATAAGTGTTTGCCACGTCTTCAGACAAGGAATGTTGAAGGGTAACATTTTAGATTTTTTTTTTGGTGAAGATTATTTAAATTCTCATTTTTCAGGATTTACTAGGATACTATTATTATTGTCTGTAGAATCTTTTTCCTTTTACATTCTTTTTGTGAATTTTGAAAACCGTATTTCTCCGTTAGTTCATGATGTACCTATTGTTTTTTTTCGTAATCGGACAAGTGTTAAATTTTAAAACTTCAATTTTTAATATGACCTTGAATAAAGCTTTCATTACTGACTTCTTTATAGTTCTTTTTGCTATCGACAATAACTGTAAAATGTTTAAAATATTACAAATTTTGAACAAATCTAACGACTAAAGATCATTGAAAACATCTTAACTCGAGATGAGTACAAATGCCATCACGTGTTTACACCACACGCGGGATCGAACCTGTAACCAGCGCGCCACCGAGCTAAAAAATATTAACTCAATTTAATTTATTTTATAAAATCCTCTACCGTAATAACAGTGTTTGAAAAGTAAGCATTACCAACATTGGCCCACTCCACATTATGAAGCCCGATAATGCGCGATGACGCAGCGCTACCGCTGCGTGCGACCAAAAACTGCTGAGTCAGCATTTTGTCGCGTCTGAGGTTGTTCTATCCTAACTCTGACGATTGCAAAACCATTTCTACTATTGTTTGAACTTATCGATACTAACGAGTATTGTATTTTGTTCTTTGATTTATTTTATTGCTTCAGTATTATAAAGAAGTGAATAACAGTCTGTACTTACTTACTTACGGCTTAAATAACTGATTGATTCAATGAGAGTTTCGGAAAAGCAATTTAATTTTCATTTCATATTAAGTCTTTAACGCTATCTTTTTGTTCTTTAGCTTGACACAAGCAGCTAAAATTTAATTATGTCATTAACTATAAAAATTCGTTTCAGAAACTTCCTAGAAGTGTCTTTTAATTTTGATATTACAAAAAAAAGCTGAAATTTATAGCGGGTATATTTTCTAGGAAACTGAGATATGAAATTTTGTTCTTAAAGATAAAAACAAACCTTATGCCTGCGAAACTGGAAAGCGTACCTTAATTAATTAATTTTATTATGAAAAGAATAAGTTAAAAGATAATATTGACGCAATATTCGTGATGGAAAACAGTGACGTAACTAATGACGCCACACCTGGCACATAACCATCGAACCCGCGACAGCTTTGTTGAGGAGCTCGTTGCCCTATTTGTGCGTGTCAAAGTGGAATGATCACGCAAGTTAAGCAAAGACAACCCTAGTCAATACTTGGACGGATTAAAAAAATCTCGAGCTTCTCCGTGTTTCGGTGGGCTGGTTAAGCTGTCGGTCCCGTCTGTTGCCGATAGGTAACATACGTTAAGTCAAGTCAAGTAGACAACACTTAAATCAGCTACCCGCAATTGACACTAATTTTATTTTATTTTTTTATACCACACAGGTGGCAAACAAGCATACGGTCGGCCTGATGGTAAGCTGTCACCGTAGCCTATAGACGTAAGCAACACCGGGGGTATCACTCACGCGTTGCCAGAGTTGCCGCGTTGAGCAGTGGAGCTCTGGGGACCTAACTCACCGTAGGAACACAACATGGCCGAGACCAATGCTATTTGGCTACGATCTTCTGTAAGGTGGAGGTCCTTCTCCAGACGGGCTGCTCTGATTTGAGCGGATTATCCGCTGGGCCCTACCTCTCTTAAAATTGCGGGAAGCACACGAAAACAAGAAGTAGATGTTGTTATACTCATAATAACTATATTTCAGTGGCTACAGCTTTACATAGCATAAAATGACGTAGCTCTGTCTGTCTGTCTATCCCCATGTATGCATAGATCTTTAAAACTACGCAATGGATTTTGATGCGGTTTTTAATACATAAGAGTGCTTCGAGAGAAAGGTTTATATAAATAATACATTCTAAAATTCCTATGGGAAAGCCGAATACGCGCAAACGAAGTTGCACGAGTTTCGCTAGTTCAAGTAATAAAAAAAAGTTAACGTAGATGGATTTTTTTGTCAACAAAATATTATGAAATACAAAGTTATTTTTACGGCGGCCATATACGCGCCGGGATCGGGACTGCAAAGTCAGCGGATACCCTCAAATAGCGCAAATACAACATTATGGGTGAAATTCTTCTTCTTCCTTAACCCGGATTCCCCATTGATGCTTATAGGCCACCTCATTGCTTTTCCAGTTGACCTGCTTTTGCGATGCGCATCCAGGTTTTGTCCCTAATTTTAACGCTTCGATTATACTAACATTTTAAAATTTTACGTTTCATGAAAATGTGCGTAGTCAAATATTGATTTATCTATTCGTATTATTTTAATAATCTAATATACCGTAAGTAGGTTTTGCGTTAGGCCAAAACAATTAACTTTTGCCTGCGGACTGAAAATATTCTATTGTATCCATTAAGTTTTTTAAGCCATATCTGTGAGTGATACCCCCGGTATTGCTTACGTCTATAGGCTACGGTGACGGCTTACCATCAGGCCGATCGTATGCTTGTTTGCCACCTGTGTGGTATAAAAAAAAAAAAAAAAAATCTTTGTGTCGTCGTATTCATCAAATATTTTGTTAACTCTATTAGACGTAGTTTTAACTTATCTTGACTTGCCTGACTTTTTAACGATGTCAAAATTTATAGAATTACTATTCCCCATGGTCCTATAGAAAGAATCACCTTTCGCTTGAACCTCAAGTTCCGTGTCGCTTTAAATAAACTTTATTAGATTCCCTTTTGTTTTTTTTTATCAGAATATGCACGAAATATCGCATATGACGGCGTAACATGATAATCAATGTTTTCACCCTGTGCAGTGAACTAGACACGCATTGCGTGTTACCCCAAAATTGTCTTAAGTTTAATCATGTTGAAATATTCGGGTCGGAAACGTGCCTTCTGTAATGTACAAATAATTGTGTAATCATTCAAACTGATTGATATGAGGCTAGTTTAGTTCTGTGTTTTTGTAGATAATACTTGCAGTTCTTCTAATTAGTTTGTTAGTTGATTGATCTATATCGTCAAGATGGCTATGGTTTGATTGGGTACGTAAGAAAAATGTTGTCTAAATAGCGTTGGGGATTAGTCGGCGTTATAGTATAAATGAAAATGTTTATAAGTCAATGCTTTTGAGATTAATTGTATTTAGCTTGTTAAAGAAAATTCTAAGTTTTAATTCATTCTTTCTGTTTTTAGTTTTACTTTCAAAGTAAACTTTAACCGATCAGTTTTAATTTAACTTACAGTGTTTGTTCTATATTATTACGTACTATCTTGAGATTACAATTTTCAACCAAATTATAACTCATTTATCTTCTACTTAATTTTTTAATTTTACTAATTTAAAGTCAAATGCTCATATTATATTTTGATTAAATTTTATGTTAGAAATGAGCAATTTATAATACTCTAAATTATTAGCTCTGTTTGTAAATTTTCCAACTTCGTACGATTTGTGGCAAGAGTGTTCTAAGCGTTTAATTCGAATATCATCCAATATAATATGATCCCCACCTACGACGGGGAAGATTATACTGGAAGGTTCTATTAGGAGGGTGTTATGTCACCGAAATGCTGTGTAATCGGGAATGTTCGGTTGGGCTTAATCTGAGATGGCATTTTTCGCTCCATTGGCTCATCGCTTGATGTAGGTCGGAATTAATAATTCTGATCTGCTAAAGTTACAATTTCATATACATTTTGGAATATTGAGATCGCGTTAAATATTCATATTACCGTCTTCCTTATACATATCAGCTTTGCTTAATTTGCAAAGGGGTGTTCTGTGATAAATTGCTTCAGAATCTATTATTTAGTTATCTTTTCTGTTGCCTGGCGTCGACGTACTATGTATTACATTTGGAGAGGTTTTGTTGTCACGTTGCAGTTTAGGGATTTATCTCACGAGAATCAGACCCCACTGCTTGTTGTGCCAAATTACGTCAGTGTTGGAGACTATCAATCCAACCACATAAAACTAGGGGTGTTATTGCAAAGTGCGTGTTCATTGGGTTTGCGTTTACGTGCCGATACACGCCATCATGATCCTTGGGTCTGTTACGCGATTGGGCATAGTGCAAGGATATAGTGTGTCTGATTCCCACAAGTTTTCATCACCATTATGAGTTTTCACGTTTTCTTGAATATATATTTAGCAACTGTTTAAACATTAACAAGTATAATCCTGTTCGTAACACAACAATTACAAATTCTGAGCATAATAGTCAACAAATTATCTTATTACCCGTAAAACAGAATAAAATATGTGTCAGCTGTAAAATATTCAACAAAACATTAAAGCTGGTTGCTGCAATAGTAATATGGGAGCGTAAAATGACACATTTATTTAAGTGGCAGTTATGTCGCGGGCTGTTCGTGCTCAAGGCGACAGAGGCGCATTTGGTTGTGTTGGTATAGTAAGTATAACGAGCGAAGTAGTTCCATAACATAAAAGTCGAGAATATTTTATGAATGAAGGTATTTTAAATGTTGGAGATTTAAAAGAAAATTTAAAAGATGGACGAAATTTTTTACAGTAAGAGAAAATAAAGCAGTTTTACGTCGTGGAGATACAGTACGCATGACAGCATATCAGCCTGAGATAAAGGTCAAAATGGAACTTCAATCTATTCTGAACTTTATTTCACACGTAAAGTAAAATGTAAGAGGGAATGAGGGAGAAATTGTATAATCCTTTTTGTGGTAGAATTAAAAGAAATGCAATTATACCAAGTTTCATGTACCACCTCTGATTGCTAAAATATCTGAATGATAAAAAGGTGAAGATTTTTAAGTAAATATGTTAATTTTAGATACATAATTTAATCGATGTTCCATTTTCAGTTAAGGAAAATGAGCTAAAAATGTTCGGCCGTTAGCAGAAACAATGTGATATGTGAAGTAGGTATATTGCTCATGAAATTCAGCTTAAGGAAATTGCCTCTCCTCCGAGGAACCCTTAAAGGCGTTCCGAGGGGAAAATTTGATAGCTTATAGCTTTGATAGCGCAAGCATGAGACTGATGACGCAAACGCTTGGAGGCGCCGATGAAAAAGTCGGATATTTTAAAATTTCATTTTGCATTACTTACGCCTAACTTTAGTTGAAAGATTCAAAGAGTAAGTAGCCTTACTACTTGCTCTTTGGATCTTAACTAAAGTGAGACATTTTAGATGCGTGTAATATGATCGACTTAAAGCTATTAGCAACAACTGGGATTGTGGTCAAAAAGATTCAAAAAGATTTTTAAGTAAGTACTTATTATTTTAACATGAAAAAATGTTAAATATTTTGTTGTAAAGTGTGACTAGCTGCACAAAGTGATTACATAAACAATGGGTCTTTATTTCCTGGTCTTAACAAAAATAAATAGAAAATATGTTCTTCTAATGGACTCGCCTATGAGATTATAAATAAATAAATTGAGCAAGATTATGTAAATCAGAATATATGAAAGCCTTATAAAAGTTTTAAGTTTTGTTACATTAGCGTTATTTACGGCACGCAAAGTTTTGTATTATTCACATAGAATTTAAACAGCATTTCCAGAACTTCTTTTGTATTTGACAAATAACTGACAGCTCCGTGACACAATTCCTTTTAACTTATAGGTCGAAAAATAGTAGATCATTTATATGAACAACATTTGTCTTAAGTTTGGATGTTTTCCATGTATCGTAAGTAATGTATTCATAAAAAAAGTTAATATGTCCACTATTGTACATACGTCATAACATCTAGCTATTTATATCTGTCAAATTTCTTCAATCTATCTTAAACTTTATCTCATTTACACTAAAATTCAATCTATTGAAGAAATTAGACTTTTGGCACGACTGTTATTTTGACAGACATCTTGCTGTTGACTGTAATTATTTTAGTAGGTACATTATTATACTGTAAAGACATGGATATACCAACCTCCACTTAATGAGAATTACGTATGAAAGATGGTCACGAATCCCTTTGAGCACCTTCATAAATGGATTTATCATTCCACAAAGACTCTCTTACAAAATAATGAGCACTTTATCTATTTTATTATTCAAATAGAATTTCAATAATGTGTGAGTTTGAAGTAATTTAAGAAACGCAAATTAAATAAGTTTAATTTGTCTTTGTTACAGATGCTAACCTTATTTGATTATAATATTATTTTAGTTCATGAATAACTTTATCTTTTCTAACTACTCCCACTTTAATTGGTGAGCGAGGTCTGAACTCATCTACGGTCGTACATATTTAGCCATTTAATCATTGTTTACCACAAAGAGACATGTTAGGGTGTTTGACCTTTTATATCATTAAAAGAAATCAAACATTAATTAAAATTTTAATTATGTCGTCGTTGCGCCTGGAAAAACCGATAAACGTTTTTTTTTAAAAATGGCTTTTTTCACTTTTAAGGCACAATTTGCCACGGCCGTCATACCTGTAAAACCCGTTTTGTGATATCTTAAAAGAATGCGAAAATAGCATATTCCGCTATGTATCGTTCAAACAAAAATCCGCGTCCTAAACCGCTTTGTGCCTTGTTGACACAAAGCGGTTTTTCCATTTTGACCTCCGCGAAGTACCTACACGCTGCGTTCCGCGCGCAGTTGCACATAGCGGAATATCATTTGAATCATTTCGCGCCCAATCTTGCGCCGGGTACCATTTCTTTTTGTTTTTGTCGTGAAGTAATTAATATTTTGAATGGGACTCGTACGTAATTAGTGATAAAAACCTGTTGCAGCTGTATTACGTATAACAGAGGTGAGTATTCTTTAAGCCTGTTGATTATACTAAGCATTTAATTGAAATAACCAAAACTAACCTCAAATCACTTGGAAATTTCATGTGTTTGTACTTTTGTGCTCACATAAGAACGTGATTTTAATAGATACATTAGTCTTATCTTATGGTAGAAAAGGGGTGTAGGTAGGTAGTTAGGTACGTACCTACATGTGATCGATGTTGTGCCCAATACATGTAGATTGGATAATAGCTCTGTGTAGATCATGTGTAGATACTTACCTACCCTTATCCCTATAATATAAAGCAATACAGTTCCCAATGATCCAACTTCAAAACCATCTTCTGCTAGTTAAGTTAAGATAAAGTAATGACTAATGAATGATAAGATAATGATCGGTGGTGGTCGAGTGGCTAGCAATGGTCACTTTATCTCAAGGGCCGCGGGTTCGAATCCTGCGCAAGGCAAACATGTCGGTTTGCTTTGGTCTGGGTGTTTTCTATGTACTTATAATAAGTATTTATTTACAAAAAAAAGTATTTAAGTATATTTGTCAGCAATCTAGTACCCATAGTACAAGCTTAGTTGCTTAGTTTGGGACTAGATGGCGTTGTGTGATTCGTCCAAGAATATTTATTTATTTTGTACCAATTAAACCAATATACCTACGTACCTACACCTACTCTTCAATGGCTGGTTTTAATGGTGTTATTGTATGTGAAATAGCTTGTTTATTTTACAAGAACATTTGTACTTGTAACATTTCATGCATGATTAACATGAAAGTACGTGAAATATCTACCTATCGGTACCGTCAGCATCAGATATAGTAAAAGATTTGTTTGATAGTTTGTTAAGTAACTATGCAACTTACCAGTGATGATGTTTTGCTACTTTAATTATGTTTAGAGACATCTGATGCTGACTACAGTCAATAGGTACCTTTACCGGTAGCGATTTTCTTCAGAATGTTTGGTGACTGGATAACAGTACAGTCAGAGATTAAATACTTGACCATTTGATTACACAGAGAATCTCCTACTCACCTATAACACGCACGCCACACTTTAGCTGACAAACCCCTCTCCTCTCCTATGATCTAATACCTTATAGCTGTGCTCACGTCATTTTGATAAAAATACTTAGTCGTGCATTTGGTCAGCGGGATTGTTCTCTGTTCTCTCTTTCTGTTTGCTTCGCTTTTGGTGGTTTGCAGCTTTCTTTTCTTTCTTTCAGATTGAAATTATCTTAGAATGAAACGCTTTAGCAGATCGAGCATTATTCTTAGCATGGCTAATAAAAAAGACATACCTGCAGTCACACAAAATGTTAGATGCAGTATTGATGAAGAAACTCATGCCCCAGAGCTGATTCTAAACAATATAGCGGGTTCTGATATCACAACATCGTATTCCCCAACTCATTCGATTCCACAACAACAGGGTGATTTTCTGGATTTAGACAGCCAAGTCATTTCTTCACAATTATCAAGCTGTGCAAATGTGGGCGCTGAAGAAATAGATTGTGGCTCAGACGTATTATTTAAAGAACTAGAGAACGAAGATTTTTTCAACAGATTGGAACCAGAAGAATCTATTATTCTCGCAACAAATACATCACAAACCGAAAATCACTTAATACAAGCCAATTCTCATTCTTCTCAAGCAGAGGCCAGCAATCATACATCATCTGAAATACCCTCGTTCTCTCAATTAGAAACCAACGATTATGCATCACCTTACATAGCCTCGCTGTCTCAATCAGAAGCCAACAATCATGCAGCATCTCACACAGCCTCGCTCTCTCAAACAGAAGCCAACAATCATGCAGCATCTCACATAGCTTCGCTCTCTCAAGCAGAAGTCGACAATCATGCAGCATCTCACATAACCTCGCTCTCTCATACATCGTCTCACACTACTGATTCGCAAATTAATGACATAATTGACAGTGCTGATATTATACATTCCACCATGATTCTAAATGCCACCACAGGACTTTTTGAAAGTGCACCTAACATTTCTGATGAAAGCAATGTCATACAACACCAAGAATACGGAATAAAGGACAAAAGAAAATTAAACCAAACTCTCCGATTATTTGGGAAATCCTACAAAAGTAAAACACAAAAGACGATCACTGAAAAAGTTATGCAAAGTGTTCCCTGTCAACATCAATCTTTAGCGAATTCAGAAAGATCATTTCTCTGCGGTTCTGTAATAGAACAAGCCCGCAAAGATGTCTTTGATTATTTTTGGTCACTTTCTTCATGGGAAGCAAAAAAATCTTACATAACTGGTCTTGTCACGGTGAGAAACATCCATAAACGGCGCAAAGTATCGGAATCTTGTGACGAAACTACACTTCCGAGACGTCAGAATGGGATAGACTGCTATTTGCCGAAAATTGATGGCACTAAAGTCAGAGTTTGCAAAGAGTTTTTTTTAGCTACACTGGCAATTAAAAAAGATTTGTTTACCGACTGGCTTAATCCAAACCAAGGAAAAAACGACATCAACAAAATGGTAAAGCAAACAAACAATAATGTCAGTGCGAAGAAACCATTGAAATCCGATTCTGTAAATAAATGGCTAAACGAACTTCCAAAGGTCCCAAGTCATTATTGCCGTTCAAGTAGTTCACGGATTTACGTTGATGATGCCCTGCAATCTTATTCTAAAATGCACAAGGAGTATTTAAAATGGTGCCAGGAAAAAGATTTACCGTCTGTTCAAAGAAAAAAATTTGGCGAAATATTAGAAGTACAGAAGATTTCAATTTTTAAGCCAAGAAAGGACCAGTGCGACACTTGTGTTGCACACAAAGAAGGAAACTTGAGTGAAGAAGACTATCAAGTTCATATTTCAAAGAAAAACGAGGCTCGTGAAGCTAAGAAAAAAGCTATTTCCGAAGCTTCAAATGATCATTGTGTTGCTACGATGGACTTGCAAAGTGTTCAACTGTGCCCTAAATTATTGGTTTCAGCGCAATACTATAAACAGAAATTGCAAATCCATATTTTCACAATTTATATTAATAACAATAAAGATGTTGTTGCTTATATTTGGCATGAAGGTGATGGAGGAGTAACGGCGTGTGAATTTATAACGTGCATTATGGACTTTGTGCAAAAGGAGAAAGATGGAAAAGGATACAAGAAGTTTACTATAATATCCGATGGTTGTGCATATCAAAATAAAAATAAGGCTTTAGCAAGTGCTTTTGCAGACATTTCAAAGAGGGAATGTTTGGATATCGAACAAATAATATTAGAAAAAGGACATACCATGATGGAGGTAGACAGTGTACATTCCACCCTCGAAAAACTATTCCAAGCACCGTTGTACTCTCCCAATGATTATGTTAACCGAATCCTTCAAGCTAGACCTACTCAACCCTACAAAGTAAACCATATTGACTACACATTTTTTAAAAACTATGACCGATTACCAAGCAATTTTACATCAATCCGACCTGGTAAAAAAGCAGGAGATCCGACTGTAACAGAAATTAGAGGTCTATTGTATAGGCAAGGTGAGGTTTGGTACAAACTTATCCACAAAGATGATTGGAAATTATTGCCTCAACGAAGGAAACAAGATTTGTACCAAACACCATCTTCGCTTTACCAAGAGCCCAAAAAAATTGATAAAAGTAAATTTGATCAACTTCAGTTACTTAAACCTTATATGCACCGTGACTATCATACCTTTTATGATAATTTAAGGTCTTAAGACCTTAAATTATCATAAAAGGTATGATAGTCAATTTATTAATAAATTACCTGTCTTTTTAATAAACATACTAAATTATCCTTTCGGACCATCATGTTGATTTCGCGTATATTATTGTTCACCTTTAACGTCAAAATGTCTCTTTAATAATTATCTAAGATTTTAATTAGTCTTGCCTACCTACCTTTAATTGTTATATCTTTTTAAATAAAATATGGTATTATTTTATCTGTTTTTGATTCTATTACAGGTTTTTTAAATTTTACTTATACTATCTGCACTCAATTACTAGCTAAGTAACTTAACACCTAATAACATTTAATTACCTTCGTTTCTTGTAAATTTATACATGGGGAGGGCAAAATAGAGGAGAAAAGGAGGTATGCTAAAGATCTTGCTTTTAAGTGTCATATCCCGTACCTACAATAATGACTTGGAGCATGGAGATGACGATCAGCGATGTTTTCGAAGGTGAGTTCTAATGTAAAAGTGAATTTCGGAGTTATCGTTATGGTGGAAAAGCCTCTGTGTAGAAGAGTAGGATCATAATAATTCCTAATTTAGCAATATAACGCCACTGGAAAAACCGCTTTGTAATGAAAAATCACATAGCGGATTTTGACGACTCGAAAATAAACAGTTATGTGTCAAAATTAAAGAAAAAAAAATCTGAGTCCTAAAATAACGATCTATTACAAACAAAGTATATTAGAACAGATCCATGTTATCTTATTTTAATTTTCTGTATACTCGGTTTTTGGCTTAAGGACCTTAGTTATAAACAAAACGGTTTTTTGTCTTTCATTAATAGTTACGATTTCATCTTTATCGGTTTTTCCAGGCACAACGACGATGTGCTGTTTGCTTCTCGCAATTTTGGCTGAGTTAAGTATTCTGTCCATTAATTGATTCATCAGTCGTCTGCTGAACATAAAGGTTAGAGACATAATATGTTCATCTTTAAAAAGAATCTTTAGCAGAGATGTCTCCCATCAAATAAATATCAAGTTGCTGGAATTAATTATTTTGAGTGAACTTAATTCCTTTTACCACATATCGATGCATTTTATTTGCTAAACTGGATTATAAATCAGTGCCAACTTCCTTTACAACTTGTTCTGCTGTTTTTATATTATTGACTAACAAATATTCATAAATCCCAACTGTCACATTTATAATATTAAATTAATGCAGATATTTTAACATAATTGAAAACAGTTGCGAGAACTTTATTAATGGTGATGAAAATGCGTCAGTTTTAAGCACGAAATGATCTTGTAAAATTACTGACACATGACGTGTCACACAAAAACCACCGCAATAGAGAAACTCCATTAGCACTGATTAGTAATCAACATTAATGGAAACTTTTGGTAATTGAAGGTTCTAGTTAGAGAAGTGGACAGTGTTGACTTTATTGTAAATAGAGAATTTCCCGGAAACACAATTTGATCACCCCTGTTCTATAAACAGTCAGTCAGTGAAGTGAGAAAGTAAATATGATTTAAGTTTTTTACATATTGCATGAAGGGACTTACTCGAATTTTTATTTATCTATGGTATTCATAATGTAGGTACTATGTTATTACAAAGTTTCCTAACGACGCTTATATTATTAGCATAAAAATCTTTTGTTCTTATCTTCTCGGCTCACATCTCTCATTGGTTGATCTCGTAAGAATTCAAAGTCATTTTAATCCTTCCTACATCCCATCTTTTTTTTATACCACAAAGTTGGCAAACAGTATACGGCCCGCCTAATGGTAAGCATCACAGTAGCCTATAGACGCTTGCAATACCGGAGGTATCACCCCCCTCCCCAAGTGGAGCTCTGGAGACCTTACTCACCGTAGGAACACAACATGGCCGAGACGGCTATTTGGCGTCTTAATATTTTTTTGAATATATTCACTGTGAGTTCTAAAATTGTCAATAGTATTTCTCTCGGACCGACAATTTGTGGTTGCTACTAGGTAAATGGAGATGATAAACTATATAAATAAAACAGGTATGAGAGCTAATAAAATTTCTGTATAATGTAAGAAAAATAAGAACACAACATGAACATTCTAAATGTAAAAGTAATTGACATAATAAATAATATATATATAGGTAATTTCATAATGACCATTACCTAGAAAAACTTGATGTAAAAGTAGTAAAAGTAGTTGATGTTATAACATAAGGTATAATTTGTCAAATGGTGTCTAAGTACACTATCAATCGATAAATTTTGATGTAAAAATAAAATATAGAAACAAAATAATATCCCGGTAAGTACGTTCGCTGAAGTTGGTCTTGGTAGAAGATATTATGTTGTTCGACTGCCCCAGAATCTACATACTCTCCAACAAGTATACATACTCTCCAATAACTCCGGGCGTACCTAAACCTAACTCTAATTAATTTTGGCAAGCGCAGATTCTCAGAAGTTTACATGACATCAAATAGGTGGGTTATTCGTTAATCTTTTGATATTATGTAACCGAACATTAATTAACTGAACTATTTATTGGTCTGTAAGTTTGATGTAGTCTAATAGAATAACCAAGAAGTTGAGCTATAAACATGAAACTTTGTCCATGCCGCTGATTTGATGGAATCCCGTAGCAAGATCAAGTACGGTTCGTTAACTTTCATTCCGAGTAACTAAGTTACATAAGTAAGAGGTCCGGGACAAAATCTCTTCACTTAAAGCTGCCACTTTGAAAAGGGTATTAACAAAATATTAAGTTAACACGAAAAATCATGCGAATAATTTTTCAAGTTTTAGGTGTAGCTTATTTTGGAACCAGCTGCTGGAATAACTCGCGGGAGCAATGGTTTCTAATGTCTGCCTTTTTACCTTTACTGCGGTACTTAAAAAAAATGTTACTATTCTCATCAAACTCGATTATGAGTTTACAAAGCCTTTTGATGAACTTTATTTTATTAAACCATACAAAAGTAAATACGGTTAAACAAAATTTTATAAACAAACAAAAAAAAAAATTTTTTTTGTGGTTGAGCTCTAAGGAAATATTTTTTAATTAAACAACGATATGAAATAAACGAAAGTTTACAAAGCCTTACAATAACGCGGTGTACTTTATTAGAAAACTATATATTGTAAAATAGAAAACCCAGTACACAAAGAGTCAAATTCAAAAAATTCTTTGTGAACTTTCGCATAGAAAATGACGGTATTCGATGAAGCTAAATACGAACCGCTTATCGATATTGAGATCAAAACCTGAATAGTTAAAGAAAACATATTTGAATAGACGTTTTTGAAAGACGTCTTCGAAAGTGGATTTGCTTTGAAAGGGTGAAAGCCTCCGAGCTGTTCAACTAGGCCGCGTCCTTACACGCCCGTGTACATATTTGCTATAAGATGAGTTGACACAGTGGCTAGCGTACCGACAAGTAACAAAATATTCCAACAATATTTTGCAGAAAAATATTTTTCTTATGTAGACAGTTCTTACAATGTTTACACTTGAGACATAAATAATAGTCTTTTATTTGCTGGCTTTTAAAAAACTTCTTCCAAATAAATGTTGTTTGTAATAGTTGGTTTTGACTGCAAGTAAACGACATGAAAGATATTTTTTTTGTACTTTTTCCTGTGTGTAATGCAAATAAAGAGTATTCTATCTATCTATCTAAAGATATTATTCATTGAATAACAGTACTTATTAACGTGAAAATTATATTTTTCAAGCGATAGCTAGTGGAAAAAGATTTATCAATAAAATTATACCTAGTTAGAACATGCATAGCGGTTGTTTTGTTTTATTTAAAATTGCGTTTGAAATGAGTTTTTGTTTTGAAATGAGTAAATTCATTCACATTTGAGTTTACAATATTTTTGAAAAAATAACCCTAGATGGAATTTTTTATTCAAAAATATTTTCAAAGTATGAGTTGAACCGAAACAACTAAAAAAAAAGTAAAATTTGAATGAAAATCAGCATTTTCCCCAAAAGCTGGCAATGAAAGCTAAAATATAGAGCGGCATTTTTAACATAACCATGTTAGTTATGTTAGAGTAGTTAGCGTCCACTGGACAACTGAAATTGGAACTGCATTTCAAGTGAAACTTTTGCAGAAAATTGTTGTAGTTCCTAGCATTTCCAACCGTTCGTACGTCATGAAGTTAGAATAACAGAGTACACAGTCTTTTGCCGACCGTACGTTGACAGAAATAGGTCACTTCTCATCCTGCCTTTACCTGGACGTAAAACGTGTAACCACAGTAGACTGATACCCGCCGACTTGTGACGTAACTTATTGATAAATGTTAATGTTCTATGCTTTCAAGTTGATGGTGTGTCTAAAACAGACAATAAACTTAAGTGCAATATGGTTTATTACCATTAATGTATTGTCTAGTTTACAGATATAATGTAAAAACATTCATTACCCAAATTATGTTATGTCATTTTTCATTTGATTGGTTACTTCAAGTAAATCATAAAAATGTATATTTTAATGCTTTTTCTTTTATTCATATACTTTATTATGTATTTCTGATGTATGGTGTATAATGAGCCTTACTTTAATACATTTAAGATACAACTTTCCTTAACTTCTAAACAAAAATGTGCCTGCCGACTGTTCTCAATATTTTTAGAGGTTCCATACGAGATGGATCTAAATCTGCCTACTGCTGGCGCTGAGCCCAATGTTAGGTCATTAGGTCGACGAACTTTTTATTGGGAGACCTTTTGGACCGGTCTGTAATTAGTTGGGACTAGCGTAAATGAAAAGAGCCTTTAAAACCGTCACTTAGGTCCGCTTTTATTATGGCGATATTTGTACCTATTTGTAGTGTAAATGAGAAGAGACTGTTTTGGGAAATTGTTATAGTTTTGTTTCTAACGTTGTCACGTGAAATACTAGTTGTCATCGTCGTGTCTAACGACTATTATAAATCTGTACTTATAATATGAGAATAGTTAATTACAAAGAAAGTATCTACACAATTTCACAGATCACTACCATCCACAGAATACATTATTTTTGTAAACATAATACTTACGACATAGAAAACACTCAGACTTAAGAAACATACAAAGGTTTATTATTATAATAATATGGAAAACAAAACTAATATTTTCTATATTAGGTAAGGATATTAATTGTGGGTAGTAATTACCTCCACTATTATAGAATAGTAGTAATTTCATATTTGCCTTATGTGTATAATATAATTACTTGTATAGACAAGTAATTATATTATACACATAAGGCAAATATGAAATCAAGATCCTCATTCATCATCAATTTCACAAACTGAAAAACATCGCATGCAGATTACACGCCTTATAATTATAATTGATGTCGAAACACGTTAGGCCTACAGAAATCGCTAATTTATTATATAATAAAGGCTTTATACAGTGCAAAGGGAAATAACAGCAATTTAACACCCCAAAGGGAGAGTAAATCTAAGTAATTTATATTAATAGTCTAAAATTTAGGTTAGTTTTGCAACACAACGCGCTGTTTGGGGACCGATTCAGTTGCAAACTAGACTGCTTTAAATCATAATAAATCGCTCATTGCCTCCTCTTTTGATTTAATGAGAGTGTTTAAGGGGATTTCTTTATTAATATATTTTAGGGTTAACGGGACTCTATTACTAAGCCTCCGTTGTCCGTCCGTCTGTCACCAGGCTGTATCCAGACAAATTTTAACAGATGATGTATTTCAGTTGCCGCTATAACTACAAAATTAAATACAAAAAATAAAATAAATATTTAAGAGGGGCTCCTATACAACGAATGTAGCTAATGGTATGGAAACCTTCACCATGTGCGCCAGTGCTGCTAATTCTGTTGTACATTTAACGAGACTCAACCAATTTTGACAGGACCATAGGTGTTGTTGTCCTTCCTGGTTTCCAATTAGTGACAAGGATAGCAACACTTCTAGTCCTGTCAAAATTAGTTTAGTCTAGTTAAATGTACAACTGAATTAGCACCAGTCTAGATCGCACTTGGCCAGTTTTCTTAATTATAGTGCTCTTTAATTCTTGTAACTTGTTTGATAGCAATACTGATGCACGATTGTCTATCTAAAATTCGTTCTCTTATAACATTTTCTTCCCACGCCGCTATTTGCTGAGGAGGGTTCAATGACTTGGGTTATTAATTTATTCCTCGAGGATGCCCCAAGGAACGTAACCTGAAGGCTCTTGTACGCATTAAAGAAAACTTTTATCCAAACAGTAATTTTTCTCATCCCACATAAGAGTAAAAAAATAATGATAATAATAAATATAACCACTCCATAGCCTACGGCCTACGGCCAAAGGGTATGCTCGCATGTTTAAACCTTCTTCTAGTCCTTATTAAAGACCTACGTAATCTCTTGGGAAATCTTCATCACAGACCTCATTTCATTCAGCTCAGAGTATTAAGCGTTCCTAGTGGAAAGCTTTTCTAATTGTGTGATCATTTCTTGTAGTAAGTAAATAATTCTAGTAATCAGACTAGACAGATAGTCCCTTATTGCAGCTTCTTACATCTTAGGATATTCTTTTTGCTCAAAAACAAACGAACTATTGGATTATGTAGTCGTTAACAGTAATCCCCACAGAAGTCTTTATTTCTATAGTTTAAGAGCGCGCACCCAAATCAACGCAACTCAAAATCGAAGCGTGTTATTTTACGAAACTACTGAGCCACGAACATGAGCGTGCGCCGGCGAAGACAAATGATTTTGATACTTTTATGATAAGACTTCACTATTTAATATAATAGTAGACTCGAAGTTCATGTGATTTTAGCTACAGACCTATTTCTATGTAGAACATAAGTATTGTTATTATGTAATAAAAAATTTTTTTCGGCATTCTTCATGTCTCGTTTGGAAATAAATACAAATAATGTATCTTTACTCGTGTATTAATACCTATGGATTATGGAGAAGTATAACAATAAAGTACTCGTAATAGATATAGGTACATATAAATAATCACATCTATAATTAATCCCATTAATCTCGAAAACTGCAATTTTTAGGTTTTACTTACGTATTTCGCAAAATATTTGCAAAACTATTTGCCCTATGAAGAAAGGTCACTAAATATTCTGTAGTACATTTATTTAGCTTTTATTTGAACTCAAAACGAAGTCTGTGAGATCTAATAGTTTACTTACAATCTCAAATAAACAAAATGAAGGTATAATGGGTAATATAGGCAAAAGACTCAATGTATACAGACTCAATGTATATTAGAAATTAGACCGGAATGTCATATGGAGTGATGGGGGAGATTATTTACAACATTATTGACGCAAATAGTGTAATGCAAAAGTGAACCATTTTCAAGAAATTTTAAAATATAAAATATTTTTGAATAATTACCTCAATCATTCATTCAAAATTTTATTTAAAAAAACCTTGTAATTCAATTTTTTTTTGCCATATTTGGAGAGTTATGATATTGGTCTGTAATGCACAGTACAAAATCGTGTTATTTTTTAACCATACGGAAATAAAAGCAAAAATTTTAGAAAACAAATTTTGATTTTGTGAAATTTTCAACAAAAATTCAATTAAAATATTTAAAAAGGCCTTGCTAATTTCGTAAATACTTAATTTGAGTAAGATCTACAATTGTTTTCTATCCAAAAAAGGAAAAATAATTGCTCTAAGTTACTCCATTGCAGAAAAAAGCCATAATTAAAACCATCAGCAGGTAGCAGTTTCTGAAAAAATTGCGAAATTTTAGAAATTTTTGCTCCAGGACTAAAACTATGCATTTTTCACAATGTTTTCTACATCTATATGTATTAAATTACATACATTACCTACAATGTGAGACCAATCGCAGCTCTATTGATACCATAGGAGCCAAGCTGTGGCTTTTCATATATGACCTAATTTTACCAAACATTGAAATTTTCAAGTTTTACGTACTTCGCGAAATATTGGAAAAAACCACGTAACCTACGAAGAACCGTCACTGAAAATACTTTGTAGTAGATTTAACTAGCTTTTATTAGACCTCATAGCCAAGTTTGTGAGACTAGCGGTTCACCTACAATCTCAAAAAGACGAAAAGATGAACAAATGGGTTATAAAGAGAAATGATTCTTTGGTTGGGATTGGGATTCAATTCCATCACCAGGATGGTTTTCATTTTGAAGAAGATGAAAAAGTACGGGCTCTTGTTTTTCTTCCTCTTCGTGTCCTCCTTCATCATACGGACTGAAACATATGAAACAGCAATTTTTTTTACGATTTCGCAATAATCGACCTCCTTAGTAGAACTTGTCATATATTATAATTTATAACCATTATATTAATTATAGGTACCACCAGCCTTTTAGGCCTTGCTTTATTTAAATTTTCAACATTTCGTCTTTTTCTTTTTTTCGATAAAAACTGCTTTTTTTTGTTCCCCATACTCTGAAACATATTATGTTGTTGTCACTAAAAAAGTAAATAGTTCGTCGTCATTATCAACAAAAAGTAATATTTTACTTACCAAAGTATCTAGATTGTCGGTCGCGCTACACGGTTTGCACTGCGTATGGGCACAAAGGTTACGTGCGGTCAGGTCCTGCGCCGGAGCGACATGACCACTCTCCGCAGAGCCGGCGGCTCGAGTGAGTCGTAACAAAAGACGCGCGCGGTTTTATAGTGGTTTTATGGCTATATTCAAAAATTGGTAGAAAAATAATGGTAAACATTTTACATAAATTTTGGCGCCTAGATTTTAGGGAATACGTTTATCTCTTAGATGATGATAATATTGACACAAAATAACTAAGATTTAATGGTGAAAACAAACATAACAACGACTTGACTTTCTTCGTAATTTCACTTAGTTTGGATGTTAATATCTTTTTTATGTAACAAAAAATTACAAAAATGTTCTACTAACTATATGCTTAAGTATTTTTGCCGTTAGATTTTATAATTTATTTCTTACAATTGGCAGCATTACGGGGATATTTTGACATCCGAAGTTGGCACTGAACGTGAAATCGAGAAAACACTATTCGGTTATCACGATAGCATTCATAAATATTCCATTACATGACAAAATGTTTTCTACTAACTATTTAGGCAACAATATTGTCTAACATTTTGTGTAATTCATAAGTCTGTTAGAAAAGTTTTTTATAGATATTAAGAGCTTCGAAAAGTCCAGTTTTCGCTAAACTGAGCTAACGCCTGTGTGCGCCCTCTTAAAGGTGCTCCTTCTAATGTAATGCTCAGATTCGAGCATTACAGCAGTGAGGGAGGCGAACGCTCGTCAGTCAGGGAGGTAGTATTGTAATGTAATGCTCAAGGTCGAATCTAAAATGTTACATTACATGCGAATGCTCGCGGTGAAGGAGCACCTTAAAACCAAAATCGAACAATTAAATTATCCTCCCTCCGGCCCATCTGAACATTCTGTTTCTAGCCTAAAGGACAAAATAGGCAAGATAGATTTCCTGTCAAGCAAAAAGTCACTACGAAAGCTACGGACAGGTGACGCAGGTCATCCAGTGTACTACTTTTTTGGAAAAGATTAATGACCGTTAAACCTTCTGCCGTTGATAAATTCCTTGTTCTATGTACTCATAGTTAGCAACGTGATTGTAAAAATCTATTTTTAAGTTTCGCTAAATTTTTACAATAGTAAAAAAAATAACACCAAGGATCTTAATGGAATGGTCAAAAATAAGACTTAGCAAGCGAAAAATAACCCCATGAGCGCGCAGCCTTAACTTGGTCTGCACAGAATAGCTTTTTGACTTTTACGAACCATAGTAATTTCCTGAAATATACAATCTCGGCTCATTATTATCTTTATCCACTACTAGATGAGAATAAACACTTTCTGCGTCCGTTACTTCGTGTAATCTGTTTTACTATCTCTTTGACGGCATCTCTTTAATTAACAAGGTTATTTGCCTGGCTTTAGTCCGCATTAGTATAACGATGTTTTTACCCTTAAAATTTTGGGAAATTGTACTGAAAAATATTACAGTCGTCGTGAATAATCGCGCTCATTTTGTTCTCTCTCCCTCTCAGAGTAATCTTTGAGTTATTGCGTCAGTATTAACGCGCGAAATAAACATTGGAATCTTTTATCATAATAAGTTACTTCATATTTATCGCGAAATTAGGCATTTGATCAAAATGATGATGGCTTTTGGCGTCGTTGCTTTATAATATTCATTTATTAGAGTAAATAGGATGTCAAAGAAATTTATGATTAAGTTTTAAATGTATGATTAACATCTATATTAATTTGCTCCTTTTTGAACAGATTTAGAAATTGGTAAATTTAGTCAGTATCTCTATATTTTGTAAATACACATTACTTAATAATTTAAGTAAATAAGAATCAACAAGAATCTGTTTTTTGACAGAGGTATCAAGGTTGAATCGGTTAAAATTTTAGTTGGGCCACCAACTTTATGTCGTAAAGATATTAACTTTTATCTTTTATGTAATTTCGTACCATAATGGGTCCGCTGGGAAGACTGTTAGATGGATGTTCTCTTGTTTAGATCCAATAAAGCACGTGCGAAAAACTGTATTATTATATTATGTTCAGTATCCCCGCCAAATAGTTTTCTTCACTTCATTTCTTATATTCCGTATAAAGAGACACTCCATATATCTCGTAACCAAGACAGGCGTTCAAAGTTTCCTATGCCAGTAAACAAATTTGAATGTCCAGATTTTTCGTAATGTATTTTCCAGCAGCAAACGTATGAAAATATATTCGAAAAAGCACTGCACTGCATATCTACGGAGGGAAATTTTGCATGTTTGCAACAGCGGATGTGATTTGATATTCCATGAAAGTTTGTGTCCTGATTTAGAAGTAAGTATTGGTTCGTCACGTTTATCCGATGCGCACGTCTTTGCATATTTCCTGTTCTACCTGCTCCCAGAATTTCGTCTTACGTAACATTTGTATTGTGTAAGACTACCACGTCTTCTTTGTTATCTTGCCTATTGTATTTTCTGACATCTGTTTCAAATATTGGTCGGAGTTCATTATTTTGTTTTTTATTTATATGTTTTAACGAACTCATATTTTTAGTATTTATTTTGTCGTGGTCGCGTGGGAAACTACTTCCGACATTTTGTTCGTGGGAAAATTTTATTTGTTTAACGACTTGTCTACTGACTATGTTATCTTCATCATCATCATTTCAGGCACAGGAAGTCCACTGCTGGACATAGGCCTCCCCCAAACACCATTAGCATGACCTCCAGTAGTACTGACTATAATCAGTATATAAATAATACATTTTATTCGTAAAAAAATATGTTTTCTATCATCAATAGAAGACACGAAACTTTATAAATAGTAACATAAGTCCTTTTGTTTACGTGAGTTTATAAACAAGATTTTTCTAAATTAGATTTATTTAAAAACATTTGCCCACACGTACTGCAAAAGTTTTCTAAAGTCAATATCATTTTTCCAGGAACTTACAGCTAACAACCTGAATTTCTGAAACCATGGCTAAAACTTTCCGCTTCTTAAAATAAATACTGGGTCAGAACGTTAAATGAAGAAAAATAAATCACATTTAAAGTCTTCATGAAGTTATTCGAGAAAGTTCAAAAGTAGACATAATTTATATTACAACCATTTAAGAGCCTAACATTTAGATAGAAATCTAAGGTATCAATGAAGTGATTTCAAGGCTAACTGCCTAAATACTGAAATGCTTAATGTCTGCGAAAAATTGATAATGTAGAGTGGGTTGGAAGAGAAGATAATGTTCCATTTACGAAGATTTATAGACTTAATTATTTTTGATATTAAGTAATTAAACTTTTATGAAAACATCGAGTTTCTCAATAGCTTTAAACTAAAGGATACATCAGTAATTTACCAATGTCAAAATATGACGATTCGTAAGATGTGTAATATGCCTATTTGAACAAAAATGTTTGCTTTGTCTTTGAAAGTACTTTCTAAAAAACATGGTACCTACCTACCTTAATTTTAATGGCTAACTGGGACTTACCAGCAAGTGGTGAGGTTCTTAATAATCTTTTTTGTCCACTTAAACCGTATAAAAACATGTTACATTATTACAAATTGTTGACTTTGTTACTTACCCGATTAAATTCAGCAAAGGTCTTGTTGAGAAATGTGGAAATTTAAAATTCAAATAACGTGAATCCCACTGGACGTAGATGCGCTGACCACATCTGAAATACTTTCTTAAGCTGAGTACATATAAGCTGGCAGGCAATTGGATTACTTCTACTTATGTCCCTATCTGGTACAGAAAGCAAAGAATAAAATAAAAATCTTTTTTATTCAAAAAGTTTGCTACATCAGTTTGCACCGAACCGAACTACCGAACTTCACACTAAGATTTCATGTGTCGTGGATTCATAATTTTTCAATTTTTTAAACAACAACGGTTCAAAATGCACCGATGCTACTGTAATGTAAATATCAAAGGGATTGATCTCGTCTGATTCATGTTTAAAAGGACTTTCGTCTTGTATGAACTTCTGAGCAAGTATAATAATGATTAAAGCTTGTTTAGAATTTAAAATTTTGGAAAAAACTTTTTTTCTTTTAATTGTTATATATACTACACATACAATTTGTACTGTTACGTCAATAGTTTCTAAATTAAAATGTCAGCAGGTTTATTCCTGTAATAAAAACAGTTAAAATCTAGTCTCAGTGTCAAGCACTCTTCTCTTGCTCATACAAAATTCAAAAGAGCGAGATAGCGCTTGAAATTGATACTAGATTTTGTCAGTTTTTGTTATGAGAACACACCCACAGTGGTGCAATTATGCTTACAATTATAATGTCGTTGTAATTACAGACTATTTTATTATGATGCTATTCGAAAGATGCGATATCAAAATGATATCAACTTCACATCGACTTAGACGCGTATTACACTCCACTTTTTGTCATAAAACAGTATCACGAAATGTCAAAAATGAGATACCGAATTGATATGATAAGTTGACATGGTTTTTAATGCTACATCATTAAAAACCTTGTCACCTTGGGATCAATATCATATTGACATCAAACGACATCATCTTTTGTAAGCATAATTGCGACACTGATGTTATGATGAAATTTTTTCCAAATTCATATTTTTGAATCTACATTTCTTGTTTTCTTTTTGTCACACCCAGAACTTTACCGTTTTTTTTTTCATGACGATGTTGTGCAAGCTGGTGAAGCGCTAACGGGATACGCTTCACCAGCAACATTGGTTTTACGTGGGCGAGGTGACAACCCGCCGCACAACCCCCGAAATGCTGGAGGACCACACCCGTCGTTGGTCAGCGAGTCCATCGGACTTAGCCGGTTAGTGTAGCTAGGCTGTACTACCGACCATTCCCCTATCCGCCACCTTGGGGACGTAACTTTACCGTTTATTGTTCACTAAATGTTACATCTGGCCTACATTTAAATAGAAAATGATTCGATATTGCAGTTCGAGTAAGATCTGTTTGTGGTTAAGCCACACGGTAACCACACGTACTAGTACTCTATGGTTCATTTACATCCATTCCTGCTCATAATTGTATTGTACACATTCGACATTTGGTTGTGTCTGAGTACATAGTGTCTTCTTCTTCTTATATTATAATTTTGCACAAATTATACAATTAATAGCACTAATTACGGCGATATAATCGCCGGAATGGACGAAAACAGCGAGGTGGCAAATAGTAATGAAGAGGACCCAGATGATAACAATGAACAAAGTCATACATACCTCAATATCGACTGGGAAGAATACTCACAAAATGAACCTCGTAGCGCCGAAAAACGGGCTCACTCCAGCGAAGAGAGTAAAGAATATGAAGGGTCAGACGAAGGCTTTACGACTGTAAGAAAAAGAAAACAGAAATACCCAAAAAACAATATTTCTAACCTCTCAACACTCACACAAGATGCTTTGGAGGAAAGCGCGTGCCAAGTCTGCATTACCTCAAAACAAACTATGCTACCTAAACAAATTGCATTAGCAAAACTGTTGAGAGCAGAAAATATAGTAAACATTATCAAGATCAAGTATAAAAACCCTTACAAGATCCTACTGGACTTCAACAATCGTCTGGACGCACAAAAAGTTATAAATAATAAAAAATTTGACGAGCTTGACTACAGATGCCAATTTACTGATGAAGTTACCCTAAGTTACGGAGTGATTAAACAAATTGAAGTCGAAGTCTCGGACAAAGAAATTTTGGAGACATTCTCTTGCCCCTCAGAGATAGTAAGTGCCCGTAGATTAAAGAGGGTCACTGAGGAAGGGTGGGTAGATAGTGAAACGGTGCGTCTTAGCTTCCGAAGCAACACACTCCCACCATATGTGTTCTGCTTTGGATGTAGATTCTCGGTAGAGCCATATACGTTCCCAGTTACACAATGCTCCACATGTTGGAAGTATGGCCATCTGTCTAAGGCATGTCATGTGAAGAAGCCTATCTGCCCAAAGTGTGGGGGGGAACATGCAAATTGTGAAAGCACTACATTAAAATGTGTTAATTGTAGAGGCGCTCATATGGCCTTAGATAAGACTTGTCCAATCTTTAAGAAAGAAAAAGAAATACGCCAAATTATGACTCTGCATAACTGCACCTATAGATTTGCCCTGGACTCTTACAAAAAAAATAAAAAGTTAAACACTGAAGTGTACATTGAAAATGAATATTCTGAGATTCCACACACAGCAGGTCCGTCATTTGCAGAAGTATTGAAATCAAACAATGTGAACAGTAAAAACAGAGAGTTTGTGGAAATATCTGAAAAGCCCTATACAAATTTTACTAAACAAAAGAAGAAGAAGAATAAAAAGATTAAACTGGATAAAGAAATGGTGGATGAAAGAGAAGATTCAGATTCAACATATGATGAAGAGTTGATATGCAATTCCGAGGAACCACAGAACAAACAAGCCACTCAAAGGAATCAGAATACAAAGAGACGTTTTGAATTTAAGATGTTGTTGATTAAAATTAAAAATATTATATTAGGTAATACAAGTTTAGAAGAAAAAATACACCTCACTATGAAAACAATTGCAGAAGAAATTATCAGTATAGTTAAAAGTTTTTTGGACAATAGTAATATAGTTAAAAGTTTCTTAAATTTAATATTTAATGGATAACAACAATTATAAATATAAGGTTAACATACTACAGTGGAACTCACAAAGCTTACGGCCAAAGATTGCAGACTTTGAATTACTACTTAATCAAGAAAAAATTCATATAGCGATTCTCAGTGAAACTTGGTTAGACAGGAATTGTGAGTTACATGTAAGTGATTACAATATATTTAGAAAGGATAGATTTGATAGTTATGGGGGAGTAGCAATATTTACGCACAAATCTATTAAGGCTCACTACCACCCTGTATGTATTGCCAACTCGGATATTGAAGTGTTATGCGTCAAAATAAGTAATTGTAAAACGTTAAAGTATATAGTATCAACATACGCGCCACCTTCAGTGAATACGTCTGTATCTGATTGGAATAGCTTATTCTCCTTGTTCTCAGAGAAGACGCTACTGGCAGGGGATTTCAATGGACATCATACAAATTGGTCGAACAGAACCGACACTAGAGGCTTACAGTTGTTTGATTGTGCATTAGATCAAGGTTTTATTTCTTTAAACGATAATCGTCCTACTAGAGTTAAATTGGTTAATGGCACACTACAACAGTCTTCTCCGGACATTGCTTTCTTCAGTTCTGATATTGCAGTTAATTTCACATGGAATACTTTGAATGAAAATTTGAATAGTGATCACCTAATAATCAGAATATCTTCACAATTTCAGGAAAGTTCCTACCTTGTGAAAAAACGAAGATTCAGTAAAGCAAACTGGGTTGGTTATAGGGAGTCGTTGTCTAAGCTAGATTGGAATATTAAAAAGTTTAACAACATACAAGAGGCATATGACTTCCTTGTCAATAATATAATTCAAGCAGCCGATGACAATATTCCGGTTTCAAATTTTTGTCTTAACCCTCATAGTAAGTTTAAACCTAAACCATATTGGTCTCCTGACTTATCCAAATTAATTGCAGAACGAAGGCTAGCTCAAACTTTATTTAGACGGAACCCTACCCCCCAAAACTTAGAGATTTTGGAAGGCAAGGTCCGTGAAGCACGTTGTGAGATTAAGCGAGCTAAGGCTCGATCTTGGCAAAAGTTTTGTACAGGCATTGATAGGGTAACATCTTCATCAGAAATGTGGAAAAAAATGCGCTGGATTAAAGGCAACTTTGCTAATAGACAAACCCCATCAGACGCTTCTAAAGAGGATCTACTCTGTTCACTGGCCCCAGATTCTGTATCAGTTAATATACCTGCTTTTGTTTCAGCCAATTTAACACTGGAAGAGAAATTCTCAATCCAGGAACTGATCACATGCTTACAATCAAAAAAAAAAGACACAGCTCCAGGAATTGATACTATTACACACTCCATGATTAGAAACTTACCACAGACTGTTAAATCGTTTCTTTTGGACTTATATAACTGGATTTTTAGAAATAGTCTGATACCGCACCAATGGCGTGCAATTCAAATTGTCCCAATTATTAAACCAAACACTAATTCTGATTCTACACAGAAGCTAAGACCTATAGCTCTCATGTCTAACTTATGTAAAGTGCTACATGTTATGTTGTGTAGACGAATTGAATGGTACTCTGAATCTAATAATATTTTGTCCAGACATTCTATTGGATTTAGAAAGAGTCAATCCTCCATAGATGCCTTGGCCCGCTTAATTACACAGATCCAAATAGGTTTCTCTAATAACTCCCCTACAGTGGCGTGTTTTCTTGATGTGGAGAATGCTTACAACAATGTTAATGTAGAGCAACTCGTGTGTACCCTTGATGATTTAAATATAGGCTCAAAAATTTGTAAATACCTGTGGGAATTCTTAAGGGAGAGACATCTAATCATAAAACCAGAATGTGATGGCGGGAAAGCTATCTCAAGATGGACTGATAAAGGTATTGCTCAAGGAGACCCTGTCTCTCCTCTCTTATTTAACCTTGTAACATCAAAAATCTGCTTCTTGATTGACAATGTTTTCTTACTGCAATATGCAGATGATTTTGTGCTTTTTTCCACATCGCATAACTTACACGATAGTTTTTCCCATTTACAAACCAGTTTGGAGTCTATGATAGTGTTTTTGCAAAAAATAGGATTACAACTATCCGCCAGTAAGTCTAAACTCTGTACCTTTAGTAGAGGAAGGAAGAAACACCAGTTCAAACTCCAGATCGATGGTAGTAGTCTTGAGTCAGTGCAGACGGTGAAATACTTGGGCATTTGGCTTGACGAGGCATTAAGGTGGGGGAAACACATTAATGAGACATGCCAAAAAGTTAGTAAACTTATCGTGTTACTTAGGATATTGTCAGGATCAGGGTGGGGCGTCCATCCTAGGCATCTCCGGAATCTATACATTTCTCTCATCCGAAGTCGCATAGATTATGGCAGTTACCTATATGATAACGCTGCTAATATTCACACATCAAAACTAGATCGGATACAAAATCAGGGATTGAGAATTATTGGCGGATTCATTAAGAGTACACCGATCCATGTCATGGAGTCCGAACTATGTCTTCCTCCACTACACTTGAGACGTAAATATCTTGGTTATAAATATTGTTTGAAAGCCCAATCTTGGTCAGACAACCCTACTGTAATCTTATTAAATGAGCTCTCTACTCTTAGCACCTCGAGGCTCTGGATGAATAAAAAGAAGCCAATGCTTTCTGTATTGTACAATGATTCCAAGGAGGTAAATATTCAGTCTACGTATCCCCTTGAAATGTTTAAAATGCGGACATGGGTATCCAATATAAGAGTAGATAATGTTATCTTTACCTCTTTGGATTGTATTAAACATGCAAAAAAGATGTATGAATCCGATACTGTTAGGATTGATTCATTAACTGAACTTTACATAAAGTACGGAGATTGGCATAGAATATATTGTGACGGAGCTAAGAATGCTAATGTAGTGGGTGCAGCTTTTGTTGATCCTATTCTGATGAAACATAGAAGTTATAAAGTAGAGTCTAACATATCCATCATGTCTGGGGAATTACTGGCGATCGCGGAGGCATTAACGTACGCTATTGACTTACCAGTCAATAAAGTCGTAATATTTTCTGATAGTAAAAGCGGTCTACAACATATTGCTCGTTGTACCTCTGCTTTCAGAGGAACATCGATAGCATATCATATCCTAGACAGAATTTGTGAGTTTAAGAACCAAAATAAAACAGTGAGATTGCAGTGGGTCCCTGCTCATGTGGGCTTATCGGGTAACGAGGAGGCTGATCGTATCGCTAAGATGGCTATGTCGTCGGGTGAACTCCGAGACATGAAACCAAACCCAACTGAAATTTTGAGTAAATTTAAAAGACTATGCTATTTGGAGTGGAAGGATGTTTTTGATGCCAAATCAATTGAGAAGGGGATTTGGTATAAGATCATACAGAGCCAGCCTCCTTGCATACCCTGGACTGATAATAAAGGTCTCAACAGAGAGGAATTGGTAACTGTCCATAGACTGAGATCTGGTCACATTCCATTGAATTGCTTTGCACACCTGATGGGCAAGAAAGACTCCCCAAACTGTGTTACGTGTAATAAGGTGGATGATACCTATCATATTTTAATGGAATGTGAACGGAACCAGGCCCGTCGAAACATCTTGTTCAATCTGTTGAAACGTAATCTTGAAGTTGAGTGCGTTGACGTAGGTGTTTGTTTGTATGTACTGTCTAACCCGACAAGTGATGCTTGTCGGGATCTACTCCGATTTACAATGGACAGTCTTAAGGACAGTCCATTGTAAAGCGGACATTATTTAGGTTTAAGATAATTATGTATCCTTGTTTTGCGATTTCGATGGGGTTGTCATGTCCTTGTGGACCCATACCCCTTAAAAAATAAAGAGAAAAAAAAAAAAAAAAATTGTATTGTAGGCAATTTGTGGTCAATTCAGTTTATTGTATAAGGTGCTAATCAGAACTCTAATGTAGATTGCCTTGTCATAGATATCAGAAAATAAAAGATATTATGGCAAGAAGGTAGTTTTCGTTTTGTGCATTAAAGGCTTTCCAAATCTTTATTTAATAATTTGACTGTTCGATTGCAACTCATTAGTGATGTGCCGTTGCTGATTCTATTTCCTAAAACAATTGATTTTATGAAGAAGTTTTAATCAAATCTACACATTGAAATGTATTTTATTTTCCCTCAACAACTTTTGTTTTATAGAAATACCTACACAAGTGTTCAAATGTATTTTTTTTTTGTTTTTAAATAAACCATTTTTATACATATACATATTCTACTTTTTTTTATTTAAAACTTTATTTTAATAATAATAATAATAATGTGTACAATAATAACTTTTTAAACTTTCGCGTTGCATTATTATAAATTAATAATATACCGGGAATTAACGCGATCATACCTTGATATTGCCTGACGTTTCGACCAGTGGGGCAATTCACGTAACAAGAACCGATTCTAGTTCGATTCAACGACACTCGCTGTTCCGTTCAATTCATATTTTGTTTGAGTGAGACAGCGAGTGTCGTTGAATCGAACTAGAATCGGTTCTTGTTACGTGAATTGCCCCACAGGTTGCACCGGCCGTGGTCACAGGCGAACTCGTGGTCTTAGTTCGCCGACGTCACAACTTCTGCCACGTTCTATTGCCTATGTATTATTATTGTACTAACTGCTCGACTTCCCGTTTCAATGGAGACACGCCTTATTCCTGTTTGCTTATAGTCGAAGTTATAATGAGTTGCAATGTTAGAATTTGTACGTTCGAGAGCCTTCGTGACTTCAAAAACATGTTTTTATACAATTTCAGGTATAAACATAATAATTGCGCCAATTTGAGTTTACAACTTACGTGAAACGACTTTTATGGTGTTATTATGGGTCAACAAACATTGTGTGTTGCAAAAAAGTAAATTTTAAACTTTTGATTGCTTGACACAGCAAATTAATTGTGTTTCAAATACTGACTACCGCTGCTTTGCTTTACAAATTCCGGTCACCTGGATTATTCAAAATATTATTTTTTATCGTAACTATGTTTTATATAGTTTTACGAAGACACTACTCTTATCCTACTCCATATTTTTTATTATTATAAAATTCGTTGTGAGTTCCATCCAAGACAGCTGTAGTTTCTCCCCCGAAACGTCAATAAGCTTCATTGCTTATTATTGCTTATTGTCAATCTGAGGTCGGTGGCTATCCTGGGTCTGTCTATAGGAGACACAACGGCGGGAATGTGTGAAGGGCAAGGCTTGTCCAGACCAAATACACTTATTTACAGATAATACTTAATAACAAGTCAACTATTGCAAAGGTTGATACACACCTAATTGTACCGTTAAGTCAATTTTTCCAAGCCGAGATTTTTCTAATTTGCGAGTGACATCGTCGGTCCAATAGTAAACTTGCCAATCTGCAATTTTGGCAGTTTTGACTTAAATATACCAACATTAGTAACTTTTTGATATTTACAGTGTGTTAAAAATTCGTATCTGTAACATTAAAAATGTAGGAGCAATCTTCATTTTCTTTTTTGCTTAACTGCACAAAATGCCTATTGTACAGAAGTAAATTGTTCTATATGATTATAACTCTGTTTACCTAAACAGAAAATAAACAAACTTTAAAAATGTCACTATCTTCTACTAGCCTAAGTGGCAGATTAAATACTTTACCTTAGTTCATACAGCAATCGGAACACCAAAAGTAGTAATAGTATATTAGCCTAAGTGACAGATAGAAAACTTTACCTTGGTTCAAAAAGTAATCCGAAATCCAAACGATACAATAGTATATTAACATAAGTGACAGATAGAAAACTTTACCTTGGTTCAAAAAGTAATTCGAAAACCAAACGACACAATAGTATATTAACCTAAGTGACAGATTGAAAACTTTACCTTGGTTCAAAAAGTAATTCGAAAACCAAACTACACACTATAAAACTGTCTTAGTCAGAGTTCTTAACTAAATCGATTCACAGTGAATCGTTCTTAATCGATGTTTTTTTGTAATATATTTATGAGTGATTTAACTAATCGTATTTGGTATGATTCTTCAAACTAGTGTCTTTAATAGTTTACTTACCTACAATTTTAACTTACATAATAAAATTATGATAATTCTCGTACTTAGAAAAACATTGAAATAATGACGTCGCTGAATAATTTACCTACTCAAAACTTGAAATTCTTTTTGATTGACACTTCTATTGTAGTGGATAACTAGAAAACCGTTGAAAGTCTCAAGAGATTTTTATTCGTTTTCTAATATTTTTAGTTTGATTGAAGTGAACGTCCTAAGTAATGAATATTTCTAAGTAGGTATGTTTATGACTATTTACGAGATTCATTTTTCAACATTTTAAAATAAGATTATTCGATACCACTCTTTGACAACTGTTTCGTGACGTAACATTGTTTTGAACTATAGTTTGAAATTGAGAATTGGTGTCGTTTTATAATAATCGGGCATTGGTCGTGGTCCACCTGCGTGGTACACCTAGGTGGACCACGGGCATTTTTTCTTGCCCGTGGTCCACCTAAATGATTTGTAATAAGAAATTCAAATATTCAATGGGCCATGGTCCACCTCCATTCGAGTTAGTGTTTATTTCTAGGATTATTTTCGAATGTTTTTGGTGTAGTTTAGGAATGCTTTTTGGATGGATTAGGAATTCTATTAGGATTATTTTGCAATGTTTTAGGATGGATTAGAAATGGTTTTAAGATTATTAAGAAATGTTTTTAGGATGGATTAGGAATGCTTTTAGGATTATTAAGAAATGTTTTTAGGATGGATTAGGAATGTTTTTAGGATTATTATGCAATGTTTTTGAGATAGATTAGGAATGCCTTTAGGATTATTAAGAAATGTTTTTAGGATGGATTAGGAATGTTTTTAGGATTATTTAGCAATGTTTTTAGGATGGATTAGGAATGCCTTTAGGATTATTAAGAAATGTTTTTAGGATGTATTAATAATGTTTTTAGGATTATTAAGAAATGTTTTTAGGATGGATTTATAGGAATGCTTTTAGGATTATTTAGCAATGTTTTTAGGATGGATTAGGAATGCCTTTAGGATTATTAAGAAATGGTTTTAGGATGGATTAATAATGCTTTTAGGATTATTAAGAAATGTTTTTAGGATGGATTAGGAATGCTTTTAGGATTATTTAGCAACTAGCTTTTCCCCGCGGCTTCGCTCGCGTTAATTTTATGACACAGATAGATCTCGTTTGACAACAAAACAACTCATAGAGCGACTTGTGGCGCCATCTGTTGGCCGATACACCACCCTCTATAGTAGAAAAAATATTTTCCCATTGGATAGACATACTTTCACGGGATAAAAAGTAGTCTATGTTGGGCTCTGTACCTCTGACAATATGTATACAAATTTTCATAATGATCAGATGATTAGTTAAGCCGTGAAGGAATAACAAACAAACAAACAAACAAACTCACTTTCTCATTTATAATATTAGTTAGGATGTTTTTAGGATGGATTAGGAATGCCTTTAGGATTATTAAGAAATGTTTTTAGGATGGATTAATAATGCTTTTAGGATTATTTAGCAATGTTTTTAGGATGGATTAGGAATGATTATTTTCGAAAATTTTTGATATGATTTAGGATTATTATAGGTAATTTTGACGATATTTTTGTTATGTTATTAGAATAGTTTTGTGATGGACTAAGATTGATTTAAGATTTAATTATGAATAATTTTCAGTCTTATTTTAGAATGCTTTTATGGTGATTCAGAAATGATTTTCATATGGTTTTCGTACGATTTTCGGATGGTTTTAGGATGATTTTGAAATGATTTTCAGATGATATCCTAATGATATTTTTATGTAATTCTCCAAACTAATGTAAAATCATACGCAAACCGTAAAATTGTAGTACCACAACCATAAATCATCATACCACATTTTTTTTAGGAGACCATAAAATGAAGTCGACGCGAAAAAAATTATTCCCACTTTACATGTAGGTAGCCATCCCAAAAAAAATGATTACAAAATTTTGTTCTACTTTTTAGCATTGATAATATTATGTGTTACCGGAAATGTATGTGTCTGTAAATAAAATAATTGAAACATGTTGTTCATCAGACAAAGCTGGGTTAGGTTAGGGTTAGCTTGTGGCCATTGCATTGCGCTTTATAATAACACATTTCCTAGGAATTGTATATGTTACGCTCAAATATCGAAAACGCCCAGTGAGCGGAAAAATAGCTCACAACGCGTTGATTGAACCGTAAGAAAAATTCGCCGTAAGAAATTGTTTGAATACCAACAGACATTGGTGGGTTAGGTTAGGGTTATCTTGTGATCATAACAGCGAATTTTTCTTACGGTTCAATCAACGCGATGTGGTCTATTTTGCCGCTCACTGAGCGTTTTCGGTTTTTGAGCGTAACATATACAATGACAGAATTACATAGCTCAAGCTATGTAATTGAAATTGACATGTAATTGAAACGGAAATGTATTCTAACTGATTCTAATACATTTCCGGAAACATAATACATAACGAATTACAGCTTTCTAGCATTACTTCTGAAACTATAATAGTTCCTTGTATTTTACTACTGAACCCTAAAAAGTTCAAAAAGGTTTGCAATAGTATTTCATATATTATTAAAAAGGTGGACCACGGGCAAGTAAAAATGCCCGTGGTCCACCTAGGTGGACAGAGGTGGACCATGGGCAAGAAAAAATGCCCGTGGTCCACCCAGGTGTACCACGCAGGTGGACCACGACCAACGTTCACCTCATGCCGCTAGGGGCGCTATAACATTTTGCATACAAAACGCACAAAAGTTTTGAAATCGTTCACCTCATGCCGCCCTCATGCCGTAGGGGCGCTAGTGTCGCGTCTTGCCAGAAATCTTCGAAGCTGTGGGTATTAGGCTTCTATAGTATTTGGTAATACACACGATCACTTTCAACTGACAGTTTTAACTGTGAAAACGTAACCACTATAACGTTGCTATTCTGTGCAACTCTTGCCAGAGCTAAAATGCATATTCTATAGAATGAATATCTTAATATTAAAGGGCACTTTCGCTAGTTGACAATCAAAAATGTATATCTTTAACTATACGCCACCGCGGTCAATTTACGTATCTACCACTTTGGCAACTTGAACACATCAAAATTATTTTACTTGTCTTATTCTGACAATGGTGTATAGGCCAATCTGCTTTAACTTTGTACATAATGCAAAATATATATATTTTACAATATTTTTATTAAGTATAATATTTTTGACTAATGTATAAACAAACTTGAAAAGGTACATAGAAAACCTGATTTACAGTGCCAATTTTTGTGTTATTTTCCCTCTACTGAAAAGTTTGACATTTGCAGATTGGCAAGTTTACTATTGGACCGACGACATGTACTATATCTGTATTATGAGTAAAAAATCTGAATAATTATGAATCACGATACATCAAATATGAGCTCGGGCCCTCCGGCAGCGACCTGCGCCGAGGGTCCCATGTTGGGCCCGCCCCAACAAAGGGGGTCGAGGAAATGTAACATTTGTCATTATAAAAACATTTTGTAACCTTTGTTACCTCGGAACAGAACAGGATATGTCATTTCTTTTATTTCCTTCAAATGCTTGTCCCCGAGTCTTAGAGTAAGTTGTACATTTTTTAAGCACTTTAAACTTGGTGGTTGTCATTGTCTAATTAAGAAAGAAAGAAGAGATAACATATATGACTTGAAACTAAGTTGAAAATGTGTTTGTGCATATCTCACTGTTAGTTTGACAATAGTCCGTAATTTACTAGATGTAGCTATTACGTTAGAATAAAATAATATTTATACTTAAATAAAACAGAAATTAAATTTAATCTGTGTTTATTATAATTATTTGTTTTATTTATTATTTAATGAAAAAAATATAACGAATGTTCGCAATTTATTGTTTTAACCAATCTAACGAAGATAACATAGCAATCTTAAATGATGAACATAATAATATAATCTTAAATTTGTTTATATATTATAAAAATCAAAGGAATTTAACAAGAAAATCGTATTCTTTACGAGCTATACGGATTTGAAATCCAAGTTATTCATAGCTCATGCTAACTAGAAAAGGAAGTTTTACGATTCACATCTGAGAAACTCCGAAACATAATGTCGGTGGAAATAAACCGAAACGTCTGAGAATGTCAAGGAAAAATTTCAGAAGCATAACTGTATTTAACTCAAAGATATTGCCCACCATAAATTCACTTAGTTGCCTGAGGATCGTAAAGTTTTTACATCAGCTTAAGTTACAGTGTTATAATGCAAATGAGTTCGTAACTCGACTGTCCGCTTAAATCTTCGGCCTCTATCGCGCGACTAAACCAATCTTAGTTGAATTTAGTCGTGACGTAACCATTTTGATTAAAAACTATTTCGTTTTTATTTACTGTACTCGAGATTGCATAGATGTAGTCACCTACATCTATGCAATCTCGAGATCCGAATACCTACTATAAGATCCTGTCTAAATAAAGTTATATACTTTCAAAATAGAGCATTTTACGATACTAAAGAATATTTTGTTAAATTATTTGACTGAAATCAAATCTTTATTTTATCAATATTACTATTCTGTGACTAATGTATTTATTAATATCATTTTGTGACATTAAATTTTTGCCTTACATTTTATTATAACTGTGAAAACATTGTAACTGTATTCTCATGCCCAATGGGTTGTATTAATCTCGCAAATAAATGATTTTATTTATTTATGACCTCTATAATGGCTTGGTTACATTAATAGTGCCAATATTCGTGTTAACGCGATAGCGTGGCGAATAGCGATTGTTGCTACGTGTAGAATTGTTTGCTCGCATTATTGCAACAATTTTATTGAGGGTCCCGTATGCTTAAAACATCCCGTCGTATGCTTAAAACATCCCGTATGCTTAAAACATCCCGTATGTGCATACGTGATGTTCTAATTTTGTCTTTGTACAATACGCAATGATTGAGACTTCATTCAGAAATCCCTGTCTTTAAGAAACCTTGAATGACAAAAGGTTTACCCTATGTTGGAAAAATGTGGTAATTTTTGTCTGGTACCGGCTTCTGAATATCTTAAATAATAATTTTAGGTAAATGAATATGAAATTATATCCAAAATCTAATCTGAAACCTCGTCAACTGTGCATCACCTTGTTAATAAATTTTACTGTTACTACAATTTACACGCAAACTAATTCAAAAAGAAAATCTGACTAATCAAATGCCAAGCAACGAACTATAATTTGTGGTAAAGCGTACGTCAACCTGCGTGTCACGAATCAGTTTTTAGTACGACCACCCCGAACTTTTTGAGGGGTAAGCTTTTGGGTGAAAGCACTAAAGAGCTAATTACTTTTAGAAGTTCCCCACAAAACACAACTTTAATTTCTTAACATTAAAATTATCATAATTTCTGCTGCCAAGGTCGTGATAAATTCAAAATTATTCGTATAGTTTTTGTTTTAATACTTTGGATTACATTCTTTTTTAAATACTCTACTAATGTTAAGGGTTGTCCAGACCGCACGCGAACAAACAGTGCGATTCGCGAGCATCTTAAGAACATTATAATGAAATTGGACGTGTTCGCAAACGGTTAGCCAGTGTTTTGCGTGCATCTTTAGAACGACCATTAGGACGTGGCCCCATCATCATGGTACTGCACCGTTGCGTGGCGCCGCCGACATGGCAAGCCACTGTGCTGCGTCCGACGCCGCCGGACCTAAACCGAATGATTCGCAGTTGATGTATGTAATTCGTCATGTCGTGCCGTGTCATGGCGCCACCGCCGCGCCGTTTTACGGTGACGGAGCCGTACCGTGATGATAGAACCTTAAAAACATGTTCGCGAACCGAGCCTACTGTTTTGCATGAAAAGATAGTCAAACAACATGATAATGCTCGACGCATTTTCGGTCAGATATGTCCTAACCCTAAATGTTTATATGTGACCATTACAAACCCTTAGTCTACGTCAAAGTTAAAGTCAAAGTCAAAATGTATTCATTCTGTGGGCTCTCGCTTGCTCTTAGACACGTCTTTTACAATGCCAAATATATTTTTTAATCTACCATCATTTCGGAATGACGTGAAGAAAATAATGATGAAAGAAACTCAATCAATATATCCTTACTTCCTTACTAATATTATAAATGAGAAAGTGACAGTGGCGTAGCGTGCCTTGTCGGGGCCCCGTATAAAAATTTTTTTGGAGGCCCTTATATGGAGGTAAAGATTTTTCACAAAAGAAAAAAAATATTGTGAGAAGAAATATTTATTTATCACATAATTATTTACCCATTTTACAAATAAAAATCGAATTTTAAATATTCACTCTCCTTGCCTTTTTTTCGGCAAACTGATTTATTAAATCATTTATGGCTGATGATGATTTTAGTTTTTCTAAAGTTTCTAAGGCGGGAAATAAAGGAATTGCTTTATAGAATTTTGTCATTTGTAAAATAAAATAAATTAGAAAGTTTTTATTCTTTTTCCTTACACACTTTGGGGGCCCCCGTGGCCCGGGGGCCCCGTATAATTGATACGGCAAATACGGCGGTAGCTACGCCCCTGGAAGTGAGTTTGTTTGTTTGTTATTCCTTCACGGCTTGACTAATCAGCCGATCGTTATGAAAATTTGCAAACATATTGTTAGGGGTACAGAGAGAGGCTACTTTTTAACCCGTGAAAGTATGTCGTTCCAATGGGAAAATAATTTTTCTACTATAGAGGGCGCTGTATCGGCCAACAGATGGCGCCACAAATTGTTACCACTATGGGTTGTTTTGTTGTCAAACGAGATCTATGTCATAAAATTAACGCGAGCGAAGCGAAGAGAAAAGCTAGTGTCTACATAAAATAAATATATAGGGACAATTCATACAGATTGAGCTAGCCCCAAAGTAAGTTCGAAACTTGTGTTATGGGATACTAACTCAACGATATTATATTTTATAACAAATACATATATAGATAAACATCCAAGACCCGAGGCCAATCAGAAAAAGTTCGTTTTTCATCATGACCCGACCGGGGATCGAACCCGGGACCTCCTGGGTGGCGGTCTGGCGTGGTAACCATTACGCCACGGAGGTCGTCATAAAACAGTAACGTCAATGAAGATAATAAATATTTTCTTAGCAATTATTTATTACATCCAAGTATCCTTTACAACTTAATCTAGCAAATCGGGGTTACACTTTGTATTTGAACAAAAAATATCTCCGGTTCCTCATAAAATATTTTTTATGTTCAATACAAAACTTGTTTTTACGACCCGTTTATATGAGGCCGAGTGAAGAATAGCTCGGGTTATTGACGGATATTGGTTATGTAGTGCTTATTGGTATTTGTGCCCACACTAATATTATTAATGTTAGCCTGACGACATTCCCTTGATGTAGAAATTCGTATTTTCAAATACAAAGATTACGCAAATCCTAATTAATAAGGGAAAAAGGAATATCACTAGAAATATATTTTTTTAATTCTAATTCGTCCAATAAGAGTTCAAAGAAGTTATGCCACAGTCTATTTAAAAAAATGTTTACTGTTTCTATTGGTCCATGTAATCATTGGTTTGGTTACGATCATTCCAGTTGGTTGATACAATGACTCATCTCACTCTGTCAATGCCAGACTGTGTACTGTAAGGCACAAACTCAGAACGAGTCGCTTGTTTAAAAAAAACGGGTTTACTACCAAAATGTATGAGACAGCAGTTTTTTAATTATCTCTATTTTTCACCTAATTTATATTTGAAGTTAATGCTATAATATTTTTATTATTAAAAATATGACTATTGTTGATTATTGATAATAAATGTTACGTTGATTAAACCCTGCTGGTTTATCTTTTTATTCCATTTTTATAACATTCCTTCCTTTGGTCCGGTGGGTATGACCATTAACTATGGAAATATTAGCACTTCGAGCATTCGAATTATAGGACTATCGTTGCAATGGCTTTTCGGTGAAATGGACGTCGAACTAATGGCTAGTCGAAGTTGTGGTACATCGATGATATGGAGTTTCGGCGATTCGAACACTCGAGCTAATGACTTCGGGGAATCGGCCGTCGGCCACATGACATTCGAAATCAAGTAGTAAACCCAAAAAAAACAGTGCATTCATGATTTTTGCTCGATGTAAACTTTAGTGTTTTGCCAAATCCTTAGGCTTAGACTAAAGTATCTTTCAATGGCTATTTTTCTGTCACCGTTCGACAAGAAACACATTAATATTTTAGAGATGTCTAACATACAAACAAAAGTAAAATATATCCTGTTTCCTTTACATTAAGATTAAGACAAATTGGAAAAAAGATTGCTGGGCAAAGAAATGATAGGATTTTGTTGTCTCTTTGAGTAATCACAAGCTTGCTTTTTTTTTCTTTCGACGGCATTGTATTCATTTTCTTCATTAAGATTATTTGAATTGTGAACTTTTTAAATAGATTGATTAATTTATGAAACAGATGTATATAAGAAATAGGGAAAACGGAAGAGATAGTTCTTATAGATATCTCGTTGAATAGTATTAGGTTATTGACAGGGAATTTCACAAAAAATCATTAAATAAATAATAATAATAATAAAAATAATTTATTTTTCCTCAAGATGAAAAACACGATGATGATGAAATACACACATCTTAACCAATCAAGTAGGTAGTGCGTTTTTCTTAATATGAAAAACTAGGAAAACCCGCGCAACTTCGTTCGCATATGTCCCGCTTTCCCGTGGGAATTTCGGAAAATCCTTTCTTATCGGATGCCCACATCATATCAAGAACCCACCTTCCAAGTTTCAGGTCTCTACGTTCAACGGTTTGGGATATGCGTTGGACAGACAGACAAAGTGTTTTATATCGATTAATACGGGCCGCTCAGGCTATCTTTTTATTCTTCCTCGATGACAGCGACAAATTGAACTTGTCATTAACTTCGTAAATACATTTTTAAAGCGAGACACATGAAATTATAGCTGTCAATGGTGCTAATATTCTGTTGTAACTGGACTAAACTAATTTTGACAGGACTAGAAGTGTTGCTATCCTTCTCACTAATTGTAAACCAAGGAAGGACAACAATACCTTTGGTCCTATCAAAATTAGTTTACAGTGCTACAAAGCTATTTATGAACGTGCCCGAAATTGTAACTACAACTCCCGTTCATATTGTATGTCACTTTTCGACAGTTCGCCTTAGACAAAATGTATGAAAATATGTCACAGTAACGCCCTCGCACAACTGTCACTCACGTTCATAAATATCATTGCAGCACTATAGTCTAGTTAAATGTATGTATGTACCTGGATCTGTATTTTATTTATTCTTATAAACGTACTCATACATTGTAACAAACGAGTGAAAGAAAAAAATTGCTAAATGACAAAAGAGGCCGTAACCGGGTTTCTGTCGCCATTTCTTTTACCGGTGGCCATTTTGCTTGTGTCCGAAATGGTGGTAGTATATAACGTAGTTTATTTTCTTTATACATATATACAAATTGTAAATGACAAGAAAAAGTGCCTGTGAAGGTCTAACTGAAATAAACGATTTCATTTCATTTCAAATGTACAACAGAATTAGCAGCACTGTCAAACTAAAGAAGAATATAGCTCGAGACTAGTTGAGACTTACGAAAAGACAAAGATTAACCCTTTACAAATCAATCCTGTCTTAAAGTTAAATAAACATTTTTTTCATACAATGGCATACAATCGTATAATTATTTTCTGAATACGTTACAACTGGAAGTGACCTGAAAAGGACGACATGCATTGTATTGAGGCGTCTGTGGCAGAATTGTATTGTCTTCCATCGCTATAGACTCACGAGTGTCGCTACTGTTTACTTTTGCTCTTTGTTGTCGTATGTATAGAGTTTCTTAGTTACACTTAATGTTTGTGTAGTGTGGAATTTTAATGGTTTTAGTAACAAAAGCCTTCATGTTCTTTAACATCGTGTAAGCGAATTATTAAAATTGTTTCTTTAATAAAAATGTTTGTAAAATGCTAGTAATATGTGTCGTCTGTTTGACATATTGTTTTGACAGGCGCAGTGGTTGAATGGCTAGCAATGGTCACTATTTACCAAGGGCTGCGGGTTCGAATCCTGCGCAAGGCAAGCATTTGTGTGCATGAAGATGTCTGTTTGCCTTGGTCTGGATGTTTTCTATGTATATTATGGAAGTATTTATTTACAAAAAAAAAGTATTTAAGTATATTTATCAGCAATCTAGTACCCATAGTAGGTACAAGCTTAGTTGCTTAGTTTGGGACTAGATGGTGTTGTGTAATTCGTCCAAGCATATTTATTTATTTATTATTTATATTACTTACAAAAGATCGTAGCTAAATAGCATTGGTCTCAGCCATGTTGTGTTCCTACGGTGAGTAAGGTCTCCAGAGTTCCACTTGGGAAGGTTGGGAGGGCTGGCAATGCGTGAGTAATAGGTACGCCCGGTATTGCAATCGTCTATAGGCTACGGTGATGCTTACCATCAGGCGTTTGCCACCTATGTAACATTTAAAAAAAATACTTACTATACGGCCAGTTTCTGAAATGCATTTTAATTTTAATTCCAAATTAAGTCTCATGTTATCTCTTCTTTCTTCTTTACTTTGACAGTGACAGCAATAATTTAATGTGCCTTTAAAAATGCTTTTCAGAAACTGGCTGTTAGTCTATACTAATATTATAAAGAGAAAAGATTTGATTGTTTGTTTGTTCGTTGGTTTGTTTGTTTGCATTGAATAGGCTCCGAAACTACTGGACCGATTTCAAAAATTCTTTCACCAGTAGAAAGCTACATTATCAGGGAGTGATATTAGGCTTTAGCTTTTCCCGAAATTCAATGTGGTTCCCACGGGAACGGGTCTGGAACTTCACGCGGACGAAGTCGCGGGCAAAAAAGCTAGTGTAATATAAAAAGACACACATTTAAATATAAAGTAAAATAAATGATCGTCCTACAAGCCAAGACGTCGCAATAGAATTAAGATTCATGAACAAAAAGGCTGTAATAAAAGTTTGAGTTAGATTTACTGGAACCATATTGAACAAGCTACCTCACAAAGGAAATTTTATGTAACAATAAATTTATGTAAGCACCCTTATATATTTAATAAAAACGTTGGGTCTCTTACTAAAATAGGAAATAGTAATAATGTACGTAGAGTCAACCAATGAACAAGAACCTAATAGTGTACTAAGTACAAAGATTTCTATGCTAATAATATATCGTTATGAAACTCTGTAAGTAAATTCTTTCATACAAAATACTATTGATAAATAAAAGTTCAAGTAAAAACCTTTCATGCTATATTTAGAAAACTTAAATTGTATTCAAGTACCTCTTTCATTTGTTGACTATACAATTCATTATATCGCCTACAAACAGTATTTTTTTTATACCGCAAAGGTGGCAACAAGCTTACGGCCCGCCTGATGGTAAGCATCACCGTAGCAAATAGTCGCTTGCAATACCGGGGGTATCACTCACGCGTTGCCAATCCTCCCAACCCCCCAAGTGAAGCCTTGGAGTCCTTACTCACCATAGAAACACAACATGGTCAAGACCAATTCTATTTGGCTACGATCTTCTGTAAGGTGGAGGTCCTTCCCTTGACTGCTCCGATTTGAGCGGATTATCCACTGTGCCTTACCTCTCTTATTATCCGCTTGACTATACAATAGTAATAAAGGCAACAAACACAGATAATATTAAGTAGTCATTCTTCTTACATAAAATAGTAGGCCTCGCGGCCATAGAAGTTATGGTCTCCAAAATTTTCCATAGCATTTAAGTTTTGCTATAAGGAAATAAAACAGTTCACAAGTTTCCTCGTATAAATTAGGCTAAGTTCTCGTTTGTTCTTTACACTCATATACTCGTAATATGTGATTTATGAACAAACAATAAAATTTTAATTAAATCTTAGGCAAGTTAAGTGGGAGCTATTAAAAGAACATTAATATTGGGAATCGTTCTATTTCTGCTTTTAAGTCCAAATTAACAACATCCTAATAAGTTTTATATAGCCTATCTTTTGATACAGAATGCCGATCATGATGATCATGACCATGAACCATCATGATCATGTCGTTACGACCATGACGAACAGCCGAAGCAGTAAATTTTTTGGAAAAAAAAATTACATTCCACGCCTATTTTACTGTTCCCAGATACTTCATATTCATATTCATATTCATTTATTCACGTAAAATGGTTTACAATGAAGTTCACACAGTAAGTGGTCAATATAGGTCTTATACAAAATTGTAAAACCACCTTTTCAAGGTATGAGTGAATTATTAATTAACACTACTTTTAACATTGTTACTAACACACTAATATTATATGGACTTGTGGTCTGAAATAAAGATTTAATTATTATTATATTAAACAATTTTAACCAAACTATAATATAGAAAAATAGCATAAACACAATTTTTACAATTACATTATTAATATTTATCATTATTATTATTTTATTCTATGACACATATTGCATTTTATCAACATTTATATTAAATTTTTTATTGCACAAAATTTTTATCATCAAAATATTCCTTAAGGCTATAATAAGCCTTGGCAATGAGTCTTTTTTTAAGTTCTACATCAAAACCTTTTTGGAGGGCTTTCAAGGCGTGTGGCAGGTGATTATATATTTTTATTGCCATATACTGCGGCCCATCAGAGTGCAACTTAAGGCGCGATAGAGGCAAACACAGGTCATTTCCCCGTCGCGACACGTAACGTCTGGGTTGGTCACTAATTTTTTGAAAATAATGTGCGCGTTCTCTCACCAGGCGGCACAGCTCTAAGATATATGTACAAGTAACTGTGAGGATCTTTAATGATACAAATAATGTTCTACACGTCTCCCTGGGAGCAAGAAACGATATAATTCTAAGGCAACTTTTTTGCAGGACGAATACTGCTTGAACCTCTGTGGAGTTCCCCCAGAAAATAATGCCGTATCTAATCCACGCAGCAGCGTGGCTATGGTACGCTGTAAGTGCGCATTCACTATTAGTAACTTTGCGCAACTCACGCAGTGCGTATGTAAAGCGACTTAGCTTGCTAACTACTTCGTTTACATGGGGTTTCCATGATAGAGTTGAGTCTAGTGTAATGCCTAACAGTGAGAATTTATCAACCTCTTCCAGACTTTTCCCTTGGTGTAATATGTTAGGGGCAGCGTCGGCCTTTGGTACGGTCTAAATTGCATAAGTTTGGTTTTTTCTAAGTTTAAAATGAGGCCTATTTCTTCTAAATGGTCTACTATATTAGTTAGAGATGTAACTATTTCCTTATTCAGTATATCTAGTTTGTTTTGTTCACATGAGATAATAAGCGTAGCATCATCTGCAAACAAGACTATGTTGTGTGGTACTGTAGAAGGGAGGCTATTAATATAGACTAGGAAGAGCAGGCATCCAAGCACGCTTCCTTGCGGTATAGACCCTAAAACTGCTTGGTGAGTCGAACTTATTTGCTTTAGCTCACTGTGGGCTTCATCAACATGAGTTATCTGAACAAATTGTTCCCTATCGCTAAGGTATGACGTTAACCATTTAATTGCATGTCCCCGTATTCCGACCGATTCCAACTTCCTCAACAAAATTTGATGGGATACACGGTCATATGCCTTCGACATATCCATAAAGATGGCAATAGCATTTTTATTTTGATTTAATGAATTTAATATTTCTACGTTGCAATCGAACACGGCTGAAGCCGTGGAATGGTTTTTTCGAAAGCCGTGTTGGTTTTTATGTAATATCTTATATTTTTCTAAAAAGGAGTAAATTCTTTGACATATAATTTTCTCAAATATTTTTGAAATGACCGGTAAGATTGAGATTGGTCGATAATTGGTAATATTGCATTTGTCACCCTTTTTAAAAATAGGTAATATCTTGGCTAGTTTTAGACTTGACTTCGTCAAATAAACTATCACTTTTTTGCCAATTCTCGTCAGTTTTTATTTGGTAAATTTGGTACTTAACAAGTAAAAACTGGCCCTCAGTGTTGTTATTTTCATATAAGTATAGATAATGTAAATTGTATTACATAAGTAAAGCCTTTACAAGTAAAGGCTTCAGAAGTCTTACATTGTTGAAGGGTAACTCAATTACATTGAAGTGATTTTATGTAAATATTTATAAGATTATTTAGAAATATTTAGAAGATTAAATACATTACATATTTTAGAGAATGCGTTAGATGGCGTTTGCATTAACACCGGTAGCTGTAGGTAGATAGACAAATCATGTATTCTTTGCAAAGGACATGGATTACACTTTTAAAATAATAATAAATAAATATATAGGGACAATTCATACAAATTGAGCTAGCCCCAAAGTAAGTTCGAAACTTGTGTTATGGGATACTAACTCAACGATATTATATTTTATAACAAATACATATATAAATAAACATCCAAGACCCGTGGCCAATCAGAAAAAGTTCGTTTTTCATCATGACCCGACCGGGGATCGAACCCGGGACCTCCTGGGTGGCGGTCAGGCGTGGTAACCATTACGCCACGGAGGTCGTCGACACTTAAAATTAACTCGTAATGTGAATAGTAAAATTTGATAGTCAGCAATGGATAAAATACTTTTGGTTACGTCGTTAAGTTTTAGGCATATTCTGCTAGCCTGGATTTCAATAACAAGTTTATAGCATTGGTCTTGGCCATGTTGTGTTCCTACGGTGAGTAAGGTCTCCAGAGCTCCACTTGGGGGGGTTGGGAGGGTTGGCAACGCGTGAGTGATACTCCGGTATTGTAAGCGACTATATGCTACGGTGATGCTTACCATCAGGCGGGCCGTAAGCTTGTTGCCACCTTTGCGGTATAAAAAAAAATACTGTTTGTAAGCGATATAATGAATTGTATAGTCAACAAATGAAAGAGGTACTTGAATACAATTTAAGATTTCTAAATATAGCATGAAAGGTTTTTACTTGAACTTTTATTTATCAATAGTATTTTGTATGAAAGAACTTACTTACAGAGTTTCATAACGATATATTATTAGCATAGAAATCTTTGTACTTAGTACACTATTAGGTTCTTTTTCATTGGTTGACTCTACGTACATTATTACTATTTCCTATTTTAGTCTATAGGCTACGGTGATGCTTACCATCAGGCGGGATGCTTGATTGCCAACTTTGTGAACCGACAAATCTCACCGCATGAAACTGCAAAGTCGCATGGAGTTTGGTGTGAAAGTGCCCAAGCAAGTTGTAATTATTGCGATGGTCTTGCATTTTTTCTATTTTGATTCATGTATTAAAATAACATAAATATAATTTACTGATATCATTGTTTTATAAATTTTAATCGACTTTTATTCACATACATTTTTTTTGTCTACCTCATTACATAGGATAGTCATCTACCCAAATCGTCACAAGAAACGCTTGTGACGCATCCTTGAAGATCCCTTTTCCATCACGCTCCAAATAAAGAATCTAACAGACCTTTTCTTTGATTTCAGATGTGACCCAATCGAGTCACCGGACAATCAAAGTCTGAACAATGACGCGAAGAATGGTAGCGAGACAAAGGACGGTTATGCCATAGAGTTATTGGTGAAAATTGCACAAAGTAGTAAATATGTCGGTAAAAGCAAGTGTGGGTTAAATGAAAAGGGATAAAATGGGTGGCTCCAGTGGGGAGGTTGGCTTTTTCCTTGCGGTGGCTTTCTGCATCATTTGTCCGGGATACGGTGAGTAGTTCTTCATACCCATTATGTTTGAATATTTTCTCTTTTGTCCCGTAAAATTTGACGGTTTAGTAACTTTGTCGCTAGAACTTTGTATAATTATTCGCTACGTGGACATCTGAGTCAGTGTGTCAACATTGTGTAACATAGTTTCGAATATGATGGAGACTGTCTGTGTCTGTGGAGTTTTTTTTGTGTGATTTCAAAGTTAGATTTATTTATTCAAATAGGCCTGTTACAATTTTTTTAAATCGTCACTATTTAGACTACATATAAAGGCGTGGCTTTATATCTATTACTTAAATAAACTTCACCATATTTTATGTTAAAACCGCTAATTGCTGTTCAGCAATTATTTAAAACTAAAGTACGCTTGCAGTTCAAACGTGCATTCCCGATTTCGTGTGCGAAAAAAACCATGGTATAAAAACTACTTATATTTGTACAGTCAAGATCAGGTCGACCTTTACATATTAGACTTTTTACCATTCTTAAGTTCTAAGCCAAAATTGAAATGCAAGTGTAAAGCTCGACGTGCTCCTGACTGTACTACATCCAGCCCCCTTACTCTTGAAGATAATTCCGCATGATCGCCATTGCATTGTTCATTTTAGGTAGTAACTCTTTACAGCTAAACTAGCGCTAACTAAATACTAAACTAAATCGGGTTGTATGCTAACCAAATAGTTAGTAAAGTAAGGTCAATGGTATGAATTAGGATTTGCTGTTAATTTTGCATTTGAAATTATACAGAATTGAAATTAAAATCGCGATTGCTATGCAGAGTAACGTACCTGGTCCCAAATGGTCCTGGTTGGTCTCTATACCAAGTTTTATCAAAATCTAATAGCATACAATTTTTTTTTAAAGCTAGATTCTTATCCGCAGCCCAGATAAAGTTGCCATAGCTTACTACTCACCACCGAATCTGTTATAGCTGTCTGTCAAGAAAAGTCCTGACGAAAGTCTAGACTAGACAATCCGTAAATTAGTTAGGTAATTAGTCGCGTTCGCTTATTACGCTAGGCCTAAAATTAGTCATGTATAATTATGTTTAATAACAGAATGTCTAATCACTCTAGAATCCAACGTCAAAATTTGCGCGAACTAGTTTTGTTTGGTTAAATATGTTAGAGGGAACTTTTGAAAGGAACTCAGTAGTGCGCCCTCGGAAAATTTCGGGTTCGGCCCAGGATAATTGGGTTTCAGAACAATTTGCCAGCACGGGTAGTCTTTGTGGAAGTACGCGTAGTATGTGGACTATGGACCCCACATTTTGTTGTTTTATTGTTAGTTAAGGCCCCATTTCGCCGTCTTGGCCGCTCGAATTTGACGTTTTTAGCGCCACTATCGCAACTGCGCCCCGGACACGCACACATGCATGTATGCATAGTGGGTCGTGACGGACTGTGACTCGACAACTAAATTGTAACTTTGGATTTTGTTAGTAAATATAAAAATTGTTGTCAAATGTACTTATTTCATATGACAATAATTACTAACTGCTGCCCACGACTTTGTTTGCGTGTAGACACGTTTTTCCGTAAGAATCAGGTGGGAATATTTTCCTGCGGGTGGATTTTTTTGCACATTTGATTTAAGTCAAACACAAACTCTACAGGAATCGCAAAATAAAATAGTAGATTACAAACTCAATTTATTCCATTAAGATTTAATGTGAACATGACAGTTGCAAATACATAACAATATCTATTTGACACCATAATGACGTACTTTAATGACAAGAGTTTCGTGATGAAGGTTTGTCTCAGATTAGAGGTAGATATTCAAAAGCTAAAAAGACGCACGGAAACCAAAGGTATAATTACTAATTACAACCCAAGCCTTTTGTATGATCAAACCAAAAACATAAGAAACAGAATTAGATATACAAAACGAGAACTTCTAGATTCTAAACTTGTAGATTCCCACAAAATAATCGGTCCGGTACGGTCCGGTCAGTCCGGTCCTGATAATAATATGGAACCTACATGCCAATTAGCATATTTTTCTACAGAAAAAAAAAACCGGTCCGGTCCGGCACGGCCCGGTACGGTGCGGTTCCTTCCGGACCGATCAGGTCTGATTTGTTCCGGTCCGGTCCGGTCGGTTCCGGTCCGGTCCGGTTGGTTCCGGTCCGGTCCTTATAAGGACCCTACATGACAATTTGGCATCTCTAGACCCAGCGGTTTGGGCTGTGCGTCCTCTCGCAACTACGTTTGCGCATATCTCGCTTTCCCGTGGGATTTTGAAAAATCCTTTCTTAGTACATCCCTAGACGTCGTAAGGAACCTACATGCCAAATTTGATATAGCCTCGCAACCTCGTTTGCGTATATCTCGGTTTCCCGTGGGAATTTTGAAAAATCCTTTCTTTGTACACCCCTATACGTCGCCGTCGTAAGGAACCTACAGTCCAAATTTGGAATCTCTGGACCCAGCGGTTTGGGCTGTGCGTTGATATACCCTCGCAACTTCGTTTGCGTATATCTCGGATTCCCGTGGGAATTTTGAAAAGAAACATACACTAAATGTTAAGTTGAGCAAATCGTCACATATTAGTGAAAACCGTATCCAAATCGGTTCAGCCGTTTCTGAGATTAGCGTGTGCAAACATACATACAAACATACAAACATATAAACATACAAACATACGAACAGACGACCAAAAAAAAACGATCCAGTTCGGTCCAGTCCGGCACGGTTTGGGCTGTGCGTCCTCTCGCAACTTCGTTTGCGTATATCTCGCTTTCCCGTGGGAATTTTGAAAAATCCTTTCTTTGTATATCCCTAGACGTCGTAAGTAATCTACATGCCAACTTTGGAATCTCTAGACCCAGCGGTTTGGGCTGTGCGTTGATATACCCTCGCAACTTCGTTTGCGTATATCTCGGATTCCCGTGGGAATTTTGAAAAGAAACATACACTAAATGTTAAGTTGAGCAAATCGCCACATATTAGTGAAAACCGCATCCAAATCGGTTCAGCCGTTTCTGAGATTAGCGTGTACAAACATACAAACAGACGGACAAAATTTTACGAAATTCTTGTTCTATTGCTTATTCTTCATCGCCCTTTACAATTTTTTTGGAAATATATTAAATGTACAGACAAACTTTTTTTACACTTTTATTATATTATAGACTTTTCAAGGAGACTTTAAACAAAATAAAATAAACTAAAAGTATTTCCAAGTTAAGTGTTAAAATCTATAACTGGTGGTGGAAATCTATGCAATGCATGCAATTTTTGCTAGCATTTGGATGACACCTTGACTTTCCTACTATGCCATCAATCAAGAAAACTAATTATTTAACTTTTCTGTCACTTCGAAAAGCTCTCATACTTATTACGGTATTTGACAAGGACGTCAAAAATATAAACTAAATTACTGATATTTAAAAAAAATACAATTTCAAACATTTTATTAGACATAATGCTTGACAATATTTTAGTAACTGAGTTGATCCCATGTTGATCCTATCCAGACTACAATACCACTGTGCACTGATTTTGTGTAAATACAACACGATCTGTCAATACATCGCGGTCTGTCAATGCGACGCAAAGCGACGTGTTCCCTCTTCGGAGGCGCTGGGCCGTCTGACTGAAACCACTGAAACTGAGCGACGAAGCGTTGGCATATCATGTCACGGCCGCTTCATAGTAATTTGTATGAAGATTTTTAGAGTAAAAATTGGACAAGTTTGTGATTTTATTACACAAAATAAGGATATATTGATTAAGAAATAAAGATTTCAGGCACTAGTTTATAGTTTTAACTTTATTATTTGATAAAATTCATTTCATAATTCTTGATACTTTTGACACAGTTGTTGCAGGATGGAAGTGCGATTTACACGTTTTTAGTGATTTTCAGATTTTTTTTTACATTTATCTATAAACATTATCTTAAATTCGAATGTTTCAGGGACTAGTACCATTCATTGGCTAGCTATGTGATTTTTTCCAAGGTTGTGGAACATCGTTTTCTATATAATATAATGTCTTTCCCGACCCTCGATTCCCGTAAGGGACCCTTAACGCTGGCGCATTTTATTAAAGCAGTTGGAATATAAACGAAACAGGGTAAATTTTGTTCTTTCGTTGCATTTAGCTTTTCTTTCTTTTCCTTTTTTTATGTTTTACCCTCCGTTTTAAAGATAATTAAAACTAGAGAATAGGTAATCAACCGCGGCTCCCCAGAGTATATGTTTGTCAAAATTCAGACATACAATATATTTATCAAAATATGTAATTTACCCAAAACACACGTACCATCAAATTACAGGGGGGATGGATTGAAAGCTTAAAATACATACGTTTTCATTAATTGGTTCACGATAAATCGAGCTTAAAGCTCACGTCGATATGGAAATTCAATTTTGCGATACATCAACTTTTTGATAGTATCAAAAACCTGTGCCTACCATTTTTAGTGTGTGATTTGTGCCTATACATTTTTTTTTGTAAATAAATATATATAAGTAAATTTTGTATTAAACAAAGAAGCCAAATAGTTAGTACGTAATATAATTTGAATAATCCCAACAAAAATCAATTGCTTTTGTGTTGGATAGCCTATTTATCTAGGAGAGCTAGGTAACATCAGCTAGTTATTAGTTAATTAATAAGTGGTTTTAATAACTTATAATTAACATTAATAAATCAAATATGAACTACAAATTCTAATAATACAGTAATTATATTGACTAAAGGTCTCATAATTACGAATGAAATGGAGAACTAAATAATAGTTGAGTTTGTTCAATTACAGGCTAATCACAACGTTGAAAATTGAATAGACAACTAACTAACTAACTTCTGTTATTGATTGACAGCCCAGTGGTGTTTTGGCAGTGATCCTTCGGTACCAGAGGGCCCGGGTTTGATTCCCGCTCGGTGCAAACATTTTATGAGATTTTATAAGAGAGGGCACAACGGATAATCCGCTCAAATCGGAGCGGCCCGTCTGGGAAAGGACCTCCACCTTACCGAAGATCGTAGCCAAATAACATCGGTCTCGGCTATGTTGTGTTCCTATGGTGAGTAAGGACTCCAGAGCTCCATTTGGGGGTAGGGCTGGCAACGCGTGAGTGATACCCCCGGTATTGCAAGCGTCTATAGGCTACGGTGATGCTTATCATCAGGCGGGACGTATGCTTGTTTGCCAACTCTGTGGTATAAATAAAATGTATGATGGCTTTTGTGTTTGTCATCACAGTTTTCTATGTATTACATACAATAATATATCCGTTGTTTGGTACCTATATAAATATAAATAAATATATATATCACAAGCAGGTTAAGGCTAGTTTACTTTGGGACCAGCCCCCTTACTCTTGAAGATAATTCCGCTCGATCGCCATTGGATTGTTACTTTTAGGTACTCTTTACAGCTAGACTAGCGCTAAATAAATACTAAACTAAATGAAATCAAATGGTACGCTAATCAAATAGTTAGAAAAGTATACAATTTCAAGTGTACGAATTAGGATTTGCTGTTAATTTTGCATTTGAAATTTATTTATTTATTTACGAGCTGTTACCCGCGACTTCGTCCGCGTGAAATGTTAAAATAAGGATAACTCCTTATCCTGACATGCGATTTAAATGAAACAAAGCCTATATTCTGCTCCATCCCGAGCTCTATCTTCCTGTGAAACTTAAAAGATGTGCGCGTTCAAACAGACAGATAGACAAAAAAATAAAAAATATTTTTTTTGCTTTTATTACCTTATACTCTAACTGTTCCCTCTCCATTTTTGCCAAACATGTCCAATGTACAGACATATCGGGGTCTACTGTTTTATTATATGTATAGATTTATTCGGACAACAAAACAAATAACAACCAAAAAATTATTCAGAATTGAAATTAAAATCGCGATTGCTTTGCAGAGTAACCTAACAGGTGGCGTTTTGTGAAACAAATGCCATCATTCTAGTGCCGAAGGTTGGATCACTAACCAACGCTACACCGAGAAAAAATTATACTAAACAAATATTTTTTATCCCACAACAAAAAATATAAACAACACACATTGGCCAACCAAAGCTGGCGAAGTTGTGGGTAACAGATTGTATACTATAATGTTACCATAAAACATTATCATATTGCAAAAAGTATATTTTGAAAAGAACATTTTGTATAAATCAAACATTACTTGGAAGTGCGCTCGTGCGGTAAAAAAATATATAAATTAAATACTATTGAAAGTCAGGTCACGTCCAGACCTCTGGAAGAAGTTCATAACTAGAAACGGGAAATGTTTGTATGGATAAAAATAATGTGAGCTATAATAACTTTTATTTCAATGTTGTAAGACTCAGTTCGAAATGCAGACTGGACAGTCCATGTCCATTTCTCTATGCTACTCGTGTAGTTACAAAACGATAATTAAACACTACGTGATAAATGATTATACGGGACTCTAATTATTGAATTTGTTACGTACGTGTATTTTGCTAAAACAAATTTACAAAATAGTTTTGTTAATTAGTTACTCGTTATAAAAAAAAACAGCAAGCGTTGAAAACTTTTAATTGCATTGTTTTATACATTGTCGTATAAAGAAACTTTGGAGGGTCGGTATACATGGCAATCTTCTCAGATGGTTGAATTCCTACTTAGGAAACCGTAGTCAATCTGTATGCATGAAGGGGTACTGCTCCAGCTACTTACCCATTCCTTCTGGTGTGCCACAAGGCTCTCATTTGGGCCCAGTTTTGTTCTCATTATACATTAACTATATAGAAAATATTCTCACTAATACTAATCAACTGTTATATGCTGACGATACAAAACTGTTTAGAGTAGTATCTAACATTAACGATTGCTATAGAATTCAACAAGACCTTGACGCACTGAGTAAGTATTGTGACGAAAACCAACTATTTCTTAATGTAGAAAAATGCAAAGTTATTACATACAGCCGTAAAAAAAACTATCAAACATATGTATGTTCTAAATAATGTTCCAGTGGACAGGGTTGTCTCGCTTCGGGATTTAGGCATCATGATGGATAGTGAACTGTCGTTTAAGTGTCATTATGATCATATCGCTCGTAAAGCATTAAAAAATTTGGGTTTTATAAACAGAGTCACCAAACCTTTTAAAAACAGTGAAACCCTTAAAATCCTCTATTTTAGTTTTGTTAGATCCATTTTAGACTCTAGCAGTGTTGTGTGGAACCCAAATTACCAGGTTTCATAAAGATGCAATTGAAAGAGTGCAGAAAAAATTTATAAAAATTTTCAATTATCGACATTATGATTTTGACCTAACATATAGTGACTCATTAAAAAAACATAAACTCATCTCACTCCAGGATCGCAGAACTCAATTCGATGTATCGTTTTTATATAAGATTTTAAATAACCTTGTCGACTCGTCTACTCTTCTTTCAAAAATTAAGGCTCGACTTCCAGTCCGTGCCTCTCGTTGTCTTAATATATTAGTGCCACCACCCTTGAGTAAGAATTACACACGAAACAATTTCTTTTATCGTAGCTTGGTAAAGTATAATAAAGAATTCTCAGATATAGATCCAGAATGCTTTTTTTAAAGTCCATTCAAATTGGTGCTAATTCTGTTGTACAGTCAACAAAGGAATTGACTGACCCCCCTCTGTATATATGATTAAAGATTTCTAAATATTGCGTGAAGGGAAAAACTTGAAAATTTGTTATTACATAGCACAATATGAATACTATTGATAAATAAATTTTCAAGTAAATCCCTTCACGCAATATTTAGTACATTTAACTAGACTAAACTAATTTTGACAGGACTAATAGTGTTGCTATCCTTGTCACTAATTGTAAACCAAGGAAGGATAAAAACACCTTTCTTCTTATTTATTTTAATTAATTGATATGTTCAGGTTCGTGTGTACTAACACCCTCTTTTGAGACACCGGACTGTTGCGGGGGCGTAGGGCTCTCACCGCCAAAAATTTACAGTGTCTGCCTAGGGGCGCCCCAGAGGGCGGCTCGAACCTCGGCCTATGGATGTAACATAGATTTTACCTTAACATGAAACTAAGTTTGTAAAATTCTCCTCCGTATTAACTAAACAGCATAATATAACAAACAAGCAAATAATAATTATTCTACGTTTTTATACAAAAGTTCCTCTTATTTTATTCATCAATGCTTACTGTGTAATTTATAAAACCCACCGGCAACTTTTGATATTATGAAGCAGGTTTGGACGTAGGCGTTTGGCTCAAAGTATATGAGAGAGCAAGTTTATTTTTAGCATTAATTTCACTAACGTATACTTGACAAGAGGTAATTCATAATTTGTAACATATTTTGTATTCGTATTCCCAGCTACCTAGTCTAATAAACTGTATAAATACGTCATGACTCGTGAGTCATGATAATGAGACTCATGAGTCATGGAGTAAATATTTTGTGAGATTATTCTTAAATACTCTTATCTTTATAAGTTTACTGCGGAAGTGAGCATGGCAGGGATATGGGCACTCCATTGATACGGTCTCTATACAATAGAAGGGAATTAGAGCATACTCAGCCACGCTGAAAAAATGAGAATTGACAGAGGTCAATGTCTTCATGCCGCCATTAAGGTCACTGATTTGGTTTTAACGACTGTCATCTCTCGACAGTGACTGTTTGTTGACTTGAATACAATGACAGCTGCTGCAGCTATCATCAGTCAGGTGACGCTAATTGCAGTAAGCATATGAAAAAGAAAATAAAGGTGGAGAAAGAAATGGTGGCAATTTGCGTCTATGACGAATTGAGAACATGTGACGAATTACAAAAACTAACTTGTGTATTTTCGTTTAGTACTTTTTTCCCCGTGTTGGTTGTAGAAGTACAGAAATAGCTATCTGTTGAATAAAATAACACTCTATTTAGCCGTTTCGCCAGCAAAGGTCGACTTTTTAAATTATGCTGATGTCATAAATAAAAAATTAAAGGAAATTGCTTCTGTATATTTCGTATTTGGGTAAAGTTGAATATTTATTATTATCGTAGAACTATTTTTGTTCTTCTAGTTTTTTTTTTAATAAGAAGTTGGTAAACGAGCATGTCTCATTTTATACCTAAACAACTGGTCGCTTAAAAACGATAAGGGGTCGGTGTAGCCATGTCAAGGTTAGTTCCTGTTTTATTTTCCTAACTTGTGACATACCTAAATGTTTTATGTCACAATACACTGCTACGTTAGTGTTGCCTGACCTCTCTCGAAACAACTACATTACTTTTCGACGGAAATGAGGACAAGATCTTGTTATAAGAAATCCCTTATAACGTAAAGTTACTTTTAGTATCACTAGCTTTCCTCAGCAGTTACGCTCGAGTAATATAGATTTTGCTAATGAAATTTCATTTTCGGGAAAAATGTCTAAGTTTTCAGGATTTTTAGTGCCCAATGGGATAGTTCCACGGATATTAGCCGGTGGGGTTGCGGAAGTATCACCAGTTCCGGCGACTTTGCTACTGTTAAGGCGACAGTCATGTTTTTAGTCGGTATGCCCCTCATTGGCTAGAGAGGAGAGCCCGTCAGATACTAGTCGCTTCTCCAAGCAGGACGTGCAGTAATGCATTTTGTGGTGGTAGTACCTATATAGAGGTGCTTATTTTATAACAATTTAAATTATATAGTATGTAAAACATGAAAAGAGAACGTGTCTGTGAGGCCCTACCTTACTTAGGTCTTTGAACTTAGGTATTTTATTTCTGAATAAAAACAAAAAAATGTTACTCTTTACAAAATTCATTAAAATCTATTCAGTAGTATAGCTGTTAAAGCCGAAAATGTCAAGTTTCCAGAACTTCCTATATACTCGAATGGATCAAATCAGGATTACCGATTCTCGAGTGGCTCAACTTCGACCCGGGGCACGTGCGATGCGACCTCGTAAGCGAGAGATCTTCCAGCGAGTAAGCTCTCCTTGAAAAATTAAAAAAAAAAACCCTTTGTGCAAAGAATTCTGTAAAAGGTTGTAAAACATTGTTGCTTAAAATCATTATTCACGTTCAAACAAGGGTTAAAATGTTGGGGTTAAAAGATATAACATTGTAAGACAATGTCGTGACTGGCCGCTTTTTAACAAATTAGGATCAATTTACGTGTTAAATTTTTGGATGATTATATAAAGTGTTTTCATCATATCAACTTATTGCTACTGGGATAGGAGTCTCCCTTTAATCGAAGGAGATTAGAGCGTAGTCTGGCATGCTGCTCCTACGGGGATTGGCGAAGGTCAAGCCGCCTGAAAGCCACCGTTTTGGCTTAACAACTGTCATCCATCAACAACTAGGACCGACCGCTACGCAAAAGTACGAAATGTAGAAGCTTGAGATAACGAATCCCATCCAAACATTTGCTAGACAAATTTGTCAAGTTTTTACGTATAAATTTTTATTTTTTTATACCAATATGGTGGCCAATAAACTTACGGCCCGCCTGATGGTAAGTGGTCACCGTAGGCTATGAACGCTTGTAATACCGGGGGTATCACTCGCGTTGCCGACCCTAAGCCCCGATAAGTGATAAACATCCATTCATACAAATTTTAACGTTCGTAATAATAGTAAGATGAAAATTTAGTTATCTCTAAGCCTATCGTACTTATCTCCTCAATCACGTGAATGTAAATAAAAGTTTTAGATTATAGCGATGCTTTAACGTCAAAATATAAATTACTCAGTAAAAAACTTTCCTAATAAAATAATTTATTGATGCGAATACTTTTAAAAACTTTTTTTAAATATAATACGTACATACATATTTGTACAAATGTATTATATGTATTAATAAAATAAAAAATGTAAATAAGTAACATAAGTAATGCATGAAATAGGTAATAAAACTGGTTTTATTTCGCCATTTCTTTTTACCAGTTGTCATTTTGCTTTTGTTTCCGAAATGGTAGTAGTTTAATTAATTTATATAAATTATTTATTACTGTATACTCTGACAAGAGAACGTGTTTGTGAAAACCTATTCTCTGAATTTGAATTTGAAAAAATGTTTTACTATTTATACAGTTCATCCGTTTTGTTCATATTTTTTTTTCATTTTCTGATGCGTTTGTGTGCGCCAAACTCCTGAATGACTGACGTCAGACAGGATCAGCCCACAGCTTATGCCGCTGATCCTAGAATTTGGAGTGTGTTTTTTTTGTATAACGTAGGCTAGGCATCCGATAAAAAAGTTTCCGAAATTCCCACAGGAAAGCGGAAACACTCAAACGAAGTTGCGCGCGTTTCCCTATTTATTTATATGATATTTTGTTAGGTCTCAGTCCACAGCTGGACATAGGCCTTTTTTGTTTTACGTCAGGAAAACGCATTACCAAAAAGAGAAGGACTCACATGTCGTGAATTTATAAGACGTATACATATCAAAATTATGTGGAACGCAAATCTATATATATAAAAGGAGAAGCTGACTGACTGACTGACTGACATATCAACGCAGGGTAAACTATAAGGGTTAGAAACCTGAAATTTTGCACAGGGGTTCCTTTTATAACGTAGGGGAGCACTAAGAAAGGATTTTTCAAAATTACCACGGGTAAGCGAGATATACGCAAACGAAGTTGCGAGGGATTTACTAGTTATTTATATACCTTTATTATATTTTCTGTATATACCTCATTACTAATTACACAATTAGTTGAAAATTAAATTGCAAACACAAAACTCTGTAGTAATTACGACTGTATTGTAACAGAGAACTTTTCAAATAACAACATAATTTCTGAACAATAAAGTTTGCAACATACAGAGCGCAGTGCCGAGATATCGGCGGCACTGTACTCATTATTTTGTTCAAGAAACACGTAAGACCAATCTAAATAACTGGTTCGCTATTGTTAATGTCATTTTATTTTCCAGCCAGTTTTAAACATTGTTCCATTTAGTTTTTTTCTAATAATAAGCGGTTTAGTTGGATGAACTATCACCGTAAACCTACTTGATATTTTAAATAAATCAATGTTTACAATATCCAAAATAATAATATTTAGTAATTTGTTACCATCTTAAAGTAAATAAAAGAGTCGCTTTGGAAAGATAACAGTCTTATATGTCAGGTGACAATATCGTTAATATACGAAACATTATCTTAATTCTATTTTACGCCACGGTGTATAATAAGTGTATAATAACGAATGGATCTTCGCTCTCTGTGGGATAGCACCTTAACTCGTAAAACTTTAAAATGGATATTCACAAAACAATAATTACTCAAAATAAATTGTAACAAACGATGTTGTAGTGTACCCGTTCTTTATAACTTTAGGAAATTGTATAAGTTATAATACTTTCTCTGTGGTTATAAATAAAGACTTGGGGTTTATTACAATACTCGTAAGTCGTAAAGAATGGCTCGGACTGCCCAATAAATATAATTAAGGCCATTTCAGAAATATGGCCCAATAAGCTCACGCAACTGGGCGATTATAGTTTTCTGAGCCGAACGTGTGATGCCGAGGTAGCAGTATTTCACGAAATCCGATAAGCAGGAATACTGTGAGGTCGTCACTCATTTATACCATTCTCATTCTCGTTCGTATTTATTCTTGTGCCTCGGTTTAGTTGTGTGAGGAACTCTTTGAAAGCGATTACCACCACTCATGAAGCTCGGAAACAACTAACGGCCAAATAAACATAAAATTATAATACTTAATGGCTTTTGCTCTGCCGTGGGACCTAGACAACTTAATAAATAAATATTTACAAATCACACAACGCCATCTAGTCCCAAACTAAGCAACTAAGCTTGTACTATGGCCACTACTATGGATTTCTGATATACTTTTTTGTAAATAAATACAGAATTTCTGATAAGATATTATGTAGATTTTTTTTATTTATTTTTAAATACTTTGTCAGTCTTGCGAGGTAGTCTCGTTAAAACGTTCGACGACCTTTATATCAAATTAATAATTATTAAACGGATTTCACTTTTGATAACGAATTCATTTATCCCAGTCAAAGTTTTTATCTGATTAACAGGATAATTTATTTAGGAGTGGAGTTCATTTGGCCACGTTATTGATAGTAATATCTGGGCAACGAATTTACCAGCACTTAATTTGTAAAGTAAGTAGTGAAAAAACTTCGTTTACGTTTAATCATTATTTATGGGATGCCTACCTCATACAAAGAGCATATCCTGAAAGTTTCAGGTCTCTTCGATGAACGGTTTGGGGTGTGCGTTGATTCTCAGTCAGTCAGCGTCTATAGGCTACGGTGATGCTTACCATCAGGCGGGCCGTATGCTTGTTTGCCAACTTTGTGGCACAAAAAAGTCAGTAATTTAGGACAAACCATTTTATATGTATAGATTTATTCTTCGTCCAAGCATTGGGTAGAGCAAGGTTGGCCAAGCCCAGCCCGGCGGTTCTATTTCTAAGTCACGATAACTGTGATAGAAATTATTATCTTTATATGAATACTAGCTGTTGCCCGCGGCTTTGCAAGCGTGGTCTTTAGCTTAAGACACTCACAAATAACGAGGCTCTCTATTAGTAAAATATTGTTTGAAGTGAAAACTTCTTTAGGGGCGCTTGGCACTTTTTTTAGATGGTTAAAAAAATGTTAAACTCGCGTCAGATCCGTAGCCTGATCTAAAAAGTGTAAGATAATATAATAACCTAACCTATCCTAACCATTCCAAAATATTCAAAAATGCACAACGTTGATGTTTAAGTTTTCACTTCTGCCGGCACTCCCGGAGTGCAACCCGTCCTTTTTGAATCGGTTCAGTAGATTCAGAGACTACCCTCACAACATCACAAACTTACATTAGTATAAATGAATTCTTTATATGAATGTAAACTTTTTTAATTTCCTCGTTTTGTATAATTTTCGTAGTTACATCTAATTGACACGAAACCATTTGTTTGCCTAAAAACATTATTAGCCTGCCTTGGTCTATTATAAAATAAATTATTCTAAAACGCATAAATTAGGCCATTTTTATTATAAAATTCCAGTACATTCTCAATGGGAATGCGCAAACAAATTCGTGTGTGTCATACATATTCAATATCCATACTTCCATACTAATATTATAAAATGTAAAAGTGTGTTTGTTTGTTTGTCCTTCTTTCACGTCGAAAGTAATGAACGGATTTATATGTTTTTTTTTAATTGGGGATCGTTTGAGGGCCGGCGGAGCCCCGGGTAACAGCTAGTTCATTATAATCATAAAACATTTGTAATAGTTAACAATTTATTTAAACTACATTCCGAAAACACAATAATGTCATTAATTAATGTCCGTGCTCAAAAATCTGTACATATTTACATTTCCACTGAGCTAAATGAGTTTCGTGTTATTTGAATAAATTAACAACGGGAGTGTCATTCTTTCATTACGAGTCTATGTACATTTAAATTTAATTTTCATACGAATTAAGTAAAAGCGGTTTTTAGGACGTCTTTTTCAGAGAGTTTAGTTTGTCACCGCGGTTACACCTACAACAAAATGTTGATTAGCACATCTATTCGATTCTTATTCATAGGATTTATCTGGCGTTTAACCTGGTAGTAAGAAAATACTTGCTATTCGATACTTCTTCGTATCACAATCATTAGAGAAGAAAGTCAAAAAGGGCGAGCCATTAAATAAAATAGGCCAAATAATTTTTCAAATTGGCCCATTATTATAAAAGACTTCGGGAATAGTCTATTTCTATCATAATGTTGATTTGACTGTAATAGTAAACTTGTTATATCATGCCTTCCGATGCATACAAAAGTTACAATCAAAATAGTCAAGCTTATTTCAACGATTTAAATTTGCATATGAAATAATGCAAAAAATAATGTTGCAGCATTCCAGTTATTCTCTATAAGCCGTACATCGTTCAGGAGCTGCAGAAATGAAATTGTTCTGGCATAAAACGAAAATTCCAAGACTTGTTATTTCTTATACAGTACAGTTAAGCGCAAGTAAGTAAGCGGAGCTGTTACTAAATGGTTATTGGCACAAAACCTGGCACGGGTAAATTCAGGTTTTCCATTTTAGCTATATAAATATTAAACTAATAATACAATAAATATAGATTTATACCATTTACATAGTAAAATTATTTATATATGTCTGTAGAAATCGCTTGTTGCCGCTCACGTACTCTATACCCACTTTTGAGGCATTTGTTGACTGAACTAGTCTAATTATGATTTTTTTTATCATCTCAGCTACATGAAGTTCGCCTACCTTTAACAGAAAGAAAGGTTGAAAAAGGGAGAGAAGTTGGGTTTGGACATCTCACCTTTTTGGAGTGGTAGAGCAATTATCATGAAATGGACTAGCTCGACCGGGGAAGTACCACCCTCTCATAGAATATCGACGTGAAGCAGCAATGCGTTTCGTTCGGTGAGTGAGAGATCCGGAAGCCCAACTCCTTCCCTATCCCCTCTTTCGCCCTCCTTCTTTCCCTTCCCTTCCTCCTTCCTTTTCACCAACCTCCTTGGTGGACAACGCATTGGTAGCACCCCTGGTGTTACTGATGTCCATAGGCGGCGGTGACCGCTATCCATCAGGTGGCCCGCTTGCTTGTTTCTGTACTGTATGACATTAAAAAAAAGAATAATAATGGAACGCATTCTATGCTCTATTATTCTGTGAGAGAGTAGTACTCTTCTGCTTTTGTGCTAGCTCTAGCTCAAAACATAAATACTCTACCATTCTCAAAAAATCCATGTCAAATTCTATTTTCCACATCTTTCGACCAGAACAAATCCAAATGGATTAGCAAGCAAAATAACTTTTGAAGAAACTTTAGAATAAATATAAATTTTTGTAATTCTTGAACTTATGGCACGAAACATACGATGCAAAGTTCAATATTACGTAAAGTTTTACGTGCATTTGATTGTAGAATCACGTCAGTAAACTTACCTAAGAAGCTTTCTTGGTTATTAGCGAGGGAAGTAGGTCACTAAGGTGCTAGTTGCAAAAGCACACTACTTATAACTTTGTATTTTATAAATGAACTAGTGAAACCCGCGCAACTTCGTTAGCGTGTATCCCGCTTTCCCGTGGGAATTTTGGAATGTACTTTTTTTTATACCACAAAGTTGGCACACAAGCATACGGCCCGCCTGATGGTAAGCATCACCGTAGCCTATAGACGCTTGCAATACCGGAGGTATCACTCACGCGTTGCCAAGCCTCTCAACCAAGTGGAGCTCTGGAGACCTTACTCGCCGTATGAACATAACATGGTCAAGACCAATGCTATTTGGCTACGATCTTCTGTAAGGTGGAGTCCCCAAGCGGGCTGCTCCGATTTGAGCGGATAATCCACTTAATTGAACTTAAAAATCTTCCCCTTGAATCACTCTATCTAATAAAATAACCCGGATCAACATCAGCTGCGTAGTTTTAAAGATTTAAGCATACATAAGGACACACATACGCACAGACATACAGCAAAAGCGACTACACTTTATATAATTAATATATAAAGATTAGTTATTATTATTAAGATAGATATATAATGATTAGCAACAATTAATAAATTCTAGACAATTTACACAGCGCCATCTGCTCCCAAAGTAAGCTAAGCTTAACCAGCTTGTGTTATGGCTACCAAACAACAGATATTTATTGTAAAATATATATAATAGGTACAAAGAAAACACACAGGCTCTAGTCAAACAGAAATGTCATTTGGAAGTCGATACCCGCGCATTCTAGTGCCGGTAGGAATACTACCAGCACGCCACCGGGCAGTCAAATAAATATATTATTATTTGATTCGTTATATATAGACGACCATGTTAAAAAAAAAAGTTACTTATTCCTTAAATTGTAGTTTCTTGTGTTTAAAAAATTTAATTCTGTTTAAAGCAAGTTAACTGTGACAAATTGCTGATGAATATCAGTAAACACTTTTCAAATAAAGTAAATTTGATGCCTACATTTTCAGGTTTTGCTATGACAGTATCAGATCCATACTAATAAGAGTAGGTACGAAAGTGCCGCAGTGCCGAACCATTCCCTACAATTTGGTTAATCGACTCGCCGCCGGGGAGGTTGACGGGCCAAGCCTGCGTGACTCCACGTTAACTTCTGATCATAGTGAAAAACAAACAGTATGGAAACTTAATAGAAATGTTGTAATGTTCAGGTCATACACAGACAAAATCTCCTAAGCAAGTGGCTTTTCTATTTTTATAGGCAACTGACGTTTTTGGTATTTTATGTGAAAAAGCGGTAAACAATGCTTACCATCAAGCGGGCCGTATGCCTGTTTGCCAACTTTGTAGTATAAAAAAAAAAATGATAAAGTACTCTAGATTGGGTGGCCATTAAAAAATACTTAGTACCTATATACTGTTTTTACCGGACTCGAAAAGGTTTCATATTATTGTTGTATATCTTAACTAGAGAAACCCGCGCAACTTCGTTTGCGTTTATCCCGCTTTCCCGTGGTGATCCTTTCCCGTGGTGTTCCCGTGTTGATTTCAAAAAATCCTATGTTATCGGTTGCCTACATCATACACCACACCATTCAGAAAACTCCCAACTTTCAGGTCTCTACGGTCAATACAAAACATATTCATATGTATAGATGATTATTTTTCTATTTATATACTTCTCATTACAATCTTTGGAGTGGGCGTTTATGAAATAGGCTAGCCCGACCGGTGAAGTGCCACCCTTTTACAGAATATTGACGTGAAGCAGCAATGCGTAGCGTTCGGAGAGTGAAATATCCGAAATTCTTGTTTGCCACCTTTGTGGTATAATAAAAATCTAAGTCCTTCCTTATACAATTTCTCGCTATATCCTGTTTTTTCCTGTTATAGGTCGGCAACGGGTCAGGCTATAATCTAGCTATAATCTATGTGCTCCAATAGTCGACGGTAATCACCTTATAGCAAATGATCCATATTCCTGAGCTTGTTTTCCAACCACTTCCGTAAAAAAATATTTAAGAATGTCGGTATTTCAACAACCTACCTACAACCTCAGCCTACAACCATCCATCCTTACAACAACACTACGAAATAATAGAGCGAGTCGACATAATGAGATTTCCTATAAGTGAGAAAGAGACAATATCAATATGCCATTTAACCATTGACCAATTTAACTTGAACCCTGTCAAATATTATAAAATTTGATATATTTAATTACTGACTGTTATTATCGATGAATCGATGAATATGATTCAGTCCGCTTTATACATATTTAGAATTTTAGCTGTTTTTCCGAGATTAAGAAATCATTTTGTTTGATTATTCACAATTTATAAAAATATTACATGACAGATGACACACTTCACTTCATGGATGTGTCAAAATGAAATGTAATTGAAATCGAAAGCATTAAGGAGTATGAGTATTGATATCAGCTCGAAGAAAATTACACACAAAATACATTTTTTTCAAGAATTTCAATAAAATAAGAATCACGTCTTCCATCAATTCTCTTAAACAATTTTTATGCAAAATTTGAAGTAGATTGGACCAAGGAATCAAGTTGTCCCATAGTAACTTTACCCCCTTTTTTACCCCCTTAGAGTTCGAATTTCGAAAAATCCTTTCTTATCGGACGCCTACGTCATATAATAGGTCCACCTGCCAAGTTTCACATTTTTACGATGAGCGGTTTAGGCTGTGCGTTGATTCTCAGTCAGTCAGTCAGTCAGTCAGTCAGTCAGTCAGTCAGGACAAAGCATTTTATATATATAGATAAACATTACGAAAATAACTTTAAAGTTTAGTAAAAAGTATAGGTTTACTCTCTACTAAGTAATAAAGAGGCCACCGTCTCATGCTTCACTCCCGTCGTCGTGCTGATAAATATTTTGGCAACTCAAAGTAACTTTGTAAATACTTAAATATATAATACGTAAAGATATTTCCATTTGTTGTTTACCTCCTAAGTAAGTACTCAGTCTCTTCTCTATAGTTATCATAAATCATTATATAGGTAACTAGCTTCCGCCCGCGGCTTCGCCCGCGTGGCCTAGTAACAATTAGCATATTTTTCTTCAGAAACAAATCCCGGTAAGGCACGGCCCGGTACGGTACGGTTCCATCCGGTCCGATCAGGTCCGGTCGGTCCCCCGAGGTTTCTCAGTTTCCCGTGGGAATTTTTAAATATCCTTTCTTAGTACAACCCTAGACGTCGCCATCGTAAGGAACCTACAGTCCAAATTTACAATCTCTAGACCCACCGGTTTGGGCTGTGCGTTGATATATTATAGTTAAGTCAGTCAGGACTTTGAATTTTATATATATAGATTGTCACTATCAGTTTAGACTTACGTTACTGTTTCTTCACTTTGCTTCAGTTGAACAGGTAGCTGCAACTTTCATAATTACCCGACGGTTAGGTGCAGAATCCAAGATCAGTAAAGTTGTTACGTACAAAACTGTTGATGCTTTTGTGAATACTCCGGAGAAATGTGAAAAGTGTCTGTGGCTTTCTGTTTATGTAGCGTATATACTGGGGTCCGATTCTACTAACACAAATGCACCCATGGACTCTCAATGGTGTCTCAATCGTGTCTCAAAAGAATGCCGATATTGTATCAGCGGAATAGTTTTTGACATTTGTTATGGACTCAAACAATAACATAATGTTTAACTTATTGTTTAAGTCCATAACAAATGTCAATAACTATTCCACTAATACACTATCGGCATTCTTTTGAGACACGATTGAGACACCATTGAGAGTCCATTGGTGCATTGGTGTTAGTAGAATCGGGCCCCAGATAGTATTGATGGGCCCGGTGGGTGAGTGTGTACTGGCTAGCATAGCAATGGCTACCCACCCATTTTATGGGTACACTACAAAATACTGCGAAATATGAAACTCCGATTTTGAAAATTCCGATGTTCAAAATTTCGAATGATAATTAAGAATATAAAAATACGATGTTTTTTCCTTCCGATTTTCATCCAATTTGGATCCCAAGCAATGCAAACATTTGTGTGCAAGAACATGTATTAGTCTAGATGTTTTCTATGTATAAATATTATTTTGTTTACAAAAAATATTTTTTGTATAATTTGTCAGCAATCTAGTACCCACAGTTCTAGCTTTGGTTAGTTTTGTACTAGATAGCGTCGAGTAGAATGTCCCATATTTATTTATTTGCCTATGAAGCCTGAATTTATGGACTTCACAATTATGATCAAAAACATATATTGAAATTATGGGCATAAAACTTTGATTGCATGGTTTATAAATGCGTCTAATTTAGACGGTTTTAATTAATGTAGACAAGAGGTTTCACAGACAGCTTGAGACTTAGGCTGAGTTGCACTATCTTACTTTAACAATAACAAACAACGAAACTTCAGTTAAAGTACCGGTTAGACTAAAAATGAGTTGCACCAGTTGACAAATAGTTAAATGACGTCATAACTTTAACCTTAACCGTAACCGCTCACTTTTCGCTGGTTAGTGCTCTTGTTAAATTATCCGTCAAGCTGTCAAACGCGTTGAAATAAAACAAACACACGACGAAGAAGACGACGAAGCTAGATGATGGTGCTATATTTAAAAATGTTACCCCCAACGAATTCAGAGTAAATCACACCTCATTTGACTTGTAACATTTTTAACTTTAACAAAGCTAATGAATTCGCCGGTGCAACACATTTTGCTGTAACCGTTAAAGTCAGCGTTACTGTTAGTGTCAAATTTAACACAAACCTTTACTATGACTTCTAATATGGTGCAACTCAGCCTTAATGTAATGTATAAAATATAAATGAATTTAGTAGCACAAATGTGCTACTTACTGTATTTACATAGAATATCTCCTGCCCTCGAAGTCATCGAACCCTAATATACCTGAATACCTATAATTAAATTAACCTATTTAAAAAAAAGATTTTTTTTGGAACTAGATGGCGTTGTGTGATTCGTCCGAGAATATTTATTTAAATTGTCAGAAAATCTGTAAGTTCCAAAATCTATCAAACGAGGCCTGACGTCATAAAAATAAGTTTTGGCAACCCTTTTCGGAATTGGTAATGTTGCGTTACCATCCAGGTGTACCGGCTTTGTAGCCAAGTTATAAAAAAAACAGTGATCCCTACCGTACCTTACGGTTCAGTTGACATTTAGGTCAAATGATGCGAGAGTGATCCCGTTAGCGAAAAACCTTTGTACTTTGTATTGAACACAAACCGTGTTATTTTCTTGGAAACATAATTTTTCTTTCATTTTCTTATCAAAGACTTTTTATTCTATGTTCGTACTTCAGAAACATAACTGGCGTCTACGACGTAGAGGTCTACCACGTGGTTATCATTGCTACGAGCTACGGTATATTAGATAGTAAATTTGTTACATCTAACGCATTTTTATTTTTAAAAAATGACTGCATGAGATTTTAATTACGTGATTGCATAGTCTAGCAGTGAACCTCTTGTAGCTATGATGATGATAAATAATTCTCCTTAAATGACTTTTAAAAGAAATACCAAGGAGGTTTTTAGGAACGCATTTGGGCACATACAAAGTGCATCTACAGAGATCTACGTTGTCGTGACAGCATTGCAACAGCCAGCCTCTACGTCTTATGAGAGGGCGTAGCATATTAGCGTTATATTATCTATACTAATATTATAAAGAGGAAAGATTTGATTGTTTGTTTGTTTGAATTAAATAGGCTCCGAAACTACTGGACCGATTTCAAAAATTCTTTCACCAGTAGAAAGCTACATTATCAGGGAGTGACATAGGCATAAATTCAATGTGGTTTCCACGGGAACGGGTCCGGAACTTCACGCGGACGAAGTCGCGGGCAGGCAAAAAAGCTAAGGGTAATCTCGGGATCTACTGAACCGATTTTAAAAATTCTTTCACCAATAGTAAGCCACATTATTGCTGAGTGTCATAGGTTATATAAAAAACCGAAAAATAAAAAGGCTTTTACGTGGTAGTCGGTTTTGCAAAGTAAATCAGAGAAAAAACGGTCGAATGAAAGCGTTTCTTACGAACGCCTGTACTAAAAAAGGCGTATTAACAATGCCCAACGAAGTGGGCACGGGTCAGCTAGTATTTAATATTTGTATTTGACGTGTCTAAGTACGCGAGGGCGTACAGAATAAACTATTTTAGACTTTGACAAGAAAAGTACAACATTTACAAGAGGCGGTTTTATTGCTAAAGCAATCTCTTCCAGACAACCAAAAAAAGGTAAATAAAGAATAAACGTCATCGTAACGTCACCGTAAAAGGTGCAGTATGGGCATTATTGGACATGTCTACATATAATATATTGAGGTGTTATAGACGTGACTTTAGTCCTATTTAATGACATGGAAATATGCAAATTATCATAGTGAAATCCTCATTATTCACGCTCAATGTTATTATAATCATGTCAAACCATTAAAGTTTAATTACAATAGTTAACCGAAAGGATTAGTTACGTCCGTAATGAATCATAAATGTATATATAATGCAATGGTAATTGCAATGCAACGTTTCTAGTTTGCATTAGCGATTTTCCGGTAAACAGATTGCTATTCCTTAATGGTAATAATGCAGATTTAAATTTTATGCAAAGTTTAAAAATTGTACAGTTTTTTAAGTTTTGTTTTTCGAATATATTCATTGTGACCTAGATAATTTGCTCATGTTGTTTTACTCGCGTCTTGTATTAAACATTTTTTGTGATAATTTAGTTTTTATTATTATCCGCGGGTTCTGAGAATAATAGTAAATTCATCTAACTATGTAACTATAAAACATAATAATATAACAAAATAATCTTAACATACTTCTTGTTAATTTTTTTTTTTTAATTACCATCTATGTTGCACTGCTACTACTGCTAGGCAAGCCTCGTATAGTAAGTGGATATATTAAAATATTATAAACAGAAAATATAGAACTGTTGACAAATGAGAATTCAACATTTTTAAAATTCAACATTTTGAGATTCAACAATTTAAGAATTCAACATTATGTTCTGAAAGGAAAAAACTATTCGCAAAATTGATAAACGAAACGACTTGTAATATTCCGAAGCTGTTCCAATTATGAAGAACGTGTATTATTCTATCGAATATCTAAATATGCGGAAACGTATGTCAGTGCATTATATATGTAGATTTTATTTCCAAGTGTAATGATGAAACCATTGCTTATTTCCATACAATTATTATTCATGACTACCTAAAATATGTTCATGCGGAAACGAAACAAGGAAAGTTATATTAACTTTGAGAAGTTAGATTTTCGCTTATCCAGAAATCTAGAGCACGTAACAGTTACATGCGTGGCCTCTGAAGGCGAGGCTAAAAGAATGCAGACCGATGGGATATTTACGAGGTGGAATGAGCGAATTGACCGCCATACCAAACCAGGGCACGGACTTCGCACGATTTCTAAACAACCTAATGTTTACCTTATTAATAAATTAAGATCTAGTAAGTATATGTTATTTCTTTTTATTACAGAACCGACTAATATTAGGGTTAAAAAAACATTTAGAAATTAAATAATTTCGATTTCGCATAATTAGCACATTTAAAAATTAGTTTGAGCAGTTTTTGATATTAAATCAGAAACTTATTTTGCACAAAATAATTCAAATATGAAATGAAAAAAAATAATCTTAGAACAGATAAACAAAAACGCAAATACGATAGATACACCATTTTCACTTTTACTGTCATTGTTCTTTCAATAAAAGTATTCTGTATCAAAGCTCAGAATTATAAAAAAGAAATGACATACCAACAGCATTTTAATAAAGGCAAGGATCATCTTGCACATGGAAAAATAATAAATGGATACATTGTTAAGATGCCTTAAAGGCTTTCATTTGTTTGCGAAAATATATCTAATACTTTTTGCCTTGTCAACAAACATAGAGTCCATACAGAAATTCGTTATCTTAGGGTTACCTTGAAAAGACTATTATTAGCATTATGGCCGCCTTGTTGCAATATATATGACGTTATACACTAGTCCATAGGTCTCCAAACTAAGGCCCGCGGGCCAGCTGCGGCCCGCGAGCACCAACAATCCGGCCCGCGTAAGAGCGTAATGACAATTGGCGCATAATTTAAAATTACAGTATGTTGGTACGATGAGCTAACTAGGTCCTGGCCCTTAGGACTTCGTGGAGGAGTAAGTCTAGCCCTTAGGCTGAAAAGTTTGGCGACCCATGCACTAGTCTATAAGATTGTGTATTTATTCTGTTTTTAAGTAAATAACGCAGTTTATTTTCTTTATTTAAACAAGTTGTAAATGACAAGAAAAAGTGCCTGTGAAGGTCTAATTTCTGAAATAAACAATTTCATTTCATTTCATTTCATTTGTATATTGCAGAAAAAGCATGTTCTATCTATCATTGTCATTATGGTTCCTACACATATGACTTATATCGTACTAAAACGAGATCAATATTAATCGAAGGTTGAAATTGAATATGCTGTAATATAACCCTGTTTCTCCCCCTTAGGCATATTCAGTATGTTGTTATGATTACACTCAGTTCAGTGAACTGAGAAGTTAGAAGTTATATACTATGTTATTTTGACAAGAAATAGTATGCTACGTATTACAGCCAAGCCATGAATACGCCACTGCTTTGTGAGCAGCAGCTTAGAGCGGGACGCGCGGTGAAAACAAATTTATTAAAATGTTGAAAGACGCTTCGAGACGCCACCGCAATGTGTGTTCATCGAAATTATTTCGTGCCCAGCCCCAGCTCAATTAAGTTTCAACCTGGCTTTCTGCAGCACGTCAACTTCTTTAAGGAATAAGGCCGCCTTACCGCCTATACTGTGTCCTTTTGTTGTGTACTTCAAATAAAGCATATTACATCTAACAATAGTATTGAATAAATTCTATTCAATTAGTTTTTCATTTGTCAAGATGTTTTTCCGGGATAAAAAGTGGCCTATGTTACCTTGCCAGACTTTAACATACCCCCTAAAAAGAAATCATGTCAATCCGTACGTTGCTATTGAAGTGAAAGAATTATATAAACAAAGCTTTAATTCATGTTTCAATTACAAAGTTCAATAATTAAATCAAAATGTTATGTCAGAAATCTAACTAAAGAAATAATTGCCTAATCAAGGACACTGTTAAAACAGAACAATACCCCAGGCGTTTACAACAAAACATTATGAACGACACGCCACCAATCCAACACATAGTATGTGAGCACAGACACAAATTCAAATAGATACCACCAGTTATTAAGGCGAGGTATTTAACTCGAGCTAAGCGGCGGCGCGGCGGCGGGGTAGCGGGCGGCGCGGCGGCGGGGTTGCGAGCGGCGCGGCGGCTTTTTAGTCAAACCGATGGGCAACGTTCAAGTTTTACGAAAACCAAAATTCAAAACTAAAATTTAGCAGGTTCTCTGTAATACTTTAAGAGAAATATCTCCATATAAAAATTATGTGCAAAGTTTGAAAACGTATTAATAAATAATTCGTTTTAGACTTTTATTTTAGCCAGTTCGGGATTTTATATAATCAAGTAAAGTACGTATTATCGTGTAACAAATTAGCACATTCTTTAGACAATATCCTTAGGTATATCGTGTATTTTTTCGTAAGACCGTTATGTAATCGTAAATACGTAAACCAATTGATCTGGCAAGACGTCTTTGTCCGCTTCTCCTCGGTAACTCTCCTTAAATATAATAAACGTGATACTCGATACATGTTGAGAGACAGGACTGCTGAGGGCAGTCGTATACTATGCTAAATCAAGAGAAGCGATATATCAAAATGAATTAATGATATTATTATCAGATTGTTAAGTCAATACAATATAAGATTTAAGGAACATATTTGAGTAATTTACGCTCATCTCATCTTAAGCTAGGAACGAAACTACTTGATATTTATATCAAGTATACTAGATAAATAATCACTCAAACTCTTGACAAATACAAATATGTAACGCATAAATGTTTGTTCTGTGTAGAACTCGTCGTAACTCAAATACCGCAAGTATCAATAAACACTTTTATAGTAATCGATAGACAACTGCTGGCGAATGGGAGAAACGGGAACTAAAATGAACACAGTTGAAACGTAATTCTCTATGAACCTTAACATTAGACATGAGCTTACACGGTATCTATTTAGTTTAACGTCTACGCATGTAAGCGATCAATAATATAAACAACGCACGACTTATGATTAATTAATCCAAATTTTCACATAATTAAAGCGCCGTAAACGTTAAACTTCATAAATCTTGCCTCGAATGGCGTCTGCAAATTGAGGTTAAAAGTAGTAACCACAAAAGATGAGTTGCGCAATCAACGAAACGGAATAGAAATTAATGCTCTCAAACGGAAGACCCGTATTTAGGTCAGAGAGAGGAAAATGGAATTCTTTTAGACCACTTTCAGTGCTAACAGCTGGTAGATTAACGCCATCTAGCGGCGAACGAGCGTACTTGTCTTTTATAAATATTTTCAACACCGTAAAATGGTTTGTTATTAATTGTAATTTTACTTTTTACTGGATTAAGAGCTTTTTTCTGTCGTCAGTATTAAGGAGCTGTACGCTATCGCTTGCGTGAAGTTAAATAGTTTACGTTCACAATCTTCCATAAAAGTAGCAAAGAGTAGTTCAAATAATAATTTAAAATCTAACCAGTTCCACATACATAGTGCGTTATTTCGTTTTAGTTTATGTATGTATTTTTTATCAACATTAACTATCATTAATATGTACCGTAGGTACCTACCTAATAATTTAAATTATTGAAACTAATAATTTTCTAGTCAAATATTGTGACAAGACCAGTAAAGATATATATGCTTCGTTTACATAATTAGATAATATCAAATGTAAAAAAAATAACTATTATTGTATGGCATAAATTTTTCCCATTCATATCACAAATGTGAAAATGGGTTTAAATATAGATTACAAATCGATTATCAATATAATAAACGATGCTAAGTCAAACCAGACTAGCTACTATTTTTGGCTGAGCGGCAAGCGGCGCGGCGGGGCGGCGGCGGCGGCGAGTTCTGTCTGCCAGCGAAGCAGCGGCGGCGGTCGCGCATCGCTCTCTCGTGGCATCCCATTTGGCAGCACATACATTTGTTCCGCCCCCTCAAAAAATGTCTCGTTTCGCCTGCCTCTATCTCGTGGAGTCATTCAACATTTCAGTACATTTGTTCTTGCTGCCTCGAGTTAAGCGGTCGCTTTTGCGACGAGTTCGTGGCCTGGTAAAAATACTGTAATACACTATTCTGGAAAGCACAGTTAGTTAGAAATTAAGTTAATACTCATTAATATGGACAATATTCAGAGTAATACCGTTGTTATTGACCCACGAAGTAAAGTTTGATAACCGTCAATAATAAATTTAACTTGGGTAACAGACAATATTGTACCTTAGGGAATGGTTACCCTTACTTCTATAACTTCCGAATATAATCAGTCCCTAGACATACTATTTCGGCTTTCGAACATAATTATTTCTTCATTACAAAATGCTTTACTTGCCGTGCCGTTCATTTCGCACGGCACGCAACGGTTTTTGGTTTGCTTCTTATGAATATGCATAGTACTGCATCGGCTATCAGCGTCGACCGCACTCAGCGCTTATTAAGTGCTCGTACACAAAACTGCGACACTATTTTGCGACGCAGAAAATTGTGACCCGAATCTCTGCGATGTAAATTCGTGCGGCGACCCGTCTTCCTTTTACGGTTTGGCAAAGCAAATATCTTGCGAATATTAATTTCCCAGTTTTTGCGATACGTCGTAGATTTTTGCGATACGATACCGCATCGCAGTTTTGTGTATAAGCTCCATTTCAATAAAAAGTTTTCGAATGAATTCAGCAGTTACTTTTAGGATTCTGCCTTTTTGCGGTCTTAAGATTTCTAATTAGCTCTTTCTTCAAAGAAAAGGGTCATGTATGATTTATTTTTCCGTTTACGGTACCACTGTAAGTCTTAATAAAGCTCCCTTCCTCAAATTGTACACTGTATTCATAATCAAGCTATCGCCATAGCATAATGAAATCAAAATGTAAATTTTACGTACACGCATACGAATTGTGCCAAATATTTAGGATATGCATAATATTCCGTCGGCAAAAGCATTAGGTATGTCTAATATTTTGTGCGTCTTCTCATAAGCTGATATACCTATTTGAAATACGTTTTTTTTTGTATGTGAATGATAAAGCAAAAGGGGAATGTCAAATTTAGGCCCAGAGTGCAAAAGAAATTCGTGTTTAGTAAAAAATATTAAATAAATTTAATTAATTTTTCGCACTAAATTATTAATCATGAGAAGTTGGTAATAGTTTCTCTTATCTTAGAGAATTTTTAATATTGTTAACTTACAGACTTACCATACAAAAAAAAATCACAAGCTATTTATTTTATTAAAGAATAGAAAAATAATAAAATAAAGTGAGTTTTATTATATTTAAAAAAACTTTTATATTTCGATTTTTCTATCTATTTTTGTGCGCATACTGGCAACATCAAAATGAACTGTCAAATGTGACAATTGAAATGTCAATTAACATTGTTGTTTCGTTTGCGTTTGCGTTTAAAACAAAGTTCGGTTTGAAAACGACTAAGCTTATTAATACTGACTCCGACGTACTTGACGACCACGGCCTGTGGGGCAATTCACGTAACAAAAACCGATTCTAGTTCGATTCAACGACACTCGCTGTCCCGTTCAATTCTTATTTTGTATGAGTGAGACAGCGAGTGTCGTTGAATCGAACTAGAATCGGTTCTTGTTACGTGAATTGCCCCACTGAACATGGATTCCGCTCTTGTTTCTCACGACGACCCCGGCAATAACACGGATGACGACACCAGCATTCACTCGGCTCTAGTTTGAAAACCCCAAGTTTTTTTAAGCCCTTTCTTTTACCAATTAATAACTGGCATTGCATACTTTATTTCCATATAGTTTCATATGTGTGCACTGAGGAATTACTTTTACTATGGTAACCTGGCATTCCCCTTTTTGCTAATTACATTATAATCAATCTCAGATCTTGTCGCCTCTTTGAGCTAGTGCTTGTCTTATGTCTAATTGTTTTCTATGACCCAGAACATGATAAATGTGGCATCACATTATGTTGCACATACATTTGTTCTTTTCCCACGCCGCGCGTCTCAGTACCCACGGGCACGTCTGTTAAAAAATCGCTCGCATTCCCGCCTGTTACAACGTCTTGTGGCGTCATTAAACATTTCAGTACATTTGTTTTTATCGCTCTAAACCGTCGCTGATAACATCGAAGTCGTGGTCAAGCTGTACTTAAGGTAACACAAAGCGTACATAGTTTCTATAGGTCCGAAAACGCAAGTGTTCATAACAGAGCTCTGAGATCTCCGTAGCCTAGCCATTTGGAGAAACAAATTTCTCTTATCTGGCGAAAAGCATCCACGGACGTAATCTAACTTGTGTATTGTGCCTTCTTTCGCCACAATTTGGCTCGCTATCGCTGTGGAGGCATTTCTGTCGAGATTTATAGCCTACGACTCTCTCTAATATTGTTTACTTCGGTAATGGTCAGTTTTATTGCCACGATCCGTCCGCTGCTTTTATTTTATTCGGATCGCCATTTATGGATTATAGTCGATTTAATGCTATGAGGTGTCTAATTGAGCAAAACGGAAAAAGTTCTTTATATCATTTGATTTGATTTGTGCGATCTATTTGAGTGGGTTGCAAAAAATCTTATAGTTTATAACAATTTATTGTTTTTATTGTGTGTTTTTTTAAATATTGGTCTACGGTATACTACACGGTCTTTTGTATTAATAAGATAACACAGAAAAATGTAATAGTAATAAATGATTGCTTTTTAATAAGTACTTCATCATCATCATCTCAGCCCATTTCTGCCCACTGCAAAGGCTTATCTTTTTACAACCTAACGAATAACCTACCAAGTATTTTTAAAGCCTAAACTGGCCTAAAGCCTAACTAAAGCTAAAACTTTGTAATAATTCGTTTTATGGCACTTTTATGTATCAATAAAATTACCTTGGTTTAATAATTAATAATCATAAAAATTACACAAACATTAATAAATTAATATAAAGTAAGAGGGTCTTTGATTAGTTGTTAATTTCAAATAATAACTAGATACGGTTGGAGTAATATCCTAAGTAACGATCTCTTTAAATTCACTAAAGATTCAATTCTATTTTAGAAATTAATAAGTAGTGTTAGACATATTATTAAAACCCATGCTTGCGAACCTAGGATGATTTGCAGGATTATAGCCATCCTATAAATAAATAAATAAATAAATATATAGGGACAATTCATACAGATTGAGCTAGCCCCAAAGTAAGTTCGAAACTTGTGTTATGGGATACTAACTCAACGATATTATATTTTATAACAAATACATCGCACCTTTGGTATCAGAGGGTCACTACTGCATGTTTTCCAACTTTTCAGGAGGAGCAAAATAAGATTTTTTTTGACGCATTTCTTAAATAATTTAATACTGTTTTAGAGTATTAACGCGATTCTCACAGTTTTATGTTGATAAATTCTCTACAGATAATCGTCACTATTTCAATAAAATATTCGAGAAGACGATTTTGAGAAAGAAGCCATAAACTGAAGAGAGGGTACCAAAAGTGTCTTTTTGTTACAAATCGCTAATTGTTGTATTGCAGAAAATGACCTTTTTAAAAAATAATAAAACCTTAAAAGTACGTATTAGAGTACGTTTAGACATGATTTACCTTATGTTTAGTAAAGCTGTATTTTATTGGAAACCAATACAGACTAAATTGAGCAAAAAAAGACGAAAAAAGTTTATTTAACTTGATTTAACGATAAAATTGCGGATTATTTAATAAAACAGGAGATTATTATCAAGTTTTTTTATTTAAAATTTAAACAAAAGATATCCAAATTAAAAAAATAGTAAACACTTCGAAAGAAATTACAAAAAAAGGCATAAAATAATCAAAACAATATCTAAATGACATGCCTTAGGTTCATGGCATGTAAAATCTGAACAAAATTTAGGCATAACCCACATTTCAATTAAATCTTAAACTAAAAATAATCAGTTATCATCCCTCTTAATACTTATTTATTTATTATTGCACTTGTTTATACGAAATTAAATCATACTATTATTACACAACGAGCATGGAATCTTATAAGATATTCACTTAATAAATCCTAAAATTGACATAACAATATTGTCTTTATTTTAAACAGTCTCAAAAATATCTATAATCTTAAACATCTTCATATCACATTCTCACAGCACTATTTTATGGAATAAGGAACTACAACTTTGGTAACAAAATTATAAAGAAAATCAGTAACAAAATGCTCTCAAGTATACAAAACATAGCATTAAGCTCGAATCTGACTCGCTTTTGTTTACATGTAAAGTAAAGAAACATACTCTGTCCTAACTGAAATGTTTCTCCTGTTGTATTTCCCTCTGTGACACAATAATTCTGTCTGTAGTTTCTTCCGCATTATCTGTTTTTTCTTTGAACTGTTATACAGTTTCTTCGACATAATCTATTTTTTGATGGTCAACAAGCCATGATAATACTCTGAAATCTAAAAATTAAAATAATTAGAGATTGTAGATGATGCGAAATGCTAGTATTTATGTATCACAATTTATGCATTTATTTTTATGTACCGTTTTCGTTGTGTTCGCTATTATCGTGCGGAAAAGTTTGCTCGCAAACTTTATGACTAATTTCAGACTGCTCTTCTTCACTCAATACTTGTTTTTCAAATGTACCGTTTTCGTTGTGTATGTCATTATCTTGCTGAAAAGTTTGCTCGCAAACTTCATGACTAATTTCAGACTGCTCTTCTTCACTCAATACTTGTTTTTCAAATGTACCGTTTTCGTTGTGTATGTCATTATCTTGCTGAAAAGCTCGCAAACTTCATGACTAAATTCAGACTGCGTTTCTTTACTCAATACTTGTTTTTCACTAGATGAAGCATTTATTCCTTGACGCGCAAGATTACAGAGTAGTAACCCTCGTTTAGACATTTTAAAACCTAAAAAGTATAAAATAGAACCTATGGCATTACCATTTTACCAATAAACTTTCAACCGAAAAGACGTTACTTTTATAAAATGACTCATACTTGCTATTAAAAAAATTATAATTATGAAACGGAATGGCCCTTTTGGGTAAAAACCATAAATAAATTTAATAAAATTAAAACAAGGTTGTGACAGACTGTCGTTTTTTATCTAAAATTACTTTATGCTCTCATTATATTAACCAATTATTTTCATAATAAAAAGACACTTCTATACAAAAATAACATTTTATCACAATGAAAATGATAATCGTTACAAATAAAATGTCACTTGTAAACAGAACTAACGTTTTGATTCTAATAAAAAGAAAAAAATTATGTTTCAATGTCACTTATAAACAGAAATGCCGTTATGTTTACAGCAGACAAATAACAAGATTTGGTAACAAAATGTGATTTTTATTTAGAAGTAACGTTAATATTGCAAGAAATATGCAAACAAATAAGTCATAACTTACCGTAGTACCGCTTCGTCACAAATGTGCAAGTTCACACGGTCGCGGTCAAAACACTACTGACCAGATGAACCGTTATATTTCAAGCAAACGCGCCAATTCCGAGAAATAATGTAACGGTCCCCCCGCCCTCAAAACGATGTTTTTCATGCGATTATCACCGTTTTTGCTGTGTATATAAAGTCGATTATCGCGGTTCTTTCTGTATATTTAAGTCGTTTTTACAAAAAGTTGCAGTAGTGACCCTCTGATACCAAAGGTGCGACATATACATATATAAACATAGATAAACATACAAGACCCGAGGCCAATCAGAAAAAGATCCAATCGATATTATATTTTATAACAAATACATATACATATATAAACATAGATAAACATCCAAGACCCGAGGCCAATCAGAAAAAGTTCGTTTTTCATCATGACCCGACCGGGGATCGAACCCGGAACCTCCTGAGTGGCGGTCTGGTGTGGTAACCATTACGCCACGGAGGTCGTCAAAATCTATATCTATATATCTTCCCTAGGTCTCAACTTCTCAATTCATTTACCATCCATCTCAAAAATAAAATTTCATCTAAATCTGTTTAGCTGTTTTACTGTGAAATGGTAACTTTTATTTTACCTGATATATCTGCCTTAATTTAAATCCCATCCAAATACTAGCCTTGTTCGTCATTGTTTTCTCGCATTTTAATTCAGTTTAAACACGTGCTACGCCATCGGGTTATCTTCTGTGTTGATACATTGTTTCAAATTGTCTTCGTACGTCCAATTCTATAAACCGAGTCAATTCGTTCATACATTTTATGTTGAACATTTGAAAACACTTCAACCGAAATCGTGCCAAGCGTAAATGTCTCAACAATTTCAGTATTTTTATTAGTTGCACGAACATCAAGTTCCTAATATAGTTCAGATATTTTCACATTGAACGCTGGTTGTAAAAATATGTTAGGGTTGCCTCTATAAAATTTCTCCTTTCCAACCCTTTGGCTGTTCGTGTTTTGTTCCATTCGATCCCTCGCATGCCGCCATTTTGTGATATTCAATACGCCGACAATAACAACGCCCTGCGGCTTTCTACTTTATTATCATGTATGTTATTAGGGAGCCAGATAAAATTGGTAAATAAAAGAAATATTTGGAATGAAAATTTGCACTACAATTATATTGTAAAATACAGACATCCGCAACATCACCCATGCGATCCCATTGCTGTTCCTATGAGAATATCTAAGAGACTAAGTGGTAACAAATGGACGCACGACCGAATGCGATGTCACGTCAGAGCAGTGCGGCCCCACATCGCTCGGCTCGCAGACCCCGCTGCCGTTTGCCATGAGGTACATAGAATTTTTACACAAATGCTTGCTTCAGAATTTGTGTAAATATTCTATGTATTTTTTTTGATGTGATAATATTATAATACTTATGTTTTAATACATTTATATAGATAAATAAATAACTTATTAATTGTGTTACCTAAAGCTGCGATAGTAATAACAGTTGTGCTTGAGTAATAATTGTAAGGTAAATTATTACATGAATTAGCTCAAACACGCCACTCACAATAGCTGTACAGGGTTCATTCCGGTGCCCTGTTGACTAACTACTAATTTATTGACCTATTGACATACTTTACTTTTTAAAAACATATTTATTTACACTAAAATTGTTTTTAAAAGACGTTAATTAGTTGGTGAGTTCACATGAATTCGGTCAAACATTCTTGTGTCGAACCATTGAACGGTGGAACCAGTTGCCCGACCTGTGTACGACACGACATGGGGTCCTTCAAGCAGAGCGTGAAGATGCACCTTTCAGGCCGGCATAGTAGAAGCGACGAGACAATATAAAGGATGTCTCATAGCTCCTATTCCTGGACCCCAGTGACCTGCATCTGGCAGGCGCTGGCGTCACATGCCGTGTCCCAATTTTTTTTAAAAAAAAAACATTGAAAAGGTCACATTTCAAAAATGTCAACATTGTCAACGACTAACAATATTGTAATACACATAGATATAGGAAACTGATAGAATAGGCAATGTGGGCGTGCAATCTCTCTGGTACATTGACGATTCTGTACATCTCTTACGAAAACTGTCACTTTGATTTTGCGAATCCGTACTTATTTTTAACAAAATACTAGTAATCAAAGGATTCGTTTCTTTGAGGGCGTAGGACTTTAACGTTTAACTGACATTTTTGTTAACTTACAGACATGGACAATTTGTAGCGTACCCAATTCTAGTAGGGAGTAACATTCCAAGTTATCAGTTCTGCAGTAATCCATATTAAAAATGACAATGACAAGAATGTCAATCATATGCTTGTTTTCCAACCTCTTTCATAAGGTGACCATTAATTTATAAAGAGAAAATGTAAAAACAAAGCCAAATCTCTAAGTCACCCATAAAATTAAATTCCGATCATTTGTTGCCAAAAAAATCGCTCCCTTTTTAGAATGACACAATCAGAATGAAAATACGACGATTATCAGCTATTATCCTGTCATTTGGATTGGCACCACTGCCTTAGAAGACAAGAGAACCACTTAATGCCGTCTCTCTTTCGCTTTAAGCTTCTCCTTAAGTGGAAGCGAGAAAAAATATAAGGTAAGATAGGACGTGAGATAACAGTGGAACTGACGGAGGAATCTTAACTACATTTTTATGTAATCTCAAAAGAGATAAATGTTTTACGGTGGACTCCTTGAGGGATGGCCGAGGTCAAATTTATGGAATTATCTACTTATCTCCGTAGGGAGTTGAAATGAAATTTTCTTTCGTCTCTGCTATGAAACTGGAACGGTAATGGAGAATTCTTTGTTTTAATTTATGGGCCTAGGAAAGGTGTAACGCGTACAATTTAATTTTTTAGGGCCATTGTATAAGGTTTTTTTTGTAATTTTAAATTAACGAAATTCTCGGAATACCCAAATATCTCGAGAACCATTGGACTTGCCTACAAAAATATGAAATAAAAAAATTATCAGCAAAAATATATATTTTCTGCTAACCCGATGACTCGTTCATTCGTTCTGCCCAATCATCAATATTTCTTAAATACTCGTGTGAAAGTAGTACTCAAATACTTATATCTGATCTATTAAAATGTAAGATAAAACGACAAGAATTTTCCCTAAAATTTACACAGTTTATTTACACTGTAAATACTCATGAGAAATCTCCCTAGAAATGGTGTTAGAGTGGAAACGATCTTGCACTTAATCTAATCCCTGTTTACTCTGCTAATTACTCGGTAACAGGACGCATTGATCTTCATTTCTCCTAATCCATCCTATGGGGATACTTTGCCATGGACAAATTGGATGCCTTATGGAATTAAAGATTGATCTATTTTGACCTACATTCTGTGTTATTTTATCGCGTTTCAGTACCTATCCTGGCGCCGACATTGCGACTCTAAATGGGATGATTCAGAAATGTTTTTCTAGAGAGCGTGTTACGTATTCTTAATATAGCTCCATCTCGCTTATTTTTATATTCTATTCGATTAGATTTTTAAGAGAAAAGAGAGACAATATTATATTGTATCTCTAGATATCTTTTATAAACATACTAATAGCACCGCGCAACTTCGTTTGTGTGTATGTCGCTTTCCGTGATAATTTCGGAAAATTCTTGCGTGTATTACGCATATTATAACCCTCCCTCTTGTATCACTCTATGAATTGCTGCTTGCTTGCATTGAAATCTGTTGCGTATTCTAAAAGATCTAAAAGTTTTATCAAACAGAAATATAGGAAAAAGAAATCTTTTTATGAATTAATATAAATTTAATATAAACTATTTCAAAAAAATAAAAAAGAGTTTTATATCTCTCAGTTTTTGTAAATAGTAAAAACAACAAAAAATACACCGACCATTATTATAAAGGTAACAAACAAATGGCACTATTGTTATAAGCTAACATATTACTATGTTGAATGTACCTTACAAAACATGCCAGCGAAGCACTTAGGAAACATTGGTAAGGGAAAAACAAATATTATATTTGGGTGGGGGCTAAAATGTAGGGAAACGGCCTTGGAACTGTTCTCATATATCGTCGTATCGAGTTACTGTGTACCCTTTATAGCCTTTTGTAGGCTTTTTATCTTAGTATAAATCACGTTTCTTTTATGGAGGGTTAATTAGCTTTAGTTTTATTGCAGTTACTTTTGTTAATTGTTTTACGGGTGGCTAATAAGATTTCTGCTAATCGTGAAAGGAGAAACTCTTCGTGCGTGTTTTCAAGACGTTATGGACATAAAAGCAAAAAAAGATAGAAAAGTGGGTTCTGCAGTAAACTGAAAAGGAACGCTTATAGTTTCGTCATGTCCGTCCGTCCGCGGTCTAGCTAGCGGTACAAATCTGCCGTCTGAACTTGTGGTAGGTTAAAAATGACGATTCGTAAGAGCTTATTAGACCTATTTGAAAAAAATATATTTGACTTTGACTGACTGCGAGATACTTAACTGGAAAGCTGTAGAAAGCTGTATTTCGATCATGTAGACAATATCTAGCCAAACACAGCGTATGTCATAAAAGTTTTGTATACGCCGTATTCTCAAGGTTTACCTTGAGAATGTGGATCTCTAGATCTACTACACTTTGATTTTAATCAAATGAATGCAGACACTAAGTAATAAATGTGTCCTATACTTAAGCATAGATACGCAGAGTAAGAGAAACCATTATTAATGGGTGAATTACGGTCTTTATAATAGGAAGTGGCCAGGTCGTTCTCCTAAAGAACATAAGACATAGATGTATGTACGTGTACGTACATAATTTAATGTCTAATGAAATATGGGATTCGGAATTTTGAACATCGGAATATCAAAATTCGGAATTGAAGGCAGGGAAAATATTACGGGATATTTTAGTGTACTCAAACTCAAAGGTCTTAAAATAAATATTATTATTGGTTCACTATTTTGTCAACACTTGTTAGCATGCAAACTTATGGTTGTAAAACTCCTGAAGACTATAGAAGCATTGGCTGATCAACCATGACCGTAGAAGCTTAGTCATTGGCGCAATTGGGCCCGTTTTATATTTTTGTGGGATTTTATTATAAATTTTGACACACATACAGTAACAACTCTTTTGGCACAGTGTTGTTTTTGGGGAAAAATTTACCACAAGTTTGTATTCGCATATTACTTATCTTTCAATGAATTTGTACGGAGAAGGAAAATATTTTACAGAGTTTCAGCTTCCCGAAATGATAGTATAAAATATATACACGTCGTTTCTAAGTGCCAAGGGCCCAGATAATATTTTAATTATATATTTGTCAAATCAACCCTTTTATCTTACGTTTGGGCGACTGACACTGAAATAGCCTCCACGTCACAACACTTTCAAAGCTATAATTATCAGTAAATTATTTTTATTTATACTTGACACATCCAGCAGAGCTTATCCACGGTCACGATGACGTCATACGGGCATCGAAGTGATGTCCTCTCGCGTGATTGGTTTTACGGACCTTCCACACGAGCAAAGCGGGATAATAAACTTAGCGTGTCAATCTATTCTGAGAGTGTTAAATTTAGATGGCGTTAGAGATTTATTTTTAGGTTTATTATGTTGTCATGTTAGTTAAATGGGTGACATGACACACTTAATGCTTAAGTGCCCAAACTATTAACTTTTCACTTTGCCAAGCGATGACGTCAGCTCGGGATTAGCCAATCATAGATCCGCACCGCGATCTACTCTAACAATAGTCACCACAGATTGACTATAAGCCGTGGTCTTTTATAAAAGCCGTCGGCTGCCTACAGCATCACGCTGTAGAGAAGACAAGTGACTTTGACATTGGTGTAAATAGGTATTTCATACAAAGATTGTCGGACCGTTTATGCCGAAGTCTGACGTCGCGAATTGCGTTTATACGAGATCACGGCATACCTATGCAGTGAAGCTCATTGACCTAAGTGATATCAAAATAAAATTTCATTTACAAATTATGCGCACAATTATTATTTTACTACCACGTATCCGTCAGGTTAAAGAGAACTCAAACAACTCAGTTCCTTATGAGTTCTCTTTAACCTGACGTTGTTTAGTTGGTGTCGAACTTTGCTATGCCTTTTAATTTGTTCTGATTAAATTCCTTCTGCGTTTCAAAACGGCTTAAGTTTTCACTTTGAGACATAAAGCCATGCCATCAAAATACAGATTTTGAAGACGGAAGGCTTTCGAGCTAGGCCAAGATACATGGCATTATGTCAGCTATGTTCACAGACAAAAAAGGCACACTGACTGTAGATTATAATTTGTTTAAACGACATCTGACCAGGTTTACATTAAGAAGAAAAATATCTGAAAACAAAACTTTTAAGCTACCATTTGAAATATTTCATTCGAGTCGGAGTACTCTTTCCCCTATTCTGGTGATGTTAAAAATAGTAGATAATTGGCTTGTATAATATTATCAATAAAGAGAGCAAATGAAAGATTCTTAACTGCTTTTGACACATCGATTTGTAGTTTCTCCCGTGCCCTATTAATCTTATAATTATTTTATAAAATTATTTCCTTTTTCGTTACAGTATCATCAGCCCAGCGGGAGATCGGCAAGGGTACGCCGACTAATGCCTCGGCAACCGTGGCCCCCGCCGGAACGGCGGACAACGCCATACCTGGTCCGGTCGTAGTGGAAGCGCCAAGACCAACTCCTCGCACCGGGCCATACTTCGACATGATGGCGTCGAAAAACGTCACCGCTCTACTCGGCAAAACGGCTTACCTGAACTGCCGGGTTAAGAATTTAGGGAATAAAACTGTAAGTTTTTACTCATTATAAAGTATTAGATACTAACCGTTTTTGCCGTGTTCAGATTACGAATGCGGACGCAATTGGGGACGCTCTGTGTGTGAAAGTTTGGTAATCAAGTCTATGACTATCAAGCGGAGAGTCCATACCGCGATTGAGCGATTCAATTACTTTTTTTTTAGCAGCCCTTTGTCTTTCAGCGGAGTAATTGCCTCTCTACTATATTCATTCTCCTTCAAATAGGCATGTGTTATGTGTTCGATGTTTTCACATTATTTAATAAAAAATACATTACAAAATTGAAATACTGTTTCTGATACTGGTTCCTATATTTTGTTTCTTTTTCGCAACTTATACTACTTTTCGTAGATTATGCATAGGTCATGAAATACGAGTACGTGACATATTGAATGTTATCGCATAGAACGTAATCGTGAACGCTACACGCGAGCAGATTGGGGTGTTTTGAATTACCTGTTATTACCGTCGGCCATGAGTTTTGTAAACTCGTAAACTGTTATAGTTTAATGATAGCTTTTCAAACTTGAAAATATTCCACATGGAATAGTGAATTTCGGAGTTTTAATGAATACCTGAGTGTCATGGGATTGTAAAGTTTTCACCAAACTGGAGTTGACACGCGCAGATGGAAAACATTCTTTCTTCATATTTTAAGAGCTACGAATGCTCTTTGGATTCTGCAACCGTTCCCCTAAAGTCTACGGTCTTGTAGCAGCCTTCATTTTCCTCTGTCTTATGCCAGCTCTTTAAACTCTCTTTATGACACTACGGACTCCTACCTTTTCCTTCACTCGATCCATGTAAGCTCTTTCCTTTCCTCTTCTACATTGTATAGAAAACATAATTGTATCAATTTTTATTCGAAAGTAGGGAGAACTTCCCTACAATTTTATTATCGTTTTGTTCAACTTGATTTTAACTTAGTAGGATAAGTAAAATATCCTATATCTATATATTACATTATATTATGTCTATTTGTTATTATACCATATCGTATTGTACTCTTATACTTCACATCACAAAATTAAATAAGATTCGGAAGAGCGGGATCTCCTGGCACAGGCATTAATAATGCCTCGGCATCTAGCTGTAGTTTTAAAATCTTGCTGGTGAAATTTTTAAGCTATTGCATAGCTTTTATCGCGAGCTTTGAGCGCGGCGATCGAATCAACAAATCCCGTAACGAAAATAAAACCTAACACCCCCCACTCTGCGCGGCGTTGAAAGCCGTGCATCGTCTAACGTCGTTTCAGTTCGGCAGACTTCGGCACGGTGTTTGTGTGCGTGCGACTAGACGTATGCGTGTAGACTAGCTGCTAACTGCTCATAACTGATTCTACCTCTTTTAGACACGATGCTAGGTGAGACAGCGTGCTTTTTGGCCGCGTCCACGTGCGAGTTCGAGTCCGCGACTATGCAATAGCTTTACCGCGGCAGCCCCGAGTGCCACAGTTGTAACAGTTGATATTTTATCATTATTTAGAATTTTCTTTAATTTCAAGTTACTGTTTACAAGAAATATTAAGAGGAATACTTACACAAATTGCTGCATAAATTCCTTCATGGGATCAAATGTCTGCAAGGAGCATCTCCAGAATTACATGAAGTAACATTTCCTTGACATCAAGATTAATTTCCCTAATATTCGTAATTTCAACATTGTTTTGCATTTAAACGTTCTTACCTTGTGTTAAATTAAAAACGTTCCGGAACCGTATTTTAAATTTAATAGGCAGCGCCATCTACAGTCGAAAAACATGTTTTTTTTATTTCTCGTTAAATTTACAAATTTTATACATATTTTCACAACTGACTGAAAAAATAAAAATATCGAACAAACTAAAATACTAACTTTCGCATTTATAATTTTACTTACGATTAGAATAAAATACGAATTAGAAAACATCTTATTTCGTTGCAAAAAAATCCATTTAGTTTCTCAGTGTACTATAAACTTTAATTCAAATTACAAAACTGTCTAAGAAACTCTGTACCAAGTAATTTATTTTATACAATGGTTCAGTTACAATGGTACAACGCACTCAGTGAACACTTTAACATATAACGTCTACATACGAATAATGTCGAGTATGAAGCACTAACGAGTCCCCTTATTTCAACAGCCAACGTCCAATTTACATAGGGTACACCACAAACTCCACGCTTAAAATGAAACGTAACAATAGCAGAATGCAACTTTAAAAGTCGCCCATTGTGAGCTCAACTTTATAAATAAAAGTCTCATTAGGCCGCTATGCCACATCTTCCACATAAATAACAAGGCTAACGAGATATTTCTGTTCCTTTCATCGTGGTATATTGTGAAAAGGACGGATGTTCACATTTTAAAAAGGCTCCTAGTAATTAGTGTAACAGATGATTGTATCGTAATGGATGAATGACTAATGAGGTGGTATGGATAAATATTACTGCGTAAATTAAAAGGCCCGTTTCAGGCTTTAATTTATTTTTTCTTAATGGCTCAGTGGTTAGATTACGGGAAAATAAATTTAAATGTAGACAACGCCGTGAATACGGAATACAAAGAAAGCATTGTGATAATGGCTCTGATCTTCAATTTACTTGCAAATGGATTACAATTAATTTAACTACATAGGTATGCTTTAATTTATAAATTAGTTAATTAAGTTTAGTTATATTATCAAAAGATCTTTGTAATACACAAATTGACACGCCACCTCCAAGTCTTTAATGTCAGAAAGGTAGACCCGCTTGTGTTATAGTGTAGCTAAAATAATTACAATAGGTGATTTCATAATATTTGATAATTAATACCCAGACTCTAGACAAACTCAAAAATAAGTACGGTAAATGCCTAGTCGTAAAACATGTCGTGGGACACTTGCTACTGCTTTAACATTACACATATTCTCTTGGACTTTAAAAGACACATTAAAATTAAATTATCCCCAAAGAAAATATCTTTAAATATAAAAATATTCCTACCAACATATTATTTTGAGACAGTACAAACAAACGTAATGCAGTTAGTATATTCCTTATAGAAATTCTCACCTAATTCGAGTCACTTAAATCGAATTTCAATAATTTCCTCGGTGCCACAAAGCTTTGAAGTGGCTATGCTAATGTCGGCATGAACACAGATACGCCATTAGGTCTCCATTTCTTCCCGTATATTGGACCTCTGCGTCTCACTAATGAGATCTTTTTATTCTTTGTAAAATTTCTAAAGCGATTTTAACAAACTATTGAACTGAAAATGTTATCTCCGTGCAAAACTTTGCGTTTCTTTGTCACTGTTATTGATAATAATGTTCTCATACTAATTACTATCATATTTCTTTTGATGTGTTGTACAAATAAATGACACATTAAATTGCTGGCACTGTCAAATTAAGGATGAGAAAAGACAACTTGAAATATAATTGTAGAATTTTATTGCGTTTGTGCAACTCACAGTTACTTTACTGGATCAGTTTAAGGAAGACTTATCACATAAACTTCCTAATTTCAGCAAGGCCGAAATCGTTATCGCATATTTTATTACTAAAATACAAAAATGTAAAAATAGAAAGATATCTAAATCATTGATTAGTTAATTCTATCTCAAGATTGACTCGGAGTGTGATTGCTTAACTTGCATGTTCGTACATAGGTTCACTGTCGTGCACAGTGAACCTATGAAAAATACACAATATACTAGAAAATTTTGCTAGCTTCAAAAATCTCAATAATAACATTTGCTTTTACGACCACATTTCTAGCAAATGTTATTGTTACAGAAAAGAATGTCTTGTCTGCAATATACATTCCTAGGACATTCCCAGAGGAAAACATTCTTAATATTTGCATGGAGACGTCTCGCGAGATTGCACGTTCCATAGAATAAAAACAAAATCTTTAGCATTTATCATAAACATTGCCAAATATAAATAAATAAATCCTGCACAACTCATACAGCGCCATCTAGTCGGGCCAGTGTTTTCAAGCCTCCTGAAAGCGGCCGACTTGTCTTTACGACTGTCCTTCATCAACAACAGTCGGCACTGACGGCGACGGCTTAACGTCTAGTAACCCTCACGGCACGAAAGAGCTCGAGATGACGGAACCCATCCATACATTGGCTAGGGTCGACGTTCTGTTGTTTATACTTGTAATAAAAACTTATAAAAAATACTTTCCCAAAAAAATATACACTTTAATACCAACAAATTGCCCATCCATTTAGAAATGTAAAGTAGTTTTCATAAAATGAGTTACAACAAGTTCCACAGTGTATAATACTGCATCAATTTAAAATTGCCTCGAGGCTCAAAAGTCTCGAGAACATTGAGTTGTATAACTCTCTCGTTTAACAAGACAACTCTTGAGTTGAAAACAGTACTGCACACTAACTTTCGTCGTAGTTTTCTGAACGAATTGATTTTCAAATAAGAAAAAGCAACATGAGAATGTTTTCTCACTATTGTAAAGGGGTATTAGTATAATTTAATTTGAGGTCTTTTTTAGAAATGATTTTTAAATTATTTATTAAATATAGGTTTATGAAGCATCTAATTTGTATTCCAATTAGATGCTTCCAGAGTTTACCCTTTTTCACATTCCTTTCCCAGTCCTTCCATTTATTTTTTATTTCTTCATGGGTGGGCAACTTATCAAAGATATTGTAGTCGTGTCCATGGGCAGCGTTGATAGCTTATCATCAGGTGACCCGCTAGCTCGTTTGTGATGAAAAAGATTCTGTTTTTATTATATTACAAGTAGTATTAATTAATTTGCACAATTAACAAATCGTCCCTTTAAAGGTAAAACAGATACCAAAATTTCTTCTGCAGATAGTCTTGCAAAAATCGGTTTTACCTCTAAAGGGGATGAGTTTTACATTTCGAATTTATTCCTGCGTGATTCCGTTTTCCGTGATTCCTTTACGTTCTTGTAAGAAACTTACTTCATTTCAAGCCAGAACAGAGATAAATTAAATTGAGATATTTATAAAGAACCAATGAGATCTCGACATTGTACGAGAAAGGACAAATCTTCTAATTCCTAGACCAGAATAGAAATCAGATTTGTCAGTTACTTGAAATTCAAGACAAACATAAATTGTTATTTCAATCCCTCTTAAAGTTTTGTTCCTTCAATTCCTACTTAGTGGTGACAAAATGGCACCTTAATAAATCGTCACGATTCAAGTCTCCCAAGGACATCGTGCAAAGTTTTGATTGAATTTGAAGCAATAAATTTGATAGCAGAATTAAATCTGCAGCGTTTGTTTTGTTAATGAAATAAGCCTGTCTTCAGTAACAGACGTTTCTGTGAATGTCGTCATTTTCTTTTTATTAACTTTTTATTTCCGCACTGAAGCGAGATTAATTTCTTACGAAATAGGCAATATTTTTTTTTCTTGTACCATTTCAGTTTCAGCCTCTTTGGCTTTCTCTTTTAGCTGAGTTTGTAGTTTAACATTTTCAATACGTTTTCCACGTCGTAACTCGGTTTTTTCTTTTATAGCTGACTTAAATCTTGCGATATTGCAATAACAACTACAGCCTGCGATAGGATATTTTTATATTCTTCCAATAAGAATATTCCTACGTTATTGTATCCTTAGGGTATTTTCTAAGCAATTTGTGTGGTATCGTTTTTTGTTCCAATTCGGTACAGAGTATTACTGGGCGCATTTAATTAAATGAGAACTTCTTGACTGGCGCAGTGCGGGAGAGGCGCAGGAAGAAATTAGTGTACATTTCTGTATTTGTACTCGCTACAAAGAATACTTACATTATAGTAGGTACACAATGCTGTAATAATATCTTTGACAAATGCTACTGCGTACCATATGCTTTCATAGATGAATGTTTTCCTTGCTTCTCATTTTCTGGTCCTACATTTCAATTAAAGATAAAGTCAAAAATTGATTCGATAGGTTTAATCCGCACAAATCAAGCGAGGTATGGCACAGCGGATAATGCGCTCAAATCGGAGCAGTCCGTCTGGGGAAGGACCTCCACCTTCCAGAAGATCGTGGCCTTGGTCTCGGCCATGTTGTGTTCCTACGGTACGGTCCAGAGCTCCACTATGACGGAGGGTTGGCAACGCGTTAGTGATATCCTCGGTATTACAAGCGTTTTTAAGCTACGGTGATGCTTACCATCAGGCGGGACGTTTATTTGCCACTTTTGTGTCATAAAAAATAAACAAAAACTTCAATAAAAGAAAAGCCTGTAAAAATAAACAATGCAAACATAATACATGTAAAATAATATGAGTAACTCACGGGGCGTAATTACACTACAATCTCGGAATGTTACATTTCACATTTTGTTCACCAAAGAAAGGAAATCTAGTACACGGATGAAATAGTACAACGTAGTACGTAGACAATAGCATTACATTATGCAGTTACTTCCAACTTTGATTACAGCGACTGCGAAGTGTAATTTTCTTGGAGTAATTTAAGTCACGTAATTTACTTAACCTGCACCTACGTACATTTCTTACTCAACAACACACGACAATACTAAATGAGGTCTTTGTCTACATGAGTTGGGTATTGTGATTTTAATAATAAGTTTTACATAGTTGGAAACTTATGTTACGTTATGTTGACTTCAATTAAAAAAATATGGGTAGGCGTTTAAAAAAATGGGTATGAAAATGTTTTTTGGTCTTGCTAGTAATAATTATTGTATTATTCGTAACAATAAACTGGCATTCAATGTTGAAATATCGTACACTTAAAATGTAAGTGATTTAGCCCTATTTTTTCTTTCATAAACTAACGTAGTTGTAATTAATGATGTAACATGTAATTAACTGACGTAAAATTGGAATAAACATCATATTATGATGTCAAATTTTAATTTGTAGAAAGTCGAAGGTGATGAATGAATTGATTTGACATAATTTTAATAGCGATATTATTAGATTTCAATCCTTGTATTTTTATTGGAGTGAGTCCGGCTGCTAACCTCATACTACTACACCGGTAAGGTTCATAACTCTGGAGATTTACAGTGTTTGCCTAGGGGCGCAACAGAAGATGGTTCACACCACGGCCTAGGGCGACACTGGGACACGAATCGGAATAAGCCCACCACACATTCCCACCGATGTGTCTTCTGTGTAGGGATCAACAACGGCGACCTCGAATTGACAATAAGCAATGAAGCTTGACGTCCAGGGAGAGAAACTACAGCTGTCTTGGAACTCACAGCTAATTTAATCAGAAAAAAGTCAGAATAGGAAGTATTGAAAGGACTGGGACTGGGACAGGAAGGTTGAATTTTGAAATCTAACATTTTTTTGCTTTGTTTCAGTTGCAAGCAAGCATGCAGGTGTCGTGGGTGAGGCATAGAGATATACACCTACTGACGGTAGGTCGGTATACGTATACTAGTGACCAGCGCTTCCGAGCAATACATTTGCCACATACTGAAGACTGGACTTTACAGGTCAGTACTTTTATTATGTATAACTCAATAAGTCAGCAATTGAACACTGTCATGCCTGATGGAAAGCGATGACGCGGTCGAGGACTCGGCTCGACGAGTAGCCTATTTAACCTGGCCTTAAATTGACTGCCACTTATTTAATGGTCACTAAAGTATGCTATTTAGGCGGTGTGGTTATTTTTATATTACTTCTTAAAAATTTATACACTAAGTTAACCCTCATTGTGTAATTATTTTCTAAATAAACGAATAATTACATTTTAACTGAAGACTTATTACAACTTCAATTAAATTTAAACAAATAATTGTTAGTATAGTTAGCATTCAACCGAAATTCACAATATACTTGAATATCAATCCGTAGTTTACATATGAGCTATGATTAAAACGTCTTTAATTAAGTCGATTATACACATATACATATAAGTAACTATAATGAAGGCTTTGAATTGTATTTGAATTATGGTATTTTATGTTTTCGAAAATTATGATGATACTAGCTTTTCTCAATTTAATTTTATGACACATAGACCCCATTCGACAACAAAACAACCCATATAGCGCGACTTGTGGCGCCATCTGTTGGCCGATAGCATTCCATACAGCGCCCTCTATAGTAGAAAAAAATATTTTCCCATTGGAATGACATACTTTCACGGGATAAAAAGTAGCCTATGTTGGGCTCTGTACCCCTGAGAATATGTATACAAATTTTCATAATGATCGGCTGATTAGTCAAGCCGTGAAGGAATAACAAACAAACAAACTCACTTTCACATTTATAATATTAGTAAGGATAAGAAATACAATCCTTCTGAAGTAGACACTTACGGAGAGTTGCTTAAAATTGCTTAAAACATTTTAAAGTTAATAACACATTACGTCTTAAGATTTTTTCCTTAATTTTATAATCACAGTATCAGAATAGACTCCTATTCATGTTACAAAAATAGTTAAAATCTGGTGTTAATGTCAGGCGCTGACACACTCATATAAAATAGGAGCTGAGCGTCATAGCGCGTGATTTTGAGACGAGATCGAAACTGTTTTACGAGAATCGACCCCCAGATTTATTAATAACTATTTTGATTGTCATACATCTTAATTTCGTTTAAGTAAATTAACATCTATTTCTGCTATAATAAATAACATTACTGGCTCACCCTGCCATTCTCAGCTATGCAGCTGGAAAATTATATTCATTAGAGTAATTTTGCAAGAGACACATTGCTCTATTGCAATGTCATTGTATTCAGTGCTATGTACGTTGAAATAGAAGTGGTTATATAACAAATTAAGGCAGCATTTACTTACTTATATTAATACTAATACTTGTGACTGCCTTATTTGTTGTGAAATTGCGTTTAATTCAACGTATTAACTATTATAACAAGATGAGACTGATATTAATTTTATTTATTTTGGCTAAATAAAAAAACATAATAAATTCTTTTATACATAATGATTAAATAGGTGTGAGAAAATTTCTCACACCTATTTAATCATTATGTATAAAATATTAAACTTTTGATTGAAAGGTGCAGGTTGGTGTCCCCGATATTATGGACAAATGAAACTACAAATACTTTGAGTAATTATTTTTTTTAGTCGTCTACTCTTTGAGAATTTTCAGAATTTACAATTTTATATTTTTAAATTGTATTTGTCGTAATGTAAATATTAAATTTAATTTATTATTAAGTACTATTATGGTAAACGATCAAGTCTCGATAATTCAACGAATCTAATAATATTTGGTGAACAAGAAAATTTCAAAAAATCATTTTAACAAAAAGTAACTTTTGGTTTACCTTTAGCATTTGGACTTTCTTTTCATTTGCAGTTTACCTTTTTAATGAAATGAATCCTTGAGTATAATAACATGTAGTATGATTCGTCGGCACTTGAAAATTTTAATAAAAATATGAATGCATACAAATCTACCAGACTGGAAAATCTTTTAGTATGTATAATGTACAATATGGTACTATGTGAATATTATTATTAAAAAATATTATATATCGGGTGCAATTTAGAGAGACCAAAATGTACCCGTGTGAAGTGTAAAATTCTGAGACCTGAAATTTTGCACAGAACTTTTCTTCATAGTACATAAGGAACAAAGAACTTTCAGAAATTCCCACAGGTTGGAAAATTACACGAAAACAAAATAATTTCTCTAGGTTATAACAAAACTCCAGGTTGTATTGGAAACGTATGGGGGAGGCCTATGTCCAGCAGTGGACTTCTTATGGCTGAGATGATGATGATAACAAAACATAAATCTAGAAGCTTCCTGCACACGTTATGCATACGTTTTTTATTTTTATTAATTGTTACGTTCAGGTTCGGGATTACTAACAGCCTCTTCTAATACACCGGACAGTTGCGAGAGCGTAGGGCTCTCACCGCCAAAATTTACAGTGCCACCTAATGCATACGACCAGAACAAGCGATTTAAATATAATTTTTCATATTGTTTCAGATAAAATATCCTCAGCACAGGGATTCCGGTATCTATGAATGTCAAATATCATCAACTCCACATCTGAGTCATTTTATTCATTTAAATGTTGTTGGTAAGTAAAACGTTGATTAATCCTTACTTAAAAAGTTAATAGTTATACATAAGTTACCGTACAGTTAACCGTACGAAGCGCGTGTTACGAACAAATGCGTTCTATTCTAAGGTTAGATCACTTCGCGCGCAAGGCACTGTATACTTTTTACTAGAAGCAGATTTCATGTCATTCTCATTAAATTAGTTTATACTTATATTGTTCAATATGAAGGTGAATGCAGGCAAAAGATCGAGTGTCGAAATTAAAAACTACCCACATAAACATGTCAACTCGCTCAAACCCCTTGTTTATGTTCCCCGTATATCTTATATGGCCGTTTGCGTCACAAAAGTTCATTAACTTTGTACTGTTGACTTTTGTGATGTTTGAGAAAGTCGTTTAATTAAGTGTGGTGTATTAGAAGCACGCACGCGAGTTATGAGGTCAGAAGTAAAACAAGAAGTTACCCAAATGATAAACAGACAGTCGTAAAAGTTAAATCGATAAAATGAATGTATTTTACGCAAAATGTAGACAGATAACCAATGAAATAAATAAACATAACGTTCTTCAAGTTTACATTGGAATTTCGAAAAAAATATAGAAAAACTTCCTTGAATATTAATTAACTTTACTGTTAGAAGTCTATCAAAAATTCCAAATCAATTGGAAATATCCTTTCGATAATATCATATACTTATTTAATTAGACTGAAAGTCATGTGCAAAACTCATATAAAAAACCTATAGCTGTCTTAGAAGAAGCCATGGTGAATTTTATTAGATAGATTATGCAGAATAAGATAAACACGTAGTTGAAATTTACGAAACAAATATAATTTTTATTTATTTTTAACTAGGTACTTTGTTGTGTATTTATAGATAATTTGATTTCCGCAGAACCAACGACTGAAATCATCGGTGGTCCAGATCTCTACATAGATAGAGGGAGCACAATAAACCTAACATGCGTTGTTCTGTATTCACCAGAGCCACCAGCTTACATATTTTGGAATCACAATGATGCGGTAAATATAAAAAACTCATACTACTTTTTATTATAATGTTTTTTTTAAATGTAGACTTTGATTCAGTAGACAAACAAGCAAGCGGGCCACCTGATGGAAAGCAATCACCGCCGCCTATGGACATCAGTAACACCAGAGGCGCTACCAATGCGTTGCCCACCAAGAAGGTTGGAGGAAAGGAAGGTGGAAGAGAAGGGAAAGAAGGAGGGGGAAAGAGGGGATAGGAAGGAATTGGGCTTCCGGATCTCTCACTCACCAAACGCATTGCTGCTCTCCGGTCGAGCTAGCCTATTTCATAATAATTGCTCTACCACTCCAAAATTTTTTTGATGTTAAAATAAATTTTTACATCAAAAACTAAAAGTTCTGTCTTTTTTACTTGAATTTTTATTTTTCAATAGTATTCACATTGTACTTACTATGTAATTACAAAACTTCATAACAACCCTTAAATTATTATTCGCATAAAAATCTTCTATTTTTGTAAATCTTTAATTAGATTTTTTTGTTTTTATGTTAAAATTTAAGGGTTGTTGTACTTCGTCACAAGTAAATTCGTAATTTTTTAACAATTCATACATGGAAAGTATATTAAATAACTAATTAAAATACACTTTAATAAGTGACGATTTTACTTTGTGACGAACGCGAATGTACAACAAGCAAAAACTTCAATGTTCACTGATTCGTCGCATATTTTAGAAAGAAAGGCAGTGTAAGTCTTCGCTAAGTAGATTAAACACAAAATAGGTAAATCAAAACTGCACCCACCTCAATGCTTCTTATATAAAACTGCCCAAAAGCTGCGTTACGGTGCTGTTTTTGATCAAAATTTATTTCACAACTTGAACAGATCTTAATGATTTGAAGTGCGAGCCACTCCTTATTCATTAAACTTAGTTCAAAGACGGACTCGCTAAGGATTCAATAAACTGAAGTATATAGATATTGCAGAATATAACAAGTTATTATGCCAAAAGTTCATGATTGTAATTTCTATCTTTACCTTGGCGATTAATTAAATCGATTTTAACTTAAACATTGAGCATAAACAGTGTGTCCAAATAATTAAAGCGAATCCAAAATTGGTGTTTTCATCGCTTAAATTAAACAAAGTTCCGATTCAATATTGTGAAAGGGATTGAATTCAATGTAAACAAATTGATATTCGTACTTCGCAGATCACTTTAAACCATGGATTAACGTGTTGTTGTCAGTTGTTTAAGCTAAGTCAGATTGTTTGAATTCACTGGATTCAAAACGCATTCAACCACCATCGTAGATAATATCCGCTAAGTCTTTTCAGACATTAGACATAGCAGTATGATTAAGTCAATTTATTGTTTTGTGATGTCCAACAGATTATAAGTTACGACTCCCCACGAGGAGGAGTGTCCGTGGTGACGGAAAAGGGAGAGACAACTACTTCTTTCCTGCTCATACAGCAGGCCCGACCATCGGATTCGGGGACCTACCAGTGTAATCCTAGCAACGCACAGTCTAAGAGCGTTGTTGTACATGTGCTAAATGGTGAGTATATATTTTCTCAGAAATACTTTAAAGCCCTGTGCAGACGAGAGAATACTGAATACGATCTGTCCCTCAAATAAAAAGAAATACCTAACACACACAATGAGCACACTCAAACATGTGTAGCTGCACACAAAGAATTCGGTCGCCTTTACAAACTTAATTTGATAGGTTCGTTGTAATCTTCCCAATTTATTTGAAAGAAACTTAATTTTCTTATCAAGATATACTTTGTTAAACCAGAAATATCATTCTGTATAACAATCTTGTCACGACCACCAAAATTAGTCTAATTTTCATTCCTTGCTCCATTACCACGTTTTACTTGGATAACAATCATTAAGTACCTCTATTTGTTACAATAATTATTTCGGGATCTTTGTTATTCTCATTATTATTTCGGAGGGGCTTAGCTTTTAACAACTGTACATATATTCACGAATGTAATTAATTTTATTACAAGACCTCCCCTTGGGGCTTGTTATGAATGATGATTCTCTAAAACTGTCACATTCAGAACTTAACAAGGATTATTCTCTAATGTATTAATTCTACTAAAATACAAAAGTAAAATATTTTTTACATTTTGTATTAAATATTAAATGAGTTCAGCTTTATGAAATTTCGTAAATTATTTGAATATCATACATAATAAACATGCCCTACAAATTTTTAGGGGAAGGAATTACACGTCTTTGTAGGATAGCTTAATAATAAGCCTTTAATATCAACCTCTCCAACAATACAAAGAGAACAGATACGCTTTAATACATTACTTGATGAGATAGCATAAAGGAAACACATAAAAAAATCTGCAAAGAACAAAAATTCTTTAATAAAAGCCATTAACATTAAAACAATGAAGGCAATAAATTAAATAAATGAAACGCTTGTCGCAAATGGGTGCGTTAATATTTTTTATTAGCATCAGAATTATAATTAGCTGCGCCTGTCGCAATGGTAACATCATAAATTTTTTATACTGATGTGTTTATATGTTTTTTGTTTACATTTATTATGTTTACACCTCATTATACATTAACAAGAGAAAATTAATTAAATATACTTTTGTTTTCATAAACTCGTAGTTTTATATCTATATAGTCTGTTGTTTTAGAATTAACGGTTTTCAGTTTAAAGATATTCACCTCTCATCACAGTAATTTATCATTTACATTAGAACAAAAATTAAAAGCATATTTAACATTAACTTTAGTGGTTAGGATTTTTTATCACACCGATGGAGTTAGCCCCAAAGTAAGTTCGAGGCTTGTGTTATGGGATGCTAACTCAACGATACCATATTTTATAACAAATACATTATAGATCATCAAACATCCCGATGCCAATCAGAAAAAGTAAATTTAAAAGCCAAGTCGAGCAAAAAAGCGGCACGACCGTACTATCTTTTCTCGAAGCAATTCAGGCCATTTTCGACCCCCTATAACTTCGTTGTGGATAAAATTAGTCTATTTTTTAGCTACTTTGTCCTTAATTTGATTTTACTGTATCAGAATACCACTGTTACCATTCGTAATTGTGTTGTCCAGAGCAGTTTTAATTTTTGCCAAAGAAGCAAATTCGATTTTTCCTTTATCAGGTGAGTATCCTGCGGCCATGCAGCGAGGAGGGCAGGCGTTTGCACCGACGTCGCCGGCTCACTGCGTCATCTTGGCAACCTGTCTCTTCTTAACGCTGTCCTGACAAATACCAACGATAATATCTGTGTAAATACCAGAGTTTCGTATTTAGATGTTTTTTATAACGTTTATAAACTGCATCTGTCATCAGACATCATTAAAGTTTTAAATTTAGACGTTATAGTAAACAACTAAATCGAAATACTCGCTATTTTATAGTGTGGGTTGTGTTATGTAAAATATAAATTTAAAATCCCCGTGCAAGTAGCCGAGATGCTTGTATCGTATAGATTTGTATATAGTGTACTATAAACTACTACGCGTGTTTAAATTTATTTATTTTCTTGATAAAAATGTTAGAAAAGGTCACTGTTCAGTTCATTAGTTTCATAATAATTTTAACTCTCGATTAAAGTCTATGAACATTTAATTGTAGATTTGATAAGTGACTTTAAAATGAATATGTTTTATATTACAATGTCGTGGGCAATGTGATTAATTCGGCCTATTTGGTCAATCTTATTGACCGGACAATATACTTAATGACCATCATCACATTGGACAGTTTTTTAAATATATAAAATGGAGGGATTTTAGTGTTGGGAATAGCAAAAATGAACTGGCAAAGCTTAATTATAGTCGTAGTACCGAATACAAAAAAATGTACATCTACGTTTTCGGATATTTGTATGACCAAACGACAACAACGTTTGGATCCGTTAAACCATATTTAATTTACTTGAAAATTTCTCTAAAATTTATCATATTGTTGAAAGATCATTGGGCATTTAAAATCATTCCAAGTTAAGTTAGTGACCGTTTGGTGGGTTGAAAACATCACACCAACTATCGTCAGTTGACCCTTTTTCGAGAAGCGCACGAAATGAAATAGATGGTCATTTTATAAGATTTATAACATTGCCCAACTAATCACATTGCCCATATCATATAGAACAAAATTATGCATCGGCAAACGGCATCTGTATTCATCATGTTAAAATAGAGATATTAGTTAACACAAGAGAAAGATATATCCGTTGAGAGAAATGATATACTCAGGATTGTATTACCAGGACAATACTACGTTAAAACACATGTTTATACTTCATTCCACTATAGCTGGCACAAGGTTTCCAAAGAAATTCAATGATAGTGTTTGAAATAGTTGGTCATAACATGTGGCAACATAATGTTTTTGGTGTTTTCCCATCCTTCCTCTTGGAGCCACTGCTTGAGTCTCCAGTGGATCCTAGGCGACTTTTTTTCCACTTCAATCCTCCTTTATTATAATAAAGTGAAATGCTTGATTTATGTTTATTTCATATCGTTTTAAATTTAAAATGAGACGATTGTTTTTTGTGCCAGATATATTGGAATAGATACTAGAAAATACAAGGAGTGTACATAATAGTTACGAGTAAAGATATACGAATCATTCTATTTAGCTTTACCGTAAATAAAATAAATGTAAATTGTAAGTAAGTTTAACATAAATCATGGATTTTAAAACGACGTTGTAAATATGGCGAGGACTTGGACAGGTTTCTTGGAATGAATTGTATGAAATACATTAAAAAAATTAGTATAGAAACTGAAAGATTATTAAAATTTGTGTTTAACTAAGAAACCTGTAATATCCTCTTTGTAATTAAAATAATATTAAATACATTAAGATTACTAAGTATATTAGAAATGAAAGATATAAATTTTACAGATTAGTTAGAAAAAATAATTTTCATTTTCAATTTCACGATGTAATAAATGTTCTTCCTTGCATCTTTCCAATATAATAAACAAATGTATTTTTAGTTAATTACACAAACTGCTATTACTGTCTTTTCAGCCAGTTTCTGGAGTGCATTTTAATGTTAATTCCACATTAAGTCTCAGGCTATCTCTTCTTAAAACGGCCTTTACACTTGGCTAAATTCATAGTCTAACAAAAGAGATGGTGCCATACGAATAAGCGAAATGCACTTACAACTTCTCACTTCTTAGTATTGCACCATCTCTATTGTTAGACTCTGAATTGGGCCAAGTGTATTTAGTTAGACAGTGACAACTATAATTTAATGTCATTGGCTTTAAAAAAACGTATTATAGAAACTGGCTATTAATCTTATAACTTGTGCAAACTTATTTTTGTAAAAATATATTGTTTGTTTTATATAAAAACTAGAATTCCCCGTCCCACGTCGGTTCTCATCAGCGAATTGAGATTAAAGTGCTTTCGAGACAGGTACTGTCATTAAAAAAAATATATATAATTTTTTTTCGACTAAAAAGTTATAAAAATAATGTACATAATTACACGCTGTCCAATGAAACTCAGCTAAAACAGCTATTTGTAAGTAAAATTAAAAAACTACGGCGAAAACTATTTCATTGAGGTGTTTTTTCTTGATAGGGTATGACAGATCTTGATTAATATAACCAGTTATTATTATGTCAAAAGTTTATTATTGTATACAAGTAACAATAGTATAAACCTTGTTGTATGTATTATGATACCTGACGGCGCAGTTTGAGGCGCCATATAAATTACATGTGTAATAAACATTATAAAGAAACAATAAAGTTTTAAAAAAATATTTGAGTTTTCTTTCTAATGGTGCTAAGACTGGTGTTTTATAACATTATTGAACAAATTGTAACATACGCAGCAAAATTTGGGCTCACAGATTCTATAACAATTGACAATCGATGGTCGTTATGCACTGTGTAATAAGTATGAGTTTCGAATTTGGTTTTACGTCTGCGCGATTCAGCCGTGCTGGCGACTAGTTAACATTTTAAATAATGATTCTCCCACACAGGATACAGGATATTTTGTTCAATAACTTATATAAATTACTAGCTGACCCGTGCCCACTTCGTTGGGCATAATGTTAAAAGCCTTTTTATTTTTTGGTTTTTTATATAACCTATGACACTCAGCAATAATGTGGCTTTCTATTGGTGAAAGAATTTTTAAGATCGGTTCAGTAGATCCCGAGATTACCCCTTACAATTTAACAAATACACAAACTTTACCACTTTATAATATTAGTATATTATTAGATATAACACCGGTGTGGGAGCACCATATGACTCACAGTTGCACGAAATTTTAAAGTTAAAGTAGTAATTTGCTTCCGAGGAGCTAGATATCGTCGTTGTCTGTCGCGCTATCAAAACAAACACGCAAGGTAAGTAGCATCTCGACGCTAGTCAGTGTTTGGATGGATGACATTTGAAAGCCAATCCGGTAGCCTTCAGGCGGCTTGAAAACACCGCATGGTCTCTGTCAATCCTCATTGGAGCAGCAAGCAGCATAGCAAAGCACACTCTAACCCGCCTTCGATTGATGAGAGACCTATATACTCAGTGGAATGATTATGGGTTGATATGATAAAAAAAAGATAAGCATGTTTACACAATAAAATAAAAAACTTTTTGTTTACATGGTATAAAATATAAGAAAAAAATTGTTAGAAAGTGGAAAATTGGGGCGAACGAGGGTCGCTGGGCGCGCCTTATGAATATCTAATCGGTGTAAGATGAAAGATGCCTTTCCTAATTCAGAACGACTTATTTACATGGTACATCGGGCATGTTTTGTTAGGGGGAAACGTCGAATACGACCCGCTAAAATTGTTTACATGTCATAAAATTTTGAATGCCCTTGTCTTAACGTGAAGATTCGGGGGAAATCATTACGTAATACAGGGTTATACCACGTTATACTGAATCGTTTCGCTTCTTGATGTTTCAATTGAATGTCCTCAGATTTGGGTTGAGAATAAGGAAAATTGTAACAATTTATTATTGTATTAAAATATTTCGCTTGTAATTCCGCGGATATTTTTACAATACGTTAATAACATATACACGATTTGTTTAATGAATCTTTTACGAGATACCGAGAGTAGTACTATAGAGGGTAGTTTTTTTTTATTCTACAAATTTGGCAAACAAGCATACGGCCCATCTGACGCTTGAAATACCTTGAAATAATGAAAACATCACTCACGCGTTACCAACCCTCAATCATTATCATCAATAATAATACATGTAGTTTGTATTATTTTACTCTTAAGTGTATTGAGGTCGCTGCATACGATGACAGGTATATTACACGGGCGGGAAGGGGCGGGAAGTTAAATATCGTTATATACAAAATGTTTGTAAAAATGTATATTATGTCGCGGAGATAACGACGATATGGAAACGTGGCCGTTTCGAAAAACGAAGTGTCATGATGATTCATAGACGTAAGAGACCTTAAATGTTGCATACATGAAGGGTTTTTTACATGGAATGAACGCATTATTAAATATCGTTCCATACAAAATGTACGTGAATTGAATATGCATATGTCGCGCAGACACGAACGGGATGGGAACGTGGCCGCTTCGAACAAGAAAGTTCCCTTTCGAGGTATTGTTCCATCAGGTATGCAGAGACCTCTATTCTAATATTTATGGCCTAGAAACTTGCGATATGGCAGTTGACGGACTTGTGATATTTTTATAAGAAATTCCTTAGCCTGAATGGAAATAAATCTTTTAAAGAATCTGGATTGATCATAAAATTTTTAGCACGCACAAAAGTTAAAACCTCCGTACTGAAAGTTCTTAGAATCACTAACTGTAGATATAATAAATGTCACGGAATTTATGACAAGGAATTTTCGATGTATAAAGTTATATCGTAAAAAGGAATGTATGTCAGGTATAGAGTGTTCAAATATGGCTCTATTTGGGCAACGTAAGAGTAGATATAAAAGTTATATATTTTTTATTTCAATAACATATTACGAGCATGTCGAGTCTGTTATGTTATATCAAACAAGGGTAGTTGTTAAGTAATTGGATATCGAAATAATTCATTATGTTTTTAAATATAAATAGGCTATCACTCAATATTATACACAAATAGAGAAATAAGAGTCGTTTTTTTATGTCATACCGCAGACAAACAAGCAAAAGTCCCGTCGTCTTGAGGGGGCAATGGTCCTCTGTGTCGACAGTGCACCTGGATGCGGTGTGTTGGCGACGGAGCCCCAACTCCTGGGGGGAGCGGGACAGGCCAATATCTTTGGCCGGACGGCCCTGGCGGGATCGCGGATGTATCAGAGTTCCCGTGGTCGCGTCACTTAGGAGGCGAGTGGCATCCCATCTGTTTTTTTTAAACAAACTAGCAAGCGTTACTTAAATATATATATAGGGACAATTCATACAGATTGAGCTAGCCCCAAAGTAAGTTCGAAACTTGTGTTATGGGATACTAACTCAACGATATTCTATTTTATTACAAATACATATATAGATAAACATCCAAGACCCGAGGCCAATCAGAAAAAGTTCGTTTTTCATCATGACCCGACCGGGGATCGAACCCGGGACCTCCTGGGTGGCGGTCTGGCGTGGTAACCATTACGCCACGGAGGTCAAACTACTTGATGAAAATTAATTACCGCCGCCTATAATGATTACTCACCACATGAAGCGCATTACTGCTTTTCTTCCTTCTGGGCTAGCCTATTTCATAAGTGCTTTACCACTCCAACTAACACTGACCATTTTAGTGGAAAGAATAGGCCCCTTTATGTCCGCGTCACTCAACGTCATCGCGTTAAAAGGGATACGTACTAGATGACGTCATAACATACAGTAATAATGAATCTTTAACCATAATGTATGAAACCGATACGCTTCTGACGTCATTACACGTGTCACAGTCTATAATAAAATATGCTATTTTTGAAAGATTAATGCTAAGCTTCATGCCGAGATGAGTCTCAAAAAGAGCCATTTGCTACAGTTTCAGTCATAAACATAATGCCAACGCTTCAAACTTGGTTCGTGTTAACCATAGATATAAATCTATGTAGATAACTCAAACTACTCTCTAAACCGTATTAGTTATATTTTTGATTGTAATATGATTTGATTAATGAATGTTTTAATGATGAAAAATACATGATTCACAAAACGCCAACATGTCTTAAATTTCATTCATTCATTTCACCTTGACTGCTTTTTGTTGAGATTTGGAGGAATAGGCTTTTTCCCAGCAGTGGAATCAGAACGGCAAAAAAATGGTTTTTAAACAAGATAAAATGCTCAAATTAACCTGCTTATGTAAAACATACAACTGAATTCAAACAATTACAAATACTTTTTTTATAAATAATATTCGTATGAGAAACATAAAACATCTAGAACTAAGTCAAACACAAATTTTTAATACTTCTGAAAGATTCACTTATTTGTATTAAATTTTGACACGCGAAGTACAGACACTTGTGTTGAAATTTTGTTTAATCCGGCTCAAAGGACCAAACAACGTATTATAATTTCGTGTACAACTCGCGTCATCTATTTAGGTTTATTACCATGTCACACTTTGCGTGCCTAAAACAAAATTCGCCCTAATGACGGGAACGCAAGTTAGTTCTGGAGTTGATGTGCATTAACTTCTACTATGACTCTGCTTTTTATCAAAAAAAGTTTACTACTTTATCAAACGAAACTGAAAAGTGAGGCATATTAAATTGGCAACGCGTGAGTGATACCCCAGGTATTGCAAGCGTCTATATGCTACGCTGATGCTTACCATCAGGCGGGGCCGTATGCTGGTTTGCCAACTTAGTGGCATAAAAAAAGTACTTTCGAATCGTCAATGTTTTTCTCTACCACCAGTTTTACCGGCAGATTTGTACAGACAGCCAATGAGAGAAGTGAGCAGGGCCGTAAATATGATTTACTCTATTTTTTTTAAATCAAGTATTCATATACAAAGTTTCATAACGATGCCTACATTCTTCTTATTCCTACCCTTATCTCACTTTACGTGGGGTCGGTACAGCACGTAAGCCTCCTCCACTTCGCTCTATCACTCGCCATCTCCACTCTAGCTCTCCTGCTCCACATATCCTTCCTCACACACTCAATCCATCTTTTTTTTTGGTATTCCCCTATTTCTTCCTCCAACTTTCATGTCCAATACCTGTCTGACGACATTCCCTTGTTCCCTTATCATAACATATCCATCCCATCCCATCCCAATCCCATCCCAATCCCATCCCAATCCCATCCTAATCCCATCCCAATGTACCAATATCCTCATCTTAGATAACGATGCTTCCATTATTTATTAGCATAAAAATCTTTTTTCTTAGTTACTTCACGTCTTTCATTGGTATACTCTATCTACAAAAATATTCACAAAACATTTTTTGTTACAAAAATCTGTCCTACTTTGTTATTTTTCGTAGACGCACAAAATTTATAATACTAGGTGGGAGTCCCTAAACGTCTAATATAATGACCGCATCGACTACTTTAGCCCGAACCTATTTCCTTATACCCACAAGCGCGTTTTACTAAATTGGCCCGCGTGACTTGCTATACTAGGCTACAGAAGGAGTATCGCGGTACACAGGGTGAAAAAATATAAAGTTTTTTCTTTAATAATATAATGGCATTTCAAAAAATGATTTATTACTTATTAACCAACTGGGAACGGAATTTAACATCATCATTATTTGAATAACAATCCAAGGAAAAATTTCGAAATTGTACCAACTTAAGACTGATTCAACAATGAATCACCAGAGAAAGTCCACCCAAAGAAAATCGACTTGAAGCATCAACGCGTTTTGTTTAGTGAAAGATTCAGAACTCCTTTCTTTGTGTTTATAGCTGGAAACACTTTAGAGATTCGTCTAGTGGCAGCAGTTACCACTTTCTCAGACACGTCAATACTTCCTATTCCATCAAATATATTTCTAATTAAATTGGTCGTCAGTTTCAAGACAGCGGTCGTTGCCCCCGTGACGTCAATAATCATTGCTTATTGTCAATGTGTGGTGGGCTTGTCCCGATTGTTACTCATCATCTTGCGACGTGAAGGCACGTAAACTAACACAGACATACATTAGTACTACGGAAAAAGTTCTCCGTAGTAAACGATTTTACACTCAATATTATTAGAATTTCTAACCAACTAATGACATGTTTATTTCCTTTTCTTTGATATTACAGTATATAAAAATGCACAGAATGGAAACGCGTTGTATGCTCAGAACTTTATGATCGTTTCGAGGTCAGCGTAATAACATGAACCGATAGAATCCGCCCTCCAGCAGTAGGTATAAATTGTAAGTTTTAAAATGTTTTGATCGTTTTGCTTATAGGCTCAATGCAGTATTTTCATATTTTTATAGAGAACAGAATCCTATTATTATTATAAAGAAGAAAGTTTGTAAGTATGTTCGTTACTTCTTCACGCTCAAATGACTGGGACAATTTTTGTGGTATTTGGCATGTAGGTAGCTGATATCTTGGTTTCACGCATAGTGTACTTTTTATTCGGAAAAGTACGCGATTCCCGTAGGATTTAGTCAAAAATCTGTAATAGATGGCGCTGTTGTGTATAAAATTAAACGCGGGTAACACCGCGGACAGCTGCTAGTATTGTTATATAATATAGAACGTTTGAATAATAAATGACAATGGACACTATATGGACATTCACTCTGTGCTTTGTCCACAGAGTGAATTAAGTAGAGACATAATTACGTATGTTATATATTTGATCAAGTTCCCGTATCCCTGCAGTGGGATGATTATAGGTTGATGTGATGAAATGTCCACAAAATACACTGGACGTCAAAAATAAGAAGTACAGTTTTAAAATTGCAATATCTCCTAAACTACAGAAGCTAGACCTTTGAAATAAAAAAAAGTTAAAAGACAATTTCATTTCATTTAATAAAAACTTTATGCATAATATCGTCTTTTAAAGATTGATTTTTATTTCAAAACTCTTCTATAGTTTAAGAGTAATTGCAATTTTAAAACTGTACTAAGTAGGTACTTATTTTTGACGCCCAGTGTATATCTGGGAGTTTCAATTATCACGGCGAAGTATGTTCTGTTGTAATTTTTAAACGATTAAATGAATGAGATGTCGCCTTACATCATGTATTGAGCCATCTCGTTTACTCATTCGTTTTTAGATTGCTAAAATTCATCACAGCAAAGTACATTCAACTTTTAAGTAAACAGATGACAAAAGTTAGAATAACATCAGATGAATTTAAATCGCACAAAAAAAGTGGACAGGTGTGACAACTGAATATTTTTCATTCGCTTTCGTGTAAGTTATATTCGTAAACAAAATATACTTTACATTTTCTAAATGATGAACTTGCATTAAAATTTAGTTTTGTTACTTAATAAACGTTGAAATAATAATTACCTAAAAAAATATTACTATTTCGGGCTATACCTACCGTACGTTATATTTATCTTCAATTACACTATCAAAAACGTTAAAGATAATGACACAATTTGTAATTAAAATAATTGTTAATACAATTATGGTGACTTTAGTAAATTCTATCTGAAAATTAACCGCTAGCGGAACAAAAATACACCCTCATTTTTGTTCCGTAATCAAAATGCCGTGAAATTGTTATTGTCTCGGGGTGGTTGTACAGCGATTAGTCAGAATTCAAAGTTACATTTTGTTATATCTTTATTTCTACAATTTAGTTTACAACTACACGCCCCGGCTTATTTCGCATAAAGAGAATATTGTACATATCATATTAAAATCCAAATATATTCAAAGACAAGCCCAACCCAACACGTAATTTTGGGTTGGCAGCCATTTTAGAACTATCCTTACTAATATTATAAATGAGAAAGTTAGTTTGTTTGTTTGTTATTCCTTCACGGCTTGACTAAGCAGCCGATCATTATGACAATTTTCATACATATTATTAGGGGCACAGAGCCCAACATAGGCTACTTTTTATCCCGTGAAAGTATGTCGTTCCAATTGGAAAATAATTTTTCTACTGTAGAGGGTGCTGTATCGGCCAACAGATGGCGCCACAAGTCGCGCTATGGGTTGTTTTGTTGTCAAACGAGATCTATGTCATAAAATTAACGCGAGCAAAGCCGCGGGGAAAAGCTAGAAAATAATTATCATAGAAGAGTCAAGATGTCATTGTACTGTTTGACTGTCTGTTATCCTACTAATACCTATTATAAAAGCGAAAGTTATGTGTATGTTTGTTACTTCTTCACGCTCAAATGGCTGGGTCAATATTTATGATAATTGATATATAGGTAGCTGATACCTTGGATTAACACATAGGGTACTTTTTATCCCGAAAAGTACGCGATTTCCGTATGATTTGGTCAAAAATCTAATATAGATGGCGTTGCTGTGCATAAATAACACACGCAAACGAAGTTGCGCGGGTTTCACTAATGCAAATAATACATATTTATCTATGTTAAAAAATCTAAAACCGAAATACTTGTTCCTATAACAATACAAGTAAATACAAACTTGTGAATAGCTCTTAGTTATTATTTGTTAAATATATATTATTAGCGGTTACCCGCCGCTTCGCCCACGTAAAAATTACTACAATATGTATACAAATTTTCATAATGACCGACTGCGTAGTCATACCGTGAAGGAATAACAAACAAACTCACTTTCTCATTTATGATATTAGTAATTTAGCTGTAAGTTTTTCTTGAATAAAAATATTTGACATTGAATAAAATAAAATAAATAAATACATTTACACAGCAATACATTTTGAAATCCTTGGCTCTTTGGTAATACCGAAATGCAATACAGTCGAAGTGCGAAGCTATCATTTTAGGTAACAAATAGGGGTTCAATACGGCACGAGGACGTGTCTAGAGTGCCTTCAAAATATATTTTATAGCCTCTATACCTCTCTCTGGGGTCACAGAGCTATTTGGAGTATTCAGCGTATTCGTATAACCTAGGTAAATTGAAATGTGAGCTCCCTAACCTTTATAGGTATGAGTTAGATGCTCGTTGGTTAAATATTACAATTTAAATATTCCAATTCTTTTATATTTTTTATGTTTTAATGGTGATAAAATAAGTGAAAATATAAGTGCTTATGAAATTAATGCATGAAGTCTAAACGCTATTTTAAACCGATATTCTGTGAGAGACTTCCTCGATCGAAACTAGCCTATTTCATATACATATTATACTCTACTAGAAAAAGATTACTTTTTGAAATCAAAGTGATATCTATCAAAAATATAATAAGAATGTTATAAGCGTATTGAAAGGGATTATAACATAGTCAATTTGAACGTGTTCATACACAGATTAGTATTATAGGAAAACCAGTTTGATCCAGTTTAGAAGACTGCCGTTGAAACATCACAAGTAATCGCTAGGTTTGATTACAAGATAGTGATTAACTTAATCGCGAGCATCCCTTCCTTGAGCCAATCAACCCTCACGTACAAGTTGATCTACTCCGGATTAGGCCCTCCCTTTGCCAATCTGCAATAACGCGCATAGCTATTGATTGTGGGAAAGTTTAACTCTATCGTCGAGGTATGTATGTAAAATTTTGATATAATAAGAACACTATTATTGTTCGCATGATTTAATTTCATCTCAATTTTTTATGAACTATTGCTGGAATAAGAGTCTATCTTCAAATGAAGGGGATTAGGTGTAGTCGGCCACGCTGGCCAGTTTTTTCAAGACGCCTGAAGGCCCCGGACTTGGCATAAGGGCGCATTTAGACGACGCGCACATTTGCGCGTGGCCGCGCGGTAACTGCGCACTGTACATGTACGTACATGCCACGTGGCCCCATCGTGGTCGCCGTCGTCGTTACCGTAAAACGACACATGCCATAGCACGGTGACGCGTCCGATCGTCCGAGACGCCGCCGCCGGGCCTGAATGTTTCGCAATTGATGTATGTATGATGTTCTGTCCGCAGCACGACGACATAACGTTACAATGTAGCAGTTAGAACGCTGCTGACTGGATAATTGAAAAATATATTCATGAATTAAATTTTATTTTGGTAAAAAAACTATCTTCTCTAATCTACTTGCACACTCGAGTACTTTGATTTATTACGAATACGCTTTAATCCAACTCATAAATTTCAAAGTCGTGAACTGTGAAAAATATATAAATAGGTTCTAATATATGAAAGGGCGATAAGGCACGCAGTGATTAAAGTCCATTTAAAATTATTTACTCTACTAAATTGCTTTTGGATTTCTATTTTTTTAATGCTTGATCGCTTTAAACGATTTCTAGTTGTTACTTACAGTACATTGTCTCTGATAAATTGAACTTTATTTTAAACACTATTTAGTCTTATATATTTTTTTATTACAGTAAATGTTTATCACATACCTATAGATTTTTATGACTATTTTTGACTGCAATGCTGTCCATGTCCGTTGCATACGAATAAATGATTTATTTATCTATCAAAAACTTTTATAGCTAATTCATCGTTTGAATTGACTTGCGAGATTGCTGCAATAATAATTGCATTTTGCTGGTTTTGGCTTTAACATAAAAGACGTGTGGCCTAATCAAATTCAGGTCTGATCTTCCTTCTTTTTTGTAAATGTCTGATAACCAAGAAATGATCTAAATTTTCAATTCATAATTTAAATTAAAAACTTCGGTAAGAATCATTACTCATGCACATCAGATACACTTCGATGAATCACACGTTACTGTGGGGCAATTCACGTAACAAGAACCGATTCTATTTCGATTTAACGACACTCGCCGTCTCACTCTACAAAATAGGAATTGAACGGGACAGCGAGTGTCGTTGAACCGAACTAGAATCGGTTCTTGTTACGTGAATTGCCCAACTGGACTTTAAAAGAACAAATTGCCTTTTTTATGTGTTCTAAAAACTATACTTTCAACACTAATTAATATCAGAAAACCCACGCAAAAAATTGGATTGTATAAAATTTATTAATTTTCGTTTCATGGCATCGGTTTACAATATTTCAACCCAATTGTACGTTCGTAGTTCATTTTATTTTCAGTGGAAACTAACCTTTTAATTAGTTGACTGGAAAGGCGGGGGAGGAAAGTCTTGGAGTGGAGGCCGCGCGTGGGGAAGCGAAGTGTAGGGCGCCCTTCCTCCAGATGGACAGACGACTTCAAGAAGGCGGCTGGAGGCGGATGGATGCGGAGAGCGGAGGATCGCATTTGGTGATAGGCATTGGGAAAGGCCTATATCCAGCAGTAGGCAGATACAGGCTGATGATGATGATGACAGAAAAAGCTACCTATGTGCCTTTAATCTCTACTATGTTGGTTACTCATTCACGCAAAAACGACTGTACAAATTTGCTTGGAATTTGGTATACGGGTAATTTATAAACTGGATTAACACACAGAATTTAGATAAAAATATAGAAAAGTTTTATATCGCATATAAAATTGCGGGCATCGGCTAGTTATAAATAAAACCCCACTAATCCTACTAAATTATAAAGGCGAAAGTTAGTGTGTATGTTTGTTGCCTCTTCACGCTCAATTGGCTGGGCCAATTTTCATGATATTTGTTATGTAGGTAGCTGATACCTTGGATAAACACATAGGGTACTTTTTATCCCGAAAAGAACGCGATTCCCGTAGGATTTGGTCAAAAGTCTGATAGTCAATGGAGTCTTATAAATAGATGGCGCTGCTGTGCATAAAATTTATACTGCAAGAAAATATTTACCTTAATCTATTGCTATAGCAATATGAGGAATCTACAGTATGTACAACAGATGTATCGTGTTTAATGAAATGAAATGAAATCGTTTATTTCAGAAATTAGACCTTCACAGGCACTTTTTAGGCTTCTAGAAGCAGTTATAAGATCATCAGCTTTTTCCAAGATGGTTTGAGTCAGAGTATTTTTGAAGTGAAAACTTCTTTAGCGGCGCTTGGCACTTTTTTTAGATGGGTAAAAATGTTAAACTCGCGTCAGATCCGTAGCCTGATCGAAATAGCGTAAGATGTTTAAGTTTTCACTTCTGCCGACAACCCCGGAGTGCAACCCGTTTTTAAAATTTTTAATTTAATTATCATTACTATAACTGTTTCTAATAATACCTGAAAGCACGAAAGATTCGCACAAAAATAACCTACAATTTCTACTTCGTACAAATTAAACTGTCAATTTATTTGCTTTGCTAGACGGATCACCAAATGGTTACAATTGACCAGTATAACTAGAACCTTCTGATTCTACTGAGACACTCTATATTTGCTGCAAATGTCAAATTACTATAAGGGAGGGGTGGCTCAAGTTATTTGGTACAGATATGGCACGTCAGGTTTCGCCGGAAGTATGAGGTCACGTGGCGTTCGGCGAGTTGTATCCGGTTACGAGTTGTCAGGAAGAACGATTGGCCTATTGGAAATGACTTGGATCGATTGTATCTTGCTTTTTGCTATAATTAAATTTTAATCAAGCGAAACATAAGTTGCTCCTACCATTCTTTTTTTTTTAATCAGAAATAGGTTTGCGTTTGACCACAGCGTGCCTGATGGTAAGCACCGCTGTGATCTACGATGTAACACGCTCACCTAGTAAAAACCTATTTACTCGAGATTTGAAGACCCCTGGATTGTATTTTTCAGGAAATACCGATTCCGGTAAAGAGTTCCATAGAACCGCAGTCCTTACAATGAAGGATGAAGCATAGCGCTTTGTGCGCGTCCTTGGAACCTCCACCGTAAATCGATGTCTTCCATCGGATCTTCTAGTTGTTCGGCGATAGAACGGAGAGGGTGGAATCAAATTGTGCAGCTCCGTTGCACACTCCCCAAAATGTAGCCGATAGAAAACCGACAGACTGGCAACCTTACGCCGATGTTCAAGACTTTGCAACTTTTGAAGCAGGCGAGGTTGACCGATGAGCTTCTTGGCTCTGTTCTCAATCGACTCCAACGCTTCAAGTTGGTACTTAGCGGAGCCATCCCAAAGGTGCGAGCAATACTCCATGCACGACCGAACTTGTGCTTTATAGAGTGCGAGCAACTGTTCCGGCTTGAAGTAACGCTGCACCTTCGAGAGAATACCAAGCTTCTTCGCCGCCAACTGAGCTTTGGACTCAATATAGGAGCCGAAATTGAGAGACGACGTTAAAGTGACACCAAGAAGTTCAAGTTGGTCTGTCAGTCGTACGGATACATTTCCGAAAGTAGGGACCAAGTCAAAAGGTCTCTTTTTGGCGGAAAAAAGACACGCCTGGGTCTTAGTTGCATTGAATCTAACCAGGTTGGCATCGCCCCATTCGGATACTGCCTTGAGGGAGAGATTCAAGCGCTCGACCATGGCCTCTCTGAGTGACTGGATTTCTTTAGTTATATTCTTCAATCAATCTATAAATAGATATAAAATATAGTCTTAAAACGCAAAGATTAAATTTAATTAAGTCTGAGAAGCTGAATACTATGTAAGTGGAAGTTTGAATATTGAAGTACCCATTGTTACAAAACCTGGAAAAATATTAATTAAAAGAAAGACACACTCATTTGATTATTTATATATAGAATCCTTATTCAGAAAATATAGGAAGTTCCTACGTTTTTTTAAAGATAACAGTTGACAAACGGGCGTGAACATAATAGCAATTATCGTTTAAAATAATATAAATGACTTTGATTATGAATGTACAAAAATAGATCACAAGCTTCTTGTAAAGTATAAAAGAGGAAAGATTAAATTCATTCAAAGAAAGTTGATGTCTTTAAAAGTTGTTTTGTCTAACTTTTCACAGTATCCTGTTATTACAGACTTAAAAAAATACTCCAATTAATCGTAAAACTTCAGTTCATTTTTTTTTATTCCTACATCAATTATGTACTTTTATTCGGACATTGACATCAAACTTTATGTAATTATAATCTAATGAAGATTATTTATTGGTAAAATACGTAACTAAATAACATGAAATTAATAAAATTAATTAAAACTAAACTAACAATAAAAACTAAAAGACATGGTCCCTGTGGCAGGGTGCCCAAAATGCTATGTATAGGTAATATAATTATAATTAGTACGTCTTGTTATATTTTGCGGGTGCGTTCGTGTTTGCCATCTCAAGTCGCAAAATTTTCCGAGATTACTGGTTATAAATCACCTACTTCCTATGTATATTTCAAACAAATTAGTTGGGCCATATTTCTCTACGAAATGTCGTGTTTTTAAATTGACCTTGAAATTCTTAATTTTGTAAAAAATGCTGTCTTGTTTCCGATACACTAGTCAGTAAGTTATTTATGTCTTATTTATGATCTCCGCTTCTGTATTACAAATAAATTGTAATCATTCATTCATTTAAACGTAACCAAACATCTCCTGGAGGATATGCACAAAATCTCATCCGTAAAATAACACTAAAACTACATTTGTCGGTTTCCCGACTCACAATTTTCTCCCTAAAGTAAAACGTATGGCCTTATCTACGCTGACGTAGCTCACTCCCCTGAGCGAATCTGGGAAATACAGATATATATAGCCTCGTATATGTCGCCGAAAGAAATGATCTGATGTTTTTCTGTCCCTAGCGGGCTCAAACGGCGAATAATGAGAAATATTTTTTTTTGTTTGGATAAACAAATACTTTTCTTATCAGTTTTTCTATTAGTAACTTGTTTTCTTTAAGCAAGGTGCCCTATAATTGAAATATCGAAATAATTTTATAAGAATTACGTGTTTTCTTTTTATTTGTGTATACCTACTGTAATAGTGTGTACTGCAAGAACTTCTAACAACGAGAGGTATTATTGAAGATTGGACACGTCTACAACAAAGCCATCACTGGTGGCATGCTAGCTAGTTGTCCAAATGTGGCTATTTGAAAGCCAATTGGTGTAGAACATCGAAAAACATTGTGGAAACGGGAAAGTGCAATCGACGCAACGATGTGCGGGTCAGAGTATGAATATTTTCAAAAGCCAGATTAATGGCTCTAGAACGGTCAAATAAATTAAAGCAATGATCGTAATTTATACTAAGCTCTTTGTAACAAGATTCGATAATAAATTGAATTATTATTTTGTTTACTGAATTAATTAAATTGTAAAAGACTGCAATTTATACATTTTATTGGTTCTAAAGTGCCTACCTATAAATTATCTTACACCTATATTTATATATTTGAAGTGTCCCACTATTTAGAAAAAACTATTCTGAATATATATTTTTTTTTAAATAGGTATTGCAAAAATCACAAAATTCAAAGACATTGTTAAAGCGACAGCACGCGATGGTGCCGTCTCTTTTACTCTTATTTTTTCGTTGACCCTCAAAAATATCAAAGGTGGCAAAATATCTCAATGTCTCTTTTCCCAATATCAAATCTGAAATTATTCCCTGTTGTGTACATATAAAATTACCAAAAACGGAGGGTCAAAGAGGGCCCATTGTATTGTTATTGTCAAAGATACGCAGCATCTCAAGTGGGGCCAAGAGACAGGGGTCGCGAAATATAGGGGTAAACGAGAAATTACTATGAATAACCATTTTGAATTCAACCCTTCCTATATTTGTTAATATTTTACAATGTTGGATAAGAAAGCAGTTCTTATATTCGGTGCCCATATATTAAATCGCATAACTACAGTCGATTCGATACAGAATCAGTAATATCTTAGCTAAATTCTAAAAGGTCTAGGCAAAAAAGTCTGGGTAACAGGCCTACCGTGAATTCATATTATTGAACACAATCTTTGTTTCATCATATTTTATCTGGATGCTCTTCTTCCTACCTACTTGCTATTATGGCAGACAAGCTGTCTATTTATGAAAATATTTTTTTTCTAAACTGAAAAATATAGAAAATATTTAAAAATAAAGCAAATCTCCAGACCAATAAAATACAGACAGCCATGTTCATGCATCTAAATGTTTGCATTATATGGAGGATCGTAAAATGAAATTACAATTTTTAAACTCCTTCAATCCTTATGACTTCAGTTCAAAAATTATTTTATGGTGTCTCCCTCTATGTCAGTTAAATCACAGTACCCTGCCGCTCGCTTTAGCCCCTTCAGTTAACAGATTATTGTGATTTTGGACCCCTTAATGTCGCATTATTCTTCCCTTAACGGTTATAACTTAATTTTGTTTTCACTTTCAAAATCATTCTATAATAAAGTGTCCCTGTTATGAATAGCGAACATTATGTAGGCCGCAACATAACGCGTCGCATATAACTTACTTTGAGACCAGCTGGGCTGCTCTTTAAATCAATCCTGACCGATAGGCATTGGATTGTTATGTTTTAAAATGTTACTTTATATTAGCTCTTGCACACTCGTTATTCTCGTTGACTATATACACAACATCCCAACGAATTTAAATTCGTTGTGAGTTCCTAGAAAGATGTAGTTTTCTCCCCCGGGACGTCAATAAGCTTCATTGCTTATTGTCTATCTGAGGTCGCCGTTGTTGATCCTAGCTACACAGGAGACACATTGGTGGGAATGTGTGGTGGGCTTGTCCCGAAATATCCCCTAGCCAAGAGGCAAACGTCTGATACCAAATTTATAATAACGTTTAACGCCAGATTTTTAGAGCCAACTCGATAGTTAGTTTGTGATTAGAAATAATTTCTGTGTGTTTCAAGGTTTGATTTTGTTCATTGGAACGACATAACTTGTCAAAGTGGAAATGATTTACGAATGAAGCAATAATGCAACTACTTCAGAGTATTACTTTTTACCTGGACATTCCGACACAGTTCTCAGCGTACTAATTACTCGTTTATAGCTCCTATGCAATTGCTGGCATGCTAGTAAAATTAGACCTGCAATCTCCGGTCTTCCACGGCACGATAGTTGGACTGGCTAATTGAAACTCCATAAGATTTTATCGTATGCTTCCAACAGACTGTAAATAGTGGTTTCAGCTTTAAGAACTATGTGCTCGATTAGTCGAGTACAAAGTTCTTCTAGAATGCATACAAATACAACAAAACATTTACATACAATAACAATAATTCTAATGAAATAGTATACTATTATATATATGTATATATGTGGGAATGGCGAAGGAAAACACCACTTTTGAGTTTAAGAAAGTTTATTCAAACTTGCACATGATACACACACATTTACGATCGGAGAGAGAAGAAAAAAACAATCTGTCAAATCTTATTTTTTAAATCTTCTTCTTCTTCTTGAAACAATTTAAGGGTTATACACACAATATTAATCACTCACATTTCTGTATCTTTTAAATAAAGAACTTTTGGCAACATTATTTTGCGATAGTTTTCATTTAGATCTAATGATCATTTAGTGAACAGTGAAGCGAGATTTCATAAATGATAACCTAACATTCGTAAAACCGGCCCTAAAAAAGAAAAATGTGTACTTAGTTTTGTATTCATAATTAGACATTGTATGCTTTTAAATGAATTTGCTCTCTCTCGACGAGGTGTAAACACTAGCCAAACTAACAGGTTTATATTGCCTCGTTTGTTCAGTTGATTTTCAACGGTTACAGTAACAAAAACAAATAAGCTTCGTTGCAATGTTTCTGTAGAATTGTGAACGAAGAAATGTTTACTCTTTAACTAAACTCCAGTACCTTTATATCTTTATTGACAATTTCATTAATTTAAAATAAAATAAAGGTTTTTCGAAGCTATCTGGCATCATGCTGAATTTTACCCCTTTTCTGTGCGGCTGTGAGGCACATAAAGACTTTTTTCTTTGGCTAGGTACTTGTATTTTGTTTTCATGTGTAACTGTTTTGTGTGAATGTTTCTGTCTCTTTGGATTTGTAAAATGCTGTTGTTGTCTTGTGTCTCATGTGCTGTATAGAATAAATGTATTTTCTTTCTTTCTTTCTTTCTTTCTTTCTTTGAATCTAAAATATAACTATGGAGATTTGCTTGGAATATGGTACCTTTTTTTTTGTTTAAAGTCAGGAAAATGCATTGACTGTCTGCCACCTTCTCTGCCTTCACGTGGCGGGGTCGCGGGCACTTGGTGATACTTCCGCAACCCCGCCGGCAAGGCCGGAATATGGTACCCTGGTTATTTATAACTAACTACCTTTTTTGCCAGCGACTTTGTCCGCGTGAAGTTCCGGACCCGTTCCCGTGGAAACCACATTGAATTTCGGGAAAAACTAGCATTTGTCACTCCCTGATAATGTAGCTTTCTACTGGTGAAAGAATTTTTGAAATCGGTCCAGAAGGACCCTATTCAATTCAAACAAACAAACAATCAAATCTTACCTCTATAAGTATAATATTAGTATAGATGTATAGATAATAAAATTATACTAAAACAAACAACGAATTTCCTTACTTATTATTATAAAGGTGAAAGTTTGTGTTTGTGGATGTATTTAAGGAGATTTGCTTGGAATTTGATACCCTGATAATTTATAACCTGGATTACATATGATAGTTTTTATCCCAGATATTAGGGGAATAGGATTTCGCAAGTAAAACCCCGGGCATCAGCTAGTATAAAATAAAATTTATTTGACGAAACCGAACGTAATTATGTCATAGATATAAGATTACACAAATTAAGAAAACAAAGTGTAATAAATACGGAACCCTACCCGCATTAAAATTCTCCCGGTTTATTAATTCCTATTCTGACTATTCCTATAAGCATCTTATGAAGTAACATATAATAAGAAAAGATAAAAACAAGATCTATTTCGGTCTGAAACACGAGGTTTCAGATTTTTTTTTATACCACACAGGTGGCAAACAAGCATACGGTCGGCCTGATGGTAAGCCATCATCGTAGCTAGACGCTTGCAATATAAGTATCACCAAATACTATAGAAGACTAATACGCACAGCTCTTGACGTTTCTCATACAATGACTTGGCAACCTCCGTTCACCTCATGCCGCTAGGGGCGCTATAACATTTTGCATACAAAACGCACAAAAGTTTTGAAATCGTTCACCTCATGCCGCCCTCATGCCGTAGGGGCGCTAGTGTCGCGTCTTGCCCGAATTCTTCCGAAGCTGTGCGTATTAGTCTTCTATGGTATTTGGTATCACTCACGCGTTGCCAACCCTCCCGACCCTCCCGAGTGGAGCTCTGGAAACCTTACTCACCGTAAGAACACAACATGGCATTACTTGAATCGTATTTATTTACTAGCTTCTGCCCGCGGCTTCGCCCGCGTGGCCTAGTAACAATTAGCATATTTTTCTTCAGAAACAAATTCCGGTCCTGCACAGCCCGGTACGGTACGGTTCCATCCGGTCTGGTCGGTCCGGTCAGTCCGGGCCGGTCCGGTCGGTCCGGTCCTGATCCATATCAGCCTACACGCCTACACCTACACGCCAATTAGCATATTTTTCTACAGAAAAAAAAACCGGTCCGGTCTGGCACGGCCCGGTACGGTGCGGTTCCTTCCTGACCGATTAGGTCTGATCCGTTCCGGTCCGGTCCGGTCCTTATACCGGACCCTACATGACAAATTTGGCATCTCTAGACCCAGCGGTTTGGGCTGTGCGTCCTCTCGCAACTACGTTTGCGCATATCTCGCTTTCCCGTGGGAATTTTGAAAAATCCTTTCTTAGTACATCCCTAGACATCGTAAGGAATCTACATGCCAAATTTGGAATCTCTAGACCCAGCGGTTTGGGCTGTGCGTTGATATCCCCTTGCAACTTCGTTTGCGTATATCTCGGATTCCCGTGGGAATTTTGAAAAGAAACATACACTAAATGTTAAGTTGAGCAAATCGCCACATATTAGTGAAAACCGCATCCAAATCGGTTCAGCCGTTTCTGAGATTAGCGTGTGCAAACAAACATACAAACAGACGGACAAAAAAAAACGGTCCGGTCCGGTTCGGTCCGGTCCGGCACGGACTCGGTACGGTGCGGTTCCTTCCGGACCGATCAGGTCTGATCCGTTCGGGTCCGGTCCGGTCCGGTCCGGTCCGGTCCCGTTCGGTCCGGTCGGTCCGGACCATATATGGACCCTACATGCCAAATTTGGCATCTCTAGACCCAACGGTTTGGTCTGTGCGTCCTCTTGCAACTTCGTTTGCGTATATCTCGCTTTCCCGTGGGAATTTTGAAAAATTCTTTCTTAGTACATCCCTAGACATCGTAAGGAATCTACATGCCAAATTTGGAATCTCTAGACCCAGCGGTTTGGGCTGTGCGTTGATATCCCCTTACAACTTCGTTTGCGTATATCTCGGATTCCCATGGGAATTTTGAAAAGAAACATACACTAAATGTTAAGTTGAGCAATTAGCCACATATTAGTGAAAACCGCATCCAAATCGGTTCAGCCGTTTCTGAGATTAGCGTGTACAAACATACATACAAACATACAAACATCCAAACATACAAACATACAAACAGACGAACAAAATTTTACGAAATTCTTGTTCTATTGCTTATTCTTCATCGCCCTAAACAATTTTTTTGGAAATATATTCAATGTACAGACAAACTTTTTTTACACTTTTATTATATTATATAGATATAGATATATAGATATAGATGTAATAAAAAAAAAACAGTTTCAACGTAAAGTTCGTCCTTTTCGCTAGCTATCTTAATAGGGCTATGCTTTCTTATTTCCAACAGCAATGAAACGGAACTTTTTTAATGTTGGTAATATTTTTCTAAATGAACCAAGTTAATTAGGAAATAATTAAAAACTGGCGTGCTCTCCCTTTGATTTTGTTTTGTCTTGTTTACTTACTGTTGTTTGTAGAAAGACTAGATTTATGTACCTAGTTAGATAATAAATAAAAATGTAGGTACGTTAACGTTTTTCAGTAATTTATTTGATTAATATAAAATTGCAAAGGCACGTATATTTTATCTTTATGTAAGTTTATAATTTTATTTGTATGGGCGTTTTATTTTCTTGATTTTCTTTGCCTGCCCCTTCCCCACTCGACCAGGATACCAATACTGGGTCTGCCTATGTATAGTTTAACCCTATTTATTCTTTGAACTTTTAGAATAAAACTACCTATCGTACTATCGTATCCCGTACATACATACGACCTATAAATGTTAAGCAGTAGTTAAGACCTCTTCAAGTAGTAGGAACGGAAAGCCACAAAGCGGCAAACTCACTCACAATCCACTTAGCTTTCTTGGCATTCTTTCGCGTTTGATCCTATTTCTGAACTTGAAAGGTTAAGTGATAATTAGCAAACGTTGGATTAACCACCTAATTTTTTTTTTATAATTTAGTGTTATCGTTAAAAAAAAAAGGTTTTTGGCTTTTTTAAAGCCTTCAAAAGTAACGAACGTGTTCCCTAGAATAGGCTGCCCCGTGCATCTTGCCTCGTACCTCACACCTTGTGCCTCGTGTCTTGTATCTTGTATCATCATGTCTCATGCCTCAGTCGTCGTCGCTGTGGTGGCAGAGTCAAGTCTGCAACAAAATCTATAATTCCCCAAACTGCGGATGATCACGGCCGTACGTATGAGTGCGCTCATATATAAATACAAAATTTGATAGCCTAGCCTCGCACGATTGTAAAACATCGCTTTGTTTGACGTTTCTATATTAATTGGTACATACATTATAAATTCTCCAGACGCGCCAGCGTTACGTTCTCGTCGTCTCGCCTCCGTCTGCTGTTTGAACACAAGCATACATTCAGTTCATAAATTAATTCCTTCATTCAAACCTCGTTTTCTTAGTGAAAATCGTATTTTCTTGGAAAACTAATATTCGTATTCGCACCTATTTGGTGGATATAAATATCTTCTATAGAACTAAACAGGTAGCATGTGTTAAGTGGAATTTACCATTTTTAATGTTAATTTATTTCTCATAACTTTTCCTTCCATTTAGTAGCTAGTAGAGTAGATAAAATTGTACAATTAAATAAACACTAGCTTTTCCCCGCAGCTTCGCTCACGATTAATTATTTGACAATAAAACAAACTATAGCGTGACTTGTGGTGCCATCTGTTGACCGATAGCCAATCATAAAGCGCCCTCTACCGTAGAAAAAATATTTTCCCATTGGAATGACATACTTTCACAGGATAAAAGTAGCCTATTTTGGGCTCTGTACCCCTGACAATATATATTCAAATTTTCAAAATGATCGGCTGATTAGTCAAGCCGTGAAGGAATAACAAACAAACAAACTCACTCATTTATAATATTAGTATGATTCTTAGACAAATTGTAATATTCACTGTAACTAGAAAAAGTACCTATAAAGATTTATTCTCAGAATAAATAATTTCATTTTATTTCATTAAGATTACAGAAAATGAGGTTTCGGGCTACGGTCTAATTGTGTCACGAAACCGAATTCGAATTCAAAAATTTGTAGAGTTTCAACTGGAATTGTATACCCTTTTACGGGAAAATTGTATTGCGTGTAGTTTCAATCGGGAGCATGATAGGGACTTATCTGATCCTCTTGTCCGCCCCGAATTGAATGGGTTTTTCAACCGAACGTGCGCCTCTGAAGTTTGCCGTATAAAGAATTTATCTATTTGACGTTATGGGTACTTTGCTTTTAGTTTTTACATTAAATAAAATGTTTTTTTTTTTTATAGTTATCTGTAAGGTTAGGTCAGTACTATGAAACACGAACATCATCATCATATCTACCCATAATATATTTCTACTGCAGAGATACGAGAAAAGAGTTTAAAGTAATATTTCGTGATCCGTTTCATTTATTTATTTATAATCATTCATTGTACATGTACAGCTTAAATCTAATTAATCTTTAATCGACAGTAATTAAAGCGTAACCCCTGCCACTGATATTTAAATAATAAAGTCAAAGTCACGTCAAAGTCAAATATTTTTATTCAAATAGGCATATTACAAGCACTTTAGAATCGTCAGTTATTTTATTCCCACCACCAGTTCAGACGGCAGATTTGTGCTAAGAAGAACTGGCAAGAAACTTAGCACTTGCTCTTTTGAAATGGTAATGATAAAAGTTACAATTACGATAAATAAAAGTCAACATTCAAACTTAATTAAAAAAACTGCAATTTTAAATAGGTAATAAAGAAAAAAATATAATCAAAAAGGCTTATTAATATATTCGGATAATACAAAGAAATTAATAATTACTTTAAATAAAAAATAATATATAAGTATGGTTTTTCATGAAGTTTTAAGCAAAATTGAATTTTTCTGGTTTAGACAGTTAATGATTGCGTATAAATTGACAAAGTTGAAAATATTAGATTCACGTTTGAACAATAAAAATACGAAAGTGTCACACCGACTATCTCTCTAAGAACATATTAAAACGCACCTGAGTTATATTGGATTTGAATTCATGAATTTGAATAAAATTTAAATTTATTTTAATAATAAAAAATTATCATTCTATATTATTTAAGTAACAGGTGTCACGTAATTAATTTATTATAGTTGATTTACAAAATAAAATAATGTGATATTTTTCTTAATAAACGCACAAAATTAGTAATTAACTTGTTAAGAAACCGCGCATTATTTTACTAACATTTAACGCTACGTTTATTAACAATTTCCAAATTACTCGAGTCTATTGTAACAAGTTTTCAGTCAGTAGTTAATTAACACAAACCGCAGCCCTCTGTTGTCTAGTTTAGGGTGTGATCCAAGGTAGAAGCATAGTGGACACAAAGAGCGGAATAATACGCCATCATTACTATTAACCATCAACACAAAACTAGTAGTCCTAAATACCGCCTTGCCATCGGTCTATATTTTTGCTTGTGTCCGAAATGGTGGTAGTATATAACGTAGTTTATTTTCTTTATACATATATACAAATTGTAAATGACAAGAAAAAGTGCCTGTGAAGGTCTAATTTCTGAAATAAACGATTTCATTTGATTTCATTAAAAAAAAATATTTTGAGGCGCAATTTAAATAAAACAGTCATTTGCAGAAACACATTTTGATCGTCATAACATTACTCGAGCTATTTCTTTTTTCTTAGTTTGGCAAAGACAGCTTTAATTTAGTCATTAATTTTATGCAACTAAGCGTTACTCAGATTTTTTTTTCCTTCTTCGTGTTTTTCAGTCCACTAAGACTATCGAAATCATGCGAAAAATTGCCCCCTTGACCAAATTGAAGTTTCGATAAAAACAATAATTTAACAGACTGGTCTTAATTCAAATGATTGACGACAGAGAGAGAATCAATCCATTTCAAATCAGGTCACATGTATAAATATAATTTCTGGAAATCTTTGTCAACATTCAATGTATTTCTCTCAGCTAGGTTCATGTTTTTTGTCCCTTTCTAATGAAGCTATGTTTACCCTTTTGTTATTTCAACATTAGTTTAATATTATTTTTTCATTTTCTATTACAATACTTATAAACGAGTGCAAGATCGTGGTATGACTATGGTTCTTCCCAAGGTGATTTCCGGGACAAAATCTATTCAATACTAATCCATGTCATGTCATCCAATCATTATAAAAAATTCCAAGCGGTTTATGCGTGGAAAAGAAACACACATCTAGACGTCTAGCCAAATAAACTAGCGCGTTTATATAATAATAGTGAAACCCGCGCAACTTCGTTTGCGTGTATTTATTTATGCACAGCAACGCCATCTATATTAGATTTTTAACAAAACCCTACGGGAATCGCGTACTTTTCGGGATAAAAAGTACCCTATGTGTTAATGCAAGATATCAGCTAGGTACCAAATATCATAAATATTGGCCTTTTGAGCGTAAAGAAGTAACAAGCATACATAATTTTGGCCTTAATAATATTAGAAGGATTTTATAGAATTTGAATATTTCATTTTGTAAAGATATTTTCCTTATGTATAGCTAATAATTTCGGCATGTTTGTTACTTCACGCAAAATTGTAAGTGAATTTTGGTATATACAGATAGCTTAGAATTTGGATTAACACATACGGCACACGGTTTTTTGTTTCAATATCAACACCAGAAAGAAGATTGTGCGGTCAAATCCGCGAACTGATTATATAGGTACCCTTTTTGTGAGACGAGCATGAGTTTAGTTAGCAGGTATAATTTTAATGTTTTTGCGTAACAATTAAAAAGGGGAAGCCATTATCATTTAAACTTATACATTACATAATAATTTTAAACTTACGCCATACAAAAGCAATGAGCATTCGCGTGGGAGACTACGGCTCACAAACAACTCGCCAAGCAAAGGGGTTACGTATAAACAAACTTAGTTTTACATACGTTGTGTTTTCTATCACCCGGCAATAAGAACCATTATCCAATAATGATAATAACAGATAAGCTTGCAATATTAAAGGCTCGAATATGTTGGAAGATCGAGAGATAACCTTGCGCTGATTGTGGTGAACTTGAAAATTGTGTTGGTGTTAAAGGGAGATTTATTATTTAGCTTTACTGTTTAGTTGTTTGTATTGACTAGGACCTAACTGATTAATCCCCAAAAGCGTTATTTCCTCAATCGACCATAGTACAATTAAAATTGATGTTTTATTCTACATCTATTCTCTACACAGTCACAGTGGATAATCTGCTCAAATCGGAGCAGCCAATCTGGGGAAGGACCTCAATCTCACAGAAGATCGTAGCCAAATAGCATCGGTCTCGGCCATGTTGTGTTCCTACGGTGAGTAAGGTCCACTAGGGGGGGTTGGGAGGGTTGGCAACGCGTGAGTGATACCCCCGGTATTGCAAGCGTCTATAGGCTACGGTGATGCTTACCATCAGGCGGGCCACATGCTCGTTTTCCAACTTTGTGGTATAAAAAAACTAGCGCCCAGCTTCACGTCGTCGTCACTCGGGGATAGTGTAGCATCCCAACAGAGAATTTTTTTAAATTCAGTACTTTCGGAGCCTGTTCTATTGAACATACAAACAAACCATAAAAATCTTTTCTCTTCGTACTATTCGTATTGACTAGTTGACACCCGCAGCTTGACTCGTGCCTTTTGTTCTCTTTTCTACGATGTTTTATTAATACTGGCTTGGCTCATCGCTGCTTAACTTGCCTGTTCATTCTGACACACATGACGACGCCAGTGAGTCAAATTAAATTAGCCATGGAAACGTATGTAAATTCGACCGTGGTCTACTTATAAATGTCGACGGCATGCAACGCTACGCCTTACGTCCTGTCACAATACTTGGTATAAAAATGTACTGATGTGATGTGATGATCATATTTACCATTAGCGTTTATGTACTCGACACCGCTACCGCGCCGCAAAACTATTTACCTATTCCGTCCCCGCGACGTGATTTGTTCTTATCGAATCGCTGACTCTTCTTCATCATCATCTCAGCCACAAGAAGTCCACTGCTGGACATAGGCCTCCCCCAAACGGCTTCAATGCGACCTGCTGGCAGCGGCCTGCATCCAGCGGCTTCCTGCGCCTTTCTTTAGGTCGTTTGACCACCTTGTAGGTGGGCATCCTACGCTGCGCTTTCCGGTACGTGGTCGCCATTCCAGAATCCTCTTGCCTCATCGGCCGTCGGTTCTGCGCGCTATGTGCTCTGCCCACTGCCACTTCAGCTTGCTAATCCATTTGGCTATGTCGGTTATTTTGGTTCTGATACGGATCTCCTCATTTCTGATTCGATCTCGTAGAGAAACCCCAAGCATAGCTCTCTCCATGGCTCGCTGAGTGGCCGCGAACCTTCTTATGAGGCTCATAGTGAGCGACCACGTCTCGGATGACCCCTATTTAATTATTATTCCATTACTGGCCGCTTACAAGAGTGTGATACTTGTGGTCTTTATAGCTAAGCAATGTATTAGAAATCGTTTTGTGATTCGGTAAGAATAAAAGACGACAGCGCAATAGCCGTGCGGCAGCAGCACATGGCGGCGCATATACACAGTAATGCGCAGTGGCCGCATGCGGCACGGCGGCAGTGTTGTGTATAGAAGCGCGAAATGGAAGGGATCACCGCCATCCATGGAGCACAATGGGGAATCACTATGTCAGTGCCGAACTTGAAGTCGTTGTCGTCATCGTCAAAGAAGACATACCCCTCGTTTCTTGAAGCTCCGTAAACCATATTGTTCGGAAACACCGCTGGAGGAACTTGATTCCATAATTTTAATGTGCGACGAAGGAAGTCTCGTAGGAATTGCAAAGTAGAGCTTCTAGAGAGACTACATTGTAGTTCCAAATCTGAACTCTGAGAAAGTAATCTAGGTACCAGTGTAACATACAAACTTGGTTAATTTACTGACCACGTAAAAGCAAAGAAAATATTGTTAATGCCTTAGTCCAATTTTCCTTAACCTTTGAAGTCTAAGGAAAGCGTGGTTGATAACTAAGAATAAATGATCACGTACACAGAAGTTCTCTCTAGCGAACTCTAAAGGCCGGACGATAAAAATGGTTTCCACATGGCAACAGACACAACTTATAAAGAGAAGACCTTGAACTCAGTAAAAAAAACGTGGCAATTCAACTAGTAGTCGTAGTGGAGTGGTAGGTACCTAGAGCATTTTATTTGCCTTATGCTATAAAAAAATATTGAAATATAGTTAGTTTTATGAATATCTTTATTATAAATAGAGTCTGTTTCATTATTTTTATTTTGAAATATAAAAATCAAATACGTTTGATGCAGTAAAAAGCTACGCTCACGTAGAGATCGTAGACGGTGTAGCAGTGACGTCAGTCTACGCCGTAGACAAAGTTGATGTTTACATACTATATTTTGCAAGAAATGGTTAGTAAAAGATTTTTATAAAATATAATACAGGATATTTTAAAAGCTAAATAAGGGACCTTTTTAGCTTTAATGAAATACTCTTAACAGTATATTTATGCAAAACTTCTTTGTAGCAAAGTAGTTTTATTAACTTCATAAAAAGTCTGAGTGCAGCTTTGAGCTACTGTGACAGTGACAAAAATATATAATGTAAGTGTAAATATAAAAAACATAAGTATACTTGATCTCAAACTATGCTGCGGGAATTTCAAAAAACCCCATCTTGAACTTGCCTCCATCATAATTTTTTTATGCACAGCTCTTTAAATAAAATTTTTGCTTGCGGACAAAAATGTTACGATTGGAAAGAGCTTATAATAAATAGGTCTATTTGAATAAAAATATTTGACTTTGCTGCAAAATTGATCAATTTGTACAGTCAGGAGCACGTTGAGCTTTACACTTATAATTTTGCCTCTTATGGCTTAGAACTTAAAAATGGTACAATGTAAAGGTCGACGTGGTCTTGACTGTACATATTATGGTCTTCTTCTTCAGCAGCATGTTTTCGCCCATCGTTGGGCATATGCCTCTCCATGTTTCCTCCATAATGCACGGCTCTCCGTGTTTCTCATCCACGTCGCTCCTAGCTCCTTCGTGAAATCGTCAGCCCATCTGGCTGGTGGCCTGCCAACACTTCTTCTCCCCAGTCGAGGTCTCCACTCGAGAACGCATTTGCTCCATCTCTCATCTTCTCGGCGCCCCAGATGTCCCACGCCCATTTTAATTTGGCTACGCGGTATCCAATATCCACGACTTTGGTTCTTTGTCGTATGGTCTCATTCCTTACATATTATAGTATAAGTAAATATATAATAATTTTCTATAAATATTAAAACTGATGTTATTCGGGCTTGGATTAAAATTCTTTTAACTTTATTACTTTAACGACTAACAGGTAAGATTAAGTTGGCACTTGACCTACAAATAATATTTCTTGAAAAATTTCATATTACACTGACCTAGTACGTGCCTCACATAATTTATGAGCATTGACTACCAAAATTCATTAAGTAGGTAAACCTTACCCTAAAAAATGTAAAATACACGTGCTCCAACTTCCATAAGTAATCGAAAATAACTTACTGGTAATATTACGTTAGGAAAATTTTAATTAAAATTTTCAAGGGAGATTTCGCCCATCCTGTAGAATGAGGGCTGTCCACACATATCCGAATTAAGACATATTCAAATCTAAGCGGTATTCGCTACCGCTGCGGGTAGAGGTACATTCCGCGAGGGTTTTCTCAGGTATTTAGTATCAAGCTTCGCGGCCAAAGCGCTGGTGTGAACAACATTTAATAGTATCGCATACCCACTGGACTTTCTCTGCTGCAGATGGTAGCGAATAACACTTAGGTCTGAATAGGCCTTTACAGCAGCACACCCGTGATGTGAAAACTTAGGTGATTTTGCAAAAAAAAAACTTCTTAATTTACACTTATTATTGAAGTTTGTGTTATTACTGACGTGTGGGCATCGAGATCGTATCGTTCTTTGACATATTCGATAGGCATAGAATACGTTAAATAAATAAATAATAGTTATAGGCATAGAATACGTTCTTCTAATGCTGTTCATTTTAATGGCAGATTTTTTTTAAGGCCAAGTCCTTCAGATGTCATGTTTTATGGCAACGTCTGGGTTGTTTGAATTACTCTCACGAGAGAAGTATTTCTGGGTATACGATGTATCGTCATCTTCAGGTTATAATCTGTGTACGAAACAGCCTAATCCGTTTTTCCTAAGTCATTTTTACTTAAAAATCAAATAATGTTTCACATCTATGTATTAATAATACCTTGTAAAACACAGTTGTAAGGGTTCACTCGTGTGGACATTGGTCGAAATAAAGCAAAAAAAGACATATATGATTTAGGTTCGAGAATGATTAAATCAACGAGAAGGGATTTCAACGTACCATTAATGAACCACTCCCGGACATTAGGCCCTATATACATTGTAATATAACGTCATTAGTTTAAAGATGATCGAGATACGTCATGTGAATAGAGCTTTATTAAGCTTATTATTTTAAGGCTCGGCTAAGTAATCAGACGCTTTTATCTGGACCTACATAAATTAGTGATGCGGATGTAATGAGCCAGCGATGTACAACCTAAATGACGTACTCATTTTAAATATTTATAAGTGAGACAAAAGTGCCCACCTGGGCCTCAGGGTGCGCATACCCTCCCGTAGATATTTACATAAGGATACGAAGGTACTATTGTAAATGTAACGTTTTCTAAACGGGAAAATGAGTAACGAAAATACTATTTGGTGAAATTCAAGGTTTTTCTTGTGTACTTTGGACCAGCTTTTTCTGATCTATTTAGAACTAACTGCGTAAGAAATTGGTATTTTTATGAAGATTGAAGTTCATATTATTCAGGTTCTAAATAGTGAATGGTCAAGAATCAATGGCAAATATGCGGTGCAATGTGGTTTAACTAGACCCGCACCAAAAATCTTAACCGGTTCAGCAATTTGACGTGAAAAAGTAACAGACAGACAGGATAGTCCTATCGCATTTAAATATTATACCTATTATAGAGTAGAATTTGGATTTCACTTTTGTGTTTTACTGTTGTTTGTTATGGTATTTAATCTTATAGACACATTTTTAGCTAAAAATCTACAACTGCTCACTCGACTCGTAACTGAATTGACAATTCTTGACAATGAGACAACAAAGCTACCCCACGTTATTTAATGTTCCCTAATATGTTCTCCCGGTTATTACCTATAAAAAGAACCAAATTGAGTGTACCTACTAAGCGAGTAAATAGTTATTGAAAACATGGAAGGAGCTTATACAAAACGTCACGCATGCGAACACAAAGGGAGGTACTCAATAAACATCTACATAGATGTATGAACCGGAGGGTCGATGCAAAAGGGTTTTTAAAGGTACAATTCCAATAAAGTAGCACAAATGGTGAGCGAATAAGAGTACATTTGGAATCGGCCGTTGCCTTTCTAGTTAAATTTGGGTAAATTTCTATTTTGCGACATGAACAAATTGAAATAGACCTTTTGAGACACCGTCGTCGGTAACGTAACTTAAATGTATAGCTGTAGAGAATTTTATATTTTTTTAAGTCCAGCTTAATTGGCCACAATCAAACTTCTAATGTTAGTACAAATACTATGGAATACCAAAATTAAATCAAAGTGTTTCATCATCATCATCATCATCATCTCAGCCACAAGAAGTCCACTGCTAAACATCCTCCTCCTCCTTGCGTCGTTATCCTCAGTGCTGAGGGTCGTGACCTCATGGCCTCACTTTGGCACGGATAATGCTCCGCCACCTGTTCCTGTCTTCTGCGGCGTGGACTGCATCACGGAAGCTCGTATCGAGAGCAGTGCGGATTTGGTCGGACCAACGTATCGGACTTCGGCCCCGCGGTCTTTTGCCGTCCACCTTGCCGGTGACAAAGAGTCTCTCAAGGTTGTCACCGCGTTTTCGGGCAATGTGACCAAAGAACTCCAGGATCCTTCGGAGACAGATGGTGGAAAGTCTTCTTGTAATTTTGAGTTCTTCAAGAATCGACACGTTGGTCCGGCGAGCTGTCCAAGGTATGCGCAGCATTTTCCTCCAACACCACATCTCAAAGGCATCGATGCGTGCTCGATCCGCTTTCTTTAAAGTCCAAGTTTCGGCACCGTATAAGAAGATGGAGAACACAAGAGTGGTTACCAGCTTGGTCTTGGTTTTGATGGAGATGTTTCTGTCGGCCCATATTTTATGCAGCTGAGCCATAGCACCCTTCGCCATTCCAATGCGCCTCCGTATGTCCCTCTCGCACGAGCCATTGTTGGAGATATCAGAGCCCAGGTATATGAAGTTATTCACAAATTCAAGGTTTAGTGCGCCAGTGAGCTCTAACTTTAGTGTGCGATCCACCACCATTATCCTGGTTTTGGCTCTATTCATGGAAAGGCCCAGTTCTTCGCTTATCCGCTCCATCCTGTCCAGTAGTGTGACCATCTCGGTTTCGTTGGCGGCAAAGAGGGTTGTGTCATCGGCATAACGCAGATTGGTTAGTTTAACACCACCAATGGCTACGCCTCCCTCCCAGTTGTCACAAGTGCGTCTTATTATATATTCACCGTAGATGTTGAACAGGATGGGGGACAGTATGCAGCCCTGCCTGACGCCTTTCCCGAAGTTGAAAGGTTTTGACGTTGTTCTGTCGACTCTTACCACACCTCGGTTGTTTCGATAGAGGGTTTGTAGAAGGGCCGTAAGGTGATTCGGCACGCCCAGCTCCGTCAGAACCCTCCACAAGCATTCCCAATTGACGCAATCGAAAGCTTTACTGTAATCTATGAAGCACATTACGACAGGCGTGTTTACTTCATAGGCTTTTTCTATGAGCTGTCGGACGTTGAGTATTTGCTCGCGCGTGCCTTTGCCCTTCACAAAGCCCGCCTGCTCCTGCGGGATTTGCCAGTCCAAGTAATGTCTGATTCGACTGTTGATAATGTGAAGCAGAATTTTGCTGCCATGTGAAATTAGAGCAAGGGTGCGGTAATTCTCACATCTCCTGGTCGATCCTTTCTTGTGAAGAGGCAGAATTATTGACTCAGCCCAGTCTCTGGGCCATTCGCCGTGATGCCAGATGTGATTGCATATATTGTGCAGCGTAGCAATGCCAGTGTCGCCCAAGGCCTTGAGAATTTCTGACGAGATTTGATCCGGTCCCGGTGCTTTCTTATTCTTGAGCTTGTTGATTGCAGCAGTTACTTCTAAGCGCAGTATGGGTGGTTCTCGGTCTATTTCCCTCCAGTCAAGCAGGGCAGCACCAGTCCCGCGTGGATCTTTGTAGAGATCCTCGCAGTAACAACGCCATCTTTCGGCAATGTCTTCAAGCTCATGCAGGGGGTTACCATTTGCGTCTTCAATGACCCACGTCTTGGGTTTGAATTGGTTGGAGAGTAGTCGGACTTTCTTGAAGAGATCTGCGGTGTGTAGTTTGGGCGAATCACTTTCTATTTCGCTGCAGATGTGCGCTAAGAAATTGTTTTTATCTTGGCGGCAGCTTTTCTTTATATCCGTGCATATTTTTGAATATTCTGCGCGCACCAGCTGGTCTTGCAGTCCCTTTGTCTTCAAGTCCTTCCTCTGGCGAATGAGCTCCCATGTATGGTCAGTAATCCATACTTTCTTCTTCTCCGGGGTGGCGTTTCTCTCTTTAGTGACCTTGTCCAGAGTGTCCCATATTACTGATTTGAGGTGTTCCCATTGCGAGTTGGCAGTGTTTTCCGGCGCTGTGTGCTCCTGTAACTGGGCCTCTAAACTATTCTGGAAAGATGATCGCTCTGCTGGTTGTAGGCTTCTGGGCTTGGGAGGTGGTTGTTTCCGAGGTGCTTTTAAGCGTAGTGAGAAATTAGCGACAAGTAGGTTGTGATCCGATCCACATTCAGCGCCGGGAAAAGTCTTCACGTTTTTCACGGAAGATCTCCAGCGCGTATTCACGAGTATGTAGTCGATTTGATTACGATATCGGTCGCCAGGGGATCTCCAGGTGTATAGGCGTCTCGAATGGTGTTGGAAGCATGTGTTCATTATGCTTAGTTTTCGCTCAATGCAAAACTCTATGAGCCTTTCACCGCGCTCGCTCCTTCTTCCAAGGCCGTATTTACCAACGGTGGACCGGATGTGGTCGTCGTCGACAGTGGTTCCTACTTTAGCGTTCCAGTCGCCAAGAATTATGGTTGTGTCGCGGCCGGGTATCGAGTTTAATGTGGACTCAAGTGACTCATAGAAGGCATCGATGTCTTCGGGTGGGGACTTTTCTGTCGGAGCATACACTTGTACTATGTTCAAAGTGGTGGGTTTGGTGTTGAGTTTCATAGTGATAATTCTGTCTGAGACAGGGTTGTAACCCAGGACATATTTGGTCATGCCTGCCGGTAGTAAGAAAGCAACGCCGTTCCTACTGCAGTCCTCACTTCCGGAAAAGTAAAAAGTGCTTCCTGATGTTGTCTTGAAATGTCCCTGACCCCGCATATGAGTCTCGCTGATGCCGAGAATGGTGATGTTATGAGCTTTTGCTTCGCTGTCCACTATGGTCACTTTGCCCGCCTGTAAAAGACCACGGACGTTCCAAGTACCAATTCTGTGCATTGTGCCAATAGGTAGTTTCTTGTTTTTCGTTACGTCAGTAACAGGACTTCCTTCTAAGGCCTGACGTAACACCTTATTAGAAGCTTCGGTAGCCAATTTCACACCATCCAGCCCGGTAACTGGATGGCGCCGAGTGTTAGTCGGATCGTCCAACGAGCCATTATCTGTATGCGTTTCTGAGTTCATGAGGTTTTCTTGGGAGAAGATACTCGTGGTGGGCTCCCACGTCCTTCCACGGCAGTCTTTTGGAGGTGATTTAATTCCTCCGGGCCACTGTATGCCACTCCACGCTCTGTGTGGAGATAACCGGGTTAATTGACCGCCGCCCGATGCTCGGCGTTCACTGTTTTACGGACGGGCTATTGTTCTCCCTTCCAACCCTCCTTCTTTCACATCCGGGCTTGGGACCGGCAACGGCGAAGTTAACTGCTAAACATAGGCCTTCCCAAAGTGTTTCTTTGTCTATAATTATTATTCATTAAAGCAGTGCGTAAATACTGTCTCTATGATGATGATTCATCCTGATCCAAATCCTGCTATTACCATTACAAAATTAAATTAATTCGGTAAGAAGTTTCTGTTGGTGTAACAGACTATTTTTCCTAGACCAACAAGAGCACGGCTCTTAAATTTAGAAAGAGAAAGATCTGTTAGCTGGATTTGAACTATGAGTCAAGTCATATCACAAGTAAGGTAAATCGGGAACCGTTGGATAATATGGATAATATGGATACTAGTTAAGCATTAGTAGGTACTAATTTGCTTAATCATGAAATCTGATAGACACCAAGCTTCACGGTGCTTGTCACGAAGCTAAAGACTGAAGCAACTGGAAGAGAACAGTCAGAGAGAAGGTGATTCTGCGAGGGAGCCACAACCTTAAGTAATGAGAAACACGACGACGCGAGGAGGAGGGAAATCTAATAACGACTATAGTAGTTTTAAATTACATACCGGTATTGATTCATACATCCATGGTAGGTATAACGATGAATTGTTTTTCTAAAATTTGTAAATATGTAATAATCTTTTCTATGAACAATGCAGGTAAAAACTTGCAACGTTCATCCTTAAATACCGATTTGCGTGACTAAAAATTTGTATTATAGACTTTGCCGTTGCATATTTGAGGTGTATTTTTTTTGTTCTGACGTACCCATTATATTTATTTTGCTTTTGCACATTCAATTGTACATTTATAAGCGTTCTTGATATTTTAACTAGTAATACGTACATTATTTTTGGATAAGAAGCAGTTGTCAGTGAATAAACAATAAAATACTCGTCAGAGTTTTCTTTCTGGGCTGCATGTAAAACCTAAATCTTCGCTAAATCCATTAACTTAGATGTCGGATCCCTTATTCTATTTCTTTTAACAATCAATTAGTTATAATAATAAAGGAACGAGGAGAGCAGTAGCAGAACAAAAATAACCAAAAGTAATGGTTGTCAAAATCCCATATATTTTTCGTATGATTGCTCAAATCTCTAAAATCCGTCCCGTTAAACAACAATAAATTTTTAATTTAGTCAATTACGTCAAACGCTTAAGTTAAAATTTAAAATGTACTGTGTTATCAAAGTTTTTATTTATTTGCCAGTCGAATTTCATTGACCACGCGTCAAGTCACGCAAGGCATCACTTAAGATTTTTTTTTCTATACATTTCGACTCGTTCCCCCGAAGGAAAGTGTTTGCCATACTTATTTTATGGAATTCCTTTGACATGGCATCTAGCCATTAGATTGGGTGATTGTTAATGTATATACGTGCGTAGATGTAGTTAGGTTTGTGTGTAAAAATAATGGAAGTGTTTTGATTTTATTGAACGGCACCGGCGGTAGGGGCTGTAAGTTTAATATTTCGAGGACCTGTCTGTAACTATTTATAGTGAACGGTGAACGATAAAAAGATGTTCCCGCTGTCTGTGTGTCTGTCCCTATACTTAGATCTTTTTAAAACTACGCAACGAATTTTGATGCATTTTTTTAAATAGATAGAGTGTCTCAACAGGAATGTTTATATATATTAAGTACATACAAGAATTTTCCGAGAATCCGACGGGAAAGCGATACACGCAAAAGAAGTTGCACGGGTTTTCGCTAGTTATGTATATTACGTTCTCATTTCAGTGTGGTAAGGTCTAAATTTGAATACGTTCAAACATATGAGCTTAGATGAGAAAATTGTTATTATGTAATCACTGTCACTACTAGTGGATCCAGGGGGTGGGCTTACGGGATTAGCCCCTAAAATTAATTAAAATTAAGTCTTTTTAATTAAATTTATTACTTATACAACTATTATAAATATTTATGAGAATTTTGTTAGTGTGTGGGATGGTCATCAGCCGAATGAAAAGTACGTTTTTGAAAAAGTCTTTGAAGTTGTTTAGATTATTGAAAGTGCAGGCGATTCGTAAGTTATTTTTCAAGTAGGAAAAATCCTGCCGGGTAATTCAACTCGGGCAATACATTTTAAAATCTATTTTTAAGTAATGGTAGAAAACTAGTTGTAAGTACTAAAGTTAATGCGAAAGATTGTAATTGGCCAATTTGAATAAAAACTGTGTTTATACTCCAAGAGCTGAAACTCCTTTTTTGAAATTCTGGCTTTACCACTGGCTGTAATTGCAAGCGAAATAACAAAGAAAACAAGTTTTATTGCAAAGGCATAAAACTGAGGAAATAGGTATAATGTCGCGTGCCTGCACTATCTGGTCAGGAATCAAATAAGTCACAATTGAAGGTATAAAGAATAATAGCTATTCATCTTTTCATAAGTCTTATAAAGCCTATTTACCTGCTATTACGAGACAGTAATATTCATTGCTTAGTCAAAACTTTGTACTAAAACAATTTAAAATTAATCCGCAGTAGGCTAACTTAGACGTTATTAAATATTCTCGTTAACCACTTAAGACCTTGTTCACAGTTATTCACAAAGGTGATTTCTCTTTAAGCTGATATAAACTAAAAGGTTGATAGTTTTTTTTAGGGTTTCATAGTAAACTAACAACGAATAGTTACGTCAAGTCCATCTGTTGGCGGTCTAGCTCCGAGAGGCTTAATTTTAGAAAGCTGTAATTTGGCATGTGTATTAACAGAGAATCATTACGTTTTAAAGTTTAGCAGCACTTGTTAACCAGAGAACATTGTATTTTATTTCTGGCTTGACATAGAACTTTATCTAATAGATAGATACCTACAATAAAAACTATTTATTGTCATACAGACATTGAACGATATTTCATAACATGTATTACAAGTCTTATCAAATACATCTATTGCGGATTCGATAAAAAATGACAATGTAAGTCTCATATATTTTATCGTTACCCAAAGTGGCGAGGGCACAAAAAAACGTTAGTAAAAATATTCGGGACATTGACATGATCATCAGCCGGCAGTGCGACACGGCACGCGACTTTCATGAATAATACATACGTCAAAACGATTGACGATCGATGTATTGTTATTCTATTTTTAAATGACAGTTTGCAATTCTTTTTAATTGCATTTACTGCCGAATTTTATGTAGTGCCCATTATTACCAGTACTTTCAGTGCAGATTCATAAGAACAATTCTTGTTTTATCGTCATGTAAAACTGGTATACTTTTGTATTCAGTTCTTAGGCGTGCGTGCTCCTGTCTGTTAACTATTTACCGCCATTTTCAGTATCTTCAGTAGTGTGAATCCATAAAGAAAAATTTAAAGGAATAACTTTTCTTTTTTTCAGACACTTATTTGTGATGTTATTTTGTTTTGAAAGTATAATATAATATTTTATTAGAAGTCAATATACAGGAAACGAACCTAATAACTTTCACGGCAATTCCCTCTCGACCATCAATATAGTCAATTGTAAGAATAGATTACATTAGTTGGCGTACATTATTCACTATTAGTAACATTTACTTATTGGGGTTAAAGACGTCGAGTTCGTCGACCCGATCCAAATAACAGCAAGCACGCAATCCTTAATAATGCCTTCAGGAACAAAGTACTTGCTCCATTCCATCAGATTGTTTGCTTTTGTGCAGCGGTTCACTTTTTTTATGATATACAGAACGCAAACAAGCAAGCGTGCCACCTGATGACCTGTGATCAATTATTTTTTTAATTTTTTATTTTCAATTTCTCTTTTGTCTCAGCACATTAGTAGGTACTATTTAACTCCATCATCCCATTGCATGGATATGGGTCTCCCTTCAACCGAATGGAAGTAGAGCGTCAGGCAATCTGCAACGCTGCTTCAATGCAAATTGGCGAAGGTCAGTGTTTCCAAGCTGCCTGAAGGCACTGGACTTGGCTTAACGCCTGGATTTTGGTCTGGTGATTGCGCAGGCCAGTCTAAGACCGAAATGTCGTGCGTGCTCCTGAAGCCAGCTGGTCACCACTCGCGCTGTCTGCGTACGGACATTAACACCACATCCCTTCAGTCAGTTGTCCCGTCAGTCGAGCGCGCGACAGAAGCAGTGGTTGACAATTTTTTTTTAACACAAACAACTGGTGCTCTGACGAGAGCATTTGAAGAAACAGTATTGCCGTAACATTTGGCTGTTTTTTCGCATTAGTGAGCAAAAATCGATCTTCGTGCGTATGGTCCTTGCGCTTCTGGCCATGGCAATCTTTCACTTACTTCCCCAGTAGCGTGATAACGTTACTTTAACCTTGATTGCCGCAAGCCTTGCGACAAGAGCAACTTTTTAGCATCATACCAGGACTTGGGTAATGTCGCCCAAAAAGATTTGATTTAATTAGTATTGTAAGAATCATGGGATATTTTATTGATAACTGATTTTTCGCATAATTGCAAAAAACTGCATAATTTTTTAATTTTTCTTTGAAACGACCGTATTAAACAAATACGGTCGTTCCTTGTATTGTTATTTCACTTTTTTTTAAATATTTACGCAATAAATATATTATTATTTTATTTTTACATGTACCTAGTCCAATAAATGAGCTTTCTAAAAATAAGTATGTCTAACAAAAAATTTGGAAATTGAGCAAAATCAAAACATCCCTAGGCGGTGTTGATGTATTGAAAAAAAATCCCGAAAGTACCGAAATTCCCGGGAAATCCGGTTCCAGCATAGTCCGGTACCGAAAATCCCGGTTCCTTAAGATAGTACCGGTTCTCTATACCCTATTTCTAACCAATAGACGATTCTTTATAAAAATGTAGAAATATACAACCTTATTGACACGAGTTAGGACCGCATACCGATACCTACTTCAATTTATTGACTTGATCAAATTATTCGAATAAATAAATTCTGTTTGTCGTTCAACTCCTTCAAATTCCAAAGACTGAGATTGCATTTTATTTGCAGACATTCTATTGTTTTCAAAGAGAGTAGGTATAGGTACTTAAAATTATGGCTGTATTGTCCGTTCATATCGCTAGTTACTGCTGAAACCAGTTTCATCCGGTCAAATAATGAATAACCATTTTATATAGCAATTAATAACTGAGGAGGCTTAATGATTGATGCATGTGAGCATCGCCGAAACCGGTGTATCCCAGTAGCGCCATCTAGCGACGCCCCCTGGGGGGGGGGGGCAATTTTATAAATCTCAGTGTCTCAGTAGAGGCTGGGCTATACCGGCCGAAAGCATTGCATCTATAATGATATAATCTTTTTAAAAAAAAGTGAAGTAAGTACAGTAAGTCGATCGAGGCTACGAACTTGTTGAGATGGGTCCATGGACACCCGCCGGCGGGGTTGCGGAAGTATCACCAGTGCCCGCGACCCCGCCACGTGAAGGCGGAGAAGGTGGCGGACAGTCAGGTTTTTAGTCGGTATCCCTCATTGGCTAGAGAGGCGAGCCCGACAGACCCCCGTCGCTTCCCCAAGTGGCGGGACATGCAGTAATGCATTTTCCTGACTTTAAACAAAAAAAAAAAGGCTACGAACTTGCGGCTATTTAGCGGCGGCTGATTGCGGGACGGTGAGTGGTAATATCAAAATTGTACTAACATGTTCAATGATGTTATGAGACGGCGTAAAAATTCCTAGGGCCCGGCAAGTCTATCTACTGTAGTCGCGGCGATTGGTGCTTTTGAACGATCTATCTTGTGTTTTTACACGTTGGGGTCGAAAACGATACATTTGTGTATCGAACGATACACATGGTGTTGAGCGGGTTAATGCTGTCGAAAGTAGCAAAAACGCCGATCGCCGCGTAGCTGACCCCCTATTCTCGTAACAAAACCCCATTCTGTTTCGATTCAAATTCAATCGCTATCTCACTCATACAAAATTCGAATTGAACGGGACAGCGAGTGTGTTTGAATCGAAATAGAATCGGTTTTTGTTACGAGAATCAGCCCCCTGATCTGACCAGGGCCTTAAAAATACTTAGCTAATCGGCCTGCCCGATGAACTAAGAAGAACTTTTTGTACCGAATAGATACACTAGTAACCAATAATTTTATTACACATCGGTGACCCAAATTGTAATAATATTTGTAGCACCAAAATGCAGCTGACTACAGAAACTATAGTTCACATTGAATATGTAATGAGACGATGCTATTATCCGTAAGACTCATTAAATTTTACGTTATTCCCCCCTACACAAGAATGCCAAGCGATTTTGTGTTCTATGCCAATGTAATAATGGACTGTACTAACCATTGTTAGTTGAACTAAGGCAATAAGTTTTGCGGAAGTGAAAAATTTCTCGACTGAAAATTTTATTTAGCCAGTAATTTAACACTTTTTGTTCCTTGTTTTTCAGTTTAAAACACAACATAAAGTTGAAGTTGAAGAAGTAGCTAATAAGTAAGTTTATAAATAAATAAATAAATAAATATATAGGGACAATTCATACAGATTGAGCTAGCCCCAAAGTAAGTTCGAAACTTGTGTTATGGGATACTAACTCAACGATATTATATTTTATAACAAATACATATATAGATAAACATCCAAGACCCGAGGCCAATCAGAAAAAGTTCATTTTTCATCATGACCCGACCGGGGATCGAACCCGGGACCTCCTGGGTGGCGGTCTGGCGTGGTAACCATTACGCCACGGAGGTCGTCAAAATACTTAGTTTTATACAAAGCCAGTTCATAAATCACTCAATTAATATTAACTTTCCTGATACACAAAGTCTAGCAAATAACCGAGGTTTTAATCGCGAAATCGAGGTGTCTTCAGAAATTTTCTGAAATAAATGACTTCATTTCATTAACCTTATAAAAAATCAGTTTACGCCAGCCACGGAATTATTTTGTATTCCTCTACATATTTTGTTCAACAGTAAAAAACAAAATTTTCAAAAAAATAAAGTAAAAAATATCGTGCAAATAAAATGAATTCACAAAACATAGAAATTCTAGAACTTAATAGATCTGCGTAATGACTATGAAACAGATCTGCTACATTTATCTGAGCTTGAGATACAAGACTCCATTGCGAGTGGGCCCTGGGGATCCCAACAATAAATATCACAGTGCTGTGGGGACGTCGTGTTTTTGTTAAATATTATTCTTACACCCTTTTATAATTTGAACTGAAACCCTAGTGGTTTTAGGGGTGCAGAGAGTATTTTTTTATAATAGAAACAAGTAAACAAGATTTAAAGTAATCGCCATTATTTATGTTATGAGTTACTAGTTTTTACCCGCGGCTTCGCTCGCGGTTAATTTGATGACATAGATCTCGTTTGACAATAAAACAACCCGTAGCGCGACTTGTGGCGCCATCTGTTGGCCGATAGCTCATCCCATACAGCGCCCTCTATAGTAGAAACAATATTTTCCCATTTGAATGACATACTTTCACATGATAAAAAGTGGCCGATGTTGGACTCTGTACCCCTGACAATATAGGTATACAAATTTTCATAATAATCGGCTGATTAGTCAAGCCGTGTAGGAATAACAAACAAACTCACTTTCTCATCTTCTGTAATATAAAAATGAATCCCTAAATGTGTTGCTAAGCGCAAATCTAGAGGACAGCTGAACCAATTTCGCTAATTCTTTTTTTTAGAATATCCCTTGAAGTACGAGGATGGAGACAAAATTTAAAAATTCCCACGAGAAAGCGGGATACACGCTAACGAAGTTGCGCGGGTATCGCTAGTTTATAATATTAACATCAAGATGAACAGTTTGCCCCTTCGTAACAAAAACAGTCTCAATTTCTATTTTGTATGTGTGAGACAGCTCTTGAGATTGACATGAAATTGTAACTGCTTTTTTTACGAGAATAAGGGGACTGGTAGCTTAGTTGTGAGTAATATACTATGTCATTACGCTTTCATACATTTCGACAAAATCATACAAGATTCTGACCTAAAACTTGCGAAAGAGCGATTCCGCCGCGGCTTTTCATCGCTTCACATCCCACGCAGAGTATCGGTTATGTGACTATTAGGTCTAATTAACGAAAAGTTCAATGTAGCACGAAACGCGACGACAATGGCCGTACACGTGCAGTATCCAAACTACAAAGGTTACACACACATTAGCAGTGTAACTTTGTCTATCTAAAATCCATTTGGACTAAACGAGTCAAAGTAAAATCCTTTATTACTATGTTTCACCGAACTTAAACAATTAAAACTTCAACAACCACTCGATTTTGCGTTAACAAAACAATAAAAGCTTGGTACAATTATGACTTTATTCTATCGTTCAAGTCGGACTAATTAAAGAGAGAAGTAACAATAGCGCGCGCGTGACCGGTGCGATAAATAAATCTATACAAATGAATAAAGTTGAAGTAGGTATCGCTTTTGTAATATTAAATACTAGCGAAACCCGCGCAACTTCGTTTGCGTGTATCCCGCTTTCCCGTGGGAATTTTGGAATGTATGATACTTTAAAACCTTCCCCTTGAATCACTCTATCAATTAAAAAAACCGCATCAAAATCCGTTGCGTAGTTTTAAAGATTTAAGCATACAAAGGGACATAGGGACATAGGGACAGAAAAAGCGACTTTGTTTTATACTATGTAGTGATTAAGTACGGGATTCGTTTACACAAAGAAAAATAAAGTATTTATGTACATTTATCAGCAATCTAGTACAGTACCCCATTAACCCCATGGTACCTAGAAGCTTAGTTGCTTAGTTTAGGATTAAATGGCGTTGCGTGATTCGTCCAAGAATATTTATTTATTCATAAAGTGCTGTTTTGGGAACTAAGAGCGTATTTTAACGCAGACGGACGTCGCTCGCGTCCTCTGCGTTTAAAATGCGCCGTGTGCTATCGCTCTAAATGTACTTTTTTACAAAATAAATAAATCAGAATGTGATAAACAGGCGCGTACTTTCGTTTATATTTTTGAATAGCGCCGTTTAGGACACATTTTGGAACGGTATCACTATGGCGTTATTCATAAAAAAACATTTAAAAATGTTATTTTGCACCTTCATTAAATATTTACTTGCAATATAGGTAAATCTGAAATCACGGGTTTCATATAACTCGATGCATAAAACTATTTACAGAAATTAAAAGTAGAAGTTTATTATTAGATAGAAAATTTTACGAATGATATCGCATTGAAAAATCGATTGTAGTAAAAAATATGTAATGTCATTAACCTAAATACCTTAATTGTCTTTGAACATTGTATACAAAACAAACAATAATTTATGGTGTAAGGAAAACAAAATATTTCCAAGAACAGGTTATAATTTTCGCACCGTCGTCGCCGTCATCGTCACACCAAGAGTTGGTTAAGATTACGAACGATAATCGCTTATTTTTATAATCCATTGCTGAGTATCAACCAAGTGAACGTTGAGTCCAACTTACAAAAAGATGAATGTAGCACAACAAACAATGCCAACGTGCCGTCACGTGTACAGGGTCTTATACGGGGTGTAACCACAAAATACGTCATGTCGTTGCGTCAATTTTCATCGCTGACGAACTCATGAAGCGTGGGTTACAGTAATAAACATCACACCAACGTTTACTTTAGCGTTGTCAAATAAATTATCGATAGTTTTGAATCGATATAGTAATTATTGCTATTAATCATCCATATATTGTGGCATCATTTTTGTGTTTTATGGGCTGGACTGCGCTAATAGCTTGTCGTGGTTACGTTAGGGATATGAAGTGGTGCGTGGTGGTAGGTAAAGAAGATGATTTTTCACGTTTTGGTTGGTGGTAGTTTTGGTTTTGGTTTGATATTGATATTACCCATAAAAGTATTGATATTTGTAATTAAATCATATCATATACCAGCATAGTCCAATGTTCCCGGAACGTTGAAGACCGCAACGAATGAAGGCGCGTCGCGAGGCCCGAGTTATCTAATGACACCATCATGAAACCACGACCACTCTGACAAGAGTGAACGACGAGGAGGAGGAATGAATTCATAGTCATTTCAGAGCATACTAGTCTACAGTTGAATGTAGGTCTCTCTTCTAGAGAGCCACTTGCCTAGATCCTGCGCCACACTCATCCATTGACGCCCTGCATGTCTTTTGAGGTGGTCGCTATTTGATAATATCGATGATTTATTAATAAATTACCGATATATCGATTAACTACACAACAACACTAGTTGTCTTGGTGACGGGGTAATATTTGTCGCCTACATACCCAATGAGAAAAGTTTTTTCACATCCGCATTTTAATTTGATATTTTTTGTGTCATTGTGAAAAAATCTATATTATATTATGACTGTGTTTATCGCCAGGTTCAATCCTGTCTACTCTACATACAAATTTAAAGGTTGCCTTGTAAAGATTGATTTCAGCAATAATGCCCTCCTTGTTGCCAATGTACTAGTTTGTAAGTTATTTTCTTTTATGACATACAGTAGACAAACAAGCAAGCGGGCCACCTGATGGAAAGCGGTCACCGCCGCCTATGGACATCAGTAACAGCAGTGGCGCTACCAATGCGTTGTCCACCAAGGAGGTTGAAGGAAAGGAAGGAGGAAGGGAAGGGAAAGAAGGAGGGGGAAAGAGGGTTATAGGGAGGGAGTTGGGCTTCCGGATCTCTCACTCACCGAACGAAACGCATTGCTGCTTCACGTCGATATTCTGTGAGAGGGTGGCACTTCCCCGGTCGAGCTAGCCCATTTCATAAATAAAAAATAATAATATAGGGACAATTCATACAAATTTCATAATACTGGCTCTTTCACTCCAAACTCCAGTTAATGTTTTATATATTACCTAATTGTGTGTTGCAAATAAATCATATTGGTTCTATCTACGTAGGTACCTACAAGTAAAATCTCTGTGATTCAACTACTCTATTTGCTAAGTTTTAGTCCACAAACGGCGAATTCATAGACGCACTGGTGAGGTAGTATAGTGACTAGGCACCAATAACCCAATAATACATTGTGTCCAGTTGCCCTTTGTGTCCAAAGTCAAATATCCATACTAGTTATACATTGTGTGTACATGTGTGTACTAGTTACACGTGTCACATTCGCTACCCAATATACATAATGACGCTATGTAATATTCATCATCATCATCATATCAACCCATAATAATCCCACTGCTGGGATACGGGTCTCCCTTCAATCGAAGGTGATTAGAGCGTACTCTGCCACGCTGCTCCAATGCGGATTGGCGGAGGCCGGTGTTTTCAAGCCGCCCGAAGGCCACCGACTGGCTTAACGACTGTCATCTACCGATAACAGCCGGGACCGACGGCTTAACGTGCCCTCCGAAGCACGGAGACGCTCGAGATAACGAAACCCATCCAAACGCTGGCTAGGGTCGACGTCGCTTAACTTGCGTGTTCATATTAGAGTGCGACACACAGCGACGCCATCGAGCTCCTCCATGTAATATTATGAAGAAGAAATATTTAATTGTTTGCTAGTTTGTTTGCATAGAATAGCCTCCGAAACTATTGGACCGATTTGAAAAATTCCTACACCACTGGGAAGCTACATAATCCTCGTGTATATAATTAAAATTCAAAGTCCTGACTGACTGACTTATATATCAACGCACAGCCCAAACCGCTGTGTCTAGAGATTCCTTAGGCATGTAGGTTCCTTATAAGGACCGGACCGGACCGGACCGGACCAGATGGAACCGTACCGTACCGGGCCGTGCCGGACTGGACCGAACCGGACCGGACCAGAAATTGTTTCTGAAGAAAAATATGATAATTTTAGTAAGCCACGCGGGCGAAGCCGCGGGCAGAAGCTAGTAGTACTATATAAATACTATTGATAAATAAAAAATCGACTTAATCCCTAAATAATTACGTCCCTGCTCAACTCTTTCATTGGCTGACTGTACGCTACAAACATAAATTTGTCAAAGAACCCTATAGTATGAATAAGAACCGTGTTAAGCCAATCTTCCCGCTGCTGGTCGTCAGACATTATTCTAAAGATACCATTAAATCATTTCTCAGAGCAACCTCTTTATATTCTGAAAACGTATTCAGATTTCATTCCATGCTTTTTATGGTTCAGCGTGATAAATGCTTATTGCGGTGCTTTGAGTATCTTCCATAATATTTTTTACACTGGAACAGTTGAAAAATTGCTTAGAGAATTATTGGTGTTACTGTGACATACGGTCTTACTCTTCATATACTTTATTGTTGAGTAACATTTAAAAGTATCATTAATTAAAGAGCTGTCCCGTTCAATTCCTATTTTGTATGAGTGAGACAGCGAGTGTCGTTGAATCAAACTAGAATCGGTTCTTGTTACGTGAATTGCCCCACAGCTCGTTTTCGTCGCTGTGTGTCGCATTCTAAATGAACACGCAAGTGACCCTAGCTAGTGTTTGGGTAAGATGAAAGCAAAGCTTGTACTATAAGTAATAGAATACGGATAAAATTAAATACACTTTGTGACTTTTCAAGGGGTTGCCATTTTTTGAGGAGGGACTATATCAGGAGCTTGAAAGTATCTAGATTGACGTAAAAAGCAATAAAAATTAAGTACATTGCGTATTTTAGTAGGGCAAGCCCGGCTTTTCGGCTTTATTGGAAGGACCGCCACTGAATTTTTTTCAAAAAATACGAGTATTTAATAAATATAATTACGATAAAGTCATTTTTTATTGTAAATAAATATACACAGAAAACAACCAGCCCAAGGCAAACATGCAATTTTACGTTCGTGCACACAAAATGTTTTTCTTGCGTGGGATACGAACCCTCGGGATAAAGTAGCTATTGGGCCTGTATACATAAATAATACCTATATAATAGCGGTACATAATGTATTATAGTTAACCATACGTTTGTACCGCTTAATTACTCGTGCCGCTTGTCGTTACCAGTGAAATCAATCGAGTCCTCTTCGCTTCACGAATTTGTTCTCGTTTTTCGATAATGAACCACGAAATTAATTAAAACCGTTCAATTGTTTACGACTGGTCGGAATCGGAAGACTATTTCTGGTGAGGTAACATGAAAACGTATTAATTATGTAAGAATTATAATTATGAAAATCCTTACAGATTGGATACAGAAAATACAGACATATAAATTATTTTTTACTACTTCCAATTATAGTTTTGGTAAAGGACGCTGACCACTGATGCTATTACGATCATGGTAACTATCTGCGATCCAATAGGTAGATTCCAAAAGTCTATAATGCCCGTTATTATTCTCGTATGTCCCAAATGAGCACACAACATTGAAGTTTTTGGTACAACATTTTAATAGAAAATTATGTTCGTTACCCAATATGTCAAAAACAATTACATACGTGCGTACGGTGACGTATAAGTTCCACTCATTACAACTCGCACACCATTGAGGCGTCAAGCTTCATTTGTAACCGGCGACCAATGTAATACGATCCCTCGAAGTTCTTTAATAAACCTTCCGTAGTACGGGAATTGTAAACTGCCGGGAGAGAATGGGCGCTCAAGTGAAATTGGACGGGCGGGGAGTATTCTCGAATTAATTTGACGCCCTACTTTTTCGATGCTGACTCACAAGTAGGTATGACGTATTGACGTATATCTAATTAAAACTGAGTTAAACTTCCGATGCAATATAAATGAAATTAAATATTTTATTAAAACTACTGGCTTTTGAAGTAATCCATTTTTAGATCTTGTGTTCCCCAGGGTTTTCTACTGGGACCACTATTATTCAACGAATTTATAATTATAATAAATGATGTAGGGAAGATAATTAAAAACAAAAATGCGAATATTTTGAGCACTGTTGTATATAATTTTCTAATTACAAAGTACAACATGAAAAACATTTAAAAAGAAACAAAAAAATTAATAAGTCATTTTCTCATATTTTGCAATATTTAGAGACATAATAAATTGGGCAGGAGTGACAGTTTCGTTCTTACAGAAATGTGTGAAGAATCGGCGTTTATTCTGTTCAAAAGCCCTACTCAATATATCATCTCTTTTTTTTCTATTTCGTTTAAAGGAGGATCTTCTAGAACACAATCATCAAAAATCTTCTAGAATTTGTTGTTTAACGTCAAGTGACCTAGGTCACTTGAAGTACCTAGGTACTTGTTTGCTATAAAAATATAATTAACTACTCTATGTAAAAAATAATAATGGCACATTATAATAATTTGAACTATATTAAAACAGCTGGTGATAACCGCTATTTATAATTTATTAAAATATTGGTTAAAATTGTTGTGAATAAATTAATATTCGAGACCATAATTGATTATAAGCTGTATACAATTATCTAACAATAGGTAATTTCACTTACTTAAACATTAATTTTATTAGGAAAGGAACGATTTTAACATAGGAATATTATCATTATGAATATCTGCTGGTCGACTAAGTTGTATACTTTATATTTTGGTTAACATTTTTGACACAAAAAAAATAGTTTTGTTATCATTAAGAGCTTGTAAGGCCGCCTTTCTCAGTATCGTCCTAGGCCGAGGTGTAAGGACAGACCGGTTAGAAGATTGCAAATTCTAAGAGGTGTGCCAAAAACTGCTCGAGGTTTCTGGTATATCTACAAATAAATGTCCATTACAAAAAAAACTATTAGACCTATTTGAATGTAAAAAGTTTCTTTGATTTTAAGAATTATTAGCACTTTCTCTTGACCACGTAAGGGGTGTAATAATCAGTAATATTCATATATTACTGACTATTACACGAATCCTCGCTTTTCTGTTTCCAACTATTGTCTTATTAATCATTAATCAAGTAATAAAGCCCTAAAGTAATACACCCCTAGATGTCGAAAGGGACATACATTCCAAATTTGCAATCTCTAGACCCAGCGGTTTGGGCTGTGCGTTGATAATTTGGTAAAATCAGTAGTCAGGACTTTGAATTTTATTTATATAGATTTGCTTTGGTATCGAAGTAATAGAGGTGTCATCATTTGTTTCCTGAGTGATTTGTTCACTCTATTCAGATTTCACAACGGTTTTTTCATTATTAGGTTAATACACATGAAATATAGAATTATTTGTTTGACCTATACCAAAATGTTATAATGCTGTGAACAAGCAGAAAAATATTGCTCATAATGAAATGGAATATCAGTTAATATGCAGTCATTTTATCGATAAAATGTAATAATTAAGTGGATTTCATCCATTATAAAGTGCGAGAAACATCGATGCAGAGTAAACAGGTTAAGACAAATGTAATTGTAATGTGATTTTTAATGTCAGGAGAGAGAATTTAATACATTTTTCATCAATTTCGTGAGGTTACAAACTGCTTCGACTATTGCTAGTTCTGCTCTGCCCAGTCTGGTCGATGCTAAGAACTTTCAGATGAGTGGCAGAGAGTTTTTAAAACAGAATGCCGATGTATCTTTTTTAACAAAATTGTGAATAGAATACATATTTCTATAAATAAATAGCGTTAAATAACAAAGAAAGACAACGAACAAAAGACCATAATTGACAGCAAAAACGCAAGCACAGTCTATTATAAGTGTAAAATTATAAGAGAAAAATTACTCATGAATTTCAAAATAAAGTAACTAGTACTAACTATTGAGATATTTTGGTCTTACAGCAAAAAACCAAAATTCAAATAGGCGTTAACAATAGATTATAATGATGGGCATTCAAGTAATATTATTAGAATAGTAATTACTTCGAAAAAGCTTCAAACACAGCACCGAAAGCCTGGACGTAAACAATAACAACTTTCGAACACCAAGGGACTATTTTTCCTTTTATTAAACAGACGTCAATCATAGCCGCTTGCTTAATAAATGTTATAAACATTGTTTCTCTCAAGTCCCCTACAAACGGTGTTTAATTTATGAGCGATGGCGTTTTCATGTGCTCATAAGAGCACACGTTATGACGGATAACACCTATTCTCGTACTTAAATCAGTTTCACATCTCATCTCAAACTCACGCACTATCTCGTTCAATTCCAATTTTGTATGTGTGAGACGGCGATTGAGATTGACATGAGATCGTACCTGTTTAGTTACGAGAATAGAGGAGCTCGTATGAATGCATGGTTTAACAAAATATTGTTCCTCTTGAAAGGGATACGGGTCAATCCCACACATTCCCAGTGTCTTCATCCGTCTTCTGTAAGGCTAGGATCATTAATGGCAACCTCAGATATCAATATTTTTGCTTAAATTATGTGGAATCACCACTATGAAATTATAAGTACAATTTCAGGCGCCAGCTCCACTGCGTGCGGTCTAGTGGCCAAAGTTCCGTTCCGTGGTACTTTGATCGTCGCGGTCCGACTACTTTTTGTGTGTAAGATTCTAAGCCACCACATAGGTGTGAACGCACAGTGAACGCGGAACGCAAAACTCGGACAGACAGCGCGCAATGGGGTCGGCCTCAAGGTTTCGCAACAAGTTGAACTGTCAATTACAATCCGAGATGAATAGTTTAGTTTCATAATCTCTGTGGTTACATTCATAAACATGTGTCATGTAGATTTATCGCTTGTATGTTTGTACCATACAAACGTCAGTTGACTGTCGGGTCCCGCCGATAATGGCGTAGCTTAACACGACACTTATTGCCAAAATAAATCATCTACCGCCCGGCTACGTGTTATTTAAACCATTTTGTTGTGCTTCTTATATTTGTACACTTTTTGCCTGAAAGATTGACACTTCCATCGTACTAAAGCTTAATTTATGATTTAAGGTAGGTACAGGCTATATTTAGGAACTTCTAGAGAGGTCTGATCATACTGTTAAAAAAATGAAGTTGAATTTTTTTTAACATTGTGATTTGTATTATTACAGATTTTTATTATTGCACATGCTTCCTAGCCTACTTCATGCGAAAATTCGTTACCCTAATGGCATATAATAAGTAATAACCCGAGGTAGAATGGCCACTCTCCGCCCCGCACTGAATCGAGCTACCTAAACCCAGGAGCCCTCGACGAGCCCTCCAATCGCAGGGCTATGCGCTTTACGTAGTGTACAAAACGAGGGTGAGGAATACGACTTACCTCCAAGCATTGAAATTATATACGAGAAATATTAGTTCAATGCCTCCAAGGTTCACACCTTCATACCTTCTCATGAAGCCATCTAATATATTAAATAATACAAGAATTTAATTTTATTGTTTCATTAAGCTACCGAACAACCGATTACATCATCATAAACAATATTTAGCATTATTTTTCAATACAACCGAAGCATTAGTGAACTAAGCCCCTATGGCTAGTGCAAAATTACTTCATGTATACATAGTCGTACTTTGCGACGGCGGCAGCCCTACTACATTTCACGCACACATATGCGCGTGTACAGACGACATTGGCCTATGTAGTAGAAATAGGTAATTATTTCACGCGCGTTGTATGGAGTGTGCCTGTGCCTAAGATTGCTTTAAAAAGATTGATCTTAGCAATAAGGACGCCTTGTCGCTATTGAACTAGTCTGTAAGTTATCCGTGTTATATTCCCTTGTTGTGTATAACATATAAAACATATTCTATCCATCTATCTTAAATATAACATTATGTTTATTACAAATCTACTTTTTTATATTCAAAAACAAGTGTAATAAACTGGTATTATGCCAGAACAAATAAAAACAAAGCACAAAAATGCAAAACGTATCTATAAAATTAAGATCTAACCACGATAGAACGATCCAATATGTTAGAAAACTACCCTAGCATCTATTTAACTGGCTAATTCTAGCGAGAAATGGACGGATCCAATTCCTCAGACCTATTTGTGTTGCCAACAATAAAATCCGTATAAGGCGTAGTTACTCAAACATTTGCGGTCAGTACGAGAAATATTTTTTTTTGCTTGAACTCTTTTTGAGATAGTTATTTATTTATTCAACGCAAACAAGTAATATTTTCAAGAGGATGGCCAATTATGATATTAGAGATGGCGATGAGTACTCAAAAAGGTTTCGAGGATTAATCAAAAACTACATCATTTGATTTTCGTGAAAAAAAAACAACCTGTATAACCTTAGAGATGCCACGATGATGCTAACCATTGAGTTGAGTGGCTTCAAAACACTGACACTAATAATTAGTAAATAATTATTATTTGCAGGAAGCACACGACAATAAAGATTTATGAAAATAAAATTGTCTTTCAGAACATCTCGCTTTAAGAACCACAGTTCAGGGCAGTAAAATTTACGATTCAACCAATTCTATGTAAAGTGGCTACTATTGCATATCACGTATACTGTGTTTATCATATTGGAATATAGCTTTATGTCCACTTCAGATTGATTTTATTTATAAATTTTTGATTCTGAAATCTGATACTTTTATATAAGATTTTTTGGATCATCGCGCGTTTCAAACTCAATGAATAATTTTGTCTCATTAACAAAATGTGTTGTATCTTAAACAAGAGCCACTATTTAACCATTTAACTGGTAAAAAATATTATTATATTTGAGCCATAACTCTCTTTACATCGCAGCGCAGCGTAAGGTATCTCTATACAAATACATGTTTGTTTGCATTATTTATGTTTTAAAGTCAACTTTTTAATTAGCGTTAAAACTTCGGAAGCCAGTCTGTCTTAAATAATATATTTTTACGTACTTATAGCTATTAAGAACTCTCATTTAAATACTCGCCTAAAACATTTAAAAACAAGAAAAAATGGTACGCTGTGGCGGCAGTGGCACAGGTTATTATGAACTTTCTAGAAAGTTCCTTACCTAACGAGTTCCCATCAAAAACTTCAACAATTTGATTTTTTCGCATCATTAAACGTCAAACTAGGTAAAAGGATAATCAGAAGTAACGCCTTCAAACTTGAAATTGAAGGGAACTTCAAGGGAATTTTAGAGTTACACGCAGTGATGATTGAACATAAAAATGATGGATAGCTAGATTGGTATATCTTTTTGTCAAAGAAGATTTACCCATTTCCTTTTGAATATGATTCTATTAGGAGCCGAATTGTTCATATTTGTCCCTACAAATATGAACAATTCGGCTCCTAATAGAATTCCTCCTTATGCCTAGAAGGAGGAATACTAACACAGTTATTAGAGGATTAAATAAATTATACACAATTTATACCTACAGCTTGTGTTATGTGTATCAGACAATAAATATATTTATACTACACCCACTAATATTATAAAGAGTATTTTTTTTAATACCACAAAGTTGGCAAACTAGCATGTGGCCCGCCTGGTGGCATGCATCACCGTAGCCTATAGACGCTTGCAATATCGGGGGTATCACTCACGCGTTATATAACCTAACGCACAACGCACAACTATAAAATAATAATTTTATTTCCTCAAAACAAGGTTGCTAACAGACTATAGATTACAATTTTTAGGGAGGTTTTCTTAGTTTTAGTCGATGTAAGACGACCTATGTATTGTGAACAAACCTGTGTCACAGGTCACCAGGGCCCTCCCTCCACATGTGACGTGGTTTACATATTACAGTACAATAGGCATTAAATTACAATTAAATAAAAAACTTTACAAAAAAAAAATATAAAAAACCAAAAAGCAGAAGATGCTGAAATTTGCATTGAGATTGATTGTAGGTATGGATGTGTGTGTGTGAGATTTTGTTTCATATGAATGTTTTAACTTCAAAATATATGAATGCAATGTCTCCGTGCAATGCACAAATTTCCCTTTCAAAATGCCTGAAACTTTCTCTGTTGATTCGAAACTAGTGGAATTAAGTTGATAAACCCTGATTACTGCAGACGGCAAGTTTGTTTCTTTTAAATGCAACTAATAGATATATTTTACACAGCGCTTTGCTTTTGAGAAGAACCTGAGTTTCTTTGTGAAGTTTCTCTGTCAAAACAGTCATAGTGAGCTCAAATACTAATCTTCATAATAAAACATTCTTTGGAGTAAGATCCAAGTTTAAGGGCTTAATTATATTCATACTAGCGGATTCCCGTGGTTTGACCCGCGAAATTTCCCTTTCCAAAATGATTATATAAAGTAAAAACTATCCTATATGGTAATCCGTGTTACTAACTTCATGTGTACCAAACAATCAAATGTGTTAAAACTCATTAATAAATAAGTGACAATCTGATTAACTTGTATATGAAACGTAATTATAATTTTAAAAAAATCGGTGAACATTATTTTAAGTCATAACTTTATGTGCGTTGGTACTTTGTATATTTTAGTAAATATTTCACTAATCAACCTGTACAATGGATACACGAATATTTATTATTTAAATATAATATTTCAACTAAACAATAACATTTTAAAATATCCGTGTGCCTTGACCAACTGAATGCCACAAACGTCCCAACTGGAAACAATGCTTTGAAATTTTAATCAAGGTCGTGAACTCACTGGATTTTGTTTCGTGCTCAAATATGAAAGCGACGGGCATTGTTAATCCCCAGCTTTCTGGCTAGATATGTGAATTAACTACTTTATAAAATAACAAATGCTATATTATAATATTTACTATTAAATTGTCTTCCTTGTCATAATGCGCAGGCTGTAGTGAAATTGAATGGACAGATAAAAGGGAAATGGTAAATCGAATAGTTATTTTATAAAGGGTTTATTCAGACTAACCCACCAGACATTCTCGCCGCTGTGTCCTCATATTGACAATAATCAATAAAGCTTATTGACGTGGTGATATTCTACTAAAAGGACCACCTTTTAATATCACCACGTGATTAGAACCATCACCAGATGGTTCTAATCTGCCGTTATGACACGGCAAATTTTTATTTAGTTCATTAAAAACCTTAAAAACTCATATTGTTTTATAACAACGACCTTTATTTTTTATACAAAGATCGTTGAATCTAAACACCCTTTCATTCACAATGATGAACGTTTAGTGCATTTAACAATGGAAAATAGTACAAAAGTTACCTATAGTCTACATATTCAAATAGGATGTAATAATATGTTCCGCAGCGCACAATTTGGAGATACATACGCGTTGAATTGTAAATTTGTGACGCTAGTACCATTTCAAATTGCTACAGAAACACGAATATTTCGGTCCAATCTAAATTCTCTATTTTATGTAAACAACCATTAGTTGCAAAGTTAGGGTAAAAGGATTCAGCTCTCAGTATAAATAAACCTAAGAATATCTAACAGCAGTAATGTATACTCTTAAAACATCTGTAACTAATTAATAAAACTAAAACTGCATTCGATGCAACAAAGTGACGAATTGTATGAAATGTGTTGCTTACCAAAAACTGTCGACGCACGAAACGCGACCAATCCGATGCAACAAGAATTTCGCGGACGATTAACCAGAGAATTCTGCCGGGGATGATTATCATATTAATTCTACCCGTTAACACCGTAGCTGATATATGAAGAACTTGGTCATGTACTAAAAGTAATATGTGCACATGAGGTTCATTTTGCATGAATGCTATATACTCTAATGTAAAAGTGCTAATAGATATTATCATCATGTAGCACATGGTGTGCAGCACATTATAAAGAACCGCCACACGAATATGGTGCGGTACCGGACGGCCGGTAGTACGGCCGGACCAAACATGATCGTCTATTAGCACTTTTACTGTGGACACGGCGTAAGCTATGGATATAATCTACTTTCAACCTTTTCTTGTATAATTATATTGTAATGTGAATGGGTGTTGTTATTTATAAAATGGGTTAATGTTGTCTTTGATATAAATTCCGAATCCATTTACTTACTTTAAACTGACGCCCCCTTTGAAAAAAGTACAGCAATATAATATTCAGCTTCACAAAGCGGAAAAATGGCAGAGCAGTTTTTAAGTGGATTCCATTTCTCGAACGAATACCTACTTGACGAAGTTATTAAAAATAAACCTTATTCTCGTTAATATAGAACTGAAAATGATATTGAAGAATGTCTAATCCAGATCTCCTTAGTTAATTAATGAAAAATTAATTAAGTTCTATTCGAATGCGATAAAGCTGATATTTAATTGTTACTTCAAGTTATATCTGAGCATCGGCCTAGTTTAAGTTGACCTTTATAATTTTTTGCTAATTTTCATAGAGTTTTCACTTCGGATTCGGAGTCATGTTATACTATACCCCTTCCTCCACTTTGGTAACTAAAGTTTCGTAACCAAGAGAAGAAATTTTCTTCGCTAACTATTTGTTAGAGAGGTGATATATTTTCACTCCAATCAAAATTATTTCCATTTTTGTAACCAGAGGACATCAATCTCATTACCATCTGAAGACCATCGTCTTCAGATGGTAATGGGATTGTTATAAGATAGTTTTGGGATAGTTTTGAAATGGATTTATATTATTTATTTACTATCTAATTTACTTAAAAAATGAACATAACAGACATAAGAACAAAATGTATGAGCCATGCAGGGATTGAATTTGAGTCTATCTGTATCGTTAGCACTAATATGGCACAGACAGATTTCCCCTTTAGTGATTGAAATGCTATCGCTCTGATTCATTTGTCTCTTTGACATTTTCTCCCAATATAGGTCATGCGAGATAATCCTTGTTGTACATGAACTAACTTACCAAGTCAGGCCGGTCACGATCGCAAGTGACCATCGAAACTAACCTTATGTGACGCCCAGGGCTATTAAATTAATGATAATGTTGCGGTCCAGGAACTCTGAGAACTGTTGTCATTATTTGCACGTGTTTCGAGATAGTTTGATTCGGACAATGTCATGGGAGAAGCGTTGAGCGGGTTAGAGAAATAAGCATGTACAGTAATGATTCTGGAAACTGCAATTGTGGAACGAATAGAATAACTTTCTTTATTTAACGTATGTAAATGTGAACGAAAGAAAGGTGAAATTGCATCAAAGTAACAAAACCTTATGTTAAGAGAGACTCGTAAAAAGAAAATAATATTAGTATTTTAAAAAAAACACAATGGCGGGATAACATGATTCTTATTGTCCGAAAATTTAAATTGACTAATAAACTAGGTGATTTCATTTTGCTAATGATTGGTAACATTATATGAAGCACTAATTGCACATGCAACCAAAGTCTTTGCCCTTGTGACTTCTCTCTCTCTCTCTCTCTAGTCGGTCTTTCATGTCTGAAGATCGTGGCCATGGTGGGATTCCATTCGCGTATAGATGAATTGTCTCCATCGACCTCTGTCTTTGGCAACTTTGGCGATCTGATATAAGGTTGTGACTTAATTCGTCACTTTACTGTCAGTGCGTTCCCTACACTAAATGCACAGCCTACAAGGTACATAGTCCTCAGTTGATCAACGAGACAGCGACGTGACGTCATGACTGGGCTCCGTAATGACCAATTCGGTCGATGGGACTTAATTAGCGCTGAGAGTAAATTGGACGGGTAAATAATTTTTAATTGTAACACTGAGGATTAAATAACAAAATGTTTGTAAGTGTTGATTACTAACAGCTTGTTAGTCAAGTGTTAACACTTACATTTAGCTAAAGTAATGTGACTGCAGAAGAGAATTTTATTTGTCCGAAGACATAACCCTGTGTTATGTCTTCTTTTGAACATAGGTTTCCCACAGCGTTCCTAATTTGGGCAGTTTGTATCCGATCTCTCCCCGCTTCCTTGGTCGGTCCGGCCAGCGTTTCTAATTATTTTCATGATACCAAGTAGAGATTATTCCTTTGATGTCAAAAAGAAATCATATTCGGAACTCGACTCGTAACAATATGAAAAATACCGCAGTATGTATAGCAATACACATATCCATGCAAATGCAACTACATAATGCAACGTGCAAACGTCGAATCGCAACGTGTGTAATTGAATCCGAGGAAATTGCATTCCGAACGCAGAGTTCCGATCCAGCAAAGAGGTTGGTTTGAATGTTTACTATTGCCCCAGAACATTTTACATGAGAATTTTACATTTTATTTATTGCTTGTGATAACATACAGAAATTTTGATAAAAGTTCCAATGTAATTTGATATTTTTCCAACACTGAATACCCGAGCTTTTCAGGTACCTAAAATATTTTGTAACGAATATATTTTTTGAATGTACATTTTTAGCCAGACCGCAACTGCCTACTTGTGTTACAAGACCGCAGGTCTATCAGCAGACCCATTCTCGTAACAAAAACCGACTCTATTTCGATTCAAGTTCTATCGTTGTCTCACTCATACAAATTTGAACACATGATACATTGAACGGACAGCGAGTGTGTTTGAATCGAAATAGTTTTGTTACGAGAATCAGCCTCCAGGTAGGCAGTTGGGGGAGCGAAAGGCCTTCACCGCTTAGAAATTACAGTGTCTGCCGAGGGACTCGCACCTCAGCCTAGGATTAAATTATGCGATAAACAATAGGTATTTGTTATGCAAGGCTGCAAAGTTGTTTTTTGGCGCGAGTACTTATATTGAAACCTGAGCGTAGCGATTGTTTCAAAGGTACGAGACGCAGAATAACTGCTGCCGAGCGAAACACACAACTTTTCACCTCACTACAGCGAGGAAAATGCTAGGTGCAAGAAAAACGCAAATAATATACATATTAAATAAGTGTTCAGTTCGATTATACTAAAAATAAGGTTGGCGCACTGGCATGAAATAATTATTAATGCATTTTCAGAGGACTGGCGGTATAAAAATTATAGAATAGAAAGGTTCGAATTTTAAAAATTCTTTCCACGCTAGGGCACAAAATGCACTTTAGCGCTCAGAATTCGAATAACAAACAGTTTCTTTCCGAGCTTGTGAGGTGAAAAATATATAAGTTGTAATGTTATAATTGAACCAGGGTTGCCTTTGGTTGACAAATGGTCGAGAGCGAGAGGTCGTGGGATGCGATGGCCTCCTTCTGCGGCGAAATAATGACGCAGAAGAAGGCAGCGGAGCGGGTGAGGGATCCCCCCCGCTCCGCCGTAAAAGACCTGGCGGCAGGCGTTTGGCCCATGCCACCTTAAGGGACTTCCAGGCGGCGGGTTGGAGAAACCGCTGCCCATTGGAACGGAAGTCCCCGAGTGTTGCGGCGCGCCTAGTCGTGAGCGCGCCGCCAACCGTGTCGTAGCCCAACAAGGGGGTCGTCAGATGACCGCTGGCGGGGCAGCGGTTGTATTATTGTTCCCGCAGCCCCGCCCATCCAGGCGGATGAGGTGGCAGTCGGGGGAGCCCGACATACCCCCACCGCGCCGCTCCCCAAGCGGCGGGGTATGCAGTAATACATTTCCTGACTTAAAACAAAAAAAAAAGGTTGCCTTTGGTATCGTTACCATCACGGTTCTCAAATTGTTAAAGTTAATTTGTAATCGTATTCGTAAAAATTATAATACCTGGAGTTGTGCGTGACCAGCGCTGTATATGTATGTGGTTTTATGTAAATATAAAATTCACATTTATCAAGGTGATACAGTGAATATATATATATATATATATATATATATATATATATATGTATTTGCAGAGATCTCGACACTATCCTGCACTTTAATTAAGTCCACAGAGCGTTAGGCCGGGCTCGTTATTTATTTTAGCTAAGGGTTTCGTGTTTATTTGCAAGGGACTTATTTGCCTCCACTTTATTGGAAACTGGCACCAAGTTTGTATTAGCATACGTGGCCTTATTTTTATTTTGAACGCTATTTTTGGAAGGTGTTTTATTGGTGTTGTTATTAGTTTTACCTATTGAAATATACTAAGAAATATTATTACACATATACATAAAATATTATTATACATTTTGTCTATCAGAATTTTTTGTACCATTGGTAGAACATGGCCTAAAACTCGTCTCAATCGAGTTCTTTTCTCATCAATGCGAAAGTCAACTATTCAATTTATTATTATAGCCTAAAAAGATGGTAGTAAGTGGAACTCCAAGCAACGAATCCTACTAATATTATAAAGGCGAACGTTTGTATTGTAATGTATGTTTGTTACTCTTTACGCTCAAATGGCCGGGCTTATTTTTTATGATATTTGGTATGTAGGTAGCTGATGCCTTGGATTAACACATAGGGTACTTTTTATCCCGAAAAGTACGCGATTCCCGTAGGATTTGGTCAAAATTAAATGCGGGTAACACCGCGGGCAGCAGCTAGTGATAGTTTAAGTATAGTGAAAAAAAATCTTAATCACAATCACCTTGTTAACTATGAGACAGTTTTGACAGAACAGGACATTGATCGAATCCAGTATAAATATAAACTGTACTGACAGACCCGTTTCGGTCCGCGCGAGAAATTCAAATTTTTTGGGGTTTTTTTACAAATTCGATCTCAATCATTGATAAGAGCTAATATTTATAATTTATTTAATAATTATTCAGTAGATATTATATTGTATTTGTTGTCATCAAATCAATTATCACGAAAATTCTATCAATGATTGAGATGCAATTTGTAAAAAATCCCAAAAAATTAGAATTTCCCGCGCGGACCGAAACGGATCACCTTAATTTAATTTAGTTTATCAACATACCACTGATGGAAATGCAATTAGGTCAAGCACTAAAATAGTGATTACATCAATACGTGCGATCACCTACGTTCAATGCGAGTTGCAATTACCAATGGATCTGAGTGGCATTTACGTAACTACTCTAGGTGCACCACTCGCAATAATTGCACTATCTATACACGTTACTAGCTACACACGATACATTAGCGTCACCACATACGATATGGCGACTCGCCTGATGGGCTAAATATCTCATTGGTTAAAGAATGATTAACATCTACTGTATCTTTTTAACTCAAGATTCTGAGGCGCTCGTCACTGTGTGAAAACACAAGTTAAGCAACGTCCAAGCCAGTGTTTGGATAGGTTTCGTTATCTCGAGCTTCTTGTGCTTCGAAGGGTACATTAAGACGTCTTCGGTTAGCTGTTTTCGATAGACGACAATCGCTAAGCCAAGTCGGCTCAAAAACACGGGCCTCTGCCAATCCGAATTGGAGCAGCGTGGAAGAGTACGCTCTAATCTACTTCGATTGAAAGGAGACCCGTATCCCTGCAGTGGGATGTTTGGGTTGATATATGATGAACTCAAGGTTCTTCTTATTACCAATGCTCGTTATAGAGAGCGTAATATTGCAAAGCCATCGAGCTCCTCAAAAAACACATGGTAGGTATATAAATACTCAAAGAACAATATCCATTCAGGAAAATAATCAACAATACACAAGCTGAAGAGCGGTGCGTGTGGAGGCATAAAATCGAACAACCAACGTATTGTACATTATTATAAGGGAAGGTAACAAATATGATTCCCTTTTCCCATTGCGTGCCTCCCTTTCAAAGGTTGGCCACCCATTCATATCCAGAGATCTGGACAACAATGACGTAATTATTTAGATGAGAAAGTTTCGAGATAAATGTGACACACGAAATGCTACAAATGTATGTACAAGTTGGCAAATTTTACTAATAATGTCTTTGATTTAAGTCTGAAGTGAAACGTTTATACCGGCATTAACCTTTTTCTAGTTTCTTTGTCTAGTCAAGTAAAACTTATATTATCAAACTTGAATTATAATAAAATTACTACAAGCTCTCATCACAAAACAATTTCTTGCAAAAAAGCGATCATTTTTTCATCCTCTAATGACTCTATCCACTTGTGATAATCTTTAGCCTGTATTGTACTTAGAAATCTTCCTCCTGCCTTGATCTTTCCATCTTTCCGTTTTGTAAATACATTTAATAAAAATAGATCTTAGAAAATCTTGAATAAATTTTATCATTATTATTCTCCTGTTCGAGTATTGAAACTGTGTTCATTTCGACAATGGAAGTAGGATCGTTACCAACTACGTCACTGGACTACACGATTAAGCGTTTACGATGATATCAACGTTGTTACTAATTTCTATAACTACTGTGCGTGTCTTCGGTCTTTTTACCTTACATTGTTTGCACCTGATTTCTAAAACTACCAAGAAAACAGGTACGAGTCAAATAAATACCTAACCTGACCAATAGCTAAGTCAGCGTGTCGACATTCAATCAAATTCTGCTTACAACCCGGCCGCAAATCACATTGGCCCCGGGCGCTGACTCGACGTAAATAAATCCTGCATGCGTATTCAGTGGACTGGTCGACTTGAGGCCCCAATTATAGTGGACTAGATTTTCTGCCTCTAGGGATAAACCGACAATAGAATATGATTTGAGTTGTCTATTGGACTTATTGCGTCATTGCAAGTGTCTGAACAAACACGAAAGTTAGGCAACGACGTGCCTAAACATTATTTTAGTTGGGTTTAATATTCTTTTTGTAGACTTTCAAGAGGTGGTTCGGTCATCGGGCGGTTAGGTGACTTGGTCTTTATTCTTAAACCTCTTCCTGCTTTCGTGTAAATTTAGGAGCTGGCCTTTATTATCACATCGTCGATGGTGAGAGAAAAGTAACAAAAATAACACCCTAACATTAGACGACATAGGTATAGAAATTGGATTGTTTGTTGTTAGATCGTGATCATGAATAAATATCCAAAAATAAATGTGAATATTGAATAGTATTAAATTCTAAATAAATAAAAATGTGACTCGACTAATTGAAAATTGAAAATGTGGTAAATCAAAAAACAGCAAAGTACTAAAACTATTAACTATTAGCACATTGATGACTCAAATTATTATTGATAGCTTGCGGCAATGCATCGAATTTAGCTATCGGGTCAAATACGAATGAACAGCGCAGATTATCTATATATATAAAAGAGAAAATCACTGACTGATTCATCACGAAATCTCCGAAACCACAAGTGCCAGGAGTCTCAAATTTTGCATGGAGGTTCATTTTGGGGCGTAGGTGCTCACTAAGAAAGGATTTTTGGAAATTCATCCCCTAAGGGGGTAAAACGGGGGTGCAAAGTTAGTATGAAACTTTGCCGTTTTTGAAGTTATTCGAATGAAATTCAGCATGAAGGTTCTTTACTGAAAGGCATGAAACACGAGTAAAATATTTTTCTCAAAAAACATCCCCTATGGGGTTGAACGGGGGCGCAAAGTTAGTATGAAACTTTGCCGTTTTTAAAGTTATTCAAATGAAATTCAGCATTAAGGTTCTTTACTGAAAAGCATGAAACATGAGTAAAATATTTTTTTCAAAATTCACCCCTTAGGAGGTTAAACGGGGGTGCAAAGATAGTATGAAACTTTGCCGTTTTTGAAGTTATTCGAATGAAATTCAGCATGAAGGTTCTTTATTGAAAGGCATGAAACACGAGTAAAATATTTTTCTCAAAAATCATCCCTTAGGGGGTTAAACGGGGGTGCAAAGTTAGTATGAAACTTTGCCGTTTTTGGAGTTATTCGAATGAAATTCAGCATGAAGGTTCTTTACTGAAAGGCATGAAACACGAGTAAAATATTTTTCTCAAAAAACATCCCCTATGGGGTTGAACGGGGGCGCAAAGTTAGTATGAAACTTTGCCGTTTTTAAAGTTATTCAAATGAAATTCAGCATTAAGGTTCTTTACTGAAAAGCATGAAACATGAGTAAAATATTTTTTTCAAAATTCACCCCTTAGGAGGTTAAACGGGGGTGCAAAGATAGTATGAAACTTTGCCGTTTTTGAAGTTATTCGAATGAAATTCAGCATGAAGGTTCTTTATTGAAAGGCATGAAACACGAGTAAAATATTTTTCTCAAAAAACATCCCTTAGGGGGTTAAACGGGGGTGCAAAGTTAGTATGAAACTTTGCCGTTTTTGAAGTTATTCAAATGAAATACAGCATTACGGTTTTTTATTGAAAGGCATGAAACACGAGTAAAATATTTTTCTCAAAAATTATGCCTTAGGGGGTTAAACGGGGGTGCAAAGTTAGTATGAAACTTTGCCGTTTTTGAAGTTATTCGAATGAAATTCAGCATGAAGGTTCTATATTAAAAGGCATGAAACACGAGTAAAATATTTTTCTAAAAAAATCATCCCTTAGGGGGTTAAACGGGGGTGCAAAGTTAGTACGAAACTTTGCCGTTTTTGGAGTTATTCGAATGAAATTCAGCATGAAGGTTCTTTACTGAAAGGCATGAAACACGAGTAAAATATTTTTCTCAAAAAACATCCCCTATGGGGTTGAACGGGGGCGCAAAGTTAGTATGAAACTTTACCGTTTTTAAAGTTATTCAAATGAAATTCAGCATTAAGGTTCTTTACTGAAAAGCATGAAACATGAGTAAAATATTTTTTTCAAAATTCACCCCTTAGGAGGTTAAACGGGGGTGCAAAGATAGTATGAAACTTTGCCGTTTTTGAAGTTATTCGAATGAAATTCAGCATGAAGGTTCTTTATTGAAAGGCATGAAACACGAGTAAAATATTTTTCTCAAAAATCATCCCTTAGGGGGTTAAACGGGGGTGCAAAGTTAGTATGAAACTTTGCCGTTTTTGAAGTTATTCAAATTAAATACAGCATTACGGTTTTTTATTGAAAGGCATGAAACACGAGTAAAATATTTTTCTCAAAAATTATGCCTTAGGGGGTTAAACGGGGGTGCAAAGTTAGTATGAAACTTTGCCGTTTTTGAAGTTATTCGAATGAAATTCAGCATGAAGGTTCTATATTAAAAGGCATGAAACACGAGTAAAATATTTTTCTAAAAAAATCATCCCTTAGGGGGTTAAACGGGGGTGCAAAGTTAGTACGAAACTTTGCCGTTTTTAAGGTTATTCGAATGAAATTCAGCATGAAGGTTCTTTATTGAAAGGCATGAAACACGAGTAAAATATTTTTCTCAAAAATCATCCCTTAGGGGGTTAAACGGGGGCGCAAATTTCGTATGAAACTTTGCCGTTTTTGAAGTTATTTAAATGAAATTCAGCATTAAGGTTCTTTATTGAAAGGCATGAAACACGAGTAAAATATTTTTCTCAAAAATTATCCCTTAGGGGGTTAAACGGGGGTGGAAAGTTAGTATGAAACTTTGCCGTTTTGAAGTTATTCGAATGAAATTCAGCATGAAGGTTCTTTAGGCGATACGAAGTTCGCCGGGTCAGCTAGTCTATAATAAACCGAGCCGTAACTACAAACTATGAATGAAATACTTGTAAATAGGCAGTTGTGATAATTTTAAACAGGCATTACCAGTTCCCATGGAAGGGATCCACAGTTAAAACAGGTGCCGGAAAGTCAGATTTTTAGTCGATTCCTGTAGTCGATACGCTCGTCATTTGCGAAAAAGAAAAAGTTTGACAAATTCTGACGTTTCCCCAAAGAGATTTAAAAAAATAATAATTAAAACAATAATAAAATCTTAGAAGAAAAATGTTTACACAATAAAAGAGTTTATGGAAGATAGGACGTTATAATGTGTTGTTATGTGCATAATATGGTTGTGTTTATTAAATTAAGTAGGTACATTATTATGTTTAGATCTCATCAGCGCCAATTATTTGTCTGCCTACACCTTTACAGGGTATCCTACTAATATTATAAAGGCGAAAGTTTGTGTGTTTGTTTGTTACCTCTTCACGCTCAAATGGCTGGGCCAATTTTTATGATAATTGGTATTTATGTAGCTGATATCTTGGATTAACACATAGGGTACTTTTTAACCCGAAAAGCACGCGGTTCCTTAGGATTTCATGAAAAGTCTGATATAGATGGCGCTGCTGTGCATAAAATTAAACGCGGGTAACACCGCGGGCAGCAACCAGTATGTAGGATTCTATAGTGTTACATGTACTGTTTAACCTTCCTATACTCGGTCTGTGACACCGACCAAACACATTTTCGTTATTATTTTATTATGCACGAAAATCCTGGGAAGTCGAGTTTCATGCTAGCTGCCGGATTAGTTGCTAACTTCATTTTGGTGCACGCCGCGCGTTCGAGCGAAGCTCACGTGTTATAGCATTTGGCGCCGATCGGTCCGTGAGACCGACGCGAGTATAGGTGGTTTAACATTTTTGTTGGAACATGCTGTAACCGTATTGATTGTTATGATGAGAGTCAGAACTAAGCCAGACATAGATAAATAATGTTCTTTGATATGTTGTTTAATACTATTTTAGAAGTTAATTTTGTTTTTGATAACAAGTAGGTACCAATTTTATTTTTGTTTTCTTAGTAGTTGTAAATAGTGACCGCTCACCATCAGGCGGACCGTAAGCTTGTTTGCCAACTTTGTGGTATAAATAAAAAACTTAAGAAAAAACCTCAAATTACAAGACTGATTTGTGGTAGACTGAAATTCATCCAAATTATTAATAAATAGTATTATTTATATTATTTTGTTTTATTATATCCTAAACTTTAAAATAATAATAATATTTTTAGGCTATAAAGTAAAAAATATAGGGGTACGAATTATCGGTCTGTGAGATCTTGCGCGAGTATAGGTGGAAAATAAATAAATACTTAAATAAAATAAAACAATCCTTACTAATATTATAAATGAGAAAGTGAGTTTGTTTGTTTGTTTGTTATTCCTTCACGGCTTGACTAAGCAGCCGATCATTATGAAAATTTGCATACATATTGTTAGGGGTACCGAGCCCAACATAGGCTTTTTATCCCGTGAAAGTATGTCGTTCCAATGGGAAAATAATTTTTCTACTATAGATGGCGCTGTATCGGCCAACAGATGGCGCCACAAGTCGTGCTATGGGTTGTTTTGTTGTCAAACGAGATCTATGCCTTAAAATTAACGCGAGCGAAGCCGCGGGGAAAAGCTAGTTTACTATAAACAAATAAAAAAAACCGGGCAAGTACGTGTCGGGCCACGCACAGCTACATTGTGCGTGGCCCGACACGTACTTGCTTGGTTCCGTATTTGCTGTGCTTTGCTTGCCTTCAGTTGGGTCCAATATCAAATTACATCACATTTGTAAGTTTTCGTCAAAGAAATTTTATTTTATAAGTTCGTCGGCTATTACACGGTAACTAGTAGAGCCTACCTAACCGTTATAGTTTTTATTGAAGGTTCAGCATATGGACTACTACCATTATCAAATTTTGACCACCGTGCAAAACGAAAATTGACACGATAAATGTAAATAATTCCGAAACGGCTCATTGTTTAGTAAAATGATCTTCCTACACCCTCAATGTTTTGAAGAGACCTATCTAACGAAAGTCCACAACATGGGGTGAGCGCGAAAAAAAATTCATTTCCACTTTTCATGTAGGGAGGCACCCAAAAAAGAAATATAAAATAAAAAATACAACCAAATGATACATAATTTAAAGTGAATAAATATATGGTGCTTTATAATAACTGGGACATATTCCAAATTGGTATAATATTCGATAGTTTATGATCGACTTTGCGAATAAGTACCTATTCGATAAAATTGATTGATTCCATTCAATTAACAAACAATGCGATACGTCCAATAAGAATTAACGATGTTGGAGCAATGATATAAAGCTCTAGAAGTAACATGATTGATGAAGTTACATTCTAAAATACTTTTTATGTGATTTGATGTTTTATAAATCGGACGACCTCTGTGGCGTAATGGTTACCACGCCAGACCGCCACCCAGGAGGTCCCGGGTTCGATCCCCGGTCGGGTCATGATGAAAAACGAACTTTTTCTGATTGGCCTCGGGTCTTGGATGTTTATCTATATATGTATTTGTTATAAAATATAATATTGTTGAGTTAGTATCCCATAACACAAGTTTCGAACTTACTTTGGGGCTAGCTCAATCTGTATGAATTGTCCCTATATATTTATTTGTTATTTTATTATTTTATAAATCGTATCAAACACGATATTTTTATAGTATTTTTCAATCATGAAAATCTTTGTAATATACTTTTTTTTACATCATTATACTGATCGGACTTCAACAGACATAAACTTTAAACTTTCTTATTTTTCACCAGAAATTTCGATAGAGTTAGAGCGTTTACACGTAACCACGATACGATGTCGGCTCGTGCCACGACGCACGACACGACCTCAAATCGCAAAAATTCAGGCACTCCTTGGTTGTGGCCGCATTTTTCATATCGTCTTTATATGATAAAACCCTTAGACATTGACCAGAAGGAGCGAATACGCGGCGAGTTCCGTCGTCTAAAATACAATGAGCTCAATGAACTATAAAACGCAACGCCAACGTGCGTTTATGTCTACAGGGTTTTAAGAATAGAAGAAAAGTAATGCAGCACCGAGGAAAACTTACTCAATGAGTTTTTACAATACGGCATAGCGTCGTGAAACAATGTCGTATCGTAGTACAATGCGACGTCGTATCGTGTGTACAAGCTCTTAGTGTATCCAGTAACCCAAAAGCCATGTATACCATCAGGTTTACTGGTTTGCGGCTGTTTTGCAAACGATACCAACCTTTTATCTGGGTTAATCGCTTTGTGTTTTCAATAATTGTCGCGTTCGTTTTAATGACGCGCGGTGGGCACCAAGATAAAATATGTCGGGGCTTTCCAAAATTCTTTGTGTTATTGATGTGTGAATGTTTTTTTTTATATTTTACTTTAAAATATTTAAATCGTTTTTTTTTACATTATTTTTGTCAATGAGATACTCATTCTGGAAAGGCGAGTCTTTAGAAAGAGACCAGTTGCTGTTGCTGGCAGCCCGTCGATTAGGAAACTGCCATAGAGCGTCTCACTGGTCAATTTCTTAATTATTTATTTTTCTAATTATTATTTTTAAACACATACTTGTTATAATTGTCATTACATAAATATTTTCTAGTCTATAGACTTTTAAAAAAACCAGTAGCATATTTTACGATAGAAATTTTTGTGAATAGATTAAATAAATATTTGATTACATCTAATTTGATCCCAGATTTTAATCGTGGTTATAATTAAAACAGTTCTAATTCTCGTAATAAAAGGAACGCCTGCCGGGCACTTCCTGTCTCGAATAAAGTAAAATTGGAGGAAATTAATTTAAAGTTATACTTATACACACGTACAGATAATTATATGTTCAAGCCTATAATTATATTGAAGAGGCTTAAATTATTTTATGTAGGTTTTGTTTTTATAGAATTGTCTTTTTTATGGTTCCCTAGTAAACTAACAAGGAACCTAGCCCAGTGCTCTTCCAACTGAGTTAGAACTAAGTTTAGAGCCGGGCTTCGAGAGGACGTGGGTTCGAATCCCACCTGGGGCGATGAAATGAATTTTCTTATCAAAAATATTTTCAAAATAAAAATGGTTAGTTGAACTGTCTGTAACAACTATAAAAATAAATAATAGTATTGTATAAATAAACCGTCCATAATGAAAATAATATTGTTAGTTCATTAACAAATTGAACTTATAGACATGGGGAGTATTCAACCAGAATTTAAAACCCTCATAAATGAGTGAGAGGCTGCGTGCGTAACCTCAGATGTGATGTGAAATTTTTAATTATAACGTGGGCGTCATTTTCATTACGCCGAATCTCAGAAACAGCTCGTGTTTTTAATACGAAGTAAAATTTTAACAGTCCAACAAAATTCCGCCGAGTTGTATTATTCATAGTAATTATTGTTTACATCTAAGAATTGCTGTTTGGGATTTATTTAATTATACCTTTGGAAAATATTTCTAGGATTAGTAGGTAAAGGGTTCGTAAACATTAAGAAGCTCAAACTTTTTTTATCTTTTTTCTTCATTTCCTATCCTATATTCAGTAACCCTTTACCTACTATTCGTTTCTCGCTCGCACTATACGGATGTGGAATGAGCTTCCAGCCTCTGTGTTTCCTTCGGACTATGACAATGTTTAAGAGGTACATTAGAGGTCTCGTCAGGGGTGGGCAAACGCATTGGTGGTACCCCTGGTATTGCTGATGTCCATAGGCGGCGGTGACCACTTTCCATCAGGTGACCCGCTTACCTGTTTGCCTGCCGTATAACATTTTAAAAAAAATAGCGAAAACCGCGCAACTTCGTTTATGTATTCCGCTTTCTCGTGGGAATTTCAAAAAATCCTTTCGGTTTCGGTTTTTATGAATGTGCATTTATTTTCGGTATGGTTGTATTTCTATTTATATAAATGGTTACCACGCCAGACCGCCACGCCACCCAGGAGGTCCCGCGTTCGATCCCCGGTCGGGTCATGATGAAAAACGATCTTTTTCTGATTGGCCTCGGGTCTTGGATGTTTATCTTTATATGTATTTGTTATAAAAATATAATATCGTTGAGTTAGTACCCCATAACACAAGTTTCGAACTTACTTAGGGGCTAGCTCAATCTGTATGAATTGTCCCTATATATTTATTTATTTATATAAAAAAATATTGAAGGAATGTTTATGCCATAAAACATGTTACTTATATTTTTCTATTCAGTATAATATTTCATTTTAATCCGATTAGAGATTACTGGAGTATAATTTATTGTTATATCATGAATGTTTTCTATCAACTTTTCATAGCAGCCACTCTGGTTAAAAGCTTAGTCCTTAACAAAAACTGCCAGAGAATGTAATAAATCATAAGTTTAAATATTTGGTTCTCAAACTATGATATTGTACCAAAGGCTAGTCAACATAATGGCAGACCGAGCCGGAAGATAACGTCAAAGAATAATGTTACTCAATGTAATATTGTGTAATGACAACCTCCGTGGCATAATGGTTACCACATCGTATCCACCCAGGAGGTTCCAGGTTCGAATCCCGATCGGGTCATGATGAAAAACGAACTTTTTCTGTCTGGCCTCAGGTCTTGGATGTTTATCTATATAGTATTTGTTATAAGATAATTTATAGTATCGTTACTGTTAAGTATTATAATATCTGTGGTATCGTCGAGTTAATAACCCATAATTGAGTCGAACTTACTTTGAGGCTAGCTCAATCTGTGTGATTTGTCCTTAGATATTTATTTTATTAGGTACTCTATTTCATCTAAAATATTTTCCAAATCACTTTCATTATTATGGATTCATTATGTTTTATTTTAGTAACATTATGGTTCATTGCGGCATGGTCTATTATAATTATGTACTTACTATTATTTAAAATATAAAGCTAAAGGCTGCATTCTACCACAGATACCAATAGATTTGCTTTAATGGGCATACATGTTGGGCGTATATATTATAATTTATTTAATAATATTTTATTATAACAAGCCGCTTTCGTGAATTTCTGCACTCCCAAGGGTTGACTGGTAGAGAATGCATGTAGCATTAAGTTCGCCTGTTGTATCAGTACTTTGTGTATCGTGGTCAATTAAGATAATTAAATAATAATAAATAAATATATAGGGACAATTTATACAGATTGAGCTAGACCCAAAGTAAGTTCGAAAATTGTGTTATGGGATACTAACTCAACGATATTACATTTTATAACAAATACATATATAGATAAACATCCAAGACCCGAGGCCAATCAGAAAAAGTTCGTTTTTCATCATGACCCGACCGGGGATCGAACCCGGGACCTCCTGGGTGGCGGCCTGGCGTGGTAACGATTACGCCACGGAGGTCGTCAAAAATAAATAAATAAATGGGCAAGTCAAAAGAAACGGTTCTATTGGCTCTAAACAAACACATTATTTTCAACGCATCCTCGCACATCTCAAAGCTGCGTTTCCATAAAAGATATTTATAACCAATAGAATCAGATAATATAATTTCGGTCTGCTCAGAACTTGGACTAATAGTTGATCAATCAGCCATTCATTTTGTAGTTTTCTTTGAATTTGCATAGATAAAAATGTAGATTACTTTTTATTTCAACGAAATAAAAACTACAAGAAAATAATAGAGCAATTGTACTCGGGCACTATATTACAGCTTTGTTGCCAAAATAATCCATTAACTATCAGCGAGAGGTTCCTGGGGACTAATTACTCTCTCATTGTACGTTAAAGAGTTACATTTTGTACTTTTTGTAATGCAAACAAACACTTATATATAACACTAAAATCTTGTAGCTTATAAACCGTCGTCTAGGCATCACTCTTTGTACCAATCTTATGCGGTCCCTAGACGATCAAGCATGCTTGACAAGCATTGCAAAAATTTATGCGGATTAACTTTTCATCAAGCATTGTCAAGCACGTAAATGCTTGTCAAGCGCACCAAGCATTGTTTCTAAACGGTCAAAATAGCTTGACAAGCACGTAAAATTCATGTGCTTGTCAAGCATTTTTGATCACCTAACTTTTTTGTAAGACTATTTATTACCTATTACTTTATAATGTTGATAAATGTCATCTTCTACTGAATGAAATAGGACGTGTGTGAGAGCCAAAGCAGCTTAAGATATTTGCTTTTGAAACGGTTTTTTCAGGGTTGAAAATTATTTCTGAAACATGTTCCAGGGGTCGGTCCACGACCTCTTTTATAACTATCCTTAAAAGATCGTGTAAAAGAGACGTCGCCTTACGTCATGTATTGCGCTGTCTCCGTTACTCAGGTCTGATCTGATCGTCAATCTCAAGTGCTGTCTCACTCATACGAAATAGAAATTGAGCGGGACAGCGCGTGAGTTTGAAACGAGTTTTTTTGTTACTGGTCTCATTATGGACAGCTTAGGCTAGATTTCAAAGCGTACTACAAAAGTCAACTAATTTTCGTAGGTGAAAATGGACATGTTTTACTTGACAGGAGATAATATTTTGGTATAGGTACATTAATAAAATATTAATATAAGGCTGCATTTAGAGCAGAGATGGCTGCATTGTCCGCTTCGCTTTCTCGCACATTTCATTACGTGATTTCATAATCTCCCAGAGGAATGACGGGTAAGAAAAAAATGAGGTTTGGTCGACGTTTTACTTTTTTTTTCATTTTTTTTATCTTTTCATTTAAAAAAAAGGCCATTTTTGGTAATGTAGCACTTAAGTTTTTAATTTATCACTGTAAAATATTCAACAATGTCATTGTAGTGAATAATATTTTGTTCTTACATAATAAACATGGTCGTTTCGTTGAATTTGTTTAAGCAAAGTTTGGAAAACTGTGTAGTTTCTAAAATAAAATGGTTTGTTTGAGTGAGAAACTTTTCGCTGAATTTGCATGTTATAGTAATGACAATGAACCATATTCTCAACATCTAAACGGTCATAAAGCAAGTAAGTAAAAAAATATCAATTAAATTTTGTTCATCATTATATATTTTTTTAATAAAATGTAAACGATGACGTAAGTGTTCTTTCTCAGAAATGGTTTCGTTTAAAGTTAATCTCGAAGAATTGTGAGTTAAGTATGATTGCTGGATCTCAAGTTTCTTGGGTTTTTCCCGTACCGGGAACCATTAGGCGTGGATACTCGTTCTATTAGCTTTGTTACTCAAACTAAGGGATTTATTCGGATTGGACAAGAAATCTGGCGTGTTAATGCAGAATGGACACGAATTTTTACTTGGATGATAAAATAAAAATGTAGGACAAATTTATTTTTATAATGGTAGCAAAAATAACTATATTATAAAAGAGAAAAACTACTGACTCTGAAATTGGAGCTTTGTATTGTAAAATCAATAATCGAAGAAACAAATTTAAACAAAAAATAAGATCCGACCCAGAGGCCCAGAGTCGGCAGTCTTAAAAGTAAGTACGGATGTTTCATAATTTTCATTGTTCAGTTATATCTTATGGAAATTATGTACGTACAGTCAACAAAGGAGGAGTAGAGGAACAACCAGAGCCTTAAAATAATTAAATATTTCCAAATATTGCGTGAAGAGATTTACTAGAAAATTTAATTATCAATAGTACCTATTCATATTGTACTATGCAATTACAAAGTTTCCTAACGACTCCTTTCATTAGATGACTGTACCTATATTTTTCCCGCAAGTAATCCTTCTAGCGCTTCAACCACTATAATAAATAAATAAATAAATAGGGATAATTTATACAGATTGAGCTAGCCCCAAAGTAAGTTCGAAACTTGTGTTATGGGATACTAACTCAACGATATTATATTTTTATAACAAATACATAATATAGATAAACATCCAAGACCCGAGGCCAATCAGAAAAAGTTCGTTTTTCACCATGACCGGGGATCGAACCCGGGACCTCCTGGGTGGCGGTCTGGCATGGTAACCATTACGCCACGGAGGTCGTCAAAATATGTATCCAGGCAACCTGTGCCGCAGTATTCGTGGCATTAATTGGATGCGATTGTTTTCGATATTACCACAATAAACATAGCCTACACTAATATTATAAAGAGGAAATATTTGTATTATTGTTTGTTATGAATGAACTCAAAAACTATTAACCGATTTAAAAAATTCGTTCACTGTTGGAAAGGTTACTATATTAAAATTAAAATTACTATATTAAATATATTTTTTAATTAGGAATCCTTATAAAAACGGGCGCTAGTAAATCATAAATTAACAATTGTAGATTTAAGACTTGTTCATTCCACACCATTGTGTATAACATTCCGCGTATTCTTCTTATAAATTTTAATGTATTTATACCTACATTGTAACTAATATATATATATATATAATATATATAAAACATAATGAGTGGAAAAAAAAAGTACAAAATGACAAAAAAGGCCGTAACCGGTTTTCTTTCGCCATTTCTTTTTACCGGTTGCCATTTTGCTCGTGTCCGAAATGGTGGTAGTATATAACGTAGTTTATTTTTTTTATTTAAACAAGTTGTAAATGATAAGAAAAAGTGCCTGTGAAGGTCTAATTTCTGAAATTTCATTTCATTTCAACAATATTAAATCAAAATCTTCACAAATTGTACATTATAACTATTTCAATCTGATAGTGGTGGAAAACAGAAGTCGAACATTCGTCTAAAATCAATAAAACTGTGCCAATATACCAAGGATGTCCTAAATACTCTACAGACGGGTACCTGACCCTCGTACGGAATAGGTTATTACTGATCGAACCCGCTTTATATTCCCGGAGTGGCACGTTTTCAATGTAACGCACGTTTTCTAGTAAGCTAATGGCAAATTACAAGTAAAAATCAAATATATCGCTATCCGCATTGGCTCTTCTAAAACTATTTGCTCTTTATATATCTTTGCTATTGAAAAGTTGTAACAAATGTTTATTTCATTGGTCAATGCACTTATAGCTTGTTAATTCTTTCCCGTCGGAATTTTGGGATGTATTCACTAGTGAATCCCTCGCAACTTCGTTTGCGTATATCGCGCTTTCCCGTGGGAAAATCCTTTCTTAGTGCTTCCCTGCGTTATAAAAGGAACCCCTGTGCAAAATTTCAAGTTTCTAACCCTTATAGTTTAGACCCTGCGTTGATATGTCAGTCAGTCAGTCAGTTAGTCAGTCAGTCAGCTTCTCCTTTTATCTATATCTATACTAATATAATAAAGAGGAAAGATTTGTTTATTTGTTTGAAATGAATAGGCTCCGAAACTACTGGACCGATTTCAAAAATTCTTTCACAAGTAGAAAGCTACATAATCAGGGAGTGACATAGGCTATAGCTTTTCCCGAAATTCAATGTAGTTCCCACGGGAACGGGTCCGGAACTTCACGCGGACGAAGTCGCGGGCAAAAAAGCTAGTATATATATATATATTTATATAAACCTTCCTCTTGAATCACTAAGAAACTGCTTCAAAATTCGTTGCGTAGTTTTAAAGATCTAAGCATACATCCCAATGTATGCTTAGATCTTTAAAACTAATTTATGTTTTAATTAATGTTTGTCCCAACAAACATTAATTAATTCATTTTATAAGTACTATGTAAAGGTTTACATATCTGTTTTAGATTGTTAATTTTAAAAACAACAATGTTTCCATGAGGTATTTAAACTAAAACGTTTACTATCAAAGCACATTTCATAAGTTTACCAACTTAGCTCGATAATAAAATTATTTGATTCATCACAATGTAATTTTTACTAGACACAGAGTTTGCTTAGCTTACAAATTCCGTATCAGAAAGCGAAAATCCAACTTTATAATGACTTACAATTAGGTACATATATATTTTTTAAATAGGTTTTATTTTAATAAGCCTTAAAAGTTTATTCCCTTTGACCACATCCAGCGCAGAGCAACCCGAATGGTCGGTGACCCAGCTATCTCTCACCGGTTGCCGCTGTCTGTGCGTAAAGATATTTCATCTCTATGCGTGCTCTACAGACTTAACAGTGATCCGAGGAGTTGTTCAGTCTTATTCCAGCTGTTTGGTTCTACTATCGTACCATCCGCCATAGGCTGAAATTCCATCAACATCATCTGGATGAATGGACCTTTACCACTGTTCCTGCGATTCTTCCTTTCACGCACAGTAAAGATCTGGAACCAACTCCCGCTAGCGGTGTTTCCAAATGACTATGACTTGGGAACCTTCAAAAAGCGAGCATACATGCACTTAAAAGGCCGGCAGCGGCTCAGGGACTCACACTCTTACATAAAAAAATATAAAAAATATAAAAAATTTCAAGACCTTACAGCAAACGCCTTTCTTCTCTCTCTCCCTCTCTGCCCATTGCTGAGCGTAGGCCTTTCTTTTTGTACGACAATGTTCTCGGTCCTGTTCTAGTGCCACAGTCGCGCTTTTTCCCAAAAAAAATCTTCAGTTTTCTGATTGCATTGTTCTTTTATTTTCGTCTACATATTTTTAAATGTGCTCAACTACCAAATTGAAAATATATTTAATGTATTCAGACAGCTCGGAAACGTGATTCCTAGAATGTGAACAAAAATGTAGATTTAATAATATTTTTTTCCTCTCCTCTCATATTCAATCCGTTTTATGCTTTGAAATTCATAAATCTATAATATAATAAAAGTGTAAAAAAAGTTTGTCTGTACATTGAATATATTTCCAAAAAAATTGTTTAGGGCGATGAAGAATAAGCAAAAGAACAAGAATTTCGTAAAATTTTGTCCGTCTGTTTGTATGTTTGTATGTATGTATGTTTGTATGTTTGTATGTTTGGATGTTTGTATGTTTGTATGTATGTTTGTACACGCTAATCTCAGAAACGGCTGAACCGATTTGGATGCGGTTTTCACTAATATGTGGCGATTTGCTCAACTTAACATTTAGTGTATGTTTCTTTTCAAAATTCCCACGGGAATCCGAGATATACACAAACGAAGTTGCGAGGGTATATCAACGCACAGCCCAAACCGCTGGGTCTAGAGATTCCGAATTTGGCATGTAGGTTACTTACGACGTCTAGGGATATACAAAGAAAGGATTTTTCAAAATTCCCACGGGAAAGCGAGATATACGCAAACGAAGTTGCAAGAGGACGCACAGACCAAACCGTTGGGTCTAGAGATGCCAAATTTGGCATGTAGGGTCCTTATATGATCCGGACCGACCAGACCGGACCGGACCGGACCGGACCGGAACGGACCGGACCGGACCGGAACGGATCAGACCTGATCGGTCCGGAAGGAACTGCACCGTACCGAGTCCGTGCCGGACCGGACCGAACCGGACCGGACCGTTTTTTTTTTGTCCGTCTGTTTGTATGTTTATATGTTTGTATGTATGTTTGCACACGCTAATCTCAGAAACGGCTGAACCGATTTGGATGCGGTTTTCACTAATATGTGGCGATTTGCTCAACTTAACATTTAGTGTATGTTTCTTTTCAAAATTCTCACGGGAATCCGAGATATACGCAAACGAAGTTGCGAGGGTATATCAACGCACAGCCCAAACCGCTGGGTCTAGAGATGCCAAATTTGGCATGTAGGGTCATTATAAGGTCCGGACCGACCGGACCGGACCGGACCGGACCGGAACGGATCAGACCTGATCGGTCCGGAAGGAACCGCACCGTACCGAGTCCGTGCCGGACCGGACCGAACCGGATCGGACCGGTTTTTTTATCTGAAGAAATATATGTTAATTGGTATGTAGGTAGGTACCTTATCAGGACCGGACCGACCGGACCGGAGCGGACCGACTGGACCTGATCGGACCGGACTATATATATTTATATAAAATTCAAAGTCCCGACTGACTTAACTATACATATATCAACGCACAGCCCAAACCGGTGGGTCTAGAGATTCCAAATTTGGACTGTAGGTTCCTTACGACGGCGACGTCTAGGGGTGTACAAAAAATGGATTTTTCGAAATTCCCACGGGAATCCGAGATATACGCAAACGAGGTTGCGAGGCTATATCAAATTTGGTATGTAGGTTCCTTACGACGTCTAGGGATGTACTAAGAAAGGATTTTTCAAAATCCCACGGGAAAGCGAGATATGCGCAAAGGTAGTTGCGAGAGGACGCACAGCCCAAACCGCTGGGTCTAGAGATGCCAAATTTGTATGTAGGGTCCATATAAGGACCGGACCGGACCGGAACGGATCAGACCTGATCGGTCCGGAAGGAACCGCACCGTACCGGGCCGTGCCGGACCGGACCGGTTTTTTTTTCTGTAGAAAAATATGCTAATTGGCATGTAGGTTCCATATCAGGACCGGACCGACCAGACCGGCCCGGACTGACCGGACCGACCGGACCGGATGGAACCGTACCGTACCGGGCCGTGCAGAACCGGAATTTATTTCTGAATAAAAATATGCTAATTGTTACTAGGCCACGCGGGCGAAGCCGCGGGCAGAAGCTAGTTTTATAATATTTTTGTTACTTCTAACTAGAAATATTTAATTTGTCTGCATAGTAGATCGGTCGTCGATAGTACTTACAGTCGTCAAATTAACTGATAGTTGTATGACATATTTGTTTTATGATTTTGACAGCCTGTCCTTGAACACTTCACCTGCTAGGAGAGTGCTCGACAATCGTGCTTCACTTAAATTGCCGTCCCTCTAGGGCCTAGGTTTTGAACGATTTTAGACAGATATAATATATCAGTCAGAGTGTATACCTATTGAAAGGACTTTCCTTAGCAACTAGGTACATGAGAGACAAAAATTTAAAACAAGACAGCGATAGCCTAGACTCCAGGCTATTATCGCTATATTCGGTAAATCTGTTTAAAATCGTTAAAAACCGCTGTAGTTACTACAGCCCCGGGACACCAATAAGCTTCATTGCTTAATATAATAATTATCCTGGTATTTTAGGAGACACTGCAGTTCGAATGAGTGGTAGGCTTGTCCCACAGCTTGTCCCGATAATAGCTAGTAGTCTAACCGGAACGTTTTCCCAAGTAATGAAACAGAACAGGAAACTATCAAAATAATCGACTACCTAACACAAGGCTCCCCCGCGCTGGCCCTCACAGCGTAGGGGAGCGTCCCCGAGGTGGCGGATAGGGGAATGGTCGGTAGTACCAGCCTAGCTACACTAACCGGCTAAGTCCGATGGACTCGCTGACCAACGACGGGTGTGGTCCTCCAGCATTTCGGGGGTTGTGCGGCAGGTTGACACCTCGCCCACGTAAAACCAATGTTGCTGGTGAAGCGTATCCCGTTAGCGCTTCACTAGCTTGCACAACATCGTTAAAAAAAAAAAAACACAAGGCTCTGTTTAACCAGCTGATGGTAATCAAAAATCTATACGCTCTAAACACATTCGGTATCTAAATGTTTGGCCTATACAAATTAGTCTATGTCCCAATTTGTATACAAGATATCGACTGCCATCTATCATGTTGCTAGAGTGACCACCTGTCGAACCAACGCAATGCGTCTTCATCACATAACGGACAGCCACTAATCTGTTGTTAATCTAATCGTTACATAATTGTGTATTTATGATTGAATGCGTTATACATTAATCATACGTCTAATTAGATGTAATCTGTGTGATTGTTGTTTTCTTAGAGGTTAATTTGATGGCACAAATTAATGGTATTTAAAAAGCTTCTAACAGTAGCGCCGTTATGGGTGTTTCTTGAGAACCTGGATTTTCGTTGTCCGGAAGTAAAAAGTGTACGTATAATTGAAATAAACGTATGAAGTATTTTTTTTATTAAAATTTAAACTGTAATCTAACTGGGTCACTACGATAATTAAGAAAAATATAAAACCAAGTAAGTAAAAAAAAAATCTGAAGTGTTAAAAATTGATTCCACTGGCGTGTCCGTACTCCAAATTTGTACACAATATCATCCATATCATTTTTTCCATTCAGTTCATAGATATTTCAATATTTTAAATTAGATCCCAAATTGATAAGGATTAATAAATAAAATAGATGAACCACGTATTTTTAGTACATTTAATTATATGAATTTTTTAAATGTTGTCCGGGCCTTAGCAGTGATTCCACTGGTACATCACTAAAATGTGCGTACGTCCTTAGTGACACAATTTGGAAGCAATGTGTACCCCCCGAGCGTTAACCGTCAGTCATGTTTTGAGTGTCGAGGGAAGAGATGCGCGGCTGCTTGCTGCATTCCAGAAATATAAAGGTAAGTATCTGATTCCACTGGGTTTGGTTTGGTACATCGTTGATTACTTTGACCTCAATTTTACCATCAATTAATTTTATTAGACGACTAAAAAAAATAATGCACTATCGCCACTCTAATGACTACCTAGGGTGTAAAGGTCATTGTACTAGATACAGTCATTTAGCGACAATCGATAATTTTGCTACATTTTTTGATTTCCCTGACATTGATTACTCTGTTTCTAAGGTCAGTGAAATCAAAATGTGATATAGTTTTTGACTGAAAAATAATTTCATCATCATCATCTCAGCCACAAGAAGTCAACTAGGCCTCCCCCAAACGTCTCCAGTGCGACCTGCTGGCAGCGGCCTGCATCCAGCGGCTTCCTGCGACTTTCCTTAGGTCGTCTGACCACCTTGTAGGCGGGTGTCCTACGCTGCGCTTGCCGGTACGTGGTCGCCATTCCAGAACCCTTTTGCCCCATCGGTCTTCGGTTCTGCGCGCTATGTGATCTACCCACTGTCACTTCAGTGTTTGGCTATGTCGGTTATTTTGGTTCTGCTACGGATCTCCTCATTTCTGATTCGATCTCCCCGAGCATAGCTTTTTCCATGGCTCGCTGAGTGACCCATAGCCTTCTTATGAGGCTCATAGTGAGCGACCACGTTTCGGATCCATAGACAACACACATTGCTCGAAGGTTCTTCGTTTCAAGCACTGAGGAATTTTGGACGAGAAGATATGCCGTAATTTCCCGAAAGCTGCCCAGCCAAGTCGGATTCGTCGATTGACCTCTTTCTCGAAGATGGACCTACCTAATTGGATGGTTTGTCCAAGGTATACGTACTCGTCAACAACTTCGAGGATCGAGCTCCAAACTGAGACCGGAGCGGGTGCGACATGGACATTCGACATGATTTTCGTCTTGACCATGATCATTTTTAGACCCACCTGTTGGGAAACTCGATTGAGGCCTTCGAGCATGGTGCTGAGGTCCTCCAGCGACCACGATGTCATCGGCAAATCGAAGGTGAGCTATATACTCGCCGTTGACGTTGATGCCGCATCCTTTCTCGTCCAAAAGTTGAAGGCATCTTCTAGAGCGGTCGTGAACAGTTTCAGAGATATGACATCTCCCAGTCTCACGCCTCTGTGTAATGAGATTGCCTTCGTGTTTTGTTCCTGTACTCGGACTGACATGAGGGCGTTTTTGTATAAGTACGTCAAAGGTTCGATATACCTGCAGTCTATGCAGCATCGCTGGAGAGACTGTAACACGGCCCATGTCTCGATCGAATCGAAGGCTTTCTCATAGTCCACAAACGCTAAGCATAATAGCAGATTGTACTCTTCGGTCTTCTGTACAATCTGCGGCAGTGTATGGATGTAGAAACCAAACCCCGAGGACGAGGAAGACCCCGAATCACATGGATATCCGTAGTAAATAAGAACCTCAAGGAAATCCAAGTCAGCAAAGAGACGACCCAGGACCGAGCTGCCTGGAGACGCATGGTACGGAGGGCCGACCCCAAATAAATTGGGAAAAGGACCAGGCAAAGAAGGTTTTATCGCCCTTTTTAAAGAACAGAACCACCACGCTTCTGTTCCACGCCTCAAGTGTTTTGCCCTCGACCAACACGGAATTAAAGAGCTTCTGCAGTACTTTAAGCGCCGGTGTACCACCCGTTATCAGAAGCTCTGCTGTAATTCCGTCCTCGCCTGGCGCCTTGTTGTTCTTAAGCTGGATTAAGTAACATTTTTTAAAACTTTATTTTTGTAAAACATTTCTAAAATTTCGCAATTTTCCTTTTTTTATTGCAGGAATATGACAATAATGTTGTACAAATGGGGTGCTCTCAAGGAATACGAATGTGATTACGACACCAATAGATTATTAGATATTTATGTACCTATGTCAGACGATTGTTTACAAAAGTAGATAATAATATCTGAAAATTGAAGAATACATGTTCACATTTGTTAATTTTATTTAGATATGTATACTGAGATTATATATTCTAATGTTTAATTTTGTAATTTTTGATATGTACAAACTTACAATTTCTTTAAAAAGTACAGAGTTGATGATTTTTGATTCCCCTGTAACTATTAATTGATTCCCCTGGTCATGATATTTTTAATGTCTAATATCTTGGGAATTATAGGTTCAAAATGAGTGCCTATTCGAAATTTATACTTCAGGTTTAGCCTATTTTTATGTGTAGTATCAGGTTTCATTATATTTTGAAAATAAAAACTAGCCAGTGGAATCAACCGAATAATCCCATTCTCAGGAATCACCCTTATAATTATAATTAATATAAATAATAAAATTATTTTGTTAAGAATTGGCCATAAGGTTGAAAATTTAATTTTTAGTACCTACACATACAATATATATAATACAATACAATAAAATAAAATAAATAACTGTCATAATTATCATAATGTTTTGTTATAAGTATTGTTTTAAGGGTTCCATAGTAAGTTAACAAAGATCCTTTGTAGTTTAGCCATAAATTCAAGTTATTTATTTATTACAAATAGGTATAGCAAAATAATGTATAATGTCGTTAAAAATCTTTAATTCTGTACCTAAGTATTTTTTTTAAACCGGAAAACATTTCCATGAAAATTAGACATCGGTTCCAAGTGGAAAAGAGAAAAGTTATGTGCTGTGGATTCATTTAAAATTTAAATAATGAAAAACGTTTAATTGAATTTGTAATTAGTAAGACTCAGCTTCCGTTACTCCATTTCCATTTCATATTTTTTAAACTTCGACTTGGTGCAAAAATCATGAAAAATACAACAACCTACTTACAGTTTAGCTCTCGTTCCAGATTTATTATCCACGATTCGAAGATGAAATTAAATGGAAAAGAATCAAGAGTTGCAAGTTCCCCGTGCGATCCACATTTCTGTCGAAAGTTTTAATTGCCCGCCATCGTCTAAGTTGAGAAATTAATATCTTTCGAGGGACTTTAATTCTGGACATTGTTCCAGTGTTCATACTGAAACAATCGTACGAGATTTTAATTAATTTTGTACTTAGCAATACGTCATTAATATCGTATTAATGAAACATGAGAGTACAGATCATCATCTCCGTCGACTGCTAAGCAAAGCATAGGCCTTCATAACAAAGAGTACGTGTTCTGTGTTTTTATTTCTTCTTTTCTTCCTCATAGTTCGACATCGACGACCTCCGTGGCGTAATGGTTACCACGACAGACCGCCACCCAGGAGGTCCCGGGTTCGATCCCCGGTCGGGTCATGATGAAAAACGAACTTTTTCTGATTGGCCTCGGGTCTTGGATGTTTATCTATATATGTATTTGTTATAAAATATAATATCGTTGAGTTAGTATCCCATAACACAAGTTTCGAACTTACTTTGGGGCTAGCTCAATCTGTATGAATTGTCCCTATATATATTTTTTTTAAATTTATAGTTTCAATATATTCGCTTTTCTTTAGCATCAGAAATCTGACTCTTTTAAATATTATTATTATCTTAGGGCGCTAGCTTTTACGTGGAGATATAGTTAGACTTTCCAATAGTGTGCATGCAGATCATCTGATGGTACGAAATCTTTACCTGCGACGCTATAGGAATTATTGGTGTGTCAATGGGGACAATAAGATTTCTAATGAAAAAAATTCACAGATTTCGTGCCTCACACGACTATTGTGCCCATTGGAAATGAATCTACGGAATTCGAAACAATATTGTCGCTGAGCGACGAGGAGCTCGATGGCGTCGCTGTGTGGTCTGTCGCACTCTAATATGAACACGCAAGTTAAGCGACATCGACCCTAGCCAGCGTTTGGATGGGTTTTGTTATCTTGAGCTTCTCCGTGCTTCGGAGGGCACGACCCGTGGGCACGACCCTTTCTTTATAAGGCAGCGGGAATATATTTTCAACCATATTTTTTTGTTTATTTTTTTAAAACGAAACTAGTGATCGAAAATATTCCTATGGCAACAAATTGTGGATTTCATATATTAACATTTTTTATCTAGGAGTTAAGAACGAACGTCATAATATTTTTTTTATCTGTGACAGTTACAAGTTTAATAACTTAGCGGTCCCCCGACGTGATGACGCTTTGGAAGTATCATGACTAACTACTATTAACTAAAATAAATATTATAATTATCATAAAATTAAAAGGTCAAATAGGGAGTACATAATTATCATTTATTTACTTTTTAGCGGTTTTGAGTCGGGGGTTTTTTAAATTTTAAATTTAAGTTTTATTTAAAGTTTTTTATATTTTCGTTCCTATTTCATTCTAATCCCTATCCGTTTCATTTGTATTTTAGATATGTATGAGAGGTATTGCGAAACATGGTGTGAGGGAATTGCGAAATATGTATGAGAGTTATTGCGGAATATGTATGAGGGTATTGCGATATATGTGTGAGAGGTACTGCAAAATATGTGTTAGGGTTTATCGAAATATGTATGAGAGGTATTGCGAAATATGTATGAATGGTATTGCGAAATATGTATGAGAGCGAAATATGTACAAGAGAGCAATTGCGAAAATGAGAGGTATTGTGAAATATGTCTGAATGGTATTACGAAATATGTATGAGAGGTATTGCGAAATATGTATGCGAGTTATTGCGAAATACGGTATTAGGGTATTGCGAAATATGTATGAGACAAAGCGGATCAAACGAGCCCAAACGCGATGGGGTTATGTCGTTTAATTACTAGGTTCCTATGGCCTCCTTCCAGCTCCATCATCAGACCCTGGTTACCATCTGGCACCAAAGTGCTCATAAAAAGACGGATCAAACGAGCCCAAACTCGATGTGGTTATGTCGTTTAATTACTTAGTACCCATGACTATCTTCCAGCTCCATCATCAGATCAGCTCCATAACTGTTTTAACAAAGATGTGTGACCAAAAGTAGATCGAGCCTCGCTCGCTCGGTTTTTGATGGTCACAAGCCTACCTAACCCAGCAATAGCGGAATATCATAGATAGTCATCTAGCTTCATCATCAAACCCTGGTTACCATCCTTCACCAAAGAACTCGTCAATACGAATCAAACGAGCCCAAACTAGATGGGGTTATGTTGTGTAGTTACTAAGTTCCCATGGCCACCTTCCAGCACCATCATGAGACCCTGGTTACCATCTGGCACCAAAGTACTCGTCAAGACGGATCAAACGAGCCTAAACTAGATGGGGTTATGTCGTTTAATTACCGAGTTCCTATGGCCACCTTCCAGCTCCATTATCAGACCCTGGTTACCATCTAGCACCAAAGTACACAGATACACATGCAAAACTTATAACACCCCTCTTTTTTGGTCGGGAATAAAAATACAGCGCGATGGCAATAAACATTAAGTATGACGAGCGAAGCCGCGACCCCAGCTAGTGAATTATACCTATATATGAACTATTCAATGAGACCATTCCAATGAGCCCAAACAAGATACATCTGCTGTAATTTAACGAGGAGTTGAGTATGCTGCAGGTTCCGGATGATGCTGCAGCATCAGATCAAGTTTACCATATTCTTGCAATATCATGACAGTAACAGTATACCAAATTTCAAATCGATCTAACTAGTGGAAGTTGCTCATTTCCCTTCATCAAATAGAAAAGAGCTGATGATCTTCAAACGGCTTAACAGATTTTCATGAATCATAGCTAAGAACACTCCAGCACCGGTCACCTTTCAAACAAAAAAAAACTGCATCAAAATCGGACCATCCATTTGGTTGCTACGATGCCACAGACAGATACACAAATAGACAAATACACAGATACACACGTCAAACTTATAACACCCCTCCTTTTGCGTCGGGGTTTAAAAACAACTGAATTTCGACACCTGCTGTTAAATCTTTATGCATCTTCAAATTTTGCGACTTTCGAAAGATAAGTTGTTATTAAACTTATAATGTATATTGCATTTTTTGGAATATTTTGGAATAAGTTTAATTTTTCATTATGTATTTACGAGGCTTTTCTTACACGCTTTTTTTGTGGTGGTAAAAATATTCCCTTTGCCCGTGTTACATCCGGTCCGGTTCGATTCGGTTCGGTCCGGTTCGGTTCGGTTCGGTCCGGCTCGGTCCGGTCCGGTCTAGTCTGTTGTCGGTAGTTATGGTGTACCAAGTCTCAAGTTTGTAAGTGCGAGAAATATTTTTCTTCTTACATAGACAGGGTAGAGACCTTTAAATGACCATAACTTATTTTCCTGATATCCTATTTAAATGGAACAAAGCCTATATTCTGCTTCCAGCCGAACTCTATCTTCCTGTGAAAACAGCATTAAAATCCATTCAGTAATTTAGAAGATGTGGGCGTTCAAACAGAGAGACAGACAGACAAAAAAATATAAATAATTTTTTTTTGCTTATAATACCTTCCTCTAACTGTTCCCTCTCCATTTTTGCCAAATTATGTTCAGACATCGGGGTCTACTGTTTTATTATATGTATACATATAGATTTACAAATAGTCAGGGAATTGGAAGACATATTTTGTCTTCCCGATGTATCTGATGATGGTTTTGAATCTGTTTGAAGACGAGGTTCGTACAATACATACTGTATTGAACGATCCAAAAAAACTATGACGAGCCTATGACGGGCCTATGGCACCGACACCTGATCCAGCTAGCAGCATAATACCTCTCGAAAGTCGAACCTAGCAGTTCATCTGTTGATTTTTCATCTAGCCCTCCGTCCTCCATCGTCCCATCCTAACGCAATCATTCTAGGCGGGCAGCAAGATTTGAAATTTTACCCAATATATCTGGTACTCAGCAGACCTCAGAACCTCAAGCCACACGGGCAGCGGGAATATTTTTACCACCGTGTTTTTATTTTTATTTTTTGAAAAACATAAAAAAAACAATCTAAAAACATAGTTTTTTTTATCTACCCTAGATGCTTATGCCCTATAAAGGGTTAAGCCATCTGTCCCGGCTGTTATCGATGGATGACAGTCGTTGGGCCAAGTCGGTGGCCTTAACTGGTTTGAAAACACCGGCCTCTGCCAATCCTCATTGGAGCAGCGTGGCAGAGTACGCTCTAATCACCTTCGACTGAAGGGAGACCCGTATCCCAGCAATGGGATGATTATGAGTTGATGTGATGATGATGATGAGCGACGATAAAGTCGGGATAAGGAAAAGGTTACAAAATAAAACCACAACGTTTTTGACTTTGTTCAAAAAGGTTAAGCTACAGGGCAAACCCTTAACCCGATCATCTTTGTTTTAGGCTCAAATTATAGCTGACTAAATTGTCCAGACGAGTTTTTCTCAAATTTTTGATATCATTCTTCGTTTCCAAAATATCGAGCGCCAAAATCAAAAATTCGGAAAGAAATGATTTTTATTTTCACAATTTCGGCTATAACTTTTTTCGTTTTTTACTTTCTCAAATAATTCTTTTTGCACCTTACAGCTCTCGTGAATACGCGTCTTTTGAGCCTTATGAATATCATATCTTCACAACTCTCCGAGATATAAGGGGATCGCACTTTTTCGTGAAATCGAAGCCTATACTGAAGCGAACGAAAAGACATTTCCAATGTCAAAAATCCGAATTTTATTGGTAGCACCGTGAGCACTTACACTCGCTATTACAAAACTGAGATAATCTAGAAAGTACCCTTGTCAAGTAAACTACTAGCTAGCATTAACATAAAGTATGAAACTTATGCTTTATTACACGTTCAGGCTATGTAACTATTTTTGGTGTAAATTATACGGCAGAGCAAGCCGTTATAAGTCCGATGAACTCGAGCATATGCACTGCGGCATGTCCAAAATGTATTTAAAATAGGATTTAAGTCTTAAACGACAGCGGCCTGCGTCTACTGAATATGTTGATACTTTTTTTAACAGAATAAAACCAAAGAGCTTAGGGTCACCCTATAAGCAACGGATGCTGGCCACATTCACAGCTTAAAACATGTTGTTGCTAGAGAATGGGATAAAAGTGAAAATATGGAGAATTGTATGATGTAATATATTTAATGAAGATGAAGAATAATCGACAACCCTAGTAAATACTTGGATGGGTTTAAAAAACTCCGTGCTTCAGTCTCGATAGTCAAGTCACTGCCCGTTGGGTGACTAGGAAACACGGACACCAGGCTACCCGCAGTTGACACTGGTGAGAAGCACACGAAAAGAAAAAGAAAAATATATTTACTGAGTTTACTTGCAATCTTCGTTTTATTTCAGCTGAACCACTGAAATATTAATTATGTTTATTTAGTATCGCAATCACAATTTAATTAATTTCCTTCATAACTTGGACCAATACAAAACTACGTGGCTTATTCCGACTTTGCTGAGATACGGCTAAAGTTTCTCATACGTTGATTCGGGCACCTACTTATAATCCCAAAACAAAGCTTAGTTTCTAAAGAAATTCTAATCGAAAAGATTCAAAGAGGATCTTTAATAAAGTTAAATTAATTCGTCGGGTGTTATAATGGGACGCGACGTAATTTTTGTTAGAAAAGAACGATTTCAGTAATGACTTTGGAGTTTATTAGCTTAATTTAACATGGGTTAAGTATCGGTTCTTAATTTTTTATATTAAGTATTACGATCAAATTCCTGGAGACTTGAGTACCTTACATAACGATAATTATTATCTTGACTCAACCTTCGAAGTAGAGGAAGACCGAGGAGGCGATGGCGAGGTGATCTTGACGCCTTTTTAGAAGGCTGACCAGAAGCGTCGTTGGACCGTGACGAGTGGTGACAGGGAGTAGGGGGGAGGGGGGGGTCTCCAGGCAGTTGGACATAATATCTGCAGGCTAGGAAAAAATCCTTTGAAGGAGGTTAAGCGAAGATAACTCTCTACGTGGAGCTCGATGATGTTGCTGTGTGTCGCACTCTAAAAAAACGCAAGTTAGCCATTGTTTGGATGGGTTTCGATATTTCAAGTTATTCCGTGCTTTGTGGGTTTCGATATTTCGAGCTATTCCGTGCTTTGTGGAGGGCACGTTAAGCCGTCGCGTCGGTTCCGGCTGTTGTCGATAATAGTTATGACAGCCGTTAAGCCGAGGTGGTCTTCAGGTGGCTTGAAAATAAGACGTAAGACCACGTTCGACATCTAGTTATTCTGAAACGAAAATTTGTCTTTCGCAGACAATTCTGTAGTCACTATAATAGACACTAGTTATTTTAGTATAACATAATATTATATTATTAACAAAAATTATTCCAAGCACTGTCGCTATTTCGAGAACAATTTAATTATTAATTAACATTTTTCGAATTAAACATTTGAATTATAGAAACTAAATACATTGTGATATGAACTGTACTGTTATGTAATATATTATAGTGATTATGCTTTTGATTCGGTTTTAGGTCATTATACCTTTACATACTAATTACCTATAATATTAGGTCTTTCAAGTGAAGCGTGAAGATAAGAACTTGTAGGCAAGTTGTAGTTTATAATTGTAAACACAAGTTACCTGGTTGCCTTTGTAAGTAAGGCTTCAACTTTGATAGGTAATTGGAGCCAGTACGCGTTGTTATAAACGATACAAAGTTTTACACCAAGAAAATGTTATATGACGACCTCCGTGGCGTTATGGTTACCATGCCAGACCGCGACCCAGGAGGTCACAGGTTCTAGTCCCGGTCAGGTTATGATGAAAAACGAACTTTTTCTGATTGGCCTCGGGTCTTGGATGTTTATCTGTATATGTATTTGTTATAAAATGTAGTATCGTTGAGTTAGTATCACAAAACACAAGTTTGGAACTTACTTTGGGGCTAGCTCAATCCGTGCGATTTGTCTCTATTATATATTTATTTACATTTATTTTGCATTAACTAACTGAACATTCCTACTCGGGGAACAGGCGAGTTTCTCTCATCAATAAATACAAAATGCCGTCAAATAAATATTTGCCCCGAGCTGGAATCAAACCCGCTGCTGTCGAAGGATCATTATCAACGTAATACCGCACTGACAGAATAATGTATTCACATCCACACAGTGCAGTTAAAACATAGCTTTTATCATAACACAGTTCATTTCGAATCCCATTACATGTCAACCTTATTACTCATGATTTGTAACGAGTCGGAAAACTATTGAAGCATTTCATCATTGCCCTTAAATTGCGAGTCCCAATAGAACGCACCCAATAAGGTAATGTAAATAATAGCCATTTTTATTGGCTCCTTAAGTTTCATTTAGATGAGAAAGGCAATGTTCCACCGGACCATTACGTCTGCCAAGAGAGTCATTTTATATTTTCATCCCATAAAACAATTAGGTACGTTGTTCAACCGATGACATGGTATTTTTATTATAAGGATGTGGCATAAGGACAAAACGATAAATACTACATTATTTAACATGTAACTGAGTTTGTAACTGGTTTTCTTACGCCATTTCTTTTACCAGTGGTCATTTTCGTACGTAGATACGTTTATAGAGTAGATTAATTTACAATTCGATTATGTAATCTCTGGCAAGAAACTCTCTGTTTGTGAAGACTTATTCGCTGAATAAATGTTTTGAATCTTGGAACGGTGAATAATGACTCAATATTATGTTACCATGGCTGTCACTATCAAACCATGGAGAAGAAAAGAAATAGCTTGATCTTAATGTGAAATTAAGGTAGGGCACAGCGGATAATCCGCTCAAATCGGAGCAGCCCGTCTGGGGAAGGACCTTCACCTTGCAGACGATCGTAGCCAAATAGCATTAGTCTCGTCTCGGCCATGTTGTGTTCCTACGGTGAGTAAGGTCTACAGAGCTCCACTTGGGAGATTTAGGGTTGGCAACGCGTGAACTATGCCTCCGGTATTGCAAGCGCCCATAGGCTACGGTGACGGCTTACCATCAGGCCGAGCGTATGCTTATTTGCCACCTTTGTGGTATAAAAAAAATGCGTTTTAGAAACTGTTCTCTCTTTAGAGGACACTACAAAAACGAAGTTTGGACAACGGTTTTTTAAGGTATAATAAACGCTATAGATCAAATATGCTTTATTTCCAATACACAAACCAAGTGACACATTAAAAGTTACAGATGAGTATATATGCAAGAAGGTTCGTACGTTCGCAGCGTCACAGAATAAGTAATATGGCAGCGTGACCTATTTCTAGCAGTCACAACGAGCTAAATTTAATTACAGGAAAATAAGAAGCACTAAGTGAAAGTGTAACATACAGTTTCTATTTTCAACATATTCTACTAATAAAATTGGAAAGTGTAAGCCTCTGAATGTTTATAAAGTTTTAAACTTTTTATCGGTTCTGTCGCTCAATGCATTTGGTTAGAAGGCACGTATGATAGGAATTGATCAACGACCTCCGTGGCGTAATGGTTACCACGCCAGACCGCCACCCAGGAGGTCCCGGGTTCGATCCCCGGTCGAGTCATGATGAAAAACGAACTTTTTCTGATTGGCCTCGGGTCTTGGATGTTTATCTATGTATGTATCACTACATAGTATAAAACAAAGTCGCTTTTTCTGTCCCTATGTCCCTATGTCCCTATGTCCCTATGTCCCTTTGTATGCTTAAATCTTTAAAACTACGCAACGGATTTTGATGCGGTTTTTTTTAATTGATAGAGTGATTCAAGGGGAAGGTTTTAAAGTATCATACATTCCAAAATTCCCACGGGAAAGCGGGATACACGCAAACGAAGCTGCGCGGGTTTCGCTAGTTTGTTATAAAATATAATATCGTTGAGTTAGTATCCATTAACACAACTTTCGAACTTACTTTGGGGCTAGCTCAATCTGTATGAATTGTCCCTATTTATTTATTATATTTATATATAGTTTATGATAGGAATTTATCTATAAAAATAGGTATATGTGCAATAACAATTCATGTTATAGGTATAAGGAAAAATCTTGGGTTTAAAAAAAACTGAATAGGGACGAGTATTGAAGACGAAAAGACTACATTGAAAGGCTAATTAATAATGTTAGTCATAGCATTTCTATAAAATTTGTATAACTCATTGATGAAAATGAAAAACATTGACCTCTACCAATCCGTTTTGGAGCAGCGTGGCAGAGTCTGCTCGCATTCTCTTCGATTGAAGGGAGACCCTACAGTGGGATGATTATGGTTTGTTATGATGATCTCACATCCAACGAAACGCATTGCTGCTTCATGTCGATATTCAGTAACAGGGTGGTACTTCTGCAGATAGATACTATCAATGATGGTATTTAGACTTCTTCTACAATCAATTACGGCATCTACCAGTATTTTCGATACAATTCTTATATAGATAAAAAAGCTCTTTTGATTCCCACCATATCAACCATAGTAAATACCTATATAAAAGGTTTATAGTCAATAAATTCCCATTAGCCGCAGACACAACGGCAATAACTCTTTGGGGAACTGTTGCGGTGGCCTTTATTCAGTCATTATTGGTTTTAGGGCAATAGCACTATGAGAACGAACGACATATTTCGCGATTTGGCAGTTTGAACGCACCAAAATGTTTTACTGTCTCGTATAGTGGAATTATACGTAGTTTTGCACTTTATGTAATGACATTATGTGTCTATTTTATTGGAATCAATACAGTTTTGGATTACTGGGTGCGATGTCTAAGTAGTAACCCATTTCATGAGTTCATGGATGTTCATTATGTTCTTCGAAGGTTATTTATACGATAATAAGAAGAAAAAAAGTTTTTTTAAAAATACATCTATTAAATAGAAAAAACACTAAATTTAAATATGCAGTATAACAAAAAGTCTTAATAGGTACACAGTGAGCAAAATATGGGACTTTCTCTGTTCTCTTCTCAAAGGGAAGGAGTGGCGATTTCACTTTTGAGAGATGGGCTAACAGTAAATGGTCTTCTAAGTCTTTTAGGAAACACAAAGTAAAACATTCAACTTTCCACTTTTCTACCAACACTGTCATTTCACTTCGCTTATTTACCCTAATAGAGAGTTTATTGCGTGTTAACGCATCTCAGCGCCATCTATCGGCGGCATTGACAACATCGGCCGCAGAAGAGTGAAGTATACGACGAACTATTTATTCATTCGAATTTTTAAAGACGTCATGATACAGCTAAATCTAAAGCATATTTTTTTTGTAATACTTTTATTCGGATTAAAGAAGTTAATTTGCAAAATTGCTAATTGAAGAAGCCCTATTCCCGTTTTACCTCATAGACACCCAAAAGCTACGTCACGCAACATTGCGCTTTCGCGTTTTAAATGTGTTTATAAATATAGGGTTCTACATATTGTCTGATACAGAAAATAATATAAGATACCTACGTTTCATTTAGACAAGTCACGCAAAGAAAACGTATTTTCTAATTAACGCGAAGAAAAAAAAGATTACCTTCTACAATAATATAATAAATTGTCACCTCCAAAACGACCTTCATTTCGGCCTTAAAATCCTAAACTCACTTATGATTTTACGGGCATGCTTACCTCTTACACCAGGTGGCCATTCGATAAAATTTTTCATAAAGCTTTCATGGGATTTCATAAAATTGGGAGACCGTAAACTTTTTTTATAGTGAGCGTAGACGAATGGTCCTTTAACAACTCCATTTCGGGAGAACTATATTCATGGCACAACAAAATAAGGAACTTGCTCCATTTTTAGGGTTCCGTAGCCAAATGGCAAAAAACGGAACCCTTATAGATTCTTCATGTCTGTCTGTTTGTCCGTCTGTCTGTCCGTCCGTATGTCACAGCCACTTTTTTCCGAAACTATAAGAACTATACTGTTGAAACTTGGTAAGTAGTATTCTGTGAACCGCATTAAGATTTTCACACAAAAATAAAAAATAAAAACAAAAAATTTTGGGGGCTCCCCATACTTAAAACTGAAACTCAAAAAATTACGTGTCGGGTATCTATGGATAGGTCTTCGAAAATGATATTGATGTTTCTAAAATCATGAGGGCATTGTTTCAATCGGATATAACAATGTAACGTTGAGGTGTGATACGTCAAAATTAGGTATGTGTCCAACACTTTTTACTCTAGTAAATTTTGCGATTTACGTGGCATTGCAATCATTCTCTTTTAACAAATTATGATTTTTTGCACATAACATGTCATTGGTAAGAAATTCATGTTATGGCAAACTAAATAATCAATTCTACAGTTCAAGATGTATCAATGTCATATAATATTCAGATAGCCATAAATCAACAAACGATTCTTAAAATTGAAATTCGAAGTAACCAAACGAACACGTGAAATACGAGGTCATATCGGTTCAGAATTTAGTAGCAAGCGTTGTTACTTGAAAATATTAGCCCCATATGCATACTAAACTGCATTGTATACAATAGATGCAGCTCTGTAGCACAATGGACCCACAACACATACAATAGCGTTGATTTGCGAGCAAGCCGCAAACCGCACGCGGCGCCGCAAATATCGACATTGTGGGTCACCCAGGGGATATCTAGATTAGATCATGTCAGTCAGTAGGTCCCACAGAAATAAAAGCTTTGGATATTGAAGTTAAACCTTTGCTTGTGTTTCTAATTGTGATCATGCTCAATATAGTAAACAACTTAAGTATTAGCGTTTAGTCAACCGTATTTTTTTAATAACGGTAAGTTGCACAATTTTTTTCTATAAATAAGAAAAAGGCTATAGTGGAATACAGGGAAATCACACAACATCTTCGTTAGCTAATAGGTTTAAGCAAAGTTAACAATATTTTTGGTCTAAAACTTAAATTAGCTAACTAAATAACGATGCTTCGTAGATTTTTTTCTTTTAAAAACGCAAACGATATTTCACTAAAAACTTTTTCGAATATCAGATAAACTAAATGTAAGCACACTTGTGTTCAAAATGTGTATCGCTGGATTTATAGTTACAATTTCTCATCCCAAAGTTTTGGAGGTGACTGTAAGACAATAAATACTCATTCAAATGTTGCCTGAGCGTAGAGTTTCTTGGAGTCATTCCATTCTGTAATGTGAAGCAATATTTCTTGTCGCCAATTTCGAATGGTGCAAAGTTTTGTAAAATCATTTGAATATTTTGTAATATTCATATTTGCGCGTGTTGTTAGATAAAGACAAGAAAGGTTGGTCAACTGGTTTGGTACTTTCAATTCAAATCCCTGGTGCAAATAGGGTGAAAAGTCAAATATTTTTATTCTTATAGCTCATTACATCACATTTTTTTCCTACTTCCAGTTCAGACGGAGATTTGTCCTAAGAAGAACCAGCAAGAAACTTAGCACTTGCTCTTTTAAAATGGTCTAATAAAAGATAAAATCCAAGTACTGGTGGGGGCCCTGGTGCTGATATGATGTTCATAGATTGGACACTACTTTCTATCAGTTGGCCCGAATGCTTGTTTTTCTGCATTATCCTTACTAATATTATAAACGCGAAAGTTTTGTGTATGCTTGTTACTTCTTCACGCTCAAATGGCTGTTATATTTATGATATTTGTTATGAAGGTAGCTGATACCTTGGATTAACACATAGGGTACTTTTTATCCCGAAAAGTACACGATTCCCGTAGGATTTGATCAAAAGCCTGTTATAGATGGTCGCTGCTGTGCTTATATGAATACACGCAAACGAAGTTGCGCAGGTTACACTAGTGACATACTAAAATATATTTCGCATGGCCAGTTATCTTGCTAAAGTACAAATACAGTTATTTTCTATAATTATATACGTTATCATTTAACCGGCGAACGTTTCGGAAAAATACTTTTAGTTCGTTTAAAATCCCAGTCTGCATATTAAATAGATTTAAAGGTTTTTGAATGGGGATTAACATCATTGCTTAATGGATTCCGTGAATTTATAAATAGTTTCAATGCCTTTATTTCGTTTTAATCGGTCTGCCGATTATCGGACGATTGATTAAACCATATTGAACGTGATAAACATAGATAATATCTATTGTTGTTATCAAGCGTAAAATTTAATAAGCTGTAGGATTTAACACATTTTCACATATTTGTACTAACGTTTTGGGTCTCCTCTAAATCCAGGAGAAATAATGGCAATCACAGATTGACAAAGAGCAGTGAAGTTTAATGACGTTCCGGTAGTGTTACTACAACTGCCTTGGATCTCACAACGAATTTAATCAGAAAGATAGTACACGTAGTAGGAAGCATTGAAAGATCTCCTTAGCACCTACGCCAAAGACAGAAATTTGAAATACAAGGCATAATAGCCTAGAGAGATGGCAAATCAAGTGAAGATAGATACCAGAAGTTAGGTACTTTTGTCTGACAAAACCATCCAAGTCATTCCTTCTAACCAAATTAATATCGAAATCTTTATCAAAATCTTACTAAAGCTTTCTAAAACAAAGATGAAAAAGAAAATATAACGTAATGTAACTTCATATACCGACCAGCTATGCGTTTTTTATTCAGGTCAATGTAAAAATTGGTTTCTTAAAGCAAATGAAATTTTTATATTTATATCTAGTAAGTGGCATCCAAGTTTAGAGATTACGCGTACCTCTATCTATGGTAATCTTATGATATTATTATAATAAGATCGCTTTTATACTGCTCCGATCTGAATGTAAAAATTTACACGGGTATTGAATTCAAATTTCCAATTTAATAAATATTTTCTGCAAGATACTATTCTACAATAGCGTCATTCGATTATTAATATTTTAAATTATCATTTTATCTTTTGAAAATAAATAATACACGTGTCCAATAAACTGAATTTGATAGACGATGAACAAGGTAGCAGGTTAGATGATTGAAGCAATCAACGCTGCCCACAGACAACCAGAATACAAGATCTTGGATGCGTTGCCCACCTATGAAGAAATGAAAACGGAAGGACTTGGGAATGAAAGTGAAAAATAGAGTAGAAAGCAGATCAACAGCTAACACATAAAACATTAACGAACCTGATCCCAAGTTTTAAACTCCGGTAATGGATTGTAGGGACTGTCAATAATCAATCAGTATTTAAAAGTTTGTTTTGTTAGTTCTTTTTACAAGAACTCGGCTCATTCATTTTTAAAAGAACCGGAAGGCAGGCGGTAAATATTCGGACCTTGTAATCTTTAGAAGTTGTTAGATATTATTTTATAATAAAGTATATAGTATTATGTAGTTTGTGTTATATTGTAGTATGTAGTTTGTTACTAACAAACTACACAGTCACATGATGCAATTAAGTAATTGCACGATTGCATTAACTGTATACCATCGATGCCAGCCTTAGATTGACAATTACTTTTACAAGAAATTAGAGGAAAATTTTATGGGAGAAAGATGATCAGGAGAGAACATTAAGACAGAACAGACATAAGAAATAATGACGAAGTAAAAAGTAGTACATAGAAAATTATATTAATGATATTATTAAAATTAAATAGGTTGATGATATTAAACAAGTTGCTGGAAGAAATTGGAAGCTTTATGTTATTGCATCTGAAAATGATGACGAACTTGAGTGTAAAGGTATAGGTTAACGTAATAACGTTAGGGAGCCGAGCAAATTCATGAGCGAATCGGTATGTAAAAGTTAGTATTGCAAAATGAAGAAATCACTAGACCGACCCAGAACAAGAACAAAGCAGGTTAATAAACTTTCTTCATGAAACTCTGACTTTCTTCCTCACAATTCCACTATATCTCCGTAACGTTACTCAGATTCACAAAGCCTCTCCACAAATTGAATGACCAAGCGAACAGAATCTTGGATTCAAGTTTCAAATCTTGAAATATTCATTTGCATTGGTAATTAAATCTCGTTGATGGCAAGGAAGTTGGACAATTGGGGTCACAGCGTATAATAGACGCTTGAGGGTTGGTTATTTTTCAAAATTATGTAAATTCGACCATCCTTGTTGGTTTTTTTTTTCAATGACACGAAATATTTATTTTATGTTTATTTTCAGAGGATTTTTGATGATAATATGAGCAAACAAGACATCCGCGTGTGAAAGCCTGATATTCTCATTCCTACATTGAAATATAAATACGTACAGTAAATAATATTGAAAGAGAATAATTTTTATTTCCAAAATTACAGTACTCGAGGGAAACTAGTTAATATTAATTATGGGAAAAACGACATCCGTGCGAGTGACGCCGCGGGCCAATAATTTAATACATTTTAACATGTTCCTAACAAAATAAACATTCTGAGCTCTATTTTCCGATAAGCTTAGGCGGTAAGAAAATAGATATACTATTCACTAACAAAAAACGACAAAGAGACATGGCACAAAGTAGTGTCAAACACAATGGTTAGCTTAGACGGAGTATTGATAAAAAGAATATAAGTACCACAAATGGATAATTCAAACTGTTCCGTGGTTCAATTTGTTAGTGATCTCCACTCCCAGAAAGCGCGAGTTGAATTTCTGTACTGAACATTAATGTGAGTACTGATTGAGAGTATTGTTTCGAAAAATAAATATTTTTGTAGTTGGTTGGCAAAGTTTCTCATAGTGTCACAATGCAGTCTTGTATGTTCTCTGTTAATCGCCAGATTATGTAGGAATTTCGGAAATATAGTCGATAACCACTCAACCATTGGAATTAATATCTCAAAGATTGTAACTTATGTCATTACCATTTTAAAAGAGCAAGTGCTAAGTTTCTTGCCGGTTCTTCTTAGCGCACAAATCTTCCGTCTGAACTGGTGGTAGGGGAAAAAAGTGACGATTCGATATTGCTTGTAATATTTGAATAAAAATATTTTGATTTGATTTGAAAGTGAAAAAAATCAATAGGATCTTTAAACTAAATATACAATAATATCAATTCAATCAAAGCAAATCAATGAATAAAATTACTTTAAAAAAACTAAAGAAATTGAGTAGTAAGACAATGCTCAAATCCAGATTTATACTCCAATATCGCACTCGCAGTCGACTCTCGATTCACAGACAGATATTTCTTATACTTACGCATGGTCCAAATTATAAGCTGACACTGGCATACTCTGAGCCCTCAAACATAGTAAGTATCTACATACAGGTGGTACCGGTGACCCAACAACTGGAAGACAAATGTTCTGACACAATTGATTTACAGAGCATTACTCATTTGTATTGTATGTAGACTTTCTTAGTGTAACTAGCACAGCATAATTTGGATATTAGGTATCATTTGCATATCGTATATATATCTAAGTTATGTTTTATGAATTCACCTAAAAGTTGAATTACCTACAAAAACCATCCCTAACAAATCGTTATCGCTGGTAATTTAGACCGACTTCAACTGCAGTATCTATTCAAAGGTGTCGAGTCCCAGGTACGTGTTGGACTTATCGGGCTGGTGACTAATGCCCGCGGGCGGTGATCGACGACTGAAGACATTTTGGTATCGACTTTCACGGGATTCGTTGGGTATTGATTTAGAAATAAGGATACGATTGTTGGAACGAGAGCTTCATAGTCTTTATTTAGTTATAAGCCAGGTTTTTTTTGGCTTATCGGCTAGCGGCGGCATACATTTGTTCCTTCCCAACGCCGCTGCGTGCTCCTTTAAAAACGCTCATGCTGCCGCCGAGTCTAGTGGCGTCGTTTAACATTTTAGTTCATTTGTTTTTATCGCGCGCGCCGCGTCGCTCTAATAAGACACGTACCTATATGAAATGATTTGTAGTGAGCTTGTTATGGGAACTAAATGTAAGGTTCTTTTTACAAAATAAAATAATTTCCTGTTGCCATAGTCAGGCAACGTTATCCCGTCAAGGAAAGATTTAAAAAGAATAGTGAAAAAATAACTGAATAGGTAGTAGCTAAACATAAAAAATATTGAAAATAATAAACAAACCGAAAATAAAGCGAAATATGTTTTAAACCGTTAGCAACTTATGTGTTTTTACACTGTAAGTTTTCCAAATAAAAATAAATTGTTGGCTTTGTTAGGTTAAATGTTATTTTAAAATTAAACCCATAGTCCGTAGTTCTTTGTTATTTATTTTATTTTTATCTATGTATTTTATATTTATTTGGATAGTTATCTGGGTCAAACAATAAAATGTTATTTATTTATAGTTGCGTAACATAAATACAACTCTTTGTACGCAATTTGCACATCTATTTTTATTTTTTAAATTAAATTCAGTAGCGTAATTTTTCATATAAAAACCTTTATGACGTAATACATATTTAGTGCGTGTTTAGCTTCAGACGACAAGTCGCTTTCGCGACTGTTGTGGAGATGACAATATCCTTACGCCAAGTCACTGACTGCCTCAAAGCACCTCAAAGTTTCATTTTTTTTTTGACAAATCACGGATTTAAAAAAGAGTCAAACAGTAGACAAATAAGCAAGCGGGCCACCTGATGGAAAGCGGTCACCGCCGCCTATGGGCGCTACCAATGCATTGTCCACCAAGGAGGGTGTAGGAAAGGAAGGAGGAACGGAAGGGAAAGAAGGAGGGGGGAAAGAGGGGATAGGGAAGGCTTCCGGATCTCTCACTCACCAAACGAAATTGAGATAGCCCCAAAGTAAGTTCAAAACTATTGTGTTATGGGATACTAACTCAACACGATACTATATTTTATAATAAATACATATAAAGATAAACATCAAAAACCCAAGCCTACCCGACTGAGATTCGAACCCGGGACCTCCTGGGTCCGGCATAGTAACCATTAAGCCACGGAGGTCGACAATTCATTAGTTTCTTCAGAGAATAGTAGATTTAAATGATTTTGTGTAATTAACCTACTTTATAACCTACTACAGATATATTTATAACGTACAATAGATACAGCCAATTATTGTAGTGCGTAATCTCGGAAACGCTCGTAAAATCTGTCAATAAATAAATAATAAATAAATAAATATATAGGGACAATTCATACAGATTGAGCTAGCCCCAAAGTAAGTTCGAAACTTGTGTTATGGGATACTAACTCAACGATATTATATTTTATAACAAATACATATATAGATAAACATCCAAGACCCGAGGCCAATCAGAAAAAGTACGTTTTTTAGCATGACCCGACCGGGGATCGAACCCGGGACCTCCTGGGTGGCGGTCTGGCGTGGTAACCATTACGCCACGGAGGTCGTCACTCGTCGTCGTCGTCAATAAACTATGTGCATGTACATACGTACACGCTTTACAACATTCATGTCCAAATGCTGAAATAGAATGGTGCTAATTCTGTTGTACCTACATTTAACTAGACTAAACTGATTTTGACAGGACCAAAGGTGTTGTTGTCCTTCCGTGGTGACAAGGATAGCAACACTTCTAGTCCTGTCAAATTTAGTTTAGTCTAGTTAAATGTACAACAGAATTAGCACTAATATATCTGTATTATTTCGGTAACAAAAGCAAAATGTCATTTTGCTATGAATGAATGCGTAATTTCAAATGAAAACTTTCAAACGGCAATCAATCATAACGTCTCAACTTAAAAATTTATAAAATACCAAATATTTATATTTATTGTTTACGAGGAACTAAGAATAAGAACGATTTGACAACACCACTTAGCAGATTACGGGCGAAATTTCCCTAAATCTGTTATTCTTGTTTCCGCTTATTTTGGCGGTTGCTGAATGCAAAGAGTTTAAGTTCGTTTATTTTGTTTGCTTTTATTACAGTCGGAAAGATTTAACAAAGTGACCACTGTATTTTTAACTAAAATTTTCATGAACGCTTCCCTTTTGTATTGTAGTTTTGTGTTTGTCAAAATTTTAATATATTAAGGCTGAGTTGCACCATCTTTAACAATCACAAACAACGTAACTTCAGTTAAAGTATCGGTTAGGCTAAAAATGAGTTGCACCAGTTGACAAATAGTTAAATGACGTCATAACTTTAACCTTAACCGTAACCGCTCACTTTTCGCTGGTTAGTGCTATGGTTTGTGTTAAATTATCCGTCAAGCTGTCAAACGCGTTGAAATAAAACGAACACACCGAACTGTCAAAAATTTTACACTATTGGACAGCGCTAGATGATGATGCCATATTTAAAAATGTTACCCCCAACGAATTTGGGGTAAATCACACCTCATTTGACTTGCAACACTTTTAACTTTAACAAAGCTAATGAATTCGCCGGTGCAACACATTTTGCTGTAGCCGTTATAGTCAGCGTTACTGTTAGTGTAAAATTTAACACAAACCTTTACTATAACTTCTAATATGGTGCAACTCAGCCTAAGTTTTTTTGTAGTTTTTAACATTGCGATTTCGTAACAGTGCTATTTTTTTAACACTATAATATACTTGAGTACTATTTTTATACCTTTTAATATTAATTTTAGGCGTAAGACAAAGCCTTATCATTTTATAAGAGATATAAAATTTTAGTAAATAACGCACAATCAGCCAGTTTCCCAGATCCTCCTTTTTCAGACAGAAAAAATCACACAAACCCTTTTAATTATATCTGACAGGCGATTATTATTAGTGACCATTAGACAAGTATTTTATTTGTTCAATAATATGATTTTATTTAGAAGAAAATTTGTGCGTTCAAAATAAATTGTCATAAACTTAATCATCCGAATTATCCAGCTCAACAATGCATTAAAAAACGTTCTGGAAATTGTCACCATTTCATAGTCTTTAATGTAAATCCGCATTGAAATACCTCAACCGAGAGGTACAATGGACCCAACCAAAGGAAGGAAAATTAAAAATATTTTCGGGCGTTGGGCCCACTAACGAGCTGGCGGGCCATCTGCATTTTTGTATCAACAAAATTGGATTTACTTTTGCCCAGTTTTTGAGCCGAACCCTTTTGGTTAGCTTGCTTATAATGTTGTAGATTTTCGCATACAAAACAGAACCTGATTTAAAGAAATCTTTGGTAATAAGTTTTTTTTTATATACACGTTCTAATTTTATAAAACTTATGTACATTGTAGATAATGAAGTAAACCATTGTAATTGATATTGTAGAATAACTAAATGCGCGGACTTCCTTATAACTTCTTATAATAAATGAAAAGGTATTAAACATTTGACGACATCCGTGGCGTAATGGTTACTAGGCCAGACCGCCACCCAGGAGGTCCCGGGTTCGATCCCCGGTCGGGTCATGATGAAAAACGAACTTTTTCTGATTGGCCTCGGGTCTTGGATGTTTATCTATATACTAGAGAAACCCGCGCAACTTTGTGTGCGTTTATCCTTTCCCGTGGGAATTTCAAAAAATTCTTTTATATCGGTTGGTCACACCCAAAAAATTGTCATATGAATAGATTTTTTTTTTCAATTTTATACCCCTCTTTTTTACCCCCTTAGAGTTCGAATTTCGAAAACTCCTTTCTTATCGGACGCCTACGTCATATAATAGTTCCACCTGCCAAGTTTCAGATTTTTACGATGAGCCTAGCGGTTTAGGCTGTGCGTTGATTCTCAGTCAGTCAGTCAGTCAGTCAGGACAAAGCATTTTATATATATAGATGTATTTGTTATAAAATATAATATCGTTGAGTTAGTATCCCATAACACAAGTTTCGAATTTACTTTGGGGCTAGCTCAATCTGTATGAATTGTCCCCATATATATTTTTTTATTTTATTGAATTATGGTTGTAAGAATATTATGTTTACACTTTTTTTAAACAAATATAACAAAATACTTATGAAGACGTATATAAATTAAAAAACACGAGAACTACTTCAACTCAAACCAAGATTCCATAAGGACCTTTTGAAGACATAAGTCTAGAAATTTAAAAGTTACTTTTTTTACGTCAGAGTTTTTATCAATTTGTACCAATGTCACCTATTCCCAGTGGAGATGTATCTAAGCAATCAGGTTCACTGGCTTTGACTCACAAACGATCATCATTGGCTATCACCACACGTCTCTATCGCTTTTTGGTGGATCATTTCGGTGTACGTGATCCGAATTGTACCAGAATATACTTATAATTATTTCACAAAAGATTTCTGATAAGATTCAAGATCAACTTGTAATATTAAAAACGAGAAAATGAGTTTTTATAATAACAGAAATTGAATTCTCACTTAGCCTACGAAAATAATATAATTAGTAATTATGTACCTACTTATGTATTTCTATTGAAATTGGTAAGAAATTTAGAATTATATCAGTCTTCATCACGAAAGATGATGATCACGAAAAATCATTAAATGATTATCATTTTGTAATTTATATTTTTTTATTTAATTTGGCACCAACATAAAATGTATCTATGATTGTTATTTATTTTCTAGGAATCTATTGTTCAGGTGTTGTAAAAGTTAGTCGTAAAATATGGTTAGAGAGAAGTAAATCCGATATCTGAAAGCTTTACGATGTACAGAACAAAGTTTCACTTGAGTTACCCCTGTGAATCGTATGCGGCAGGGTTTGGACTAGGCGTGTACCGATGCGCGAACAATTTACTGAATTTTACTTGTAACTGTTGTGCTCTTTCTGTTTGAAATCACATAAAATTTATTATTTACTTTTAACATATGCTCTGAGATATTATTTATTATTTATTTAGTGTTATTTCATGGCTGCTAGTGATGCCGGATTGGCTACCGGGGTCACTTACGATCGTATCGCAATAGATGAGGCTTAAACATATTTAAAAATGATTTATTTTTGTTACTTAGTCGTACAAAATCATAAGACGGATAGATAGACAGACGGTCATGGCTAAACTATAGGGTTTCCTTGTTTTCTATGGAACCCTAAAAAAACATAAGCTATCCAAAAAAATATTGAAAGCGATGCAGTCCGTGGTAAGAACTAGTATTTTAATAATGAAATCCAAACTTTGCCCAAGTTAAATCACCGGTTCATAAATTAGTAACCAAAAGTTTAAAAATATGTTGAAAAACACCAAAAAAATAAGTAAATAAATTTCACTCATTAAATTTTATTTCGGGCAACCTCGCAGCAATCTAGAATGTTTGAACAGTGGCCAAAAGAATTTTATTTCGTTACCTTGTGGCTGAACAATCTACAAATCTAATCAAAACTTTTCAAGAATAAATGAGGAGAAAAATTCGCATTTTAATGTTTTACTGTAGATTTCGGGATTTGAATGTCGAAGATTTTACACAAGACTTCACTTACATATAGTTTTGGTCTATACAGTTAAGGAGCGTCTGGCGCAGTGGGATTTATAAGAAGGCCAACAAAACTAATATCGAGGTCTGAGTGGATTACAAAAATAAACACTTGTCTAAATCGCCAAGTCTTCTAAAAATCGAAAATCTCTCTTGTACACCGCGAGCTATACTTTTGCTATCTTTTGATGTTTCAGTAACTATGTACATTTTTTTCTTTTTATACCACAAAAGTGGCAAACAAGCATACCGCCCGCCTGTTGGTAAGCATCACCGTAGCCTATAGACGCTTGCAATACCGGGGATATCACTCACGCGATGCCAACCCTCCGAACCCCCCCAAGTGGAGCTCTGGAGACCTTACTCATCGTAGGAACACAACATGGCCGAGACCAATGCTATTTGGCTACGATCTTCTGTAAGGTGGAGGTCCTTCCCCAGACGGGCTGCTCCGATTTGAGCAGATTATCCGCTGTGCCCCACCTCTCTTAAAATACAGCAAAATTTTTGCTAATATATTGAAAAAACTTTAGTTATCAGAAAACTAGCTTTTGTCCACGGGTACTAGCTAATACGGGATAAACTTTTAGTAGATTCCACGTTACCAACGCGACTTAAACAAATTAAAATAATTTATAGAAGCGATTAGGAAATCACAAAAGCTACCCACATTACAAAACATCTCTTTCAGATAACCGACCTTCATCCTTTTGTAAAATGATTTACCATTGCGTAATACAGTGTGATATACTTGTGGGCACATTGTATCCTTTGAACTTTGCCTTTTCATTGTGATATAGTCGTCCTTATTGTTGAATGTATGGTGCGTTGGGATTTCAGTTATTTAGTTAGGTATTTTTCATCTTACGCAATTTCAACAGGCAGACACAAGTCTCTTTGTGCAAACACGAAAGGGCACATCGGGATTCCATTGTCGCGTGACAGGTGGCGTAATTACAGAGTACTGTTCTTTACATTATGATCTTCACATCTTGATTTCGTAACAACATGCCTTGTGTGTCATTTTATTTGTTTTTTTATCTTCTACGTACCTTTTCGATTCCCTAAAAAAATATATTTAGAACAGTGGGGTTTACTATCCCAGGTAATGTTAAATATTATTTTTTAGGGTCAAAATACAATTTTTTTATTTTTTATTTAAGCCATAGAAGAGCAACTTATAGAGTATGTTCTAAAGAGCTATAATGGAATAGTGACAAACATTTCAGCATTACCTTTTCTTTCTTTCTTTAACCGTAAGAAATAAATATACGAAATGAAAGATATAAGGATCTAAGATTAATTGAGACCATTTCATAAAAGCCACCAACAATTGTGGAATAACGAGTTCTTTTAGCATTCGATTTTTACTGATTACAACGAAAAATTATTTAAAATATAATAAACGTTAATGCCCTTTTATTCCAATGACCTGTAAAGAAGCTACATCAAAGAGTAGCAATTAATAAAGCAACTCAGCCGTAATTCGTATTTTGCCGGCACTTAATTCAAACGGGCTATTGTAAGCTACCAAAACGTATGGCCACGTTACAACAATACCCTTCAGATTACAAACGCTACACAAAGCGCTGAATTTATTGTAATTTGTTAGTCGGCATATCCGAGAATAGTAGATTTTTGCGAAAACGCTCATAAAAACATAGATTTGGAAAACAACAGTAATATCTATTTCATCGTTACTCTGTTGATTTTCTGACCAATTTACAGACGATTTCTGAAAAACATTATTAATCTCACATTTGGTGCTAATTCTGTTGTACATTTAACTAGACTAAACTAATTTTGACAGGACCAAACGTGTTGTCGTCCCTCCTTGGTTTACAATTAGTGATAAGGATAGCAACACTTCTAGTCCTGTCAAAATTAGTTTAGTCTACTTAAATGTACAACAGAATTAGCACCATTGTCTCACTCGAGCTACCTCTTTTTTCCTCTGTAGTTTGACAATGACAGCTATAATTTTATTTAACGTGTTAACTTTTTATTTAGCATTAACTTTAAAAATGCTAAAGAAGTCCTTTCAATTCTTTTTATGTTGCCTCATACTTCTAATTAAATTCAGAGTCAATTGTAGTTACCCGTCGTTAACGTTCATTGCTTTATGTCGATTGTGATAGCCATTCGAATAGTAAAATAGTTGTTGCTCTGGCTATACTTGTGACGTAGTCGTTGGAATATAGGAAGGACCAGTTACGTGTGACCCACAGACAGTGTGTGACTGTTTCATTAGGATCTATTCTTTCAACGGGGTCTTGTATTTTCTTTTAATAGCAAAGTTTCAAGTTAAAACGTCGGCGTCGTACGTCTAATACAAAACAAACAAATGCGATTAATTGCTTGTTTGCACAGAAATTTTAAAACAACTGACGATAATTAAAAGAAAACAAAGATGGTGCAAACAAAACATGTGTAGTACTAGCGTTTTAACAACAAACAAGTTAGCATTATATTCTAGAAGCTACAGCGGTACTAAATTAATAAAGTTTGAGGTCGCAGGTGTCCGATTCTCACACAGTTTGAGAAGCTGAAGCCAACACAAACAGCAGTGCAGCCTATTGCTTTGGTAATAACCTGAAACTTTTGTAAACCTAGTTAGATTCTGAAAAGGTAATAGATAAATTATATAAACAGAATCGATTTAACATAATTGATTCATTGAATAAACATCGTGAATATATTTTACACTTCGATGACCGAATACGAGCTTCAACCGAATCGATCGAAATATAAATAAGCTTTTACATTTCTACGTATAAAAGCCGTTCCAAAGGGCGAGTTGTAAGAATTTTGCCTCAATGAAAAATATTGCCCCGTACTTGCTATGTGGGTATGTGGCGACATCGAATATTATAATACCCATGTAAAACGTAGTGGTAGAGTGTGGCGGTATATGCCACTATAGTGGGAATATTCAGTTAAACCAGTATTTTGTTTCACATGATTTACTAATACGATCTGACAATGATTAACAACTTACAATAGTATTTATAGAACTAAATAACAAGGCATGTCTTATCTGATAAATACCTGAACGTGCTATGCTGACTAGGCAATATAATCTCCGTCAACCTAGCACGTCTGCCAGTAAAGGTAGTTACACACTATGATTATAATAAGATCCCATATAGAGCAAGTAAGTATTTGGAGTGGTAGAGCAATTATTATGAAATGGGCTTGCTCAACCGGGGAAGTACCACCCTCTCACAGATTATCGACGTGAAGCAGCAATGCGTTTCGTTCGGTGAGTGAGAGATCCGGAAGCCCAACTCCTTCCCTATCCCCTCTTTCCCCCGTCTTCTTTCCCTTCCCTTCCTCCTTCCTTTCATCCAACCCCCTTGGTGGACAACGCATTGGTAGCGCCCCTGTTGTTACTGATGTTCATAGGCGGCGGTGACCGCTTTTCATCAGGTAGCCCGCTTGCCTGTTTGTCTGCTGTATAAAATTTTTAAAAAACAGTGACACCACTAAGGCACCAAACACACGAGCAGCATTTTGCTGTCGACCACTCAACTGCATGCTGTCGACGCAGCAAAACTGCAGCTGTCGGCGCAGCAAACTGCGCTATCGACGCAGCAAAACTGCAGCTGTCGACGCAGCAAACTGCGCTGCCGACGCAGCAAAACTGCAGCTGTCGATGCAGCAAACTGCGCTGTCGACGCAGCAAACTGCGCTGTCGACGAAGCAAAATTCCGCTGTCGACAGTGTCGACGGCTGCAGTCCATCATTGTCGATAGCTGGCACCAAACACATGAGCAGCATTTTGCTGTCGACAACTGCATGCTGTCGACGCAGCAAACTCCATGATGTCGACACAAAGCTGTCGACATTTATGGACTGCAGCCGTCGACAGCGGCATTTGAGTTGTAGTTGAGTGGTCGATAGCAAAATGCTGCTCGTGTGTTTGGTGCCTGGCTGATGTGTTTTCTTTAATTTTGGAGTAGGCTACGAAAAAAAAAAACAAAAGCAATAAGTTATACCATAACTAAGCTCGACCAAACTGCAATTACAGATCATTGTATTATCATACTGTTACAGGATAGTGACATCAAAATAGTCTATGTTTATACAACTTACAATAACAATTAAGAACTGAAACACTGCCTATTAATGAAAAGGGACCGTTTCTCAGAATCCAGAGGAACTTTGTATAAATGACTACTCTGCACGCATGCAACGCCGGGACCCAATAACTAATCTATAAACAAACATCAATCATACCAAAAATCAACTAGGGAACATTCATAGCTCTATAAATTCAGGGATTCCATTTAATACGCTGATAGGTTCGTTTCACAGAAACGTATTATCCCATGGAAGTATTTTAATTTATGCGGGTTACTCTGAATTATAAAGTTTCAGAAACCTTTCTACAAACTTGTCTGATTATGCGTTTCGTTTTAATCAAAATAAACTTATCTGATAACATGATTTATTAGGGGCTTTTATTGAGATAGATTTTCGTAGAGCTATGTAACAGTCAGCCAATAACCATGTCCACACAGACCGAACACAGCTCGCGAGCCGAATGTTCGGTGAATGTGGAGGTGCTCTCGGGCTGCCTCTGGTGCACGTTGCTTCGGCCAAAAGCCGCTCAACCGTGAGCCGAACATTGTCGATTTTTGTCGATTCTCAAAATTGGCTCCAAGGTACGTCCACACACACCGAGCATTCGGCTCGCGAGCCGTGCTGTGTGTGGACACGGCTAATGAAAGAAGGGCACTCGTTGGAACGACACTCGTTAATATGATTCAAATATTGCGTGAATGAATTTACTCGATTTTTATTTATAAATACGATGTTTACATTATTATTATTAAATTCCTTGTTTTTAGTTCTATAACCAACTCGCTTCTTTCAGTGGTGTCGCCTGCGGTTTCAACATCAGAGGTACTATTCCAGATCCGACAACAGATCACAGGAATTGTTGACGGCTGCCGAATGTTACCTTTGACGGTCCGCATCTGTACGAAGTATACGTTCAAGTTGTTGTTAGTTAATCAAAATTATCATGATAAAGGTAAATGATTTTTTAAAATCCGAAACAGCAATTAAGATCCACACGTGCAAGTCAAAAAAGTCTGTTTGATGACAGTAAAATATTAATACTAACATTATTTTCTCCGCTATTTTTCCTCGGTAATAAGATATTCATGCTACATTTCACGAATATTCATAATAATGAGAAAAAGAAGACATTGTTAACTGAAATCGTATAAAAACAAAATGAATTCTGTTTCAATGAGATAGGCAGTGTTTTCACTGATTATGACAAAGACCTTTACGTCAGCGTTGTAAAAATAAAAACAAAATACCCGTCCGTGCGAATCCGACCCACAAAGGGTAATACCACCATAGAATACATAACAGTGAATGAAACGCTGAATGTATTGTTAAGGGACATCCTTCAATTAATAATCTAAATTTTATTTTAAATGTTTTAATACAATACAGTTGTACCTCGGACGGCGGTCACTAACTTAAGATTATAAAGTTACCAGCTGCTACCTGCGCCAGACTTTTGACCAAATCCTACGGGAATCGCGTACTTTTCGGGATAAAAAGTATGTATTAATCCAAAGTATCAGCTACCTACATAAATATCATGAAAATTGGAATAGACATTTGAGCGTGAAGAATTAACAAACATACACACACAATTTCGCCTTTCTCATATTTTAGTGGCATAAAAATGTATGATTGTAACCAAATTATGGCGGACCTAAATTCTATCTTCGATGTACATAAAACTAGCTGTTACTCGCGGCTTCGCCCGCGTACCCAGTAAAGAAAGGCCAATGATGGGCTCTGTACCCCTGACAATATGTATACAGATTTTCATAACGATCGACTGCTTAGTCAAGCCGTGAAGGAATAACAAACAAACAAACTCACTTTCTCAATTTATAATATTAATAGGATGTCCTGAATGACTGATTGACTGAGAATCAACGCACGGCCTAAACCGCTGATCTTAGAGACAAACTTGAAGGGTGTGTCGTTTGTGTCGCGTAATTCCCACGGGAAATTGAGATACACGTAAACAAAGTCGCTAGTAAAGTAATAAATTAAGTATGTAAAATATTTTACAACAACAATTATTACGTAAATAAAAATATAAGATCCAATTCGCTATCGAAAAAATTAATTAACGAAAAAAATACCAATAGCATCCCTTTGATGGAGAGTTTTCAAAGCATAACAAGGGAAGTTTGGATAATCAAGCAGTCAAAATCAATACGAGACTTTTAACTTTTGCTGATTAAATCTATAACTGATTTTTGCGAAAGTGATAATTTTAATAAGTCAAGTACAATATCTAATAACAATAAATATTTTACTAAGTTTTATGTTTATTAATGGACTTAAAAGATTACTATGAAGAAGTGCTGCGCAGAGTAAGTGAAAAGGGAACTTTGATGAAGGAAATAGAAACTAGATAGAGAAACTAGTAGGATATCTTATTAGATGATCAGACTAGATATCTTATTAGATGGCGGTGGCGTTGTGGGTCGGGTTACTGTTGTTCCCTTCAATATTGTTCATAATGTTGTTGATGGTGAGCCCAGTAATGGAGGCTGGCAGGCCGACTCTCACGTCAACTCGAAAATACATGAGAACGGTTGCTGCCTTGCGGGTCTGGTCTGCTCTGCTCCTGTCTTTATCACTGATTTTGCATTTTATATTTAATTTTATTGCACTTTTTATTGACATTCCGAGTGCGTAATGTTGTATGTAACTAGTTTTAAATTTTATGGTAAAAAAAACGTATATTTATAAATGACAAAAAAGGCCGTAACTGGTTTCCTTTCGCAATTTCTTTTACCAGTAGTCATTTTGCTTGGTAGTAGTATATAGAGTAGATTAATATAAACAAATCATTTATTACAACTGTATACTCTGACAATAAAACGTGTTTGTTAAAACCTCAGAACACAGAAAGAAGAGAAATGTAATAAGACAGTTTTTGTACCGGAACCGATGTCGCCACTTGCACACACAGTTACATTTTAACACATTCATAGAATAATCTCCGACAGTCACACTCACACAAATCGTAAGCCCGTGATTTGCAGTTCGATTACGAACACAGATGTAAGAAGTGTATTATAGTGACGGGCACCTAATGAAAAAGGGCGACAAGCATTATCGATAACTTTACCTCTCGATATTTTACAATAACAATTATTACGGACTACAACTATGAACGAGATATGGTTTGTGGGCTGGGCGCATGTCGCCATTTTTAACCGACTTCAAAAAAGGAGGAGGTTCTATGTTTCATTGTATATGTCGTAAATGAGGCACCTTTATCGGAATAACTTCGCCGGAAACTAAGAGATGGCGCTGTTGTTTACTCAACATTTCTAATAGATGGCGCTGTTTGCTACCGACAAATTTTTATGAAAAATTGTTTAAGTGATTTTTATTCTTAAATTATGTTAGATCAGATTTAGATAATTGAAAATCATTAATGATTAATTCTGAATAATTAATTTAGGAATTGTTTAGATAATATTAACGATTGTAATTGAGTTTTTACTTCGATTTGTATTGTACCGGAAACGCAGGCTTACCAATGGAGTGGGAGGCCTGGACAAGGCCTTTGGCTATAAAAGGGTCGGCAGTCCAGTACTCGCTGGATTCGGATTGAGATTAATATTGCGTTGGTTGACTGAAAGCCATAGGACTTGTCTGTGACCGGGCAATACTTGTCGGAATTAAATTAATTTCCTAGTTATTAACTGTGTGATTTTTGTGAGTCATTGAGTGCTAATAAATCATTGTTATTTATGAACTGTGTCTTCGTTGCCCGAGGGATACCCATTAGAGCCCACAGTATGAAAAGAGACGAAATGCTTGACTCCAACCATCCCATGATGTCGTGCCCGGCCACCCAGGACGCGACATATATATATTTTTTTTTGTATGTCCGCCGATTACTCCGTCAATTCTTGACCGATTTTCAATTTTTTTATTTATTTGAAAGCGCATACTCCCAGGTTGGTCCCATTGTCACCAAGTCAGGATCTGATGATGGGATCCCAGGCAAATCGAGGGCAACCCTCAGATTTTATAGGCACGTACAACGCGTTACTTATGTTTTCGTAAGTTATTCATGTTGAAAACTGCAATAAAATAAATCAATTAACGTATTAATAAAACGCCACGAATAATGGAAATGCAGGAGGTCTCGTAAATATTGGATGAAACCTAAGGAAAATGTAGCACACCTAAATAATTACCTAAAACCAAATAGAAAAACAGAAAAAAAAAATCAAAAGTTTTTAGTTTTTAAATATTTTATTTTTTGGAAAATATTAATTTTTAGTTTCAAACCAATTAAAAGAAAGAACTTAAAAAAATTAGTACATAATAATAAGCGATTTTTTTAAAACTAATCAAATGAGTTTTTAGTTGAGCTACTTTCCCCTTGAGTTTGATCCAATACTTATGGGACTGGGACACCCTGTACAAGGAATGCACTGTAGTAAAAGTTTCAAATTATTATACTTTCAAAAATTAGAAATACAAAATTATCGATACTAAAATATTCTACTTTTGGCAGCACTACATGGCTTGTGCGACGGCCATTATTACTTTGACAGATCGCGGAAGCTGCAAGCGGCGGTACCACGATATTTTCACAACATTGTAATTATCGTTACGTTTGCATTCTATTGTACGTGCATACCGCAAAACATTGAAAAGCGCGTATCCAAAACAAGCAATGGACAATATTTGTAACGGAAGTATCGACTATGCCGTATATTGTTTAATGATTTCTATGCCTCAAAAATATTTCGTTAATTTGTCATTTATATAGAAAAATATTAAATAAATGACTTACCTATGATAAGTAACACCACTATTACTTGAATTTACCGTATCACTGCGATTTTTGCACGTAATTAAAGCTCAAGCCGGCATTTTTGTTGACATTCACGGACGTGTGTTCGCGGAAGCGTTGTTTTGTGAATGACTTAGAACAATCAAGTTCCTGCACATTTGTGCAGAAAATGGCGTCATGTGCCCCGCCCACAAACCATATCTCTTGTATTCTGATATCTGTGGTTAAAACCTATTCTCTGAATAAAAGTTTTGAATTTGAATTCAGAAAGAAGCATCTTATAAGGAAAGATCCCTGGGCAGTTGGAACCCTCTGACCCAATAAGATTAGTCAGAGACTCACAAGCTTAGGGCTCACACTAGTTATGCCCTTGTATATCTGTGAGTCCTCAGTGAAACTCAAAATATTTTTTTAGATAAAGTACGTAACGTACGTAATACACACATATTATAATGGTTAGAGATAAAAAAACATATTGATTTTTTGTGATTAAATTAAGTATTTGTTGTCGAACATTATTACTTTAATTTGATTTATAATGTCGAGTCATTTCCGTCTACCCTTTCAATATTAATACCGATGATGCATAAGGAGTTTTTACGTGTTATACACGTAAACTTTTAACGAAGTGGGCCAACAGGGCGTCATAAATCATTGGCAATCTTTGTTTACGAGCCCAGATAACTGCGCTGTACCGACTTGTGAGCCAAGCGAGTTCTTTTTTCTTTTTTTTCATCCTCTCAGAGTTCATAGTTCAACACAACGTGCTTTTAAGTTGAGAAATTAATTAACATTTTCTCTGTCGCGAGGTATATTATTTCGAATAGTGAACTCTGCGTCTGAATTATAAGTTTTTTTTAAATATTGGTATGCTTCAACGGAAATTCTGTGATTATTTAGGACCAGTTTCAATAGTTTCGAATACCTGATTAATCAAATAAACTGTGGTGCAATTATGCTTACAAATTATGATGTCGTATGGTATATTATGTAATGGTATAAAAAAAATATCTATGAAACAAAACAATTTACAACAAACACTGACACTGCAAAAAAAAAATCTTCAATAAACATGATTGTCACTTTCAATAACGTTGCACAAACACACACAAAGCCTGTCGCTGAACACAAACGGAGCCTCCTTTGTGCATCGCACCACAATTCCGAGCGGTTAAGAGCAAAATATTTGTTCTGGCATCCAAGACTGGGGAATTCAATGTGGTAAAATAAATTGTCGATCTTTGAGAGAGTCTAATGCTGCTTGCAAATGTTTTTCATACTCATTTTCATGCCAAAAATAGGGAAAATCTAATTTTTTTTCTAATAATTAATCTTTAAAATTATTGAAATGTATAATGCCGCATCAACAATTCCTAAAATTTAGAAGTCTCAACAGCTTTGTCTATGTCCAAATCCTTGTTTTGGGAACGTGTATGACTTACAAAATTATTGATTTTTTAAAACCGTATTTTAATCGATAATTTTATTTGTCAATTTATATGTTCCAACCAATTGGAAGAGGTGAGTATAGATAACTAAGACAAAAAAAAATATGCTTATAATGTACTGTTTTTATGCGTATAATTGTAATTACATAGTACAATATGAATACTATTGATAAATAAAAATTTGTGTAACCCTTTACATAATATTTAGAAAACTTGTATATTATTAAAATTCCTGCTCATCGCTTTCATTGGCTGACTGTAGAGATCTTAAAGTCTACTGAAATAGCAGAAAGGCAAGCAGCAAAAAGTAATACAAACTTTTTGATCCTTTAAGCTGTGACAAATTTTTGTGTTAGTTCAAGTTCCTAAGGCCGAAGTGCCGAACGTAAAAACGTGTAAAATAGGGTAATGTTGATAAATATTTTGAACGTCTATAAGTACCTATTTGCTATTAGTATACGGAAAATTTTGAAAAACAAAAAGAAATTTACGTGATTTGGAACTAAGTTTTTTTTTAATTGCCTATTTTTTCAAATCAAATTAAAGTGCTGATAGACAATCGAACTTGGTCCGGACTTGGTTCGATGCTCTATTAGCATTTTTATGCGTACTGTAAAATTATCTTTCAGTACGTATCTTTCGTACCGGGGAAGTACCACTCTCTCACAGAATATCGACGTGAAGCAGCAATGCGTTTCGTTCGTTAGATCCAGAAGCCCAACTCGTTCCCTATCCCCTCTTTCCCCCTCCTTCTTTCCCTTCTCTTCTCTTCCTTCCTTTCCTCCAACCTCCTTGGTGAACAACGCATTGGTAGCGCCACTGGTGTTACTGATGTCCATAGGCGGCGGTGACCGCTTTCCATCAGATGGCCCGCTTGCTGTTTGTCTACTGTTTGACATTTAAAAAAAGTATAAAAATTTTAAAAATACTAGTATACCGAATGTTAAATACACTGGGCGTCAAAAATAAGTAGTACAGTTTTAAAATTGCAATATCTCCTAAACTGCAGAAGCTAGACCTTTGAAATAAAAAAAAGATAAAAGACAATTTAATTTCATTTAATAAAAACTTCATGCATAATATCATTTTTTAAAGATTGACTGAAAAAAAACTTAATAAATAAAAACACTATTTTTTTAAACTGTTGGCTTGTACTTTTGTTTTTTATTGTTTTCTTTATTGCTGATAAATCAATTGCAATTCAAAAGCAAATGTGTCTTCAGCGAGTAAACTTTACTAATCATGCCTCTTTCACCAGAAGAATGTGCAAGAATCATAACTTTTCTCGAAGTAGGCATCAGTATGCGTCGTACTGCAAGAACGGTGGGTGTAACTCTAAGAACGATCCAGCAAGTAAAGCGAAGATACGAAGAGACTGGAAACCATCTAAGGAGACCAAGTAATGGCAGACCCAGGTGCACTAGTACCCGAGAAGACCGCTTAATTGTCTCTACTGTGTTAAGAAATCGTCACCTTAATGCAGTTGAGGTCCAGCAACAGCTTCTTCAGACCCGAAGAGACTACGTTAGTGAGAGTACAGTGAGGAGAAGACTTGCTGAAGCCAACCTGAAGTCGTACAGGCCAGCAAATGGCCCCAAACTTGAGACAGGGCATCGAGTAGCAAGACTACGCTACGCGCGTCAACACGTACAATGGGGCGAAGAAGAATGGACAAGAGTTTTGTTCACAGATGAGTCTCGGTTTTCTTTATTCACTTCCGATGGAAGGCGGAGAGTATACAGGCGACCTGGTGAGCGATACATTCAAGGTTGCATCTCGGAAAGAGTTCAATACGGCGGGGGCTCTGTACACGTATGGGCTGGCATCTCTTCAGAGGGTCGCACAGAGCTAGTGGTCATAGAAAATGGCACACTGACTGGTGAAAGATATGCATTAGAGATCCTTAACGAGTATGCAGGGCCATATTTAGCAAATATGGGTGATGGAGCTATACTAATGCATGATAACGCCCGGCCACACACCGCTCATCTCGTACAAGAGTACATTCAGGAGGTTGGCATCAGCTTGATGGCTTGGCCATCAAGAAGCCCAGATCTTAACCCGATTGAACACGCCTGGGATGAGCTTGGGGGGCTAGTCAGAAGACGCAGACCACCCCCCGCCACCCTCAGGGCTCTAAAACAGGCCCTGATAGAAGAATGGGTGAATATTCCCCAACATCGCCTCCGAAACTTAGTGTTCAGCATGCCAAACCGGCTCCAAGCTGTCATCAGAGCCCGAGGCGGCAACACAAGTTACTAAAGTGGGAACAAGGCCCAAAACGTAAAAATTAAGTTCTTGATAGTTCCTTCAAAATGGTTAGCTTTTTAGTTTTTTCCTAATTTTCAGTGTAAAACTTTACTAATGCTAAATAAAGTATTATTTTTAGAAAACTTTGTTAAATTTGCTATAAAATGACTTTTATTTCAAAACTCTAACTTCTATAGTTTAAGAGTAATTGCAATTTTAAAACTGTACTACTTATTTTTGACGCCCAGTGTATTGTGTAATATACAAGCCCTAGATTTCTATCAAAGATTTTGTATCAACATTTCAGAGAATCTGTCAACTATGTGAGGCAACGGAAATTAAGGGTTTTCTACTAGATATCTATATTCTTAGAATTTTCTTTGAATCAAGCTTTTTATGATGAAAGTGTCAAGAAAGGTGAATAAAGAAGAAGTGACGTAATGAAAACCCCGGCTCAATACATATTATTATATACTTCCGAAGTTATGCCAACAAGGCAGAGCATGGCTGTATGTACATTAATGTTAATTTTACGATCAATATTGTTACTAACCCATGTTCATGAACGAATAAATGAATTATAAAGTTGATCGAAGCAAAGTTAGATGAAGTTAGAAAATGAAGGTAAAGTTAGACAAAGTAACACGAAACACTCTCAATTACGTCGGTTGCGAATAGTCGAGATTAGCCAAAGTTGAACAAGTTTGCAAGCTCATATTAAATTGATGACCAACATAATAAAAATACACGAACTTTAAAAAAAATATCTTCCACATTTTTTTCACAAAGAACACTGGAAGGTTGTCCATCTTAAGAAAATTATAATGAAAGCATAAAACATAATCCATAGACTGATACGTCCTAAGTAGAGTAGAACCACGGACTGCCATTTAAAAGAATGTCAGGTAATTTCGAGTAAGCAATTAAAGGGGGGAAAAAATGGACCCATAATTATTCACCATTTCCCCCGACAGTGCATTAGGGAAAAGGATGGATCATTTTTTATGGCAATTACATAGATCAGTCATCATCTAGACGTGTATACGCAACACTTAAAGGTATTGAAAATTTTCACTGTTTTATTACCACGTGGCAAAGAACACGCATATTTTTGATATTATTATGAAAATGAATTGATATATTTTTTAATTACATAATCGTATGTTAATCAATGATTCTTGAATGAAAATTAAACAATGTATATATTTTTTTATTTTTTTTATCAACTCTGATAGCCAAGCAGCTCTACTAGCGCTAGACTCGAATGTGGTCACATCGAGACTGGTCGAAGAGTGCATGGAACGGCTGAACACTCTAGGCAACAGAAATAGAGTGGTCTTAAGATGGGTACCAGGGCACGCAGGCATAAACGGCAACGAACGTGCTGATGAGCTTGCAAGAGCTGGGGCTAATGGAGTACAGGAGGGACCCGAGCCGTTCTGTGGTATACCAAAAAGCCTAGCTAACAGAACCCTTACGTACTCCTGTTTCGATAACGCTATCAAGCTCTGGACGGAATCGCCGGGCATGAATCACTCAAAAATTCTAATCAAAGCCTACGACAAAAGGTACAGCAACCTTGTCCTAGCGCACAGTAGAAGCAACCTACGGCTTGTGGTCAGAGCCTTAACAGGACACTGTTGCCTCAATAAGCACATGTCCAACTTAGGGCTGAGTGACACACGCACCTGCAGACGATGTAAGAAGGCTGATGAAACACCACTGCATCTTCTGGGGGAATGTGGGCCACTTATACACAAGCGCAGCACTCATCTAGGGAAACACTTATTAAGCCCAGATGAGTTAAAGGAGCTCCCCCCTAAGCAAATCCTGCGGTTCATCACAGCTGCAGGGTTTAGCGGTGAGCTCTAACAAATCATGTGGCGATCACAATAGACCAGTCCTGGTCGCAGTGCTATTAAAGCCGCACACAACAAAAATAAAATAAAAAAATGTACTTTTTATTTAACTAAGTTTTAAGTCTAAACGAAAAGTCAGGCAATATTAAGGTATGATCGCGTTAATTCCCGGTTTGTTATTGATTTAAGTTTCAAGTCTGTTTTGGGTGGTCAGTGGACAATTATAAATCTTCGCCGACTCCTGTGGGTCTGATTTTTGATGAGTAAAATGTTTTTTATTGTAAGTTGTAAAGATTGAATAAAAATCTCAGCATTTTCTTATGACTTTAGTTATCCGAGTATTAAAATTAGTCGTAAAATATTTGAAAAATTTATGTTGTCATTTCACACAGCACTTACCGAGCATAAAAAATTTGATTATATTTTTTATATGCTAGTCAAGCTTTTAAAGCACTTGCGACTGTGGCCCAATTGCATAGAATATGAGAAGGACAAAATATTAAATAAAACTTTAATTCCTTACAGTATGTAGGTCTAAAAATGATCCGAATATCCTTGACCTGGGTCTTGGATGTATGTAATATCTATATACAGGGTGACTTTTCAAGGGGTTGTAACTTTATTTTATATAAGCTCTATAGAACAATATAAAAGTATGACTATCGTAATTATATTTATTCGTAGTATTTGTTGAAAAACATTAACTTGAAAACAGTGGTTGGTAGGTACTTCCAATAAAGCTGAAAAGCCGGGCTTGCCCTAATAAAATGCGAAATATTAATTTTATTTAATTATGCTTTTTACGCCAATCGATTAAGCTCCTGATTCTTAGTCCCTCCTCAAAAAATGACAACCCCTTGAAAAGAAATATTTGTTTAAAATAGTATCATAGAGTTAGTATCCTATAACACAAGTTTCGAATTTACTTTGAGGCTAGCTCAATCTGTGTGATTTATCCCTATTATATTTATTAATTTACTATTTACATGCAAATATTGTAAGTTTAATGTGTAAGTTAACTATCTTGTCAAGATCTCAGTTCAGTTTTAGATTAACTTAACAGTACGAGGTAAGCAAAAATAAGCTATATTGTAACTCTCGAACTTTCCGTTACAACCGCAAAATTTTCTTCCCCCGAGTATAAATTAGATCTTTTATCTGATCCACCGAAACTTTCCTTAACTGTTAAGGTTTGTTTTACGGTCGAATACTGCGTAAATTGAAAAATAAGAGGTGCAGGTCGTGACCCCCGAGCAATATTTTTACGAATGTTATTTGAAGAATTTATTTTTGGTGGTATTGCGATAAATCTTTAAGATATTTTAAAGTTATTTGTGATGTACACCAACCCAGACAGTTTTATGTTAGGTCTCTTTTATTAGTTTGTTTGTGATCCAGGAACTTTAACTGAATAATAAAATGTCTGACTTATGACTATTAGTAACTTACATCTACCAGTACCAGACGTAAGGGATACAAATATTATATTTTTACATTGTCGAGACGTGTCGACTGTTTGATATTTTTTTCAATAAATCCTTCAAAAGAAAAGTTGGACATTTAATTGATACGTATACAGAACTCGAATCTGAGAAACCCAAACCGTAACGTGAATGTTGGCCGACACCTGAATAGGATATGGAGATTAGAGACATTGGAGTGCCACCAAGATAAAAAATACTTTTTTTTTTTCACTCCGTCGGTAGTTCCTTGCTTGTACCCTTGATATTAGTTAAAGCGTGAAGGAATAACTAACAAATATTCTAACTTTAACGTTGATAGTAACAGCTAGGATTGGAATAATAATAATACTGCAAACAATGTCTTTAATCATCTACACGAAACTAAAAATCCTACTCCCTGAGTCCCTTACTCTTATTATCTGAAAATAAAATATTGTAGGTACCTTTACCATTTGATTACTGTTTGGAAGGTAAGTAATATTAAAATGTAAAAAATTTATAAACATTTTTTTTTTGATCTGAATAATGCAGTGAGCAATTTCCCTGGGGGATTCTCGGCTATGTCACTGGAGACGGCCGCACGCAACACCACAGTCTGAATACCCAAAAAAAAGTGATTTTTTTTCGCAAAAATACAGTCTATCCAGACATCCGACAACTATATGTCTCATGATTGGCTGCAGTATTAGCAACGGTGATGACCATTATCACCGAGACCATCCGATAATTTCTCGGTCACCACGCGTCATTGAGTACCTAGCTCGATGGCCTCGTTGTGCGTGTCAAAGTGGAACGATCACGCAGCGACAACCCTAGTCAGTACTTGGATGGGTTTAAAAAATCTCGAGTATCTCCATGCTTTAAACTGTCGATCCCGCCTGTGGTCGATAAGTTATAGCCGTCAAGTCAAAGTCAGTGACCGTTATGTGACTTGGAAACACTGACACCAGCTGAATCCCACAAAAAGATGAAGAAGAAGACGTAATTACATGTTTATATGTTCAATACTTAGCTTTTTATCATCAGATTGTCTTTTATATGACATGTCGCTTCCTCATTTTATTATCCATCCAAACAGCACCAAAACATTCGGTGGACAAACAAGATTATCGTTGATTTATATCTAAAAGTTGATATCAGCGTTGAACGTAAACAATGCCAAAGACTTTGACCGGGAAAATACGCTTTATTTCATATACAATGCATTCCCGCAAAACAATAAATTAGGCTTTGAGTCAGCGAACACTACTTTTTTTGTGTTTTCCTAGCTCAGCGTGGTCAGCGGTATCTTGCTATTCTTTGAAATCTAACTTTTTTATGTGGAAGAGAAACAAGTTAGTTGGGCATCTAAATTATAAAGAGGTCTATTACTAATATTATAAAGAGGAACTGATTTGATCATTGAATAGACTTAAAAACTACTAGACCGATTAGAAAAAAAATATCACCGTTGGGATTGGGAAGCTACGCTAACCCTGGATGACATAAGCTATAATTATATATTTTTTTAATAATAGAAATCTTTCCTAAAACCAGTGCAAAACCGGAGAGGGACGCTAGTAAGTAATAATCACAAATAGCGTAGGAGTTATTAACTATTTTATGTGAGTATTATAAATAGGTAGTAAAAAGAGTTAGTCAAGACGCTCGAAACCGTACGAACGACCTTTTCTGTAAGGCGTGTCGTGGAAGTAAAACAATTTATTAGTATTGTAGTCAATAAAACTAAAGAAACAAATCTATCGGAACCATGTAAACTCACTGGTAACAAACGTCCGAGGCCGCTAGAACAATTCGTCAAGCTGAGATTGACAGCTGTGGGTGCACAGATTTGTATACATTCTAACTGTTTGTCAGAAGGGTCGATTTGTACGCCTCTACAAGGCTTTACTAAGGCTTTATGGGGTCCATTGAGGTACTTTAGGTACCGTTTAGTCGTCTTTCAAGACCCCCAAACTTGGAATGATTGTTTTGACTTTGATTGCATTGTGAAAATCAGAATTCAGATTTGGTTTAGAGATGTAATATTAGTAATCATATTAAGTGAATCGTTATTTCTATATATAATAGGCCTAGCTGGATTAAACTGGATTTATTGAAGTGGTAAAATATTTATGAATTGGGTTAGCTCGACCTGGGAAGGATCACCTTCTCATACATATCGGTGTGAATCAGCCATGAGTATACGATAAGTGAGAGATCCAAGAGATGAAAAACCACATCCTTTCCTAACCCTTTTGTCTCTATCCAGATCCACTTTCTGGTATTTTTATTCTAGTTGACAAAATTTACAAATTAGTTAATTTGAAACTTTTTTTTATATACCACACAGGTGGCAAACAAGCAACGGTCGTCCTGATGGTAAGCCGTCACCGTAGCCTACACCACAACATGGCCGAGACCAATGCTATTTGTCTACAATCTTCTGTAAGGTGGAGGTCCTTCCTCAGACGGGCTGCTCCGATTTGAGCGGATTATCCGCTGTGCCCTACCTCTCTTTTTACTTTTAAACAAATTATTTCTATTTAGACTGTCGTCAGGCCGAAGGGTCATTTTTAGTTTGCGCTCCATTGTTGTGACGTACATCATAACAACGGACCATGACGTATACCCTATACCCAAGACAGTGGAGCATAGAGGACGACAACACTCAGAGCAAACGCTGCAAGCATGATTGCTTCTAGAAACTTCTAGAAACGATCGCTTGGCGTAAATTTTAAATCCAAAATCACGGACTCCATACCTTATATTATCCTTATTCATTATTCGGGAAAGACAGACGCCAGTGTGTATAGCCCCTGTAGAACATTTCCGAAATAGCGATAGAATGTAAAATGTACTGCAGATCGGACGTACGGAATCTAATTATCGTACGCCTGACAGTAAAAAAGTCCTCGTTTTGACGCTCGGTTTTTCACTTTTTTTCTACAAAAAGAGTCCGTTTTTCGCTTTGCGTGCGTTTCGGGTTTCTAATTGGCAGTGAAAGGGGTTTTCGGGAATATTGAGTTTGCTTTTAGATTTTCTGATTTAACGTAATTATTCTTGAGTGAAGTTTATCTGTAACATGTAAAAATGTAGTCAGTACCACTGAAACGTTGGTTGGTCTATTGAAGCTCTCATCACATCTACATCGTGATGCTGTGATCTATGTTAACGCTCTGCAATTTGATATAGTTATTAACCATTTACTTTGGTAATTTGTAGCGTGATGGCGTCAAGGTGGCCTTGCGTTTGAAGCATATCGGTTTCGTGCATTCTGAAATGTGATACGCTAAAACGCGACGTAATTTCGGCAAATGAGACGCTTATAATTAAAATAGCATTGCATGAGCTTCGGTCGTGTTTTCGGCATAGTGTGCTTAAGCACTTAAATACAAAATTACATAGTGGATTGTGACCATGTTGTGACACAGCCAACTGACATGTCGCAGATATTAAGAGCGCTGAAAGCGTGTTCTCCACAACACACCATACCTAGCTAAAAATTGTTACAGTTTTTATTGTGTACGTTTCATCTCTATAACCGTGCATCTACACCGCAGTTACTATTTGTGGAGCAACACGATAACATTCTTCGACTTTTGCGATTTTTAAAATATTTTTTTGTTATCGAATGGCATGGAAACGTTGCTCTACAAAAAGTAACTGCGGTGTGGATGCACGGTAACAACAATATTTTAAAATGCCTGTAAGCTATGTATCAGTTAATTTGAGTTTATTTTATTACCATGTTTATTCATCTGAAAATTAATGTTGCCTTTATTACCAATAGCTGTTTTCATTGGGTTAAAATGTATATTTGATATTTTATGAATATTATTAAATAATATTTATTTAATATGTTACAAGGCGTAATTTTTTTGTAACAGTTGACTGATTACTAAAATTTCAATGAACTGAAAAATATACCTATGTAATGTTTTTTTCTCGAAATAATTTTTCAGAAATTTCTTTTAACAATAAATTTGTATGTTGAATTTAATATAAGTTACATCGTTTTACTATTTGTCCATTTAATATTTACTTTATCAAACAAAGACATTTACTGTTATTGGTCTAATATCTGTCACTGCGTTTTTTTTTACAAAAACTGTCTAGGGTCGACTTTGCTTAACTTGTGTGTTAATTTTAGAGTAAATACACAACGACGCTGTTTAGCTCTCTCTTACCATAGATGGTAAATGGAAAAATATATCATATTACTAATTTTTCCCCGCGGCTTCGCTTGCGTTAATATTATGACATAGATCTCGTTTGACAACAACCCATAGCGCGACTTGTGGCGCCATCTGTTCGCCGATATCATTCCATACAGCGCCCTCTATAGTAGAAAAAATATTTTCCCATTGGAATGACATACTTTCACGCGATAAGATAGCCTATGTTGGGCTCTGTACCCCTGACAATATTTATACAAATTTTCATAATGATCGGCTGATTAGTTAAGCCGTGAAGGATTAACAAGCAAACAAACAAACTCACTTTCTCATTTATAATGTTTGCATCCTCAGCCGTCGTACTCGTACCATCATTCGATTCGACGACCTCCGTGGCGTAATGGTTACCACGCCAGACCGCCACCCAGGAGGTCCCGGGTTCGTTCCCCGGTCGGGTCATGATGAAAAACGAACTTTTTCTGATTGGCCTCGGGTTTTGGATGTTTATCTATATATGTATTTGTTATAAAAAAAATATAATATCGTTGAGTTAGTATCCCATAACACAAGTTTCGAACTTACTTTGGGGCTAGCTCAATCTGTATGAATTGTCCCTATATATTTATATTTATTTATATTTATTTTATCATCGTTTTTGTCGATCGTGTCGGTGAGTAGAAAGGGGTCTTTTGTCAAAACTGCAACACCACCTTTTTTACCAACTGTAACGACCTTTAAACATTATGTAATATTAATGTGCTTGCTTTAAACGTACAATGTATGTAGCCAGTAATAGTGCTTGGCAAGGAAAACTTACTTTAAATTTATGAAACCTGATGCACCTGTGACCGCTACGGAAACTATAGCGAGGTGCGATGTTCTAAATACTGAACTTTACCGCTAAATAATATAAAATTGCTTTTATTAAATTTTCTATTTGTATACTCAGTCACAGGCTCACAACCCTACATAATATGCATAGTATATACACCAAACTACATATCTACAAACTCACAGCTACCATACACATACAGTTTCTCACACAGAATAAGGAGAGCCCTTTTTTATAACAAAATATAGTTTTGTGTAATATATTTTAATACGAGGGTCAAACTGAAAGTTCTTAGAAAATCAAAAACTGGACAAAAATAAAAGTTATTAGTATTATTATATCTTTTCAAAATAGTGTCCCTTCACATCAATGCATTGTTGCATCCGATGAAACCACTGAGCAAAACAGTTTTCCCACTCGTCTTTTTCGGGTTTCTTCAACGGTCGGTCAAATTATGAGGTATCCACCGGGCACAAAGCTTCCTAACCGCTAACTTTTCATGGAGGATTCTGTGCACTTGACTCATACCGATGCCTAAGCTTGTCGGAATTTGTTGATTGGTCTAAAGCCGTCCTTGACGCAGATGATCGGTAAGAATAGTGCGACCACGTTTGAACACATTATACCAAATGTAAATTGTGGCACGAGATGGGGCTTCATCATGAAAGGCCATTCGAAGTCTAATTATAACATTCTTGTTGACTTAAATGACATCGAAAGTCAATGAGGTTTTATATATTCTTCTAAGACAAGAGAAGTAACGCCATACAAAGCATTCGTAAAAAGCCGCAACCACTTCAGAGTGTTAAAGACGTAGCTTTGAAACCGATACATATTCCGAGCATATGCCAAAGTAAAATATGTTTGTCTCTTTTTTTCTAGAGTCAAACTAATTATGTCAAAATGAGACAAAAGCATTACTCCCAGAAAAATGGCCAGAGTTGCCAGCTCATGAATAATTTTCCCATTGAATGAATGTTATATGAGTCTTTTTTAAAAATAAAAAAAAGTTTTTATACCATATTATTGTTTCTTAGGTGACAGAAGAATTAAAGATAGGAAGAAATAAATATATAGATGCGTAAATATTGGTACATACATATTATATTTCAAGAATGAATCATGGCGGAATGGAGAAGTTTCCATTTTTTAGTCATTGATGAATCTAACCGATGCAGACCTACTACTATTATCTATTCTGTGCTACTACTAACTTTTAGCAGAGATTTTTTTTGTTTTCTTCACCCATTCTGGGTAGGCAAAGGGAACTATGCCCATACAGCCAAGTCTTCAGTAGATTTTTTTTATTGTTAAGAAATGAAAATGAAATTTAAATAAAATAAAATAATAAATTTAAATAATTTGAATAAAATACAACATAAAACAAAAAAACATTGTACTCATTCGAACATTTGATAATTGCTGAAACAATTTAAATTAAACACCGTTACCACAATGAAAAAGATGAAATTGTTACTTCATTGTCATAGTAATAATATCATTATGTCAAATGTCAGTTAAAAGCCATATCAAAAAGAGGAAAATGATTTGTTTTTTCTTGTCTTGACGTGCGTAGCACTAGCGATTGATTTTAGTATCAATCAATTCTAAGTAAATAATTAATTCTAGTTTGAGCCTGGTTGTAGGTTTACTTCTACTGTGTTTCTAATGATACATAAAGGCGTATGAGTTCGTCATTGACTAAACTCCCAACATTTGGGAAACTTAAAATCGTTTTTACTGGCAACACTGTTGGCAAAAACAATGCGTAATATATTAATTTCGATTTTAATACTATTTTGGTATAATTTTAACATAATTAAGCATTCTTATTTGTGAAAAGTGATACCACTTGCTTTGTTATTAGTTTGGGATCAGGACATACATGTTTTAACAGTGCATTTAACCATTTTTGTGATATTATTGTGAGATACGCATTCACTGAACGTCAAACTACGACTAAGTCGGAAGAAATTCAACTAAGACTGTGGCCTCAGTCGACGTGGCAGCGGGTATGTGTCAAACATTACGAATCTATAGTAAATAACAAATCACTGTCGAAAGTCATAAAAAATCATGGCACGAAAATTTACTCGCGTTAAATTCATGCTAACGTTATTCGGGAAATTTTCAATTTGCCGTCAAAACGTAAAACAAAAAAAAAACAAAAACAAAAAAAACATACTCGTTAAAATTGACAAAGAGTTCCATTTTCAAAATTTAAAGATATTTTTTAATTATATTGTTTACAAGTGGCCAGTTCTAAAAACTTTCAGTGTCGCCCTCGTAAAGAGTGTGAAAAAATGTTAATTATCTGGTTAACAATTATCATTTGATGACCTGGAGACTCTAATTAGTTCATAAGCTTAGCTGTAAAGAAAACTATATACCTATATACCTACTTGTAATAATTAGATTATACCATACCTACTGGTAACATTACCTGTGTTGTAACTTAGCGATAAGAAGAGCCGGGGTCCTGGCCATTGCTTAAAAGGAACATCCAGCAATAAATGCCTAGATGTACATTTTGTAACCCAATAAAGAATTTTTTTATTTTGAATATTTTATGGGTTTATCCGCTAGCGCGATGTTGTCACGCGACACAATTCGACCTATTTAATGCAATGCAGCCCTTGTATAACAGACCATATGGTCTGCCAAATCTCGAGCTGGCATTATAGTGATCCAGAACAATATTAGTGACAGACCTACTAGATTAAATGAATAATCCAATTCGAAAAGAATTATTCCAAAACAGAAATTTCAGACAGCGCGTTTATTTTTTTATTTTTAAACAATCAGTCTCAACTAACATAGAAGGATATGCTATCCAAAAAGATTCAAAAGTTTATTTCTACGTAAAAGAGAAATAGTAATATAAACATTGTACAACCTTTAGCATTTGTTTTAATGTTTCCACTCTGACCTATGACCCAAATTCGGGCGTTCACTAAACGGAATACAAAGGGTTTTTATTTGAATTATTTCATTCAGAATATGTCATAAAATGTTTACTTATTTTGTTTCGACATAATTATTACGTTGATATATCTAGAATACCCTTTGCCTGCGGATTCTACCGGTCTTAGCGCTAGAATTATACGGGCATGTTTTATCGCTTGCAAATAATGTTCAGGTTAGCCTATTTGTCATTTAAGAACTGTCAAAACCGTACAAGAGCTGTCAAACATATTGTCAACTCTTGATAATATGTTTGACAAATAAGTGTTTTCAAATAGGCCATCATACTGAGCTCGGAATCAGTATTATCAAGAGAATCCTATGTCTACGTACCAATTTTCGAGATGACACTCGATCTCTCTTTTAAGGACTCTTTTAAAACAAAATAGCAATTTGTGTGTAATTGTAACGTTTAATTAAGTAAAAAGTTTTAGAAAAAAAATTAAGAATTCTTTTATGAAGAAGAATAGCATCGTGTCTCTTATTTAAGTAACTAAACACACTGATTCTTTCGCGGAACCTAAATTTTAAATATTGATCCCCATATAAAAATTCTAAGAAACAAACCGAAACTTATCATCCTCAAAATTCTTAGCTACCCAAGCTCTCCAGCATCTAAATCAGTAAAAAGCAGCATCTATAGCTTACGTGTATCAGAAACAAAGATAAAGTAGTAATCCCCAATACTAGCCCGACCCACCCTAGCGTATCCAGTGAAATCCCACGAAATACTTTGGCCCGATAATGATTCCTTTATTGCATGATAGAGCCCCAAGCTCAACATTCTTGATTATATTATCTTCAAGGAAAACATCCCGGGTGCTGTGGTTAAAAAGAATTTATTAAACCCAGCACTGAGTTTATTACACGAATCATTTTAAACGGTGCTCTTTAAATTCTTCTTTTGTTTGCCTAAGTTGTTCAATTTCTCGAGTTATTTGGAGCCATTTCATAAGGACTTTAGAGGAATCCACCTTAATTTTGTTTCTAAAATCGTTGGTATTGATTACGCATTATTTTTCTTTGTTTAATTTAAATATTTTTTTGTATTTTTCAATAAATGAATGAATAATTATAATTAAATGAAAGTACCTAATAGGTAATAGGTATTCATTCAATGCAATGAATATTTTCACTTACTTGTCAACGAAAGGTTTCCAAATATTCTTCAACAAAGTAATTTTAAGACGCTACCGGTTCGTAAAATACCTATGAAGAGGTCTAGAAAAATCAATTTTTTTTAATGAAGTTCTTTAAAATAACGAATCAAAAAAATAATAGGTATTCTTGAGTACCTTGTCTAGTTAAATCATATCTTCAATACACAATTAGAATTACTTCACTCGATAAAAAAAATTATTTAAAATTCCACTTTTTTAAAACAAATAACTTATTTTAAACTTACTTCTAAGACGTTTTAAGATTTGAAACTTAATTATCCTTTTAGTTATTAATTGAACTAGTCAATTCATGCAAAATAACTTTAGAAAGATTACATGGCATTTTTATATCATATTTTATACACGAAAATACGAAGTCAAAGCGTGAGTTCGCGTTACTCAGTCCGGTCGCAGACCTTATCGACGTCGGACGTGTGTCAAATTTTCCGCCATCACCGCCGCGCTCGCAATTCGATTACGTAGAATAATTGTTGGTGAAAATGGGTAACAAATGCAATAAAAAAAGGAAAAACAGTGTGGAACCATTTCTTGTTGGACCAACTATTATGCACAAAATAAGTATTCCTGTTGGCACAACTACTTTTTTTGCTGTTTCGTAATGGTTTTCGGATGGTTTTCAGATGGTTTTTGGATGGTTTTCGAATGGTTTTCAGATGGTTTTTGGATGGTTTTCGAATGGTTTTCAGATGGTTTTTGGATGGTTTTCGGATAGTTTTCAGATGTTTTTGGATGGTTTTCGAATGGTTTTTAGATAGTTTTCAGATTGTTTTTAGATGGTTTTGGGATGGTCTTCAGATGATTTTTGGATGGTTTTCGAATGGTTTTCAGATGGTTTTTGGATGGTTTTCGAATGGTTTTCAGATGGTTTTTGGATGGTTTTTGGATAGTTTTCAGATGTTTTTGGATGGTTTTCGAATGATTTTTAGATAGTTTTCAGATTGTTTTTGGATGGTTTTGGGATGGTCTTCAGATGATTTTTGGATGGTTTTGGGATGGTTTTTGAATGGCTTTCAGATGGTTTTCTGATGTTTTTTCAATGGTTTTCGGATGGTATCAATATGTTTTTGGGATTGTTTCGGGATGGTTTATGGTATGAATGAGAAAATCTTTTAGGATTATTTTCGAATGTTTTAGGATGAATTAGGAATTCTTTTAAGATTATTTTCTAATGTTTTTAGAATGAATTAGATATTCTTTTAGGATTATTTTCGAATGTTTTTGGTTTATAGGTTCGATTTATAGGTATAGCTTTACAATTGTTTTTGGATAGTATTTACAGTTTTGGGGTAGTTTTCTATTATCCGATGGTTTCTTTAAGGGTTTGAACTACATAATGTATATTTTAGGCGAAATAACATTTTAGGGAAGTGGCGAATTAAACGATATATTATATCTACAAAGACGACTTACGTTTGCAACGTTTTAAAAATAGTACTTATACTAAAATATTCTTTGATATCACTGTATACTTGTAATAAGAGATGAGTATAATGACGACTGCGGATATTGTGTATGTCAAACGGATTTATTATTTGACAGACAAGAAGTTGTTATTTTACTAAGCTCATCATGTCTTTGAAATTATTTATAACTAGCTGTACCCGCGGCTTCGCCCGCGTAGATACTGCCTTTCCCGTGGGAATTCTATAAATGGCCTTCTTTATTCTTGTCAGCATCCCAAAGGGAACCCATAAACAAGTTTGAGTTTTGAGTTTATCGCGAACAGACACGCAGACAGACGCACGGGAGGACTTTGTTTTATAATATGTAAGGATAAAGGTGGGAAGATTGCACTATGTGACGACTATATCAGTGCCATTTGGTTCGAAAGCATTCCGAACTCACTCCAAAACTATCCCAAACTCACCCCAAAACTTTTCCAAACTCACCCCAGAAGCATTCCAAACTCACCCCAAAACTATTCCAAACTCACCCCAAAACCATTCCGAACTCACCCCAAAACCATTCCGAACTCACCCCAAAACCATTCCTAACTCACCCCAAAACCATTCCTGAGTCACCCCATAACATGCCTCTTATACAGTGTTGCACACGAATGTACTTCCTTAATGAATGGTGGTACCAAAGGGAACTATTTAATGACAATTATCTGGTTGTGCCATAGTTGTGCCAATAGGAATACTTTTAGTTGTGCCAACATTAGTTGTGCGTAGCAGTGGGTCCAACAGGAAATAATGATTTTTCAATCATTATTTCCTGTTAGACCTAAATAAGTAACCATAACTAAAATCATAAGTAAACAATCGCATTATTTAGTTACAATTTTCAGATAGTTTCATACCAAAAACATTCGAAAATAATCGGAAAAACCATCTTGAGACCATCACAAAACCATTGAAAAACTATCCGAAAACTATTGAAATACCATCCCAAAGACATCAGAAAACCATCACAAAACCATCCAAAAACCATCTGAAAACCATCCAAAAATAATCTGAAAATCATCCCGAAACCATACCAAAACCATCTGAAAACCATGTCTATTTCGTTTTTCATATTTGGTTCCTAATAAAAGTTGTTCATAATCTTCATTTTATATTCATTCATATTTATTAAAAAATAATTGAAGGCAATTATTATTTTATTACAAATTAGAAAACTTAAAGTTTCGGTACTGCATATTTTTACACTATGTGCGCAATGATAAGAAAAGACGCTCGGTTGTCGCAACGTGACGCGAGGCGCGGCCCGGGGCGGCGGGGTCGACTTCGCGTTTGGGTCGCTGGACCTATGGCGCCTTAATGTAAATTCATTCTGTTTGTAACATTTTGACATTGGAAATGTCTTTTCGTTCGCTTCAGTATAGGCATCGATTTCACGAAAAAGTGCGATCCCCTTATATCTCGGAGAGTTGTGAAGATATGATATTCATAAAAGGCTCAAAAGACGCGTATTCACGAGAGCTGTAAGGTGCAAAAAGAATTATTCAAGAAAGTCAAAAACGAAAAAAGTTATGACCGAAATTGTGAAAATAAATATCATTTCTTTCCGAATTTTTGATTTTGGCGCTCGATATTTTGGAAACGAAGAATGATATCAAAAATTTGAGAAAAACTCGTCTGGACAATTTAGTCAGCTATAATTTGAGCCTAAAACAAAGATGATCGGGTTAAGAGTTTGCCCTGTAGCTTAACCTTTTTGAACAAAGTCAAAAACGTTGTAGTTTTATTTTGTAACCTTTTCCTTATCCCATTGCTGGGATACGGGTCTCCCTTCAGTCGAAGGTGATTAGAGCGTACGCTGCCACGCTGCTCCAATGATGGATTGGCAGAGGTCGGTGTTTTTAAACCGCCCTAAGGCCACCGACTTGGCCTAACGACTGTCATCCATCGAAAACAGCCGGGACCGACGGCTTAACCCTTTATAGGACATAAGCATCTAGGGTAGATTAAAAAAACTATGTATTTAGATTTTTTTAATGTTTTATGTAATGTAAACACGGTGGTAAAAATATCCCCTCTGCCCCTGTGGCTTGAGGTTCTGAGGTCTGCTGAGTACCAGATATATTGGGTAAAATTTCAAATCTTGCTGCCCGCCTAGAACGATCGCGTTGGGATGGGACGACGGAGGACGGAGGGATAGATGAAAAATCAACAGATGAACTGCTAGGTTCGACTTTCGAGAGGTATTATGCTGCTAGGTGGATCAGGTGTCGGTGCCATAGGCCTGTCATTAGGCTCGTCATAGTTTTTTAGGATCGTTCAATACAGTATCAAAACCATCATCAGATACATCGGGAAGACAAAATATGTCTTCCAATTCGTTGACTATTTGTAAATCTATAAACATATAATAAAACAGTAGACCCCGATATGTCTGAACATATTTGGCAAAAATGGAGAGGGAACCGTTAGAGAAAGGTAACAAAAGCAAAGAAATTTTTTTTTTGTCTGTCTGTTTGAACGCGCACATCTTCTAAATTACTGAATGGATTTTAATGCTGTTTTAACTTAAGGAAGATAGAGCTCGGCTTGGAGCAGAATATAGGTTTTGTCGCATTTAAATCGGATGTCAGGAAAATAAGTTATGGTCATTTAAAGGTCTCTACCCTGACTATGTAAGAAAAAAATATTTCTCGCACTTACAAACTTGAGACTTGGTACACCATAACTACCGACAACAGACTAAACTGGACCGGACCGAACCGGACCGAACCGAACCGAACCGGACCGAACCGAATCGAACCGGATGTCAGGAATAGAAGTTATCATTTAAATTTTCAACAGCCTAAGAATTTTAAAATTGTCACTCACTGCAGAGTCGGAATCGCCCGATATCTCATAACGACCATTTTTAAATTCAGTAGCACTGTGTATGAAAGTTTTTTTTAATTGAGTTAACCATTTAAAATGTTGTTCCTCTCAAATTCACTAGATGGCACTGTTAGATTCTGAATCGCACTATGAAAGTTTTTTAGTATAACTGAGCTGACGATTTCAATTTTAATATAATTTTAATTTTTCATAATTATTTTACATTAGGTATTTTGATTAGGTACGATAAAATGAAATAAACCACAGCGGCGAGCAAATAGACAATGAGCAATAAAGAACACTGACGTCTCGGGGAAAAACTATAGCAGTAGTAATAGGAGACTGTTAAATCCGTCTATACTATTATAGTCATAAGTCCAATTCCACACGGGCGAAGCCGCGGGCATAGCTAGTCGTTAAGTATTCTCGACTCCTACTCATTTGCCAGATAGTCTGTAATAAGCAAAAAAGGAAATAGGATTAACGTGGTCCGAGAGTATCTTCGCGAGTTTTTCAAAAGCACTAATATTCTCACGGTGGCATCTCAGTGCATTCTTGACAGCATCATGTTTGTTCGTAAAAACATTCATGATGCGTGATGGTCATAACCAGGTGTGGATATTCATAATTTCAATACGCGTCACAGAAATAAATTAGCTGCTCCTAAATTCAGGCTTAGGAAAGCAGGCAAGTTATTTATGATTCAAAGTTTGCATTATGTATAATAAAATTCCAGAATATATTAAAAAAATTGCCCAATAATCGATTTAAATAAAATGTCAAAAATTCTTAACCAGTAAAGCGTACTATACTATCAACGAGTATCTAAATGAAAGGTCTCCCTGGCAAAGGTGAAATGCTAAAACTTGTCGTGAAAAGCCAGTAAATGTTCAATAAATTACCTAAATAAAAAATTGTGTTCAATATTATTGTAATATGTACACGTGTCGTAGTGTTATCCAAATGGGGCTGTTTTTTATATTATTTACATTTTAATATAATTTAGATTAAATAATTGGTGACAAGGATGTTAATGTGTACGGGCACGTCATACTCGCAAATTGTCCAAACTGGCGGTGGCGTTGTGGGTCGGGTTACTGTTGTTCCCTGCAATATTGTTCATAATATTGTTGATGGTGAGCCCAGTAATGGGGGCTGGCAGGCTGACTCTCACGTCAACTCGAAAATACACGAGAACGATTGCTGCCTTGCGGGCCTGGTCTGCTCCTATCTTTAACACCGATTTAGAATTTTATATTTTAGATTTAATTTTATGAATGGCACTATTTATTGACGTAATGTTGCATGTACCTAGTTTTAAATTTTATGGTAAAAAAACACAATATATTTATAAATGCCAAAAAAGAGCGTAACAGGTTTTCTTTCGCCATTTATTTTACCAGTGGTCATTTTGCTTTTGTTTCCGAAATAGACGTAGACTCGCATAGTCAAAAAGTTATCAGATCTCATGTAGAGCCAAGCTTCTAACTCTACACGCCCTACCTCTACAAGGCCTAACTTCACAAACTCTACACTTGCAAGTGACGAAATCGGGGGTTTTAAGACATTAATAAAATCTAAAGTATAATAGCTACGATATTCAAACTTTAAGTTTAATGATTGTACAAGTGTCATTATATCTTGAAATTTTTAACTATTTAGCATCATCCAAAACAAAGTTATGAGAGTTCAAAAAAACGACGAAGCGTTTCGAGAAAAGGTAGGTAGTGCTCGTCTCGTGCGAAATTTATACAAATCATTTATTACAACTGTATACTCTGACAAGAGAACGTGTTTGTGAAAGCTTATTCTCTAAATAAAGTTTTGAATTTGAATTTGGTCACCCCACGGGCAAAGGGAATATTTTTACAGTCACCCCACGGGCAAAGGGAATATTTTTACACCACAAAAAAAGAGTGTAAGAAAGGCCTCGAAAAACTTATTCCAAATGCAATATACATAAGACATTAAGTTTAATAACAACTTATCTTTCGAAAGTCGCAAAATTTGAAGATGCATAAAGATTTAACAGCAGGTGTCGAAATTCAGTTGTTTTTAAACTTGTAACTGTCACAGATAAAAAAAATATTATGACGTCCGTTCTTAACTCCTAGATAAAAAATAATAAAATGAAATCCACAATTTGTTGCCATAGGAATAAATTCGATCACTAGTTTCGTTTTCAAAAAAAATCCAAAAAAATATGATGGGAAATAATATATTCCCGCTGCCTTATAAAGAAAGGGTCGTGCCCACGGGTCGTGCCCTCCGAAGCACGGAGAAGCTCAAGATAACAAAACCTATCCAGACGCTGGCTAGGGTCGATGTTGCTTAACTTGCGTGTTCATATTAGAGTGCGACACACCACACAGCAACGCCATCGAGCTCCTCGTCGCTCAGCGACAATATTTTTTCGAATTCCGTAGATTCATTTCCAATGTGCACGATAGTCGTGTGAAGCACGAAATCTGTGAATTTTTTTTAAGGCCAATCGACTATTGTTTTTACAATCGACCACAGTTTAACTATCACCAGTATTATATTTCTTATGTTATGCCTTCCAATAGTCCCTTTGCCTTAATCTTTTTATAATATTATTTCCAAGTCAGAAATTAAAGCCTGTATTTTAATAAAGGGTATTTAACGACCCGCTCTTCGGACGTTGGGTTTCTGGTTAAGGCCAAAATTCTTGCGGCGGGATTTTTCATACCTATCAGTCGTGACAAAAATTTGTTTTTCACGCTTTATCCTTTTTTGTGTAAGGGATAATCTGGGTTGTTTTAATTGGATTGAAATGTAGACGTTTATTCTTTAAATGCGTAGACAAATTTTATATAGAATTTATTATCAATGTTTTGACTATGGTGTAAAGTTTGTTAGTTTGTGAGGTTATAGAAGAAATCTCTGGATCATTCTTATTTTAACATAATAAGATATAACTATCACACAACCTTAAGCAACATCTCAAGAATTCCAAAAGCGACTTTAATTCCTTAGTATTAGAACTAGTCATGTGTAAATGTATCATTGCATATTCCATCACGCAATATATCACAGACGTGTATTATGCCGTCAACAAACCTGATGTGAAGGCGACTCTATTACTCAGGGAGCAAAATTTATGAACCGAATAACATCCCACTCGAGATATTGGAAACGTGATGCAAATGTTGATGGATTCCATGTTAAATAACACATTCGTGTGTGAATACCTCAATTACGTGTCTTACATTTTTATTATGGGAGCGGAAGTGTCCCTTTTGATAAAAATCATCATGCCTATTATGTAGAATGAGATTTTTTTGTCTGTATTGTATACGGAGTTTGCCATTTGCCATTGTATTTTGCAAAAGTCTAGCGGTCATAGCATCGTCACCTCCGCGCCAAACTTTACGGGTTCGATAAATCAGTATTCATAATACTAAGGTTATAAATGAGACTACTGATCCAAGTTACAGGAACATATGGCGATATAGATAAAGACCCAATGAAGAATATAGAAAAAATCATCCAGGAACGAACAAGAGAACAACGGGTCTATCTACTTATTCATTTATGAATGAGCTGTTACCCGCGGCTCTGCGCGCGTGGTCAAGGGAAAATGTCTCCAAATTTTTAACATTTCCCCAATAAAAAAATCAAATCAATCCGTTCATTACTTTCGACGTGAAGGGAGGACAATCAAACAAATACACTTTCACATTTATAATATCAGTATTGATATTCATAAATTATTTTATATCTATCTGGGTAACCTAGGTTAAACATTATTGAAGGCGTATTACTATGCAAATAGGATTTGTGTGCTGGGTATGTAGCTCCGTACCAATAATAATTACAGAGTATGTGTTGGTGCCGGCTGCATGGTGAATGTTTTGGCAAAACAAGCTATCTATGCAATGTAGAAGCTGAATTAACATGTTAATATCATTGAAAAACAACTTTATAATACCAGTGGCAAAATTTTCATTGTGGCGAAAGATTTTTTTTACCCTTGGGATGTTATTAATTTTTTTTGTATTAAATGGTTGAAATAGTTTAAATTAAACAAAATAGCAGAAAGAAATTTGGCTACTTAGTAAAAAAAAAACATTATCATATCAGTCACAAAAAGACCACTGCTGGAAAAAGACTCACCAAACGCATCCAGCGGCTCCGGCAACTTTCCTTAGAAAGTAAAAATAGTGAAAAGAATTGTTCTTGTAAATTTTTCTAAATCGCAGTTGTATTTTAAAAAATATCCAGAATTATTTTAATTAATTTATACTGCGGCGTCACAGAGTAATACAGAGGGTTGACTCCCGACTAAATGAAAAATTTATACCTATTCACATAGGGTTGACACCTTTGGAACGGTATTAAATTCAATATAAAAATAAAAACAATGTTTATAATAAAATGTTTTATTTAATAATCAAATTTACAATGTACTTATCTATACTACTTTTATAAAGAGGAAAGATTTTGATTGTTTGTTTGTGTTTGGAGTGTGCTTGTGTTAAAATTTTAAATTTTATTAAGTACCCGTGCGAAGACGGAACGCGCCAGTGCTTAATAAAATATGTTTCATAATGCTATCAATTAAACGGTCAGCATTATGAAATGTCAATAAATAAATATTCTTGGACGAATCACACAACGCCAGCTAGTCCCAAACTAAATTGCTGAAACTAAATATACTTAAATACTTTTTTGTAAATAAATTATACATAGAAATCTCCCAGATCAAGGCAAACAGACATGTTTATGCACACAAATGTTTGCCTTGCGCAGGATTTGAACCCGCGGCCCTTGGGATAAAGTGACTATTGCTAGCCACTCGATACCGGGCCTGTCTATAAATGAGTGACCCGAAAGTATTTTCTTTTATTGTTTCGTTTTAATTCCTTATTATTTCTGATTTATAATACAAACATTTGTAATAAACATTATTAACATTGTTTAATTTGGTTCTATGTAATTTAGGTAAGTATACAATATTACTTATTAAAAATAGGTAGTAGCTGTGATAGTAAGGTAGTAGGTACTTACAACAATATTCAAAAATAATAAATTTTCGTAAATCGTAGGTACTTACTTCACATCATTTTTAGGGTACGAAAAAAAGAAATGTCGTTGTCCTTTTTTGAATTGGCCATACAAACACTACACGAACTTGGCATTGTACACGTCACAGAAAGTGCGGCGCGGCGCGCGAGCGGCCGGCGTCCCTGGCGTTAATACGGAAACTGAGCCGGTTCAAACCAGTTCTTACCGCGGTCGGAGCGTACGAGACCTCGTCGGTGAGAGCTCACGCACACATCGCCGTTCTTTGCATGCGTATACCTATTCTGGACGGTTGTTTGAAGCCAACCTTCTGTAGTATTCTGTGGCGGCGTCTCGTATTGCGAGGATTAACGGTGGGGCACAGATTGACAATTAATTAGTAGTGAAATTCATTAAAGTTACGATAAAATGAATTTCGCAACGAATTAAATCAGTTAAATATGAATGAATTGCAATGACTTTCCTTGTTAGCAAAGTAAGATATTTGGTAATGTGAAATATAATAGTGCATCTAAAGAGAGGCTTAAACAAATTATTACGAGCATTATAATCAATTCATGACTGAAAAAACCTTAATAGCCCCTAAACACTACTACTACCAATTTGGTGTACCTACTTATAAAAATATTAGTCTGGCGAGACGCAATGTGTACAAAGCTTCCATATTTCATGATCTATTATGAACTGCGAATTGTTTACTACTTTTATTCCAATAATATGAATAGCAAAACCGTCTATACTAGTCGCTAACACGGCTGACTCGCGCAGACGTAAAACGAAGTTCGAAACTCATACTTATTAGTCAGTGCATAACAACAATCGATTTTCAATTGTTTTATAAACTGTGAGCGCGCAAATTTTGGCGCGTCAAATATATGCCTGACGTTTTTTTAATATATCGCTGCAGAAAAAAATGATGTGTCTTCATTGACACCAACAGATCGTTTCGTATAATAGACGGTGGTGCCCATAAAGACGTTAATCAAGTTGAAGTGTATAAAAATGAACTAAGTCCACATTTTTCACGGTCAATTAAACTCAAAGAAAAGTTACTTTACAAAAAAATATTCTTTTGTTAAGTTGCTCTTACAAAATAATGCGCAAAATATTTTGCCTTACATTATTAAGTTTTAAATTACACTTATTCTTTTCTTTGTTTGGAATGGCGCGTCATTAAGTTGGCGTGAATATTTTCTACTTGTTAGTGAAAGTAACTCATATTTCGTTTTTGTTCATTTCTTTTTTAACACTACAAATGGCATCTTTTTAAAAATGTCAGCAACTAAAGAATATCAACGTGGCTATTGCAAAATTTCCCCTGTCTACTCTTCTGTTTGTCTCTCAGCGGACAGTATTTTGAAAACTGTACAGTGACGTCAGTGACGCAAGCTTATCTGTGCCGGTGGCCAAAACTAGAACTAATGAATACGCCTTGAATACCTTCACAATTTACCTTCAATAGCTTCGATCCTAGCTCCCCCCGCCATCGGCACAGGATACGTTTGCAGCACTTTATCTACTCAATTTTTCAATGAATTTGTTGGTACTTATTTGTTTTTTTTAATTTATAAAGGTAAAACTAAGTTATTTGTGTAAGTGAAGTTAGGTTTTTTGAACATAATGACCTTATTTTGGTAATCGAAAAAAAATATTTTATCTGCGAATATTAAGAAAATTAAAAATTCTAATAATAAAAAAAAGTAATTATTAATTACTATTTCGATATAAAAAAAACACTAACATATCTTAGAGAAGTAGGGCACAGCGGATAATCCGCTCAAATCGGAGTAGCGCGTCTGGGAAGGACCTCCAACAGAAGATCGTAGCCAAATTGCATTGGTCTCGGCCATGTTGTGTTCCTATGGTGAGTAAGGTCTCCTCCCCGAGCTCCAAACGCGTAATACCCCTGGTGTTGCAAGCGTCTACGGTGATGCTTACCAACAGGCAGGCCGTATGCTTAAAAAAAATTTTAATTCATAAAACCATTTTACGTTGTCAAAAATGGTTTTCCGTCGAGTCCACCTGGCACTTCTCTCGAAGTTTCAGCTCAGAATCTTTTTATGCTAAGTAGGTAATTAAATATAAATACAGACATTTTAATTTGTACGTAATATAAGATCAAAGTAGAGGAGGCCCAAGCCGGCTCTATAATGTAAGACTTCCTTAAAAATATTAATAAAAAATAAAAAAAACTTTATATTAGTTTGTAATTTATCATAGCCTGCAGAATTATTATTTTTTTTTTGAAAATGTTACGCAAATTTATTGCGTTATAGCTAGTGAAGCGCTAACGGAATACGCTTCACCAGCAACATAGGTTTTACGTGGGCGACGTGTCAACCCGCCGCACAACCCCCGAAATGCTGGAGGACCACACCCGTCGTTGTTCAGCGAGTCCATCGGACTTAGCCGGTTAGTGTAGCTAGGCTGTACTACCGACCATTCCCCTATCCGCCACCTTGGGGACGCTCCCCTACGCTGTGAGGGCCAGCGCGGGGGCCTGCAGTAATTTTTTTTTTTTTTTTTCATGACGATGTTGTGCAGGCTGGTGAAGCGCTAATGGGATACGCTTCACCAGCAACATAGGTTTTACGTGGGCGAGGTGTCAACCCGCCGCACAACCCCCGAAATGCTGGAGGACCACACCCGTCGTTGATCAGCGAGTCCATCGGACTTAGCCGGTTAGTGTAGCTAGGCTGTACTACCGACCATTCCCCTATCCGCCACCTTGGGGACGCTCCCCTACGCTGTGAGGGCCAGCGCGGGGCCTGCAGTAATTTAGGTAGTATATAGCATCCTACTAATATTATAAAGGCGAAAGTTATGTGTATGTTTGTTACTTCTTCACACTGAAATGGCTGGGTCAATATTTATATTTGGCATGTAGGTAGCTGATACCTTGGATTAACACATAGGATACTTTTCATCCCGAAAAGTACGCGATTTCCGTAGGATGTCATCAAAAGTCTGTTATAGATGGCGCTACTGTGCATAAATAAATACACGCAAACGAAGTTGCGCGGGTTTCACTAGTATTATTATATACCTTCATCTCTAAGCATGTGAATACTTGATATTCAAGATGCAACGTGCTGCAAACATTGGAATTGGGGACGGCTGTGGGCGCAGTGAGGTTGACGGAAGCAGTCCAAGTTGGCACGTATCCAAATATTAGTTTGGAACCAAACGTATTTACTACAAATTTTATATTAATTCACAGTGCTTTGCAATACGTACGAACTTACGTAACTTATAATATGTTTGTTTCAAATTCCTAATCTTTCATGTCGCTAATAATCATTATAATTTTTCTCACTCGCATCTATTTTCTGATCAAACTCACTAAAAATTCCAGATACAGGTTATATTAAAAATAAAATAAATAAAATCTTTATTAAATAACTTATTGTATAACTTAAACAATTTAGGCAGTAAATAATTAAAATAGGAATAAAATGTTAAGGTGCCTGAGCTAGGATGTAAAAACTCCTGTGTTTCAGGCTATAGAAAGCTAAACTTATTTCAAAAACAATAAACAATCGCTAAGGAAAAAAACTTTAAAAAAATGTAACTAATGCGAAAAAACACAAATTAATAAATCAATTAAATTAAAAGGTAAAATAAAATAAATATCGTATATTACACAAAACGCTGACACTCTAAAATTTTACATTGATATTGACACAGTTTACAATCTGAATTGAGATTCTTAGGTATGAATTATTTTCTTGTACCATTAGGAAAAAATTAAAAGGATACTAAGAAGACGCGACAACAAGGCCTTTACCACAGAAAAAGATATTAAGATAGTGTAATATGACCTTAAGTCTATTATGTAGCGGGTAACAATAGGAAAGTTCATTAAACTATGCTCCGTGAGAAATGGGAATGTGAACTATATCCCATTTCTCACTAATATATAAATATATCCTACATCTAATAAGTCACGACGAAGACATGTTACGAAAAAGATTATGTTTTTCTTTGTTTTTGATGTGACAACATTGTTATGGTACATTATCAAAATACACGCAAACATCTCGAATATAGTAACAAGTTAACAACTCTGATTATTCTATTTCAGTTCAGGAATTCGGCGGCGCGCGACATGTCGTGACTACTTACACAATATTTTGTTAATATTTACATACATATTGCAAGTATTGTAACTCATGATATTCTTTCTCAATTTTACTGCTGGACTGTGCTGCAGTATTCTATCAGAGACATATCGAAATTTCTCTTGCAGCTCGTCATCAACCACTGTCATCTTTAATACAGCCACACTCAAGTGTGAGAGCAGCCCGTGTGTGGGGAAGGACCTCCACCTTACAGAAGATCGCAGCCAAATAGCATTGGTCTTGGCCATGTTGTGTTACTACGGTGAGTAAGGTCTCCAGAGCTCTACTGGGGGGGGGGGATGGTTGGCAACGCGTGAGTGACACCCCCGGTAATAAAAGCGTCTATAGGCTACGGTGACGGCTTACCATCAGACCGACCGTATGCTTGTTTGCCACCTTTGTGGTATAAAATAAACATTTTGTACCAAAAGGGCCTCTCCGCTCAGAATGTGCCGTGGTGTGATGGTGGTGGTGTGTGCGCTGGTCTTTCGCGGATGCCATTGCTAACTGACTCAGTTTATCGGTCATCGACGGACAACAGCAGTTCTTGCATGTTGCAAAAGCAGAGAACGAAAATAAACTCAACACAAAGTCTGATGGTGAAACAATCGAGAATCTTTCAAAGAGCGTTGGCCTGGAGAAATAAAAAAAAGATGTTGACAAAACGCAATTAGGGCGAGGAAAAAACATTGTTGGTAGCCGTCACCCGCGGCTAATAACTATCATCAATCACGTTTGCTGTTTTTCTACCGACGAGTATCCTTAGAGAATTTTTGGACAAAATTTTAAGGCAATAGCCTTGCAGTTACACGTTTGTATAGATTTTTCAAAGATGACCTACAAGAAGAAAACGGCTGCGTGTCCAAAACAACGATACTCAATATTGATTTGATTATCTTTATTGATAAGGAATTTAAGTATTTATTTTCTATTCCATATTATCAGCTGCTGCATAGCATACAAGGCAAACATTTGTATGCAGGAACATGTCTGCCTTGGTCTGGGTGTTTTCTATGTATAACAAGTATTTATTTACAATAAAAAAGTATTTATGATATTTAACAGCAATCTAGTATCCCATAATACAAGCTTAGTTGCTTAGTTTGGGACTGGATAGCGTTGTGTGACTCGTCTAAGAATAATTATTTATTTACTTATTATATTCACAATTCTCGTTGCTACGATTAACAAATTAGTGATGCTGAGACTAATCGAAACATGATACGGATCCACTTAGTCAGAGGTACTATAATCATGTACCTGTGTTCACTTATGGCACTTAATGAATCTATGTTTGAGATTGCAACTATTCACTGATAAGTCAGTCAATTAGCCTCCCCCTGTTATTAATCTATACTAATATTATAAAGAGGAAAGATTTGATTGTTTGTTTGCATTGAATAGGCTCCGAAACTACTGGACTGATTTCAAAAATTCTTTCACCTACAGAAAGCTACAATGTGGTTCCCACGGGAACGGGTCCGGAACTTCACGCGGACGAAGTCGCGGTCAAAAAAGCTAGTAAAGAATAAAATATAACTATTGTGAATAACTTTTTAAATATTGCAATTAATTATACTAATACTGAGCTAGAAATTGTTACTACTTATTGACTTAAAATACTCCAAGATCTATCAAACTCGGTTGCTGTGAATAAAAATTTGGGTGGAAAGTAAACTTCAAAATTTATTACCCGTTGCACTGTATTAATTCTGCAGAAAATAGTCCGTTCCCAAATCCGGGGGCCCGTTAACTCCGCTTTGCAGCCTTCTTTTAAACAATAAAAGCAAATTGGAGAGGCTGTGTTTCAGTCTTACAGCACTTGACAATTAAACTCACGACTCAAAATAAATGAAGTAGGTAAATGTGAAGAAATGTCGTCTTGCATTTTAATGCCATAGCCGTAAGAGAGAGGGTGAAATATACAAATTGGTATCCATATCGAGTTACTACAATGTTAGGGTACTTTCTATCGGGTTTGATATGGGTGGTATCGTTTTCTGTACAGATAGAAAATTTAAAAAAAACGCTGCGATCATCATTTATTTTTAACCAGGCTATCCGTTGGTGAAAGCCGCAAGAAAATCCGTTGGGTAGTTTTTGAGTTTATCGCGAACAGACAGACAGACAGACAGACGCGCGGGAGGACTGTGTTTTATAATATGGAAGGAAGTAGTAAATAGGTAGATAATAATTTTCATCATATTAGCCCATAATCATCCCACTGCTGGGATATGGTTCTCCCTTCAATCGAAGGTGATTAGAGCGTACTCTGCCACGCTGCTCCAATGCGGATTGTCAGAGGCCGGAGTTTTCAAGCCGCCCGAAGGCCACCGACTGCGCGTAACGACTGTCACCCATCGACAACAGCCGGGACCGACGGCTTAACGTGCCATAACTTTAGAAAAATAGTGAACTGCATAAAATTTCCAGAAAATTAAATGTATATCGATGAGACAAATTTTATTCCTGTGACTGTATTTGAAAAGTTGTTCTGATTTAATTGAGGTGGCGATTCTTTTGGGTTTGTTTTTAAGAAATATTTGTATAGAAGGGATGATTTTGCTTTATGAGAAAGTATTTAAAATCAATTTAAACAAATAGTTGTTTTACACGCCTAACCCCATTTCCTTGGGAATTTTGTAATAGAAAATAAATCTTTTAAGGGAGGTAGGGCACAGCGGATAATCCGCTCAAATCGGAGCAGCCCGTCTGGGGAAGGACCTCCACCTTACAGAAGATCGTAGCCAAATAACATTGGTCTCGGCCATGTTGTGTTCCTACGATGAGTAAGGTCTAGAGCTTCTCTTATTGGGGTTGGGAGAGTTGGCAACCTGTGAGTGATACCCCCGGTATTGCAAGCGTCTACGGTGATGCTTACCATCAGGCGGACCGTATGCCTGTTTGCCAACTTTGTAGTATAAATAAATAAAAATAAACTATGATTTGATTTACTAAAGGCCCAGCTCCTGTCTTTTCTCTCCATTTCATTTCAATGTGAACAATGCAATCCTGGTATGCATCAAAGTAAGCTTTTATGGATACCAGACAATGACAACTGATCTATTAATGCAGGTAAATATATTCTTACTAGCTGTTACCCGCGGCTCCGCTCGCGTGGTCAAGGGAAAATAACAATAATTTTTCCCATGGGAATCTCTTTATCCCGTGGGAAAAAAGTAGCCTTATGTCACTCTCCTTAAATTATCCCCGTTAAAAAATTATGAAAATATAATGTTATACTTTTTTTTCCGTGGGAATGAGATGATTTTCCGGGATATAAAGTAGGCTATGTCACTCTCCAGATCTTAAATCATCTCTGTAAAAAAATCATGTCCTACTTAGGATCCTTTCAACGTGAAAGAAAAACAAAAAATTATATACTTTATTTTTTCCCGTGGGAATAACAGGCTTTTCCGGGATAAAAAGTAGCCTATGTCACGTAAAAATCATTTCAATTCGTTGATTACTTTCGACGTGAAGGGAGGACAAACAAACACACTTTCACATTTATTATATTATTATGGTTAATAAATAGAAATTAATGTTTGCCCAGAGCGGGAATCAAACCGGTCTCATCTGGTACCGAAGGTCACTACTAAGGCACCACCGGGTAAAGCATACTATTGTCACTAATTCTTGAACACTCACTCGTCATTTTAGTGCAGATACGCACTAAGATGTCGAGTAGCAATATCATAAAAAGGCATAAAAATAACACTAGCCCATTCAGAAGATTAAGAGGATGTTTTTACCAACATAAATACCTACCACAAGGTGTTATGATTTATGACATCCAATAATAAGAAGCAATTTTCGAGGCCCGGACCCCAAAATAAATGAACGCCCGTGTTTACCAACTTTAATATGGAGATTCTCATTTCAGATCCGAAACCCGTCTTTGCATAGATGAAAATTTAATTTTGATATCGGTATTTTCAGAGACCAAACTTTTCACGCGCCCTACGTATATGTTGAGTCTTTTGTTTTGTTTTAATGGTTTAAACAAAATAAATAGGTAATATCTTTTGCATTATAGAATCGTCAAGGACACATATACCATACACAGAGATAATACAAAGATAATGTTTATTGTTAGTTTAGTTTTAATTAATTTTATATTATCTAAGATTGTAATTTGTAATGTTATTCAAATATACAAAGATATTTTATGTTCATAATGTATCTTTGTATTTAATTGTCTACCCAGGAAACCTCATTCATTTATCTGTACTACGGATGTTTCTTTTTTGAAAATAAATTGTAACAGAAGTAGAAGATAGCAAGAAAAGCAAGAAAAATGCACACAAATGTTTATCTTGATTCGAATGTCCTTGTCCTATTGCAAACGACTCGAGATTCACAATTATAAATTAAGTTTGGAATAATATGCTCAAAAACATGGCAATAGTAATCCCACAAACAGTAGCAAGGCAATATCATTTGAATAAGGCAAGGGTGATCTTACGTATGCTCGGTATGGCACGTGTACGCTATTACAAACAGCCGGCGGAATCTGATTCAACGGCATTTCTGTATAATGTTATAAGGCTCTACAAATATTCCGTGATATGAGCAGTATTTTAGTTAATACATTGTTTTAGATGCCTTATGAACATAATATCTTTTGTAAAGGTCGTTGGCAAAGTTAAAAAGTTAAAAATGGTTTTTTTATGTTGGCCAGCTGATGGAAAGTGAGTACCACCGCTTATGCATCACACATCAGAGGCGCTACTAATAAAATAGTAGCTGTCTGATAAATATGGGTTCTAATGAAAAATAGGGTGATGCCTTTCGACCCGATACTTTCAATTCGCTTGGATGAAACAGAATTAGATTTGTGATCGATACATGCATTCCTTCTCAAACAGTAGCAGATTTAAAACAATTGGACTGTTAAATCGTAGCTATGTGTTATTTTATAAATAATGTATATTAAAACATATTATAAACGACTTTATTTGCCATCCTTGAAATTAATTAAAACGGAAAATTATGGGAAACCCATATAATTAAGGTATAACGTTACATGACGTCCCACAGTTACACACGAAACCACGACGCAATTTCTGTCATGTATTTCTTTTCATTAAGTCTCATGGTAGTCTGGGAGTTAAATACCATGTTTTGTGGGAGTTACGAAAAAAACAAGATGCAGAGGACGCCTGAACGAGCGATGGAATGAAAGTGTGTCAAGAGAAAAATTGGAAAGAGAAAGCAAGAGACAGGACAAAGTGGTGAAAACTGAAGGATTTTTAATTTAAAAAATTTTCTTTTCATTCTTCACTGTAAAAATTAAAAATTTTGCTAAAGTTAAATAAAAGGCTTATTATTACTTATGAATTTACTGTAGTTGAAATTCCTAAAAAGAGGTGTGGCATCAAAGATGTGGCAATTTCGTACAATCGTATTTAGGTACAAATATGCATATAAATTTGTCCCTAGCCAACGTCTGCAAAAGGCATAGCGATTTTTCAAGACGATAGTGCATCTAAATAGCATTCTATTGAGTGAAATGGTTACCTAGGTAGAGTGAGCGTACGTTTATTCTGAAAATATTTTGTATTATGGAGTGTTCTGATGTTAATGGTTCCGTGAAAATAAATTTTTTATTACATTTTTAATAGTGGTGTTTAATATTTTCTTTATGTTGCGATTACAATCACTATTATTTTAGATTGAAAGTTTTGGTAGACACTCTTTTTAGCAAGCAAACCGTAGCAAATACAGAACCCTACTTTGGGCGTGATTCGACATCAAATGCACTTATCTGGTTTTTAGGGTTCCGTAGAAAACTACAAGGAACCCTTATAGTTTCGCCATGTCCGTCTGTCCGTCCGTCCGTCCTCGGTCTAGCGCCTAGACGCTTAATGCTAGAAAGCTGTAATTTGTTATGTATACAATGCTAACAAAGTGGTAGAATAAAATTTTGAAAAATATTTTCTTTAAGGTGCCTCCCCTACATGTAATGTGAGAATGAATTTTTTTTTCGCGCCGACCCCATGTTGTTTGGTATCGTTATATAGGTCTCTTAAAAACATTGAGAGTGTGGGAAGATCATTTTCCGATACAACGATCCTTTTGCGAAATATTTACATTTAACGTGATTTTCGTTTTGCACGGTGGTCCCCCTGCCCCTCTATCTCCGAAAGTCTTATGTTTAGAAATTCGAAAAAAATCATGGTAGTAGTCCATATAGTGAACCTACAAGGAAAACTATAACGGTTAAGTAGGCTCTACTAGGTTAGAGAGGCGAGCCCGACAGACCCCCGTCGCTTCCCCAAGTGGCAGGACATGCAGTAATGCATTTTCCGGACTTTAAACAAAAAAAAAAAGGCTCTACTAGGTGCCGAGTAATAGCCGACGAACTGTGAAGTAAATTTTTTTTGACGAAAACGTACAAATGTACTCATCATACTCATCTGCAAGCAAGCAAAGCGTGGAAAATACGGAACCCTACATTGTGCGTGGCCCGACACGTACTTGCCCGGTTTTTAATATCAAAGTTAACGCATTGTGGGCTTATGTTGTGTTACACGTTTCTTTTGTAAAATCTTGTTATTATAATAAAAATCCAATAAACTTGGTATTTGAAAGAAAAATATGTTAAAACAACCCAAAACTGATAAAATACAAAGGAAACCCCTTCAAAAATGACCCGTCCCTAGAACATCATCCTGTATTTCTACAGTTGAAGTGAACTTAGAGTGTGTATTTTAGAGCACAGACATAAATCCAAATATATACCGCAAAGTCAGTCTACCCGTATGTCGAACCAATATCGGGTCACTTATTTTTACTCCTGTGACATGCCAAGAATGTTTTAGTTACAGTTTTTACTAAAGTCAATATTTTTACACATGTTGGTCATCCAAAGTTCTTTTCTTTTCTTTTTTTTGTAAACATTTTTTTTATTTTTATTTGTAACTTACTAACCATTGGACCTTTGTTGTCAAAATAAATGTATTCTGTTTTGTTTTAAAATAACATACTATAATCATAGTGTTCACATGGCGCGCTGCGTCGACGCAGCGCGACGCAACTGCAGCCCCCGAGACGACGGAGCGGCAGCGCTCAGTTGCTTGTGCGTTGAGAGCTATGGAGGACGTCAAAGAGAAAAATAAGACAAATAACGACGGAACGTTACGAGCGCGTCGTAGTAAGACGCAGCGCCCGTGTGGCCGGCTATGCGTCAAAATATTTACGTTGCGTCGACGCAACAATATAACGATAAAACATAAACCTTTATTATAAATGACATGATATGCAACATGTTGATTATATTTCTGTGTTTTTGACTGTTGCTCGAAATAATTTTCAAAGGGGTCTCAAGTAACGTCAGTCAGCTCCACGCCTGAATGAATTGAAGCTTTTGTTTGTGCGCATAGTCGAGGCTAATACATAATTTATTAGCGTAGTTTACATAAATATTTTGCTTATTATACAAAAGGTATTATTCTGCTGAATGTATCCTTTAAATTTTATAGTATTCGACGTCGGAAAGTTATGTGTAATTTGCGTTTACGTGTTGCGAATGAGTTTTTCCACCCGTTTTTTATACGTAAAAATAACGAACACGTTTTCTATTCCAAATTAAACTATAATGATGCAAATGTTGGAAAAATTGTTTTCATAAATTACATTGTTTCTTTTAGATTGAATATGAATAAACATTTTTCATTTTATATCGACAATATTGTTTGAAACTAAACATTGTTTACTTTTCAATATTTTTATTCAATAAATAATTAGAAAACTGATATTATATTAAAATATATCTTAGATATTGTCTAAAAGAATCGGCTAAGAGCGAGTCAGTGAGCGATCTATCTTCATTTTATTGAGTTAAGGTCAAAGAAATAATAATAATTCAAAAAAGTAAAAACTGTAATGAAAATTATTTTATTTGTTACAAAAACATTATTTATCTTAGTTTTCTCTTATTTCTTTTATTCAAATGTTTATTTTAATTTTGATATTTTCTACTATTATTTGTATTACTATTTTTATTTTGTACTAGACTTAAACAGGCTTTAGTCAAAGTGCACAAATAATATAAAAGAACACTACAGCTTAAAACCATATAAAAATAAGTAATTTTTCTTACGTATTATTCTTCCATTTATGTAATATTAGGGTTCGGGTAACCCTAAAAATGAAAACAATTTCATAAAGCCAAATTCATATGGATACCCTGTCATTACCTCAGGCTAATGCATCCCAAAATAGCGTAAACATACCATTTGTTGTCCCAAGCAAATATTTGTGAAGCCGTCCAGACACCAATCACTATATGTCACAAATATGCTCCACATACCGGCAACTTTCGTGAACGTTGGTGCTAATATCATTCGCTTTCCCTTGGGGCGTCAGGGTGTCCATACTCGTGGAAAAACTTAAATTTTATGTCGGCTAGAAGTACCTTAGAATTTTAAATGATTGATGTGCGAGTGAATGTCAAAAATTACAAAGAGCTTACACCACAAGCACAGATATTATAATAAATATATAGGGACAACTCATACAGATTGAGCTAGCCCCAAGGTAAGTTTGAAACTTGTGTTATGGGATACTAACTCAACGATATTATATTTTATAACAAATACATATATAGATAAACATCCAAGACCCGAGGCCAATCAGAAAAAGTTCGTTTTTTCATCATGACCCGACCGGGGATCGAACCCGGGACCTCCTGGGTGGCGGTCTGGCGTGGTAACCATTACGCCATGGAGGTCGCTATAATTACTGTTAAGTATTTTATTATCTGTGCACCACACATAAATTCATATTCATATTCATATTCATTTATTCACGTAAAATGGTTTACAATGAAGTTCACACAGTAAGTGGTCAGTATAGGTCTTATACAAAATTGTAAAACCACCTTTTCAAGGTATGAGTGAATTATTAATTAACACTACTTTTAACATTGTTACATTGTTACTAACACACTAATATTACACTGAAATAAAGATTTAATTATTATTATTATATTAAACAATTTTAACCAAACTATAATATAGAAAAATAGCATAAACACAATTTTTACAATTACATTATTAATATTTATCATTATTATTATTATATTCTATTACACATATTGTATTTTATCAACATTTATATTAAATTTTTTATTGCACAAAATTTTTATCATCAAAATATTCCTTAAGGCTATAATAAGCCTTGGCAATGAGTCTTTTTTTAAGTTCTACATCAAAACCTTTTTGGAGGGCTTTCAAGGCGTGTGGCAGGTGATTATATATTTTTATTGCCATAAACTGCGGTCCATCAGAGTGCAACTTAAGGCGCGATAGAGGCAAACACAGGTCATTTCCCCGTCGCGACACGTAACGTCTGGGTTGGTCACTAATTTTTTGAAAATAATGTGCGCGTTCTCTCACCAGGCGGCACAGCTCAAAGATATATGTACAAGTCACTGTGAGGATCTTTAATGATACAAATAATGTTCTACACGTCTCCCTGGGAGCAAGAAACGATATTATTCTAAGGCAACTTTTTTGCAGGACGAATACTGCTTGAACCTCTGTGGAGTTCCCCCAGAAAATAATACCGTATCTAATCCACGCAGCAGCGTGGCTATGGTACGCTGTAAGTGCGCATTCACTATTTGTAACTTTGCGCAACTCACGCAGTGCGTATGTAAAGCGACTTAGCTTGCTAACTACTTCGTTTACATGGGGTTTCCATGATAGAGTTGAGTCTAGTGTAATGCCTAACAGTGAGAATTTATCAACCTCTTCCAGACTTTTCCCTTGGTGTAATATGTTAAGGGGCAGCGTCGGCCTTTGGTACGGTCTAAATTGCATAAGCTTGGTTTTTTCTAAGTTTAAAATGAGGCCTATTTCTTCTAAATGGTCTACTATATTAGTTAGAGATGTAACTATTTCCTTATTCAGTATATCTGGTTTGTTTTGTTCACATGAGATAATAAGCGTAGCATCATCTGCAAACAAGACTATGTTGTGTGGTACTGTAGAAGGGAGGCTATTAATATAGACTAGGAAGAGCAGGCATCCAAGCACGCTTCCTTGCGGTATAGACCCTAAAACTGCTTGGTGAGTCGAACTTATTTGCTTTAGCTCACTGTGGGCTTCATCAACATGAGTTATCTGAACAAATTGTTCCCTATCGCTAAGGTATGACGTTAACCATTTAATTGCATGTCCCCGTATTCCGACCGATTCCAACTTCCTCAACAAAATTTGATGGGATACACGGTCATATGCCTTCGACATATCCATAAAGATGGCAATAGCATTTTTATTTTGATTTAATAAATTTAATATTTCTACGTTGCAATCGAACACGGCTGAAGCCGTGGAATGGTTTTTTCGAAAGCCGTGTTGGTTTTTATGTAATATCTTATATTTTTCTAAAAAGGAGTAAATTCTTTGACATATAATTTTCTCAAATATTTTTGAAATGGCCGGTAAGATTGAGATTGGTCGATAATTGGTAATATTGCATTTGTCACCCTTTTTAAAAATAGGTAATATCTTGGCTAGTTTTAGACTTGATGGAAACACACCTTGCTCGTATGATTGGTTTACTAGATAGGTAAGTGGGGGGACAATTTCGTTTACGCAGTGCACCAACAGCTTTGCTGGGATGTCGTCGTGGCCACATGTATTATTCTTTTTTAGTTGTAGAATTGCTTTTTTTTACTTCGTTTTCCGTAACCATATTTAGATAAAAGGAATTTGTTAGTTGTTGTGTAACTATGTTGTTCGGAATAGATTTATTTACATTTGAACTAATGCTTACATAGTATTCATTAAAGCTTTCTGCAATTTTTTTAGGACAAGCAACTTTATTATTTTGAATGTCTAAGGTTATATTTTTATATTTATATTTTTTAGCTGGTTTTACTTTTTCATTTATTATATCCCACATTGTTTTATATTTATTTTGAGAATGAACTATTCTATTTATGTACAATCGTCTATTTTCAGTAGCAATTATTTTCTTTAATATTTTACTGTAAGAATTAGCATAAGTTTTTATGTACTGGCTCTTTGATATAGTAGAAAGATGCCTTAGTAATCTTTTATGATAGCAACATTTTTTTTATTCCCTTTGTAATCCAACTATTTTTAGTTTTGTTGCCAAGGGTCATAGTTTTTTTTGGTATATATAAGTCTAATATATCTCCTAATTGTTTCTGAAAGTTGTTGTAGTTTTCGTTTACATTATTATTTGCTGATATAACTTTATTAAAATCTATGTTACATAACGCTTTTTTAAACAATTCCATATTTTTACAGTTATATACTCTCTTTTTTGTTTTGTATTTCTTATTATTTTCTTTAATACTTTCGTTGAGTGGAATTTGTCCAATCAAGGTTCTATGATCTGATAGAAGGTAGTCGTGGACTGATGTCGTTATATGTAAATTTTCACTAACTATGAACTGATCTATGCAAGAAGACTTTTCGGATGTTACGCGAGTAGGCTCACCAACCGAACAGCGCAGGCCGAAACATTTAAGCATATTTATTAGTCTACGTGACTCTTTAGTATTTTTTGTTACATCTATGTTTATGTCTCCTGCTATAAGTACTTTTTTATTTAAGGAATGTTTTGCTATGTGGTTTAATAAGGCTTGCATTTGTAAAAAGAATGTCTCTACGTCCCTGTCCGATCGATAGATTGATATTATTAGCAAATTATTTGCGCTTACCTCTATCGCACAAAATTCCACCACGAATTCTACGCTATAGGATTGGATGTCCATTCTTTCTTTACTTCTTATATTTTCCCGAGTAAATATGGCAACTCCTCCGTGAATATGGCTATGTCGTACATTTCACACACAAACTGCGAATTCGCATCGCAAATATCTGCGAGCTTTTCGATGGGTACTAAAAGCTGAGCTCTAAACTTAGCCTCTTGCCTGCGCATAGCTTAGTCTGCAGTTGCAGATTGAGTTCACAGTAACACAATGATTTGGCACTTCATTTAATTTTTCTTAATATTAAATTTTAAATAAAACGAAATAAAATCATTTATTTCAGAAATTAGACCTTCACAGGCACTTTTTCTTGTCATTTACAAACAAGCAAAATGGCCACCCGTAAAATAAATGGCGAAAGAAAACCGGTTACGGCCTTTTTTGCCATTTAGCAATATTTTCTTCCATTCGTTAGTTACAATGGTGTGGAATGAACAAATCTAATTCTATAACATTTTATCATTAACTAGCTATGCCCACGGCTTCGTCCGCGTGGAATTATTGTATTTGTGGTTAAAAGAGTATCGAAGGATAAATCGGAGTCATTGACATCTAGTGAAGTTTTGAGGAACCCAATTTTCATAACGTTGGGCCACTTTGTTCACGTAAATGAAGATGACGACTTTTTTTCCTGATATCCGATTTAAATGAAATAAACCCTATATTTTGTTCCAATTCTCTGTCGTCCTGTGTAAACAACATTAAAATCCGTTCAGTAACTACAGAGATGTGTACGTAGTAGTAGTACGGACATAAAATAAAAAAATAAAAAAAATTGCATTTAATACTACTATTATTTACCTTATTTTATTTTGTTCTCTATGCATTTTTGTCAAATATGTTCAATGGGGTATATGGGGTTTGTCAAATATGTTCAACAAACCGGGGTAGTATACTGTTTTATTATAAGAATAGATTTTAGGATAAGAACAGAAGTGAGAATTCAAACAATTTAATTTTAGATTTTTATCCTAAACGTTTAATTACTGTACTGTAGTAAAATGGGGTTATCTGTGTAAAATACCTACATGTATATAACATGTTCACTTACCACCTAAGCCTAAGATTGTAGAGAGAAAATAAACGATTATTCTTAAAAATATTTTTCAATTTCTTTTTATCCCATCCTTTAGATGGTAACCCTACTTACTAGTCGAACTTTATTTTTCGCTTGAACGGACAGCGCAATCAATGAGTGTTGGGCATCACGGAGGTACAACAGAAATATTGACAAACTTTATATTGGACTTGCTCGAGTTTACTGCCAACTTGTACGTTGTACCGCACGTTCAACGACATGATGTAACGTCGTTTTAACTTTAATCTTTTATTTAGGGATTTTGCTCAAGTTTTTTGATTTGTACTTGTATTTAAATTAGACATAATACTGTTAATATTTTGTTTCTAGATGTTATGTGCATTGTCTGGTACAAAGTAAACTGGTACTTCACACCATAGCATATTTTCTTGCCGTATGTCATGAAAAAATAATTAATTATCTTTGATTAACACATAGAACTTTTTATCCACTAAACAGAGTTTCCATCGGAATAGTTACTACACTATGTGGGAAATGGGACTCATCCACAAGCTCTGTAATTTATAAATTAATTTAACATTCTGTTATTTTAATTCTTATTGTACCTGTACTTTAGCAAAACACAATTTGAAATTCTAAATCCCTAATATGAAGTCGCGAATACTCGTGAACTCGTGGCTCTTGGAATCTAATGGTAATTATCATTTATATACTTCAAACCAACCTCTCGTAGCAAGCGTTGTATGCATAACTTGATTGTTTACACAAATTATTACAATAGAGCTCATGCTTAACGTTGAAACAGCTTCAGTAACTACGCGAGATAATTGGCTTGTCATTTACTTAGACAACATCTTGTTAAACCGACTACACTCTCACGAAGTTGAGCGAGAACGATAGTGTGGACGGGTTTTTCGTCCATTCATCTTTACTTTTATTTTATTTTTTGTTTTATGATAACATCGCTTTGGGCAACTTCTTGAGAGCCAGGAGTCGACATTACGCGCTAAGAACGTTCGTTTCGTGACACATTGAACTCTTTGTATGTTAGACCGCACGATGAAATGATTGAAACTCCGCAATGGATAAATCATCAGCGCATTTACGAGTAAAATACGCCGCCGTGTGCGGTAGCTCTACTCTCGGTTCACATTTATATTACCTCTGACAGATGTATTAAACAGGTATAAAGCACTCAAAATAAGTCTCACAGGAATAATTATTCTGTAGCAGAATAATGTGTGAATAGTTAGCCATTGATCAACCAACATACATGGACTGCTCTTATTTTGAGAGTTTTAAACCTGTTTCTTCATTTATTAGAGACTAGCTGACCCGTGCCCACTTCGTTGGGCATAATGTTAATAATCCTTTTTTAATACAGTTGCTCAAAAAGTGACGTATTGCAGGGACGTTTAGCGTTCGGAAAGTGGGCTATTACACACGCGTGCTTTTTCTTTACCTTTTCCGCACTCGTGCGTTCTCTTTCCCAACTGTCAAAATTAATGTCTATTAAAAAAAAAACTCAACCACGAAGTTTTTATTTAAAAAAAAATCATAGAAGATTTTATGACTCATGCAAATATTTATAAAAAGAAGCTACTAATTTGTTTCAATATCAGATTTAATGATTTGATTCAATGAGTTAGGTTAGGTTTCATTTCATTTCATCTCATTAAATTTCATTTTCATTTCATATCAATAAAAAAAAAACTACTGAAGACTTGGCTGTATGGGCATAGACGGCCTTTGCCTACCCAGAATGGGTGAAGAAAACAAAAAAAAATCTCTGCTTATATTCTTTTACGGTTGGCGCCATTTTCCAAAAATTTTCTTTGCGATTTTAGTTGTTTGTTGCACATAATGAGTAATTAAATTGCTTAATTTTTTCGCAACTGTATTAAAAATAGTCGTTCAGTACACGTGCGGAACCGTCATTGCAACTTGTTCCGACTGTCAACCCTCACCTTCGGCTGCGCCTCGGCTCGGGTCGACATTTGTCGGAACTCTTTGCAATGACAGACTTTCCGCACTTGTAATGAAATGTACTATTTTAGTACAGGCGTTCGTAAGAAACGCTTTCATTCGACCGTTTTTTCTCCGATTCACTTTGCAAAACCGACTACCACATAAAAGCCTTTTTTTTTAATATAACCTATGACACTCAGCAATAATGTGGCTTTCTATTGGTGAAAGAATTTTTAAAATCGGTTCAGTAGATCCCGAGATTACCCCTTACAATTTAACAAATATACAAACACACAAACTTTACTTCTTTATAATATTAGTATAGATTAGTATAGATAACTGTGAACGGTCAGTAAGTCTGCACCAATATTTAGCGTACGTAGTATAGACAAGGAATATTTTCTTGCCGGACACTCTAGCACCTCGCAATGTTTTTATAGCCCATTATCATTGGGTCGCATTGATCGAACGAATGACTGCCGATAACATTGATAACCTTTACCTGTTCCAGAATGCCGTGATAAAACATTATGGGTGGCCATTTATTTCTATTTTATACTGATTTGTTATTTTTGGTAACATTTTTTACAGTAACATTTTTTTGTGCAGATTTTTTGGAAATTGTGTTTGTTTTACGATATATACCTATGGATGGTATTTGTTCGTTTAATTTAAAAGAGTTTGTATATTTTTATTTTCAATCAGAATAATTTATAAACTTACGATGTTATGTTATGAAAAATTAAATTTCTGCTACAGCCTATTTAGAAGTACAATAAAATCGATGGATGTGAAATTCATTTAGGGATGTATTTAGTGAACTACCAATCACGATCAATGGATTCACAACTCCGTCAGCTTCTACACACTTTTCTATTCCTTTTCTTACCTTTTCATACAATGTATACTCCAAGAAACAATGCAGCTATATGTGGTATTTTAGCCATTTTTATTCTCCAAATTCTTGAAAATACAAATTTTCATTAATTCCATACCTCGCACAAGCATATTTTACAATATGTCCTAGGATTAATATTCAGTGTAATCTGTTGTCTATGTTAGATTTCCTAGAAACTAGTTCTGTTTGCAGTGTGCTCGTGCTTCAGCGGCCTGTTTCGTGGGATAGGACTCATGTCGTCATAAGAAGAGTAAGCGTTTTGACGATACCTATATATATTTTTTGGAATGGTGGAACATTTATAAAATGGGCTAGCTCAACCGGAGAAACACTACCCTCTCGTAGATTATTGACTTGAAGTCGGAATGCGCTTCGTTCTGTTAATCAGATCGGGAAGACCAATCGCTCTCCTATCCTTACTTGTAGCAGACCACGCGTTAGTAGAGCGCCCCTGGGCGGCAGGCGCGCCGCCTATGAACGACGGAAAGTGGTTCGTATCGCCCCGTGCCGCTGTGGTACAACTTTCCATCAGGTAGCCCACTTATTTGTTTACTGCCATATGACATTAAAATATTGAATAACAAATAATATGACAAATTGATCCACAATCTACCAAATGCCGTTACCTGTTAGCAGCAAACTGAACCAATTGTTAAAACTTTCGGACGAGTTTGATTAAGTGCCCCTGAAGGAGTTCTAAGTGGTACATTCTATATCTGAACGAGGGATCTATCGAGTAGGCTTTGTTCTGTAACAATTGTTGCTCAATTTATTGTTACTGATGGCGAAAGTTTCGTATTGAAGGAGTATTGAAAAAGAAAACGCCGAATAAGTCTTGCAAATGAAATTACCGAACACTAATGAATGGGTATAGGTATTGAGGAGTTTATTTGTAAGTATTTTAAGGTATTTTATTTCATAGTAGAAGCCGCTACATACCGTTCTACAATACATGTTTCCGTATAGTTGGAATCTGAAACAGAGATTGCTTTTAATTGAGATTGGAAGACGAGCTGGAAACATTTGAGGGAGACCTGTCAAGCTGTGATCTTGTGGCTGAAATGATGATAAGAGACCAGTGATTATGCTAGATTTATATCTTTTCAATAGTTTAATTTTCATTATACCTGATAAAAAATGTAATATATTTTTAAAAACTAATTTAATATTGGAGCTACAAACAATTTCTTTTGTATCAAGAGAGATAAACAAGCAAGCGGGTGATGTTAAGTGTTTACCGACGCCTATGAACATGGGCGCTACCTAGTTCCCTAGTTTGTGGGCGGTGAGCGATAATTACAAATATTGTAACAAGTTCAACACATTAGGACCATTACTCTTCATTATTGTATACATTAACTAGGAAAACCCGCACAACTTCGTTCGCGTGTATCCCGCTTTCCCGTGAGAATTTCGGAAAATCCTTTCTTATCGGTTGCCCACATCATAATAAGAACCCACCCTCCAGGTTTCAGGTCTACGTTCAGCGGTTTCGAATATGCGTTGAGACAGACAGACAAAGTTTTTTCATATAGATTTACTAGGCGTCCCGATCGGGACGTGCCGAGTGAGATTGGAGACATTTGTATTTGTTTCGATTTGGGATGTTTTCTATGTATGATAAGTATATAGAAAAATGTATTCGTTATCTGGTGCCCACAAAAGTAGGTTACACTAAGCTTACTTTGGTAACAGGTTGTAATTTGTGAAAAGTAAATTTATTATTTACTAGCTTTTCCCCGCGGCTTAGCTCGCGTTAATTTTAAAAAACAACCCATGGCGCGACTTGTGGCGCCATCTGTTGGCCGAAAGCATCCCATACAGCACCTTCTATAGTAGAAAAAATATTTTCCTATGGAATAACATACTTTCACGGGATTAAAAGTAGCCTATGTTGGGCTCTGTACCCCTGACAATATATTTACAAATTTTCATAATGATCGGCTTATTAGTCAAACCGTGAAGGAATAACAAACAAACAAACAAACTCACTTTCTCATTTATAATATTATTAGTTTAGTATAGTATTAGTATATTTTTATTAGTATTAGTATATTAGTATTAGTATTAGTATATTAGTATTAGTATATTAGTATTAGTATTAGTAAGGATTATTCATGGGATATTTCGTTCAAATAATTTGCGCCCTTGCTACACCCAAGAAGTAAGTCAGTATATATGAAATTAGCGGAGATCTGACAACCCCTATAACATTTTAATGTAAAATACAGTTAGTTTCCAAAAGATTATTTGATATTCCTAAGATTATTCGACTAAGTCCAATAATTAGAAAGATAATAAAATTCTGAATGCAAATGACTACGTAGTCTAGGATTTTGAGAAATTCTGCTTTATTAGTGGCTTCATTTATTATTCAAATTCATTTATTTGATGTTGAAACTAAGACTCACAATCTTCAAATAAAGTTGACACAAAAATATATTCCATTCTTTGCATTTTGTAAATACATGAACAGTTCAAACACTTATACTATTTTTGTTCTTTGTTTATTTTTTCTACGTTTGCCTAAAAACTGCAATTTTGTGGGGTTAAAAGCTTAGAACAGTTTAATAGATTTTTAAACATCTTAAAGTTTTTTAATCAAACTTACAAAGCACGGAGTGTAACGTATATAGTGTTTTATTATATTAAATCTCATCATAGAATTAACTTTAAAATTTATATTCATAAAGGCCATAATTTCAGTGAAATAATCTATTTTATTATCATTGTGTTGTTCTAAAATGCAGGTACAACCTTAATTAAGTTTCCAGTCCTTAATCCCGGTTTACAATAAACCTGTGAAGTCGTTTATATCGCGCCAGGAATGAATTTAATGAGCATTCTCTCAATTTATAGACAAGCGCTGTGTTTTAATATTTTTTTTTGCTTATTATTTACGTGAAAGAGGTCGTAATTACCGCTCTGTAGATTACGCTGTTGCGTCAATCTTCGCTAAAACCCGGCAAGCCCCGAGCCGAAAGCTATTTTTAAAACCTCACGCTTTTATGGAGAAGTGATTGACAATTTTTTCCATGACTTTTACTCGTAAAAAAAGTTGTTTTGTTTACTCATTTTTGCGGTTGTCATTTATTTATTCATAAATTCAAAATGAAATTCACTTTACTAGAATAAATATTGTCGGTTGGAGTATAAAATAAATGGGATCAAGGTTTGACTTATTTTTGTTGTTTGCTTTTGTTACCGAAACAATGACGAGCTACTTGTAGAGTAGATTAAAATATACGTTACTAGCTGATGCCCGCGGTTTCACCGCGAAATCCCATTGTTTCCGTTTCCAGACTGATATCCGGGATAAAAACTATCCCTGATAGATTATAAGCTACCCGTGTACCAAATTTCAAGCAAATCTATCAAGTCGTTTTTGCTTGTAAGGCCTCATTTAGACGACGCCAGTTTCTTGCACATTCAAGAGCAATAATTGCATGCAATCTAGTGGGAGCAATAATTTGTCCTTCAAAAATTGTAAGCAACTGACGTTTAGACGATGCATGTCAATTATTGCGTTGACATTAAGGCGCCGTCCCACTGCTGCGCACGAAGAGGCTACGCACGTGTGTTAAGCTTTGCTTTGCAAGAGGATGTACGTGATTGTGTCCACTGCAACCCACGGACACGTTAACCATCAAGTGACGTCATTGATACACGCGTGGCTTGCTCAACATAGCTCAACGCTGTCAACGCCATGCACGCAGTGAATGCGGTACACAGCTTGTTCCACAGAGCGTGCAAATCGCTGCGCACGCTGTGCACGAACTCGTGGTTCAATGCTCCGACACCAACCAAAAACTATGACAATCAATGCGTAGCCTCTCCGTGCGCCGTGGTGGGCCACGCTACAGCTGTACGTAGTCGTGGTTTTATATTCGTGTATAGCTTGACTGCAGTGGAAACGTAGACCCACGTAGTCATCCACGCAGCTGTAATGTGCCACGTAGCCCACGTGTTCGTGCGCAGCGTGCGCGGCAGTGGGACAGCGCCTTTATTGTATGCCACAGGCAATAAACTGGCATGGTCTAAATGGGCCTTATGAGTGAGAGAGATTAGTAAGATTATTGTATGTACAGCCAAGAGCAGGTCGACCTATACATATTGGACTTTGTACCGTTCTTAAGATCTATGTCATAAGAGCCAAAATTGTACTGCAAGTGTAAAGCTCGACGTCCACCTGACTGTACACCTTGAACGTTTACTATTCCCATGAAAAGTTTGTTGTGTGTGACGACCTAAACTCTCTGAATAAACAATTTAACTTTGACTTTGATTCGTTCAAATTAGTTATTTATTAAGCGTATAACTTCTGCGCTAGTGGTCAATAATAGCACGTGCATTAATTAATGACGTGTCTGTTAGATCGATCGAGTATCACGTAGCTTAACCGGGTCATGTTAGCTGGTTGGACTAACTTTGACGCGCTCGATATGTCAGAGGGGGAGACAGCTCATATTACTATTTAATTGGATAAATATTAGATGAAATAATTAATAAAATTGAACACAATTGACACAGTAATGTTCATACATAAATGTGTAAATTGTGGACAATTAATTCAATTCGGTTCAATACATAAATGTTATCATTAACATTTATGTTTTGTTCATTATGTATGTATTGAACCAAAATTTTGTCAGTCATTAAGCAGTTCAAAAATAGCTCGAAAAGCTACTACATTTAAAATTTAAAGCAAATATTGATTGGTACTCATGAAAATATTAACTTTACCATTTGGTTATAGTACAGCCCGATTTCATTAAGTTTTATATTTAGCGCCAGTGTCAATTACTGTACAAAATACTATAGTCACAGAATAGATAATAGTACTACGTACAGAAGATTCACTCCGCAAAATCAATTAAAGAAATAGGGACTCTCGCTACGATACAATAAGGTGCAATTCAGCTCGCACAGCGCACACAACCTACAGTTATAATCACCTAGAAGTTGCTTCTCTTTCTATCGCGTATTTCTTACCTCTTCTGACGACGTTAGGGTTGTCTTCTTTTAGAGAAGAATTTAATCTGAATATTAAATTACCAGTTAGGTATGTGCCTATTTCATTCACCTACTTTAGTTACAGTTTATTTACGTGATGATTAATACTCAACAAAATAACTTACCTTTTATTATCCGTACGGAGTTTTAAAAAAATTATATCCGATTCCGCCTTTGATTTATTTAAACAACCTTGCACACAACAGTAGTACCTAGTTTTCGTATAGTTTGTCATTTTTTATTTACTCGACACGCGCTGCGGCCGAGTCCACGCGATGCGTCTAGCTAGCGGCACGAGCGAGAGCCGAGTGGTGGTAGCCTTGAGATTAACCGGCCGGGCCGGTCCCAAGGTCAATCGTACCTAAACTGCGGAGTGGGACCCCCCTGCTATAGTGAAATAAAGATATTGAGTCTATGAAGAGTGTCTAAAGCACAGAATAAATAATAAATAATACTCTAAAAATAACAATCCAATGTCGATAGAGCGAGACTATTTTCGACAGTAGGCCAACCGTGTCGTCGTCGGTCGCCTCCAACGTCTTTTGTTTTGCGTAGTGTATGCGCCCAAGGCTTTGATCCTGGGGCCCGATTCTACTAACACAAATGCACCAATGGACTCTCAATGGTGTCTCAATCGTGTCTCAAAAGAATGCCGATAGTGTACTACCAGTGGAATAGTTTTTGACATTTGTTATGGACTTAAACAATAACATAATGTTCAACTTATTGTTTAAGTCCATAACAAATGTCAAAAACTATTCCACTGGTACACTATCGGCATTCTGTTAGTAGAATCGGGCCCCTGGATGCTCAGTTTACAATTAATTACTTTTCATGATATTAACTTACGTTGTTACAGAGCCGATAACATAATGGTAATTTTTTTTATACAGAATAATAAAATTAGGTTAACACCATAAAAAAACAGTAAAACATACTTAGCATTCGCCAGAATTATGCAAAAATCTACGCTGCCAGACAATTAATTCTGTTTCCATTGAGTTCCAGGCCCTTCAAAGAATCTCTTAGACAGGTAATTTGACAAATTACATTCAATTAGCAAATTGTAATTCTTTAAGAAAACAATGATTTTACTTTTTGTGATTTTCTAACATTTGCATTTGTGAAAGTAGGCTTTCAATTCGAAATTACTTTAAGTGTTTAAATTCAAAATGTCTTCTGAAGTTCTTGGAAAGTTAATAATTATGTACAAAAATAGAAATATTATGATTAGGCAAACATACTTGTGTACTTAAAATAAGTTTATGAAATTAAACAGATACAAAATAAGTACGCGCCGGAACTGTGGGTGTTTTGCGGGCGCGTCTGTATGGACCTAGCGCCTAATTATTATTGTTATTTTTTATCATATGTTTTTATTATTGTTTATATTTAAGCTTCTGTAAAATTTTGCGCCACCTACCTGTTATTTTTCATTTTTATTTATGTCGTCTGGAAGAGATTGCTTTAGCGATAATACCGCCTGTTGTACTTTACCTACCTGTTTGTACTTTTAATTTATTGTTACTTTTTGGTGCAATAAGGAATATTGTATTGTATTGTACACATCACCCTAACTCTACAGTGTGTACAGTCAAGGACATAAAATAAATGAGCAGGGCAAAGATTAAGAAAAAAATACTGATTGATGCTAATAATTTTATGCATCGTTATGAAACATTGTAATTACATCAACCAATGAAACAAGTGACCAGTCTAGAGAACTAAGAACAAAGATTTTGACATTAATTAATGTGAGCATCATCGGTATGAGACTTCATACATGTCGCAGGCATTATATAATCCGCCATTTGATTGAATGACGGCATTCAATTGAATGACTAGGCCAAACGTTGATTGAACAAACGTCACTCAACGTACAACTAGTTAGCTGATTGTAACATAGCCCATTCAACAGGGCGGACGTAAATCAGTCAGGTGATTAAAATTTAGAATAAAATTTTCAGACAGATATGATGGAATACAAAATTTCGGGTAAATCTCTTCACGCAATATTTAGAAAACTTAAATCAGACTATATTATTTAAGATAACATATTTTATATAAAAAATAGATAATTTAAACTTCTTATGGGAATAGTAACAGCATGCGAATAATACCCTCTACATCTAGTGTGTCATAAAATAATAGATCATACCTTTATATTGAAAAATTGAATTGGAAGTTCAAAAAGAATACCGAGCGATTTATGACGACAGAGTACGATCGATGATTAAAAACGGATTCCGTTTCGATATTTGGATTTTTCAAAAGAAAATCCGTCAGTGTTTAGTTTGTAATTGTACTTTAGTGACAATCAAAATGTAAAGTTTGATTTGTTTTAGTAGGAAATATAAATAAATAATTTTTAAAATATTTTTGAAAGAAAAATTTCACATCCTGCTGGGGGTCGAACCCACGTCCTCTCGAAATCCGGCCGAGTGCTCTTCCAACTGAGCGATACGGAAGATTAGTAATGATGGTGAATTTTTTTATTTCTATTAAGTTAAATCGCAGTGGCACCATCTACCTGATAGCTTTGCAACTAAGACTACGATAAGTCACGGTCACATGAGTAAATAAAATTTATTTACTCATGTGTCATGGTTATGTAACTAAGCAATATGAATGGTTTGTTGAACCAGTTAAACCGTATCAACCATAAAAACAAACAAATAATTAAGTTTTAATTCAAAATCTAATTATCAAGCTAACTGTTGGTCGTAATAGGTACAAAATGAACCGTTTATGAGCAATTTTGCATCTCACTGTCCAGCTCTGTGAACGGTGTCCGATTTAACTTACAAATCCTATTATGAATGATATGTGCATGAACTGTGATATACAGTAAAGTAGATTTACGTTGAACATTGGCGCTTAGCTTATACACTAGTGGACGTCCGAAGATTTGCGCACTGAACCTCACTTTTCCGTTTTTATTTTATGTATTTTTGGTGTTTCGAATAAAAGCCTAGGTTGTTCCTTAAAGCCTTGTTGCAGCTATACGCTCTCAAACAAAATCGCTCTCAAGCCTTTTCGAGATATTAACCCATAATCATCACTGCAGGGATAAGTAGCGTATATGCGAATATGCTGCCTACAGTCCCTACTCTGCCACGTTGCAGTGTTTTGAAGTTCTTCGCTTAACGACTGTCAGTTAACACATAGGATAGTCTTTATTTTAGACTAGCTTTTCCGTGCGGCTTCGCTCGCGTTAATTTTATGACATAGATCTCGTTTGACAACAAAACAACCCATAGCGCGACTTGTGGCGCCATCTGTTGGCCGATAGCTCCTCCCATACAGCGCACTCTATAATATAAAAAAAATATTTCCCATTGGAATGACATACTTTGACGGGATAAAAACTAGCCTATGTTGGGCTCTGTACCCCTAACAATATGTATACAAACTTTCATAATGATCGGCTGCTTAGTCAAGCCGTGAAGGAATAACAAACAAATAAAAAAACAAACACTTTCTCATTTATAATATCAGTATGATATCAAACGGTAAAACCGCGGGTATCAGCTAGTAAGATAACAAAAAATAATGCATTCATATCACGTTTAGCTTAATCGAATTTACTGGCGTGGCTAAAACCTATAGTAGTTCCAGACAACTGCGCCGTATAATCCTCTTCATTAATCATCTGAAGTTTTGACGTCCAAAAATATAAGTTCTGAGTAATTAGCGTCAAGTTTAAATTGAATTTTACGAAATAGTTGTCAAAAACAGTGATGTGAGATGGTCACGAGCAGTGATTTTGTAGGGAGCCTTCATTTATAAAAAGAACTCACTTACTGATAGTCGCCCAATCCAAACCTTTGGACTTATACCTGTTTTTAGACCAGCATAAGATATAAATAAGACTGAAGTATTTTATTAAATTCTCACAAGATACAATAATTTAGATTTTATGCATTTGACTGATGCCACTGAAGACAAGTTCTTATTTCGTACTTTGACCAAACAAGATCATTCTGTCTCATTCTTCGATTCACCTTGCCTACAACATCTGAGAAGATTTTTTGGTTGGACTATATGAAAGGGTGCGCAGGACTTTTAAAAAAATCGATCGATTCCAGGACTTAGAATTTTTTTTTACTGTTGGACTTAGCAAAGGGTGCGTTTTTTATGATTGAATTGGTTAAATATGACCTAGTCAAACACTTTTTACCCTTTGGTCTTTTTTCTAAAGTTAATAGTTTTCGAGAAAATCGACTTTGAAAATTTTTCATTATAAAGGCAAAAAGACTTGTAAGAAAATTTCGTCGATTTTTGCGTTCTATTATAGCACTTATTTTTTTATAATTGAATTGGTTACATATGATCTAGTTAAAAACACTTTTTATTGTTTTGCGTTTTTTGCTAAAGTTCATAGTTTTCGAGAAAATCAACTTTGAAAATATTGGTTAGATTAGGTTATGACATGAACAACAGAACCAAATTGTACGCAAGGGCGATATGTTTTTTCAAATATATTTTTGCGCACCCTTTCCTATAGTCTGACCGATTTTTTACGTTTACAAAAACAAGTTCAATAAAATCAAAATTTTAGTTCTTCGAATCCAGACTTATGCATTTCACCTTATAATAATTATTTGAATCAAGAAATGACAAAGAAATTCCGAAATAATTTTTGACATAATGCATTTAGGATTATAAGAAATTCCGTTGGTGTTAAACCATTATTATACAATTTCATAATCAATCAAACAGGTATATTATTTCCTTATCGAAGACCTACGACCCTGTATCTCGTATATAAATTTTAAAAGCCAAAAGTCGAGGTGAATACTTGGCACCGGTATCAAATCCTCTCTCAAATAAAAGTTAACCGGTTCCAAAGTCTTTGCCGAGTATTTGCCGTTTTTGATTTATATTTTCCGATTTCTAAACTGTTCGGATTTTACGATTCAGTGTCATATTTTATTGTTCACTTTTTGGTCTGTATACGAAAATGATAGGTTTCCAATATACATGAGCATAGATCCGTCAAAATATTTTCCTACTAATGAATAGCTGATAGTTATACAGCCAGTTTTTAAAACCCGTCTTAATTTTAATTCCACATTAAGTCTCAAGCTGTGTCTTTTTTTCTTCTTTAATAGTTGACAGTGACAGCCATTATAACTGTAATACTAATTATAATGTCATTAATTTAAAAAAGATTTTGGGCAATTTCATCGTACATCAACTAGAGTTAGTGTTACTCTTACAATCTCATTATTCTCAATTCCATAGGAATTCATAATGAAAGAAAATATTGTCTTTGATGAGAAGACAATAACTGATACCAACCTAATTCCGCCAAAATTGATTCCGTAGTTAATGTAGGTGTTAATGGATAAACAGATAGACATTAAAGACACTTTATTTTATGCTATGTGTATAAAATGTAGATCTGAGAGTTTTAAGTCCCATGTTTATGTGAGACAAATAGAATATCTTAGCATGTTGTTTTAGTTGAACGTGATCCGAGTAACTAACTAGTCTTTGGACTCTGCCTACGTGAATTACCCTTAGGAATTGAGTCGTGACAGTAATGACGAATATCGGAAAGTATATCTGAATTCAGATGTGATCTTTTAATTACATAATCCATAAAATGTTTAGACATAACATTTTGATGTATTTTATGCTTAAAATTTTCAAATTGTATTTATTATGATTAGGGCACGGAGATTTTATAATGCTCGATGGATTAGATTGATTCATGAGTACCTTTTGTAGCGATAACTGATTGACATTTGAGTCACATTGTCTTTATTGACTGTTTACAAAATATTAATGTTTTTTTTTGTTATTAAATAAGTGAAAAATCTGTTACGGTGCCTAAAATAAGAGAAACCAATAAACAAACACAATAAACAAATATCTATCAATAAAGCTGTTGATCATATAGAAATACGTCAGAATATAAATAAAAAAAACAAAATATTTGATTGAGAGACTAAACCAATAAATATTCAGCTTGAGAACATAAACAGCATCTCGTGCCAAACGGTCAGCTTAAAATAAACCTTCTTCAAATACCATATAAAATTGGATCCGACAGAACAAATCTAGAAGTTTCAAAAGTAAAGCGTATTTCAATGTTATTCTAATTTCCGAGTCATAGAAAGGTTAATTTGAATTCCGTGTTTGACTACCCATTTTCCGTGTCAAGAGTGAATCGGTTACAGAAGCCTAGGTTACCTATTTTCAATAGGAGGAGAGGCTTTTATCGATGTCTGGGAACTAGGTCGACAGTTAGCCTCCTAACTTGTGACCTAACTCTAGTAAGCTTACGCGTACTTTCAGCGGATGAACTTCCGAAGAAATATGATTGAGTACGCTATTGTTTCCCGTATTCGTTTCCTGAAAATGGTTTGTGTTTTGTGCAGTTTTTGTTATTTTTCGTTTTGATTCGTTGTTGATGAAATGAAATTCTCGGGAATTTATGTCAAAAAATATGAGGGGACATTTTCCGATACCGGTTTTCACTGGTATAACTTTACCACAAATTTTGTAAGCTCAAAAAGATTGCCAAAAAATTGGGAAACTAAATATTAAACGGGAAAGAGTCGTTACTTTTTTCAAAAATAAAAAAGGGGAACAGTCATCAATTTGTTAACACATTTTTTTTATGACAGAGGAGGACAAACGAGCTAACGAGTCACCAGATGATATGCAATCATCTCTCTCAAGAATCTTGGAAGCATTGCCCACCTATGAAGGAAATGATTTTCACTTTTCACCACTGACCTTCAGACATTCCTCAAAACCTTTGACATCTCATAAACCGTCTATTACTTAGCAATAAAAGATTTATGTATCTCATTTACAGGTTTATTACTAAAGAATTTCCCAATGGACTCTTCCGAGATATCTTTACGAGAATGACAATTTAGTTTAAGTCCAAAGACTACCACGCTCGAATTGAAGTCTCGTATTCTCTTTGCGTCGCAGCATACAATAAAGCCTTGGAGATTTGAAAGACGTATTGTAAATCGGAGCAATATTCTTATGGGAATCGAGATCACGGATTGTACGTACAAATCAATTGTACGTGTTCAGGATTTTTTAGATTTTTTAAACGTCTGTTTAAATATGGATGTAATTGTGAATTTTAATCGCGTATCGGAATCGCGGGATAATAAACAAAGTATCCAATGGAAAATACAATTAAAATGTGTAATCTGCACAATGGTTTTATAGGTATTTATTTTTTAAGTGTTAATAAAAATAAAATAAAATAAATATATAGGGACAATTCACACAGATTGAGCTAGCCCCAAAGTAAGTTCGAAACTTGTGTTATGGGATACTAACTCAACGATATCATATTTTTTAATAAATACATTTATAGATAAACATCCTAGACCCGAGGCCAAGCAGAAAAAGTTCGTTTTTCATCATGAATGACCCGACCAGGTTTCGAACCCGGGACCTCCTGGGTAGCGGTCTGGCATGGTAACCATTACGCCACGGAGGTTGTCAAATAAATATAATAATATTAAAGTAGTCCATAAGTAGTCTAAAAACATTTAGCCAGAATTTATAGTGTCTTTTTTGTGGTGATAATTTTTGTTATTTTGGTGTGGTAGAGTATTTATAATTTATAAAATAAAAAAATAAAAATAAAAATAAAAATGTATTTATTCGTCTCCACAAATTACACATTAAGTATAAATAAATCTTAAATGTAAGTTACAGTTTTACAGGAAAAAATGCAATTTGTGCTGCTGCAAAATACTGTAGCTCGACTGGAAAAGTACTGCTCTCTCACAGAGTATCCTCGTAGAATAGTGAGAGAACCGTGAGCCCATCTATTTCCTGTCCATTTTTCCCATATTTTCTTATTTCTTCCTGTGAGAGGTTATCCATAAACGAAGTTAGTCACTTATTTGAGGAAGGTTCGCATTTTGGCCTAGGACGACAATCATAAGGCAGGTCGAAAGGAACAAAATAGAATATCATCCGTTCTTATAAGAAAAATAAAGTAAAATAAAATATAATGATTTAGATCATCATAAGAAACAACTTAACCATCTGCCATTTAAAACTACAAAATAAAGGTATTTTTTTGATGAAAACGACGTATGAAAATTTTACGAAAACTGTATATTTATAACTAAAATAGCCAATAATAATGAATACCCTCAAAATAAGAATATTAGATTCTCATGAATGTTGACTTGCCTTTCGACGTCCCTGACTGGCTGAGTGATATCGAGTCAATAGAAATATCGGCACGTGACGCGATAACGCGAACATATTGCTGTTGGAATTTTTATTACTCTTGTAAAGTACTATTTATATATTATTTGGAGAGGCTTTCACATAATATTGTACATTTCTCTTCTTAATGGCCATTTCTATTTCAATGTGATTTAATGTTATTGTTGATTTTCACTTTACATTGGAATTTTTTATCGCAAATTTTATTAAAAAATAAAATTTTGCGTTTAGTTTCTTAGATTTAAAGATCATCATCATTAATACAACTAAGTTTAAATTATGCTCGTTTGTTTGTAGACATCGAATTAAACGCATTTCCTATAAAAAGTCTAGTTCTATATTAAGGTTATTAAAACCAACAATCTTAAGGTCTACGCTAGACGAGCCGAGCACAAGCTGAGTGTAAGCCGAGCCGCTCTGCTCGCGTTGATATGTGTGGTTCGAGGCTCGTAAGGCGGTCCACACTACAAGAATTTTGGCTCGGCTCGTGCTCCGCTAGTGCTCGGCTCGTCTAGCGTAGGGGGCTAAGGTTAAACCTTAGGTTAGACCTTAAAACTTTAAAAAAGGAAACATCACGTTACGAAGCAAAATTAAAAGCGAGGAAATGCGTGTATGAACAATGATGTAAAGATTAAACTTATTTATTTATTTATTAATGTACACCAACAGTATTGACGTAAAACGTTTAATCAGAAACAAATTTGGAAATCATCATTGAGAAGTTCCAATGATTTTATCTTAGACAAAACCGTAGCAAAATTCTAGTACAATTCAATATTTTAGTTCGAAAGAGCGAAACTGCGACGGCTGCTTAAATTCTTAGAAGATATAATACCAAAAGAAAGTAAAACGAGCCGTATATTAAATTAATTTCTGGACATCTGTCGTACATCCCGTCACTCGGACGGAAATTTAGAATTAATGAATAAAATTAAATTTTTAATTCCCTGTACAAATATTTCTCTCTCTTTGTACAGGAAAAGATGTCGCAAGGAACAAAACAATGTTGTAATGTATTTAAAAAAAAAAACAATCCACATCACGCTGAAGACACGCCTTGTATCATACGTCGATTGTTGTATGAACGCTAGTTAGAAGAATCTCTATAGCTCATAGTTTACCAATCAGTACCAGACCAGCACTACCTGATCGCCCTCGTTGTCGACAGATAGTCCATGGGTAGGCTTCGCGTTGTGCACTAGTGCACATCGTATTCGGGCCAAAAGATAGTTAAATCATTTAACTAAAATAGAGAATACCTACAAACACCCAAGTTATCGTCTATCCGTTTCTCTCTGCTGTATGTTTCACTAATGTGATTAATACCTCGTTTAATACACATTCCACTGGTATGGCTCCCTTGAATTGTTGGAACTAACGTAATAAATTGCCATCAGTTTTGTTACCAATTGTTCTGTTTTCTTACATAGGCGACTTTGCCTTATTCTTTTCACCATGTACGACATTAATTCCGGGGAAAAGTTCGCTGTTCGCTTAATTATCAGATTGTATTAGCGTTGATATACACACAGCTGGGTGGTGAAATGATAGGATATGCAGATGAATTCTTGGAAAAAAGTAGTCCAATAAATCCAAACATGTGTAATTGCTTCGGGTATTTTCTTGTTTGACAATTGCCAAACAGACAATGACGACCTGTTTTACATGTCAACTGAACTGAACTACAACTACAACAACTCTTAGTTTGCTGATTTTAAAATAAATATTAAGCGGCAATTATAATCTAGTTGATAAGAAAGTAACTGCCCCTGGTTGAAATTCTGGTGTGTAAGACTAAAATTTTAATGTGAGCAATTAGCATTTATTACGTATCAATCTAATGAAAGTTGTGGTTTTTGGAAAGCAGACCCTGCCAAGTTTAGAAAAACGTAGTAATGTTAGAAAGAAGCCGGAACATTTTACTAGAGGTCTGTTTGGTATTTTGTAATTGACTTCTGATGATTGTCAATGATTTGATGATGGATTTTCTTTACCTACAAACGTATAATATCATATTCAAAGCAGTGAAGGACAGCTACGTTGCTATTTCGTTCCCAAGTCCCTGGAAATACTATTCAATATTCACTATTGTCCCCGAACAATAAGTCCGTTACAGTTCAGGTTTTCGTTCCGTAGACTTGTAATGCACAATTGCACAAAATATCGAGAACTCGAAAATAACGTGAAGTAAACATGAGACATATTTCCCAGGAGTAAAATGCAAATAAGTTGACTATAAGGGGCATCGACAGATAATGAGATATACTCTTCATTTCTCACTTGACGCTCCAATTTCCTTTATCTTTGCAATAATAGTTCAGCGACACTTCATTTCCACCTGGAAAGCATTTACACGAAACTATGAATAAATTTTATTCGCCGCGTTTATGTTCGCTGGAAAATATTTATGTGAGTTTTGTTAACATTATTTTCATACACAGAATAACATCCGGCTCGAAGGACCATGTAAAAATACCTAGGTGATATCTGCTGAATTAGTTTTGCAATATGTGAAAGTGTGATACAATTTTGCCATAAGTCATTATTGCATTTTTCTTCTAAAACCATAATATTATGTATAGGGACAATTATACAGATTGAGCTAGCCCCAAAGTAAGTTCGAAACTTGTGTTATAGGACACTAACTCAACGATATCATATTTTATAATAAATACATATATAGATAAACATCAAAGACCCGAGGCCAATCAGAAAAAAGTTCGTTTTTCATTATGACCCGACCGGGATTCGAACCCACGGAGGTTGTCAAATAAATATAATAATATTAAAGTAGTCCATAAGTAGTCTAAAAACATTTAGCCAGAATTTATAGTGTCATTTTTGTGGTGATAATTTTTGTTATTTTAAACTAAAAACGTCCCAAATATTTGTGTTGCTTAATCCCGATCCGATGCTAATTTCGAAAATAAAAGTGGGTAAACAGCTGCATTAAAGATAAGCTAATCATTTTTTTTTTTTTTTTTGCCAAACCCTTACAACTTTTTGGATTTGGGTAAAAAACCTTGATACTTCCAAGGTTTGAAACAGGAGTTATACCAGAGGAAAACAAGATTATTATGGCGCTTTATTGGAAAGAACCAGAGAAGCACAATTTGTTTGCCATTGCCAACGAGCAGAGGCCACATCGGCATAGACATTATAGTCTGCTTAGTTTTTTCTCTCGCTCTCATCATTAGTGTTGTATTGTGAATAATTTTATTTTTTATAGTAAACTAGATCCTACTAAGCAAAAAACGTTTTTTTTTCTAGAACTGTAACATTATTTTCTATATCTCTCGCGAATTTTGTCTTTTTAGGTTACTTTCTCATAATACAGGTTTAAGTACAAAACATATTAATATTTATTTTGCATAATATAAAATGCTAATAGAAAATATATTTTAATCACTGACTGCACACAGCATTTTCAAGGAGTTCTCGAGACCTAAATAATAAAACCTTATTATTCGCCTGCGATATTATTCGGGTACATTTGAATTTGAATGGCTGTTCTTAAAACCTGAAAATCGTATTCATAAACAAGCATATTCTATTTACATTTTCAAGTAAGGTGCCATGCAAATAAATAGAATAGTGTTGAATAAAATATATGTGATATTTTGTCCTAGTTATTACCTATGCCGATCACGAGAGAGTGCGATTTATGCCGAAACACGTTCGCGACTTATCAGTCGTTGGCGGGAGATTCGGCTTGTCTCATATATCTGCGCATGAAGTGTCATGAAAAATTGTACAACTTGCTCACTACTTGGCAGCCATTGTCCTCGAGAGTGAATGACGAATTTTTTTCTATCAACAAGCTCTCGGCTATTTATAGAATTCGAAACGATAAATATTTAAATTTGGGCATTATTTAAAATAAAACCGGTAAAAAAGTAGAAATATTTTTTTTGGTGCAAACAAACTTAGGGCTTGCTTATGGACGTTTGCAACATCACTCTATTTTTGGGTGTGGGGTCACAAGATAAACCTAACGAACCTACTGTCACACATTCCGTTTTGGCGTAGTTCCGTTGTTCTCTAGTGGTAGTTTAAACGTATTTCGGCGAAACGCGATTTCCTATTAGTTAAAACTAGAATTATTAACAAACTGCGCCAAAACAGTGTAACAGTACGTTCGTTAGGTTTACCTTGTGACCCTGCACCCAGAAATAGGAGGCGGGGCTCCGTCGACCTAGCGTAAATTATAAAAATGAGTTCAACAGTGTCACTGCCTTCCGCAATTGGATTCTTTACTACGCAAACTATAAAAGGTAAAGTACAAATAATATAATATGAGATTTTTTAATAAAAAAATTATGTTTTAACGGACCGTATCAGAAAATCTGCAGATTACCTAGTTAATGGACACATTAACGTATTCTGCATTCTAACTATTTCTAACGGTAACAAATACAAATGGGCACTATAACAATTTGTAGCATTAAATATTTTTTTTCAAGAATGGTGTGCGCAGTTTATTACTTGATAGTCACAAAGATAATACAAAATGTACGTAAAAGATGCACTTAATATGACATTTACTGTCATAATTTGACATATCAAACGTCAAGTCATTGAAAGTAAAAGTGTCCATCCGAAACAACGAAACACGTAGTGCTGTCAAAAAAGACATTACTAGTTAGAATAAGGTTCAAACTGCTTAGAATTCAAGGAAACGTCAGTTCGTATTTTCGGAATTATAATATATAGTATCTTTTGATTTCCTTCAGAACGTTGAAATATGCGTTTTTTTTTGCTGAATAAACCGCCGTATCTCTTTTATTCACATAAACTTAGAAACCTGATTTTTTCACAACCTAATGGGACCGTAGACCTGAGTATACGGTTCAAATTTCAACTTGATACCTCCCTCCACGTATTGCCAAAAAAAGGTCTTGACAGACAGACAGACAGACGGACAACAAAGTGATCTTATAAGGGTTCCGTTTTTCCTTTTGCGGTACGGAACCCTAAAAATTAATAACATTTCAACCTACATTCTCAATTTATTGATATTATTTTCGCAATAAATATATCGTTTAATATAAATTACAATGCTACATTACTGTGACATTACAATTTGAATGTAAGTATATATTTAATAATATTAAATTTTGATATATAAATTTGTACCATTGTTCGATATAAGTTCATAATTCGGTGTATAAGACATAACACATACAATATAACCTCTCCTCTTGTTATACTTAAGTGCCTCATTGAAGGTTTCATAACACGCTCCCTTAGCTAACGCTCCTTTTAGTCAATATTTGACAACACGTCGAATAAACCTAATAACGGTTGTATATACTACGGCTCATTTCGGGCCGTAATCGGCTTAAAGGCCTGTTAGATCGTTTCAATTCGGTAATAGATCGTAATGACGTTACTGTTGGGTTTGAATTTTATCAATGATCTTTAAAACACTTTGGATCATGTGTTACCTGCAATAAAATTGCAGCAAGAAATTGTCAACAGCTATGTCCGATAGCAAGCTGCAAATGTCGCGAGTTCAGAAGACAGTTCCTGCAAGTTCTCGCAAGCAATTAATTGGATGTCGAAAGTAGATGAGAAAATATAAATAATTCGCAAAAGGATAATCCTTACTAATAGTATAAATGAGAAAGTGAGTTTGTTTGTTTGTTTGTTATTCCTTCACGGCTTGACTAAGCAGCGGATCATTATGAAAATTTGCATACATATTGTCAGGGGTACAGAGCCCAACATAGGCTTACTTTTTATCCCGTGAAAGTATGTCGTTCCAATGGAAAAATATATTTTCTACTATAGAGGGCGCTGTATCGGCCAACAGATGGCGCAACATGTCGCGCTATGGGTTGTTTTGTTGTCAAACGAGATCTATGTCATAAAATTAACGCGAGCGAAGCCGCGGGGAAAAGCTAGTTGTGTCGAAAAGTGATCTTGTTAGTAATGATCCCACACACCCCAAGGTTTTTAAGAGACTAACAACACCGCACATCATGGGGGTGGGAAAAAAGTTCATCGGCTCTACACTTGTTTTATTTGACGACCTCCGTGGCGTAATGGTTACCACGCCAAACCGCCACGCAGGAGGTCCCGGGTTCGAATCCCGGTCGGGTCATGATGAAAAACGAACTTTTTCTGAGTGGCCTCGGGTCTTTGATGTTTATCTATATATGTAAAGTATCGTTGAGTTAGTAGCCCATAACACAAGTTTCGAACTTACTTTGGGGCTAGCTCAATCTGTGTGAATTGTCCCTTTATATTTATTTATTTTATTTATTCTACCACTTTCTCAGTTTAGTTATGTGTATACATGCTAAATTAGAGCCCTTTTATTATCCAGTGGTAAGTATCTCTGAGCTAGTAGAACGAACGCGAACAGGCGAACAAACGCACAGAGTGACATGGCGAAGAAACTTTAAGGATTTCGTGTTAGCTTTACGTGACCCTAAAAAGATGTGAGCGGGAAAAATGGGCTTCACATCACTCAAGAAATATAATATTCAGTAAAGTGCGATCTTGATAGATAAATAGATAGATAGGATAATAATATGGTTTATATGCAAATCACAAAGAAAGGACATAGTTAACTTACAGACTAGTGAAATTGGAACAAGGCGGCCTTATAGCTAACAGCAATCTTTTCAAGGCAACCTTAAGGTAACGAATTAATTAATGGACTGGGTAGGGCTAGCAAGATAAGATTAAAGAAAAATTAAGACATAAAAACTAACGAATATAATAATAACAATGACATTATTTACATAATATAATATATATTTTTAGGAACCAGAAGTGGATTTTATAAAAAAAGAACGATTACATTCAAACAACTATAATGAAAGCTTTAATTTTAATTATAACGAATTATTAATAATCAGACGACTTAAATTACATTAACAATTTAACAATAACTAAGGAACGCGATCGAAGACAGGGGCAGACGTCCGTCACAGCCGACCGTTCGCAGTAAAATGGAGTTCCAAACGCCTGCGACGTGAGGCACGCGGGCGATCCCCTCCATTACCAGCCGCTTTCTATTCTCAAGGTCGTCTTGTAGCAACGATGAGATGCAGGCCACGCCTTCCGACTTCCGACTACTTATTTTTTCTATAACACGGCCGTTCCTGACGCTGCGACGTCCTCGTCAGCATCGGTGCCAGCATTGACGTCTACGTCGCCGTCATCGTCCGCAACTGAAACAGTGTTTTAATTGTATGAGGAATCACAATACATGTTACATAAAAGATCCAACCTTTCAGATCACTCAGTCATACATTTGTGTTATAACTGCTTCTGAGCGCTCAAGCGTTTATAACACAAACCTTTCATAAGCCAGACACGCTATACCAATAGAAGTATCCAAACACTGTTTTCATTCTCATTCATTAATCACACACACACTACCTAACCACATGCCGTCGCATGTCTGCCGCGAACAAGGTCGCACACCGTGATAGGTGTCTGCCAGTGACATAGTCACCCCACACTGTAAAGTGTGAACCACGACCGGAGTCGCACACCGTGACAGGTTTCTGCCAGTGACATAGTCACCCCACACTGTAAAGTGTGAACCACGACCGGAGTCGCACACCGTGACAGGTGTCTGCCAGTGACATAGTCACCCCACACTGTAAAGTGTGAACCACGACCGGAGTCGCACACCGTGACAGGTGTCTGCCAGTGACATAGTCACCCCACACTGTAAAGTGTGAACCACGACCGGAGTCGCACACCGTGACAGGTGTCTGCCAGTGACATAGTCACCCCACACTGTAAAGTGTGAACCACGACCGGAGTCGCACACCGTGACAGGTGTCTGCCAGTGACATAGTCACCCCACACTGTAAAGTGTGAAACACGACCGGAGTCGCACACCGTGACAGGTGTCTGCCAGTGACATAGTCACCCCACACTGTAAAGTGTGAACCACGACCGGAGTCGCACACCGTGACAGGTGTCTGCCAGTGACATAGTCACCCCACACTGTAAAGTGTGAACCACGACCGGAGTCGCACACCGTGACAGGTGTCTGCCAGTGACATAGTCACCCCACACTGTAAAGTGTGAACCACGACCGGAGTCGCACACCGTGACAGGTGTCTGCCAGTGATAAAACCACTGATTGACCATTTACTCACGAGAAAAGAATGCAGCGCAGGTTTCCGGTATCCATTCACGTAGAGAGGCGGCCTGCGTCTGCTTCGCCCTAGAACCGGCTAACAATCCAGTTCATAAAGTTGACGAGGCAACCTTTGAAATTTTATACTTATGGACCCCGCATGCCCGAGTCTAGCTTTACTAGCCTGTGCTTGCTTAGTAAAAATAAAATAAAAACAAATCCCAACGTTTACATCCCTTATTAACGAAATCATCCTAACTGCTTTGAATATTACCTTTTGAAACAATCAGTGTCTTACATATAATTTTTTTTTAACGAATAGTCTCAATCTAGGGAACCAAAAATGGTGGAGTATTAAGTCGGTCGTTTTGTCAATGTCAACATGGTCATGCTCATCATGAAAGACACTTGTTCAACGCTACTAGGTTTCGGTGATTTAGCGAGAGCATCTATTTTACGCGTGCTCGGTCATACCTGACCACAACTAATAACGCGTCTTGATAGAAAGACGAATTTAATAAAATTAACAGAAAACCCTAATGGGAGTCGGGGTGTGCATAACGTGGCGCTGTGTTATTTAAGTGGAAGTGGCAGTACTCGTTATAAAAGAATCAGAGAATTCGTTAATCTGGCAAAGTAATTTATAATTGAAACCTTATTGCATCCTTAACAATAATGTGATGAACAACGGGAATTGTGTTAGTCTCTGAAACTCGCAAGTTCTAATACTCCGTTGCAGTTTAACACGTCAGGTCCTATCAAAACATGCGCGTTCATACAACCGGGAGGAACCACGTAAAAGTCAACTTCTAACTAAATTTCGGGAAATTTCACTATTGTTGTTATAAAATACAAGGAATCTCAATTTGCAAATTGATTTGATTTGATTTGTTTTTGAAAGCGATTCTAATTTCTATTGGGAGTTTACATTGTCAGCGCGCGTATTCAAATCTTTCGAAGTTTCGGCACGCTGTTTTCCAAAGCACACTTCAGCAGTGTGACCCGTCTTCTTACAGTATGTACAAGACGGCCTATCGCTACAAGAAACGCCGCTGTTATTATGTTCATTATAATTAGGCGGTCCCATTCGCGCTCTTTTTGGGCATGACCCATAGCGCCACAATTAAAACATGATGATTTATCAGTCGTGGTATCGCGTTTGCGAAAACCGTAACGATTAGAATCTTGTGGCGTAGTGGAGGGCGAACGAACCGGACCGTGATTTGAACGATTATCTAGCGCTGGTTTTCCGTAAACAGACAAGAATTCTACGATACATTGAGGATTGAGCTTAGCGTTCGAAGCGACAGCTTTGACGTATGGGTCTCTAATACCACGCACGACAATAGCCACTTTCAAGTCATCGGAGAGCCCAGTCACGATATTTAAGCGTAGCAAGGAGTGGCGAGCATATTCTGCATAAGTAGGGTATTTGTCTGAATTTGGACACATAATTTCAAATAGAATGTTTGCTACATCAATACTGCGTGGACACAAAGACTTAAAATCACGTTTGAAGTTAGTCCAGGAGCGGTCATTACTGACCCAGTCGTTAAGCCAAGGCAACCTCCAACTCGTGATAGGCACTTTTCACGATTATTTAACCGACGAGCGCTGTCCACTTCCAAACACCAGACGGCAAAGTCATGCACATCAGGGTCAAAGTTTGAGATGTAAAAATGGTTAGATCTTGCCTGCACAAGCGACGATAGAGCGCCGACAATCCTGTCCGTTGCATCATCGATCGCGTTGTCTCCTCGCGACGTTGAAGCTCGCGGTCGTTCCGAAGCCATGCGCTGGCTTCGGGTTACCTCAGCCATGTGGTCCGGGATACCGCCAGGCTGGACCTCCAGCTGCGAAGGTGCAGGGGATGATGGAGGCGGCGGCACCAATGCCGGCGTCACCGATGGCGCCCTTATCCTGTCTTCGATAGCGTTTAACCGGATAAGAATCGTGTCTAAAACCTCTTCGGTTTTATCTTTTTTTCTACCTTTACTTTTCGAATTATCACCAGGCATCTTTAAATCAAAACGAAAAAAAAAAAATAATAATAAAGAAAACGAGCGGAATTAATAAAGCGCGTGATCCCGATCCCACTTCTGATTTTAGGAACCAGAAGTGGATTTTATAAAAAAAGAACGATTACATTCAAACAACTATAATGAAAGCTTTAATTTTAATTATAACGAATTATTAATAATCAGACGACTTAAATTACATTAACAATTTAACAATAACTAAGGAACGCGATCGAAGACAGGGGCAGACGTCCGTCACAGCCGACCGTTCGCAGTAAAATGGAGTTCCAAACGCCTGCGACGTGAGGCACGCGGGCGATCCCCTCCATTACCAGCCGCTTTCTATTCTCAAGGTCGTCTTGTAGCAACGACGAGATGCAGGCCACGCCTTCCGACTTCCGACTACTTATTTTTTCTATAACAATATACATAATGTACACGACGGCTTAGTACATAAGCACTATGTAACGTAACGGCCTATTATGTAAATATTAAAAATAAGTTGTGAATTGAGTATATCGATAGGTTATCTCGCTCGCACGCGCCTGGCAGCGCTGCGACTGGCTGGGCCCGTGCGAACCGAGAGTAAATACACGATTTTTCCGATAATTCGCCATTGAATTGAACATTAATTGCGTGATACGTAATAGTTGGGAAGTAAGGTGTCCATTTCCAATAAGAATGTTCAATAAAAGCTAAAATAAATTTGTATTTATATGGCACGTGTAGGGAAAAACCGGTTTGAACCGGTTCCTTACACGTGCCAACTTCGAGAGGTCAAAAAAGGTACTTCTACTGGGAATAGAAGGAAAATGTTTGTAGTTCTGTAAACGTAGCCTATAGAACTGTGATGTAAACATATTTTTATTGAAAATAAATGAATTTTGTGTTTTCGTGCTTCGGGCGGAAATCATATAAATAGGAGGCCAAATTCGATACGGTAGTCAGTCGCCGAATAGCCACCGATAAGGAACAAGTATCCCGCCCGAAGCACAAGCGCTCTTACCAAGAACAAAGAAACAGTTTTATTTTACCTAGAAGTTTAGAGTCAGTTTTTTATTAAGTTTAAAGTCAGTTTTTATTTTTGGAAGTAATTTAACGTAGAGTCACATATTCTTCAATCACACCTAGTATACAGTCCACACGCGTAATAGACGCAAAACAAGTGACCGAGGGAGCATCCAAGTCGTTTATCACGATTAGCTCTTATCAGAGCTGGGTCTCCGGATAGGTAGACAAAGTCTACAGATAGCATCATATGTGGAGTGATCCGGTCCTCCACACATAAATACAAATAATATATTGATCTTGTTTAAAGTGGTGTAGCTACGAGGAAAATAATTTACTCGTGGACACACTGGTGTGACCACGAGTCCGGAGGGGTTTTAATACTTAATATAACGAAAAGTAACAAAAATAATGTTGATTTTTACAACAAAAGCTAAACATGGCCTGTGTCGTAAAAAAAACAGACACTACTTGAGCTGTCATTTACAATTGTATTGAATATATTTATTTTTACTTACAATAGAAAAGCTAAATACGGAGTCCAATGTCAAAGTTCGACAGGAGCTTTTGTTCCTTTTTCAAAAACTACTTGTAAAGAAGTCTTAGTATCAGCGTTTAGCGTGATGCGATGACGAGATGGTTGCCTTATAAGCTTTTCATTATACAGAGAGCTGACATAAACATGACAGCCAATATGCCACACCGTGATGGGTTGGGCGCGAAATAAAGAATTCATTCCCCTTTTACAAATAATATTAGATAGATACCTATCCATAAAATAAGTTCAAGTTAAACATTGAGACCGTTCGTGGATGATCGTATTCTTTTTCGATTTTTACATTATTCCGCGATATTCGACTAGCTCGACGGTATTCGAAATTACATTAAATTTAAGAAAAACTTGATAATTGTATTATTATTTCTTATCTTTTTTTTACTTTTAACTCAGGTATACGTTTTGAAGAACAAAAATCTTTCTGAATATTATGACCAACATAGTTGTGACAAGATTTACAAAGTCTTTTGATAAGGAGGACCTCTTTCTGAAGTAGTGGTAAAGTTTAGTCGTTAGTAAAACCGCTATGAAACATAACAAAAATAATACGTCCAATCACAAACTATAATGATTTGAGATTTCGCTTTAACTAAGCGGCCTACTTTCTATTGTGAGGGAAGATAGGCCGCTTCCTCTACTCTAGAGGGGTCAAACAACTGTCTGAAAATAGGTTTTCACCCCTTGGCATTCAAGTGTCAAGGTTGGGTAAACATTAGTAATTCAAGACATACTTAACAGCACTAACATTAAAGCTTATGTCATGGGTTGGTCCGTTAATCGTGAAATCAATTACGCCTCGTTGCTTCGTCGATAGATGGTGCACGAACTATAGTTTTTGAATGTTGAAGGGAGATATACGACATAGTCTCAGATGGTAAGCAATAACCGTAGTACATTGTAGATTCTCATTTAAGAACGTGTCTAAATTGAGATAAATGGAGACAGAAGGGGAAATAATGTTACAAGAAACCTTAGAATACTGTACTGAAAAGAGAGTAAAATTTAGATTCATTATAATGTGCTCTCAGCAATTGATGTCAACTCTGGGTTTAGCTGATGTGATTATTTCCAGGTCATCTGACGGTCACTCGGGGTACTGGGGGACGGTTACTCGGGGTACTACTAATGACTGTCTTCTTTAACCCGTACAAAATATTTGTGGGTGTTGTCGAATCATACTACTTTGTAACTGTCATCCCAATGAAAATGTATAAATTCAGGTTATATTACTTGCAAACACACAAACACAACTTTTGCATATTTCTTATAATGAGGAAGTACCTTCACAAACTTAAAACTAAGAGGCAAAGTTGTTGGTTATAAATCAGTAGAAACATTCGTGGAAGTTCGTTCCTGACGAGTGCCCCAGGGTTCGACAAGTAACACTTTTCAACTTGGAATTTATCTTCCGAAACCAATGTGGTGCCGTGTGTTATTACTTTTACTTCTCTTACACAAATACTAGCAGACGTCTGCGGTATTACCTGCGCAATCCTTTCTAAAGTCATGAAAATGTGTTACTGCTTATTTCGCAGCTTCTCCATGCGGTTGTCAGCGTCTCCATTTCTAACGACGTATTACCTTAATAGAATATTGACTGACACTCTTACTGACTACCATCTCTTCCTCCGTATGAGTGAGGCGTCGTAGGAACTGGCGATGGTTCAAATTCAAATTCAAAATATTTTTATTCAAATAGGCTTAATATAAGCTCTTTCGAATCGTCACAATTTTTTCCTACCACCAGTTCAGACGGCAGATTGTGCTAAGAAGAAACTGGCAAGAAACTGAGCGATTGCTCTTTTAAAATGGTATTAATAGGATACAAATTACAATGACAGAAAATATAAAATTAACCAAAATATCTGCAATTTCTGATGACGAAAATAAAAGTTCTCCGAATATCCGCGCAATCCTAATAATATTATTTTTATAACTTGTTTCTTTTATGTGACATACTATTATATCAAATTACCACCAAGATCCTATGTTTACATTTTATCATCATATTGAGTCTATCTCTGAATTCTCAATGAACAATTAAGCAAGATCAACTTTACTAATTTAGCTCCTACCAACCGCTCTACAAAGATTTCTAGCCTGAGGATGTCCTACACTTTATTTTTCAATGTTTGTCGGAACCCATCCATAGCTTGGCTAAACCATCACTTATCTGACGTGCCGTGTTCACTTACCCTTATCCTGTTAATATTAATAAAAATACAGGTGTACACGTGGCCGACAGTATATGAGTCTTTGTTATTTTACCAAAAAACGTTCTCCCCTTTGTAAATAATGTTACATATAACATTTTAGATAATGGATACAAAAGCTATTTTGTCATTGTCAAACAAAGGTACTTCAGGGATATTGAAAATGATGTCTATATTTTTTCAGGTGCTTAGAAAAAACCTCTTGTTTTGATTATTTTTGGTTTTGCGGTGAATTTGTGTAAACCAATTATGCCTCACACAGACATGACGCTGTTCCTTTTGTAGATGTGAAGCACAGAGATGATGAGAGCGGATCGGGGACGCCAATCTATATATATCCGTCCCCGACTTGTCCAGTTTTTATCGGTAGAATTTAGACCATTTAACTAGTTGCAGAAACGCATGTAAATCTAAATTTCATGTTAAGTTTTGAGCTATCTCTTTTTTTTCTATAAATCAAATTACTTTTGTGCAAATCATCGTATGTCATTTTAACTTCAATTTTGTAAAGAAAAGCGGTAAAAACGGAATAGGGGAGAGCCATGCTAGCGGGTCGTCTGATAGTAAACAAACACAGCTATCCAAGTATATCACAGGAGCGCAGGTCGAATTGCTTGGTGACGGCAGCTTATTCAGTCTAATTTAAAATAAACTTAGAAAGCAAGATAAAATCTCTATGAAAGCCTAGTCTCTGAATAAACGATTCCATTTCATTTTGTTATCCGCCTTCCGCCTTTAAATGGAATATCGAGAAAGGAACATTTTAGTTTCATTGTTAAGGAATATAATTCTAAATTCTAAGATTTACATGACATCGGTGCATCTAGTGAATTAAGAAATGGAATAAATCTAAAAGAATTTAGAAAATCTCTACTGTCCGGACTTAAGCCATAAATAACCGGAGTATGCACGAATAGAAATTGAAAATATTCAGTTTTATTTGAGGGTCGCAAAGCAATTTGTTCTTAAAAAGAAAGGTCAGGACAAAATACAGCAGTGTGGGCTAAGGCTTTATCTACAGTGATATCTTTTTTATTGTTAAAACTCTACAATTAAAATTAATGATCGCAATTGTCGCAATTGAACCAGACACCTGAAACTACTCTCTTATCTTAACAGTTAACACATATTAACATAATTCTTGATAAGTATCTCTTGCAAAAATTTGGTAGAGGTACCCGAGATTTTAGGAAGTATTAATGACAACGAGAATTAGTATTTATTTAATAAATTACAATGTCAATAAGCATTTCGTACTATTCTTCCGCTATTCTCTGAAATTACTAATTTTGACAAGAATTTCATTGATAACAACTTGTGTCAACCATCGAATATGTTTCCCTTTGTTTTGTTTTTAATTGTCAAGTTTTTAAAATACGTAGAAAATGTTATTGAGCCGAAAATAATAAAAATGAACATAACAATAATATTTGCTTTTGCTAATTACACAAGATAAATATTCAGCTTTATTAAAGTCATATGTGGTTAAACTAGTTTACTACCCAATGACTAAATTATTTGGACTTGCCATTCGTAAACAGCGATCATTATCATCACAGATTCACGTCACGTAATTTTCAGAATGACAGCTTTGGGAGTTAACAGAATTTGAAATAGGCAAAATGGTGTAGTTAATTATTTTTAATGTTTGCCTACATAGTTAATCCATACTAATGCTTTAAATGTTAAATAACTTAGTTAGTGTGGAAACTTTTCATGCCAAAACCGTTAAAACTATTTAGATATTTGGTATAGAGATAGTTAGGGGTATTGAGAATTTAGTAGAAGATGCAGTGAAGAACTTAAGATAGTTTTTATCCCCAAAATAATAGAGTGAGATGTCGTGAGGCGCGCCCCGCGCTGGGCCCCACACCGAAGGGGCCCGTGGGGCCCCGGGTGGCGGATAGGGGAATGGTGGATAGCACAGCATACCTAGCTACCCGGCTAAGTCCGATGGACTCGCCGACCAAAGAAGGATGTGATCCTCCAGCAATGGTTGTGCGGCGGGCTAGCACCCTTCCCATGGAAAAAGACAATTGTTACGAGACCGATCGGAGGCCAAAACCCACTTTGGGTTCTCGCGCCAACCTAGTAAAGGAAGTAAGTCGTCGCATTACATCTGCCCCAGACCAAGTCTCTACATAACGATCACGACTGTACTGTCAAGAGCGTTACGACCAAGAAGAAGAATACAGTGAATTGCTTGAAATTTATAACACTGGCTATCTGATAGAAAATGGTTACCGCCGCCATAAGCATTAGTAACACCATCCAGAGGCGTTCCTCTACAAGGAAGGGAATATAAATAAATAAATAATTATTCTTGAACGAATCCCACAACGCCATCTAGTCCCAAACTAAGCAACTAAGTTTCTACTATGGGTACTAGCTTGCTGATAAATACGCAGGATTCGAACCCGCGGCCCTTCGGACAAAGTGACCATTGCTAACCACTTGACTACCCGGGCCTGTCGAAAGAGAAAGAATATGGAGAGAAGGAATAAGAAAAATGAGAAGGGAAAGAAGTTGATCGTTCGGATCTCTCATTCACCGAATGAAACATTATTGCTAAATTACTTGAATAAAGATTATTATTATTATTTAAGTTATTTTTCTTTCTCTCAGCCATTTAGCTGGTATTAACCATACTTACGGGTTAAACCAAGTAAGTATTTATTTTTATTTTATTTATTTATTCAGGTGTTACGCGAGCGTCCCACAGGAAGATCGCTGACATAGCACCACATTGCACACGGCACTATGTATTTTCATTAAACATTGTGCAATTGAAGTAAAGTGCTGATGCAGCGGCACGTGTAAGCCGCGACGCCCCGGAGGCCGCCGCGACAACCAGACACTTGGGCTTCATACTTCGACCCGACGTCGTGTATTTTTAATTATAGTTTTATTTCTTAATTTTTTACTTTTGTAATTTTTGACTCTAATAAATTAGTTAATAAAATTTTGGTTTTTTTTGAGACCTCCGGCTCGCTAGACCATATTTGGCGCAGTCGACTAGGGGCTCGAACTAGGCGCGCGTGATTTCGCGATCAAGATTTCCGAAAGAATTACAGCCCGTGTCCCGCGCGACTAGCTGATTCTTAAAATCTTCATCGAGTCCACCTACATCCCTACGTGTCCAGCTGAGGGCGGAGGAGATATCCAGAAATCGACATCGCTCAAGAAATTCCAGGTATCGAGAATATGATACTGTAAGTACATTACAATTTATTCGTAGTGTTGCTTTCCTTATTTCCTAGTAATCTTAATATAAACTCCCAAAATTTTTCATCCTCGTAAATCAGCTCGTAGCTCTGCATCTCGGCAGGCTAGAGTCACTATAGTAGATAGGAATAGAGATATAGATATAGAAAACACTAGTTTAGAAATGGCTCAACAACCACTAGCTCAGTCGGCACCTGGCCAGGCTGACCCGGACACCATAATTAAGGCCCTACGATTGGCGCCTGAGTTTGATGGCAACCCCCACACGCTACCAAGGTTCATACAATTATGTGATCAGATAGTAGGGGCTTACCAATCGGAAGATAATCATCTTACTAATTTATTCTTAATTAATGGCATATTAAATAAGATAAAAGGTACTGCCGCAATGACTATAAATTCCAACGGCATACCATCCGATTGGTTAGGCATTAGAAACGCACTAATTAATAATTTTAGTGATCAACGAGACGAGACCACTCTGTATAACGATTTGGCTATGCAGATTCAAGGCAATAGTTCACCACAAGAGTTCTATGATCGGTGTCAAACGCTTTTTAGTACAATTATGACGTTTGTCACTTTACACGAGACTGTACCCACAACCGTAACTGCTAAAAGAGACCTGTATAAAAAATTAACGATGCAGGCCTTTGTTCGCGGACTTAAAGAACCACTAGGGTCTCGTATAAGGTGCATGCGCCCCGAGAGCATGGAGAAAGCATTGGAATTTGTACAGGAGGAACTTAACACTATTTATTTGCAACAACGCAATGAAGGACTTCCTAAAAACGCGCAGAGCACAGCTGCTCCTAAGCCTATACAGATGCCAATGCCACTGCCACAGCCTCAGATTCCCCAAATTCCTAGAGCTTTTACATTTGGACCCATGGCGCAACAGCCACCACGCCAATTTATTAACACTCACCAGCCACCCAGGCCTAACCCGCAGTATCAGCAAAATCAGGTTCGTATGCCTTCTCGCACGCAGCAGATGTTTGCAGCACCACCCCGTAATTACAATGCTAATAGTAATATGTTTAGATTACCACCTCGAAACTTTAATACTAATAATAACTTTGGACCCCGCCCTATGAGCGGAGTAAATCATTACACCCCCAAAGTATTACCGCCGAGTGGTCACGATTGGACCAAGCATGGGAATCCGCCTCCCACTAACTACTTCAAGTCTCGAGATGTGAATTTAAACGAGTGTTATACATATGAACCCGATTACAGCTATCACCCAACCTACTATGAACCCGAATATCAATTAGTTGACTATAACAATTATAACTACACTGAACCTACTGACTATGACCAGACTAACTATAATACATGCGAAGAAACCCCTTATCTCGGGACGGGACAGGAATTAATTCATAGTGACCAGATTAGCGAGATGCAACCCTCGACTAGTCAGGTTGAGGATTTTCAGATAAGCAGCCTTATAAAAAAGTTAAAATAGAGGTTAATTTGCAAACACAGAGGCAGTTGCCTTATATACAAATCATGCAACCACCTCTTAAGCTACTATTAGATACTGGTGCAAATCAGTCATTTATTAGTCCCCATGCCGTGGAAAAATATTACCCTCACGTACCACTAGATTACGACCCCTTTGAGATAACCAATATACATGGTACTTCCAGAAATAACCACTCTGTGACCATACCTTGTTTCCAAGAATTTAATGCTCCTGGCGATATCAAGCTGTTCGTATATAAATTCCATAACCACTTCGATGGGTTAATAGGCCTGGATCTGCTTACTCAATGGGAAGCAAAACTAGATCTTAAAGACCTAACTCTAATGACCAGTAACGCTTCAAACCCCATAAAGATGTATAACTCGCGGAACGTCAATCTCTACGAAGATATCATTCCCGCGAAATCTTCTAAGTTGCTTAGACTCCCTATTAACGTAAGCGACGGCGACGCCTATATACCAGAACAAATATTGTGTAATTGCATAATACACGAATATATAACTACTGTCAAATGCAATCGCGGCATAATTGAGATCGAAAATCCATCTGACCATGATGTCATATTATCCTTAGACCGTCCCGCGGAGGCTGAGTTATTTAGTGTAGAAAGTAATGAAGTAGATGAACAGCCTTTGTCTAAGCGCACTCAAGAGGTACTATCACGCTTGCGCACTGATCACCTCAATCCCGAAGAGAAAGCTAACTTAACTAGACTCTGTGCCCAGTACTCTGACATATTTTATTTAGACAACGAACCCCTAACTTTCACTAATAAAATTAAACACTGTATAAAGACTACTGACGAGGTTCCCATATACACTAAGAGCTATAGGTACCCTTTCATTCACCGCAAAGAGGTTCAAGAACAGATACAAAAAATGCTAGATCAAGGGATAATACGTCCATCGGAATCTGCATGGAGCTCCCCTATTTGGGTAGTCCCCAAAAAGATGGATGCTTCCGGCAAGCAAAAATGGAGAATTGTTGTCGATTTTCGCAAATTAAACGAAAAAACTATCGACGACAAGTATCCAATTCCTAACATCAATGACGTACTTGATAAATTAGGTAGATGTCAGTACTTCACAACCCTTGACCTCGCATCAGGGTTCCACCAGTGCGAAATGAACCCCCATGACGTACCCAAAACTGCCTTTAATGTAGAGCATGGCCACTTTGAGTTCTTAAGGATGCCAATGGGATTGAAAAATGCCCCGTCCACCTTCCAGAGGGTCATGGACAATGTACTACGCGGACTTCAAAACGAGATTTGTCTCGTCTATCTCGACGATATAATTGTATTTAGTACATCCTTGCAGGAACACATTCTCAACCTTGAAAAGGTATTCCAGCGGCTTCAAGAGTCAAACTTTAAGGTCCAGATGAATAAATCTGAGTTCTTAAAACTTGAAACTGCCTATCTAGGCCATGTAATAACTCGAGAAGGTATAAAGCCTAATCCAGATAAAATCGCTGCCATAGTCAAGTACCCAATTCCTAGGACTACCAAGGAGATCAAACAATTTTTAGGACTTCTCGGATATTACCGAAAATTCATCCCTGATTTCGCCCGCATTACAAAACCAATGACACAGTGCTTAAAAAAGGGCCAAAAGATCTCAATAGACAATCCTTCTTATGTTAAATGTTTTGAGGCATGTAAGAACTTACTGACAAATGACCCCATTCTACAATATCCTGATTTCGAGAAGGACTTTATACTGACTACTGACGCTAGTAACTTTGCTATAGGTGCTATACTGTCTCAGGGACCTATAGGGTCTGACAAACCAGTATCATATGCATCTCGCACCCTTAACACCAGTGAGATAAATTATAGTACGATAGAGAAGGAGTTGCTAGCCATAGTATGGGCCACTAAGTATTTCAGACCGTATCTGTTTGGGAGAAAGTTTAAAGTAGTAACCGACCACAAACCACTCCAATGGCTAATGAGTCTCAAGGAACCCAACTCGCGTCTCACTAGGTGGAAGTTAAAGTTAAGTGAATATGACTTCTCTGTCATATACAAAAAGGGCAAGTCTAACACCAACGCCGACGCACTATCTAGGGTCGAGATACATAACGAAGAGCTAGAATCTCTCTTAGATGATTTACAATCTATAATAGGTAACGCTTCAGAACAACCCCAACCACAACAAGGTTCTACGACCGCAACAGTCCACACTAGCGAGGAAAACCCTATACTAGAGGTCCCCATCACAGATGATCCTCTTAATAAATTCCACCGCCAACTCGCTATAACACTTGTAGGCGACATAAAAAAACGGCGACCTATTCACCGCACAAAATGAAAAATATTTAACATTTATAGATGTCTTTTCTAAATATGCTCAAGCGTATCTCCTTAGAGATGGAACAGCACTCAGTATCTTACAAGGTTTTCTAACGTTCTGCACTCATCACGGCCTTCCGTTAACAGTAGTAACAGATCAAGGACCTGAGTTTAATAACCAAATCTTTGCGGAATTCGTTAGGTTACACAAAATAACACACCACAAAACACTGGCCCATACACCTAGCGATAATGGTAACATCGAACGGTTTCATTGCACCCTTCTTGAACATTTGCGTATCCTTAGCCTACAACGTAAAACAGAACCCATAGTCAATCTGATACCGTATGCCCTAATAGCCTATAATAGCTCCGTACATAGTTTCACGAAATGTCGACCGTACGACTTGATAAATGGACACTTTAACCCCAGAGACCCTATAGACATAGACGTTACCGGGCACTTAATGCAACAATACTTACAAACTCATAAAGACCGAATGAGGACCGTATATGAACTAATACATGACCTTTCCGCCGCTGAACGCGCGGCTATAATAGAGAACCGCAATAAAAACCGGGAACCTGAAATAGAATACCAACCCCAACAACAAGTCTTTATCACTAATCCTGCAGCCAGCCGGCAGAAAACAGCCCCTAGATATACACAAGACACCGTATTAGCCGACTTGCCTATACACATTTACACCACCAAAAAACGCGGTCCCATTGCTAAGGCTAGATTGAAAAGAATTCCCAAACCAGCTAAATTGTTACAGACCACTACTCCTAACGTTGACCCTGGCCCGAGCACAAGAGATCCAAATTGACAGCCTAGAAGACGGACCTGGACTTCTACCTTTCAAACTGGGACCAACTAGACTAATAACACACTATCATTCCTTCCTTCAGTATATAGAGCTTGATAGCATAAATGATCATATACTTCAAGTGAGAGGCCAGATCCTAGAACTTAAAAATAGGTTACCTAACGATACATATATACTATTTGAAAATCAAATTGATTACTTAAGCTTAAAATTAAATAAAACTTCATATGAACTAGATAGCCTAGAACCTCATCGTTCACGGAGAGGTCTCATTGACGGTTTAGGATCTATAATAAAAAGTATAACCGGTAACTTAGACTATACAGACGCTATTAACTATAATAATGTTATTGATGCTCTTAAAACTAATCAAGATAAATTAATAGGTAATCTCAATACACATATTAGTCTAAGCAAGGAATGGATGGACCACCATTCAAATATCTTAGTTAACCTAGTGGAAAATCAAAAGAAAATTAACTATACTCTACAAATACTTCTTGACAACGAGGTACACCAACGCAATAATCTAATTAAGTATGCTAAGTTAGCGCAGCTCTTATCTATTATTACTAGTAACGTAGATGAGCTGTCGAACGAATTACGTAGAATAGAGGATATATTAGCATTCACCCGCTCATCAAATGTTCATCATTCAATGTTAAGGGTGGATATTTTAGGTAAGATTATTAAGAAGCTTAAGGAACTTTATAGTAGTAACCAGTTATTAGATATAGATTTAAGAGACTATTATACTATCATTCAAACGGGCTCATATTATACAAATAGGCAAATCGTTATAGCCTTTAAATTCCCTATTCTCTCAGCAGAAGTCTACGAACTGTATAAACTACCAATAGTTCCCAACCAATATAACCAGATCCTTGTACCTCCCTATCCTTTACTAGCAACCAACGGTAAAAAGTACATGTACATAGAGGCTGAATGCCCGAAGATAAAGTCTCGATACCTGTGTCAAACGACCACTTACCAGCAGATGAGGTCAGACTCCGACTGTATCCAGACTCTTATTTCCGGACAGACCCTGGATCAAGCCTGCCAACAGATTACTATAACTCTTACAAGGGAAACACTGGAAAAACTAGACGACAGACATTACATCATTACTCTACCGCATCCAACCAAAGTACGACTTACCTGCGACCGGGATGAATTCAGAATCCTGCACCATAGCCATCTAATCACCATACCACAACGGTGCTCAGTACATACAGATGAATTCACCATCTACAACGTTCAAGATCGAGTCGAAGGACAACCTGTCAAGATATTTAACATCCCAGTTAAGCCAGTGCTACAATCTTCACCTGAATCAGCGCTCGTCCTGAACTCCATAAACCTAGAAGGACTACGAGACATACAAGACAAAATCTTATCACAAAGAACTATGAAACAAGATGAAGGGAGCACAGCATCCTTGTACCACACAACAGTACCACTATATACGATCCTGAGCATCATCGCAATTGCGGCTGCAGCTGCAACATATTATAAGAAATGTATTAAGGGAAGACAAAACCCCGAAACACATAACCAGACAGCGGAGATTGAAGACCCCTCAACTAACACCGCAGCAGTATACAGCATCCCGAATCCTGTGCAGAGGATCCCTAACGCAACATTTTCGCTAAACGCTCTAAAATAGTTGCGATTCTGAGGGGGGAGGTGTTACGCGAGCGTCCCACAGGAAGATCGCTGACATAGCACCACATTGCACACGGCACTATGTATTTTCATTAAACATTGTGCAATTGAAGTAAAGTGCTGATGCAGCGGCACGTGTAAGCCGCGACGCCCCGGAGGCCGCCGCGACAACCAGACACTTGGGCTTCATACTTCGACCCGACGTCGTGTATTTTTAATTATAGTTTTATTTCTTAATTTTTTACTTTTGTAATTTTTGACTCTAATAAATTAGTTAATAAAATTTTGGTTTTTTTTGAGACCTCCGGCTCGCTAGACCATATTTCAGGCACATCAACAATGTAAACACAAACATTTGCAATAACATTTCAAAATACCTTATTCTAATGCTTACATCTATTACAGATATGCACAACATTTAATTTATATCATTCTGTTAAACTAATTATAAATTTTGTATCTTTATTATATTTTAAACAACTGAAATTAATTCAAACAATAATAAATTTAGTGTTTTAATATTTTATTTTTGAGTAGTTTAGGACTATCATGAAAAAGTAAAGTAAAGTAAAGTATATATAAAGTATAGTATATGAGTGTAGTGTAGTGTGTCAATTCACGATGTGGTATTTTGATTTTCGTCAATTTGCAGAAATTTTCTCACTATTCTGCAGGTATTGCGAATGGCCGCCTTTTGCATTATAATATAGAGGGAAGAATCCCGGTCTTAGCTTTAAGTAGTGGACAAAACTATTGGAACTACATAGACCTTCTCTTGTTTCCATGTTATTATTATTATTATTGCTGTGCCGATATTCTGCAAGAGTGGTAATTCACTTGTCCGAGCTACCCCTTTTCATAAAGTCCTCTACCACTTCAAATATATATATATCTATAGAATAGACTATGGATAATTGGATGTATGATAATAATCATGATAGATAAGTATATTAAACTAGTGAAACCCGCGCTACTTCGTTTGCGTGTATTTATTTATGTACAGCAGCGCCATCTATATCAGACTTTTGATCAAATCCTACGGGAATAGTTTTCGGGACAAAAAGTAACCTATGTGTTAATCCAAGGTATCAGCTACCTACATTCCAAATATCATATTGGCCCAGCCATTTGAGCGTGAACAAGTAACAAACATACACTTAACTTTCGCCTTTATAATATTAGAAGGATAATAAAAATCTCGGGCGGATTACGAAAGGACGTAGGTTCGAGTCCCATCTGGGACGGTAAAAAAAAATTTCACTTTAAATATTTTCGAAGTAGCACTGGTTGGTTGAGCCGTAAAAAACGTGTTAAATGTATTATGCATATCTCGGACACGTGCTTAGACATGACAGATATCAACTTTTACAGCTCATTCTAATCGGAAAGGTTTCCGGAAGAAGAGGTGTTGGGCGCAGAAAGAAGTCTTGGCTCCGCAACATCCGAGAATGGACGGGAATCGCGAGTGCTGCTGACATCTTTCGGCTCGCGAAAACAAGACCGAGTACACAGCGCTGACTGCCAACCTTCGCTAGTCGGAGAGGCACCCAAAGAAGAAGAAGAAATGTATTAAATAGGTATGTCATTGTGAATATTGTGTGTGATACAACATCGCTACGCATGAACAAGCTGAAAATCATAATTAATGTCGTTGGAAATGCAACGAGTAAAGTACCTAATTATTTGGTATCGGAAGCGCAAGTTGATGTCTGTCAGTATTCAAAAGTAGCTTTTAATCATGAATTTCAATGAAACTCCGTTCAATTATAATGAATTCATTTTATACTGATGACTGAGCAATGCCTGTGTATACCGTGCGTTCGGCTTTTACACAAAACCCTCCCTCAAAAACAATTAAACAGGTTTTAGGTACTGCGTTTATGTGAACGCAGCGTAACAGAAAAAGGGTTGCCCCATTCTGAGCACGTACGACGTCTAAGCGTGACTCGTAACGAGAGACGTTAATAGCCGTTGAAAAAAGTTGGATATTACCTTGGGTATCGTGAGTTAAAACTCCATGAAACAACTTGCAAACACGTACGCCGAGAGTTTTTTGATGTGTTAGATAGCAAACGAGCTGGCAGCCCTGTGATAGAAAGCGGTTTCGGAGTTGTTATACATTCAGGGTTTTTTTTTTCTTTTAGACTTCACTTCGATTTTTTTATTACCTTTGTGTTTAGCGCACGCAATGTCAGTGAGTTGCCACTATATAGTACGGTGGACTCACAGTGTATAAAACAATTGAAAATCGATTGTCGTTATGTACTGAGTAATAAGTATAATTTTTAGTATAGTATAATTTTTGGACATCGTTTTACGTCTGCGCGAGCCAGCCGTGTTGGCGACTAGTATAACTAGGGAATGCAAAGCTCGCGAGATTGGGGCTCAAGCGAGATCCCGCGAAATGAATAACAATACTGCGAGATCTCACCAATTTCAAGATCTCGCGAGATTGGCAGTTTTGTGTGTTTTTTTTTGCAAATAATCACAATATTTGAATAAATTAGGAAAAAACAAATTATGAGTATTATAAGATCAACATTTATTTTCACGATTTATTTTAATAAGTAGTCTTTTATGCATCAAACATTGTTTGACGTCGGTCTTTATTTTTTTAATAAACTTCTATTCTAAGTAGTAAACTTTGTAAACTCACGCGCACCGAACGAAACCGACAGATCGCAACTTCGTCCGTGTCAGTCCGCGCCACTCCGCGCTTCGAATAAGACGTTTTTATGCTCCTCGAGTGCAATCTCGTTAAACTTGCGAGATCTCGCCCTTTCTTCGTCCGAGATCAATCTCGCTAAAAAAAGGCCGAGATCTCGCGAGAACGAGATTGCATTCCCTAAGTATAACATGATTATATTTCATTTTGGCAATCTCTGAGAAGGGAAGAACGCATAGGGAAATCTTTGCCCACCAGTGGGACTGACTGGATCTGAGATTGTTAATAATTATAATTAAAAAAATAGAGCTCATATTTTTTCTACCCAAAATGACCTCTACGTTACACAAAAATCTAGAACTTAGGTTTTATTGCGATAGCCTTAATGCCTAACCTTTTTCCCCCAGGCAATTGAATTTATGTTGTAAATTTTATGTGTTTATGTTCAAACGTCAAATAGCCTTTAACTTAGACTACTGAAAATATCAGTTTATTATTCAAAATTTTACGTGATCGTCATCAAACAAAAAGCATTGTAAATAACGAGAGGTTGTTTATTTAAACCTAAATTAAACAAGAATATAAATATAACATCATAAAAAACTAAATCAAGGTGAAAAAGTTTTGTTTGAAAAACGAAATAAACACGAATATTTTATAGTTTTTGAAATTGACGATTATTTTTTCATACTTTTTCGCATGTAGGTACTCGAATGTATTTATTACAAAAAATATTGTTTTAAATACTTTTTTTAATAGAATTTCCATATAATAGAAATAACAGTTCATGATTTCCTTAGCGTGAACCCGTAAGAATTTAAAAAAATCTCTTTTTTTTTTCCCTAAATGTAACCTTTAAGCAAAATCTGTCACCATCATCGCGCTTCAGACGACGACGTGAAAGGCCTAGAAAATATTAGATGACAAGGCAGGATGATGGCAGTAAGAGTCTCTGGATTAGGAATCATAGAAGGCAGCAGTTTTCTAGCAGTGGGGACAATTAAAACTTATAATAATAACGCACTACACAACAGCCTACTTATTTTATGTACGAATACTTGACGGTATCATGTAATAAAGTACTGCTTAAAACTGAAGTCTCGAACAACTAGGTGCAAAAACGAAAAAAACCTCTAGGTAATCCCCAAAACAAAACTGTTGCCGTCTCAAGATTAAACTGAGCTCACCTACATTTTAGCATATTTACCTCATCTCTCATACATGTGGACTATAAACCCGTCCGGTGAAGCTATTACGCGGATATAAAAGGTTGGCCGGAGTTCAGTAGCGTGCCGCTTAGAGCGGCCTCGACTCGGATCGTTAGCTCCGAGTGTACAAGAGGCTAGAGGTACGGTAGTATGGCAATTTACCTTAAAAACCTGTAAAATGCATTGGTACAATTTCGTACTTTACAAGTATAGATAATTATTGTATTTTAAAGCCACACGATTAACCCAGTTTGAAACAAAGGTCATAGCGAGCGCGTTGCCAGCTACACGTTTTAAACTAACTCCAAACTTCAGTATTTACCTATAGACATTGCGGCGAACGCATGCATATACAAAGGCTGTTTGAAGGCTAGAGTATTTGGTATGAAACCTCGTCTACACTGTTTTAAACCTCCTCTAGAAATCAATGTCATTCAAATTGTATTAGAGTTCCGAGTTTTGCTGTCCGTCGTACTTTGAGCAACGCGGTCCGACTGCCTTTGGTGTGTAAGATTTTAAGCCACCCACCACATAGGTTACAGTGAACGCGGAACGTAGAACTCGGAACACTCACCGTGCGTAGTGAGGTCGGCGCCAAAATTTTTTACTTATTTTTTTCAATTGCAATATGAAACGTTTCCAGGTCCTGCTTCGATTTAGTTTTCTGCGCTGTTCAAATCACAAAACAGTAGAATAACACTAGCAGTTTTCAATATTTCACGCAACTCGATTGCCCAATAACTTACGTCTGTCAAAACGGTGATACAGATGCGGGCATTCAATAACGGTTGCGCAACAAAAAACTGTTATTTTTTTGTTAAAATAACGTTGAAGTGCTCTCGTATATTTTATTTCAGTCTTTTGCAGCTTTATTTACTTTTGGTCTGAAATAAATTAACGACTGCATGCTGTAAATGTTTATTAATGTTAGGTCATGCGTTCCGGGTTCCTAATAAATAAGATTTTATTGCCGAAAAGTTTAATAAAAACTGTAAATTTATCTGAAATATATTCTGGCTGTGACGTATTAGAAGCCTATGAAACCTGCCTATGTATCCATCTTAAAGAATTTCGAGAAGTTTGTTCATGATTTTTAGATATTAAATAAGTTAGAACTTACTTCGTAACATTGGAAGAAAACTTTTCTGCAAGAATCAAAAACTACATCACTAGCTCAATTTGCTAGAAATTTGCGTTCTTCCTTAACTGCCCAATTTCGGTAAAGTAAATATTGATAAAGTTTCCTGTTGGATCTAGTTTCATCCATTGAATGCGAGGGTTCGTTCGTACAAACATTAATTTGATAATTATTTGAGCAAACTTCGCTCAAAGCCGATCCGATTTAATTGGGATTTATGACGTAGTTTTAATTAACCGATGTTTTGGTCGCTCTCGGCGCTGTGTTCGCCCTACGTTTCCTATTTATTTGTTATTTTCCATTAATTAATTAATAGAAAAGTTTACTTATAATTATTAGATTAATTAAGACTGTATTTATTTATTTAATTATCTGTATTGACCACAATACACAAAGTACTGATTCAACAGGCGAACTTAATGCTAAATGCATTCTCTACCAGTCAACCATTGGGAGTGCAGAAATTCACGAAAGCGACTTGTTAAAATAAAATATTATTATATAAATATAATATACAAATATACCTAAATACATAATATAATAGATACAATAAATATATACATACATACACATATCACTACATAGTATAAAACAAAGTCGCTTTTTCTGTCCCTATGTCCCTATGTCCCTTTGTATGCTTAAATCTTTAAAACTACGCAACGGATTTTGATGCGGTTTTTTTTAATTGATAGAGTGATTCAAGGGGAAGGTTTTACAAGTATCATACATTCCAAAATTCCCACGGGAAAGCGGGATACACGCAAACGAAGTTGCGCGGGTTTCGCTAGAATACATATAGATGATTCCTATGCAACATAAACAATTAAAGGGGGGAGAAAAATAATAATAAAATTACGCGTATAAAGATAACGGTGACGGTTACATTAAACAAATGATGACGATTCCTTAATCAAATTAAAAAAATGAGCACGCACATTCTTTTTAAAAATAAAAGCATTTTTGGTGCATCTAATAGGGTCCGGTAGCGCATTCCAGAGTCGTGAAGCATGAAGCATGTATCTACAAAAGACTTTGCCGCGAAATCATACGTACGCTCTTAGTGAGATACATAGGCTCGAATAAATTGTGTCCACAAAGCTCGGATTTTCGAAGTCGCTTTTTGTGGAAAAGGTCTAAGACCAAACATAAATAATTTAGAAATAATGGTAAATATTTTTATTTTCAAGATAGGTACTAATACAATATTCCAGATAATAAAAATAGTTAATTTGTGGTTTGGAAGATATGGTAACAAAATCTAACAGTTCTGGTGCTCTATGAAATACGATAGATTTCGAAAATACTAAAGCCCAGAAACTGGCTGCGGTTTGCGTCGTTGGACTCTCGCCTTAATTAATTAATAGATGCTATAACGAAGAATATATTATATAAATATAATAGAGAATTAATTAATATATATAAATTTATTAAAATAACGCCATCAGGTACATAATAGTATTGTTTTTATCATTTAATTCTTTCAAACAATATCCTGAAGTGAAAATCAAGTAACTAATAAACAAGAGAATTTACTTTCATGTTACTAGGCCAGAAACTTATTACGATCTCCATACGAAATACCGTACTATTTCCATGAAACTTAAGTATGGCTTGTAGATTTCTTTGTAAAGCGTTTGCTTTGAAAGTGTTCTCTATCATGAAAGTAAAGAGTCTTGATACTTTACTCCCCTCAATTTCCTGTTCGAAATCTTTGGAAATCAGTGGACCAAACAACATTATTTCCTCGATATCTGTATGGTACATTCGTAAGTTTTACCTGGAATAGTGAGTCAATATAATATGAATTCATACTCTTAAATTGTGGTTGTCATCTTGGGGGACTGGTCTGCTCGTTTCATCAACACGTACCTATTCTACATATTTAGTATTTGACCATAGCGCTATTTGGATTGACATCCCGCATTTAGTACTTAATTTCTGTATGTACCTAGATCTGTATTTATTTTTATTTAAAAAATATTTTACAAAAAGGCCTTAACTGGTTTTCTTTCGCCATTTCTTTTATCTGTGGTCATTTTGCTTTTCTTTCCGTAATGGTAGTAGTTTATAGAGTAGATCAATTGCATAAATAATTGTATTTCTATAATGTAATCTACCACAAGAGAAATTGTCTGTGAGGATTACTCTCTGAATAAATATTTTTAATTTGAACATATCTACAATAGTTGATATAAAAGGCTGATGACATCAGCGATTTGTTTGGTGTTACGGATGTATGAACGATGATGGTGATGTGTTCGATATCACTCATCATGAGAGAACCCCCACGGCGGTGGTACACGGAAGGAAGCTCCCCGCGGCGCACCCCGGACAACTAGCACGTTGCAATGACAAAAAAGGCCGTAACTGGTTTTCTTTCATCATTTTTCTTTTACCAGTGGTCATTTTGCTTTTGTATGGTAGTAGTTTATAAAGTAGTCACACAGATCATAAATGACGTACTCGTATGTACTCACTGACAAGACAATGTGTTTGTAAAATCTATTCTATACATAGACGTTTTGAGTCATTGAATCTATACAATATTCCTAATTTCTGTATTACTTGTAGGTATTAGTACATAAAACGAACTGTCTAAAGTAGCAATTTTTCCTCTAACAATTTAATATTTTCAGGCATATTTTTAATATTCGCTCCAGCGTCGCTCTCGCGTGTAATTTAAAAGGAAAATGGATGTAATAAGCATCCAAATTTCAATTAAATAACGTAATGGCGGTCAAAAAATATATAAACAAGTTTCTAAGGAAATTTTGTTTAACAACATTCGATATTAAAATTTTGCTTCATCATCGGGTAATTGTTTTTTTTATGTACTATAGAAAATAATACTGAACACCTAAATCTAAAGCCTATACATACATAAACACATACAATACATACATATAATATATACACAAGCAGTTGAAGAAACACACTCTAAATTTAATTCCACATTAAGTCTCAAGATATTTCAGACCATTATAATATGTATTTTCTATTCTAAGCTCTCTTTTTTTCCACTTCTCTTCTTTTATTTTCATCCTTTACACCAGCATTTAGTGTTGTAGAACTGTTTTACATCTGTCATGGGTAATAACTGTGAACGTACTGTAGTTTGCATCGATATCGACGTTTTCTTTTTGGAAACCATCGCCTTCAAGTAAAAACTCATTTGTATTTAATCGTACCGTACCAACTTACGGAAAGTTGCAAATGAACTTTATTTGTAAACAATGTCAAGAACCACATTACAGATAAGTAAAGTGAAAGTAAAGTCTGAAGTTGGAACGTAATTAGTGTTGGGTGATAAGACTACCAATGAAATTGAGCAGAAACGGCAACCCGATTAAGTGGGTAGAAATCGTTCCGATTGCCCGCAATTTCCCAATTTTGTTACCCCTGATAAGTAAGACGTTGAAATACATTTTGTACTCAATGCACATTTTACTTTACAGTTCCATGTTTATAGAAGCAAAATATGTACTAAGAACGCAGCAATAGAAATTAGCAATAGAAATAGATTAACAATCAGTAGTAGGTACCATTTACACATTGAAACCAATAAATATTGTAATAGTTTTAAAAAAAACAGGTAGGTAGTGCCAGTAGAGCAGCTCCAAGATATTGATATTTTTTCCCAGAGGTTCAAGAACAGTTTGACCTACATGGTCAACCCGTCTTTATATGTTTTTTGATCATGGAACCAGTGGAGCCTCTGGGATTAAAATTACCAGTAGACCAGTTAATGGATCCTCTGGGTAAAAATATCTGGCACTACTGCGAATACACCGAAAAAATTATAATCGACAAGGTGAGCCTGGTCGGTGGCTGTCCGCGGTTTCGATGGGTTTGACTTCTTTACTCCACTACTGCTCAACATCAGGTGGGATGGAGTCAAATTCTTTGTTTTTTTATTTTTTTTATTCAAGAAAACACAGTAAGTACATTATATTAAATATGATGTTGCCAAACTATTGCTAGTTCATCGGCAGCAATTCTTTCCACTACTCCGGCATCCGATTTTTATCGGTCCGGTAATTGCCGGTCCGATGTAGAAATTCATACTTTAGACATAAAACGGGATGCCGGAGTAGTGGAGAAGCGCGTATACTAAAGTATGAATTTCTATATCGTACCGGCAATTACCGGGCCGATAAAAATCGGATGCCGGAGTAGTGAAAAAAGCCGTAACGCGGCTCAATTATGTTATTGGCAATTAATAGCAAAACTTATAATCTACATTTTTAACTAAGAAAAGTGTGTATAGTTTTGATACAGTTTTGGTACTCGATAGATGCGAATAGCAGTCCACGCACCTCAGTCTACTCACAGCTATGGACTGGATAGATAATGTTTTATTAATACACTAGCGAAACCCGCGCAACTTCGTTTGCGTGTATCCCGCTTTCCCGTGGGAATTTTGGAATGTATGATACTTTAAAACCTTCCCCTTGAATCACTCTATCAATTAAAAAAAACCGCATCAAAATCCGTTGCGTAGTTTTAAAGATTTAAGCATACAAAGGGACATAGGGACATAGGGACAGAAAAAGCGACTTTGTTTTATACTATGTAGTGATTTTTAGAATCTCCTTCGACCTCATATGCACAGCTGTGATGGCGGCCAGTAGTTCGTTATGTAGCACCGGCGTAATAAAAACACTAACGACAGTTCTTTTTTAGGTTACACAAGTTAAAAATAATTGGGAAGTCTGCAATGTTATATTAGTCTATGCAGTATCGGCTGGCGTTAATTAGCGAACTATGACAAAGGGAAGCCGCCCCTCACCTCCCAGTTCCAAAGTCCTTCATTAAAATTTGGAGTCTAGTAACTTGGGAGCCATAAGACGCTATGTTTTCCTCGCCGAACGCTTCCGTTTACATTTAATGAGCAAAAATAAATTTTAAGAAGTACACAATAGGAGGAACGTTGACTCGAGAAAAAAGGTATTATTTATTTCGCGATATTAAAATATTGGAGTTTTTCATTATTGCCGTTGAATATTTTTCTTCTTTTTTGAGTTTGATCCTCATTTTACAAAGACGAAATTGTTGTGTATAAATATTAATAAACACATACTGTATGTAGGCACCTGTCATAATTCTCAAGATGTTACACTGAAAAATGAAAATATTATGTTATCTTTTGTAGATTTTTTTTATTTTATATTTCACCAAAAATATAATTTTGAAGGTTCAATTTCTTCTAAAATGATAAATTATAATAATGCTACGCTATGTAGTGGATTAATTGTACAGAAATTACTTAAACTAAATAATAATTTGTATTCCAAGATTTCATGGCGATTTATTTTTGATTTTTTTAATACTAAAATTCTACACAATTCTTTCAAAGTACAAATTTTTAACGCATAGATTGTCTTCAACGTTTCTCGACACTCAGAATTCACTTAATTCCCACACCGATGATCTGCCGGATGGTATGTTTCGTTCCTTACTGGACTATCAATGACCAATACCATGCCGTCCATTTTCTGTCCTCTAATTCAGTCCTTTGAAATGGTTGTAACGAAGAGTACCACACACTATGTAATTAATTCTGTTACATTCAGAGAATTGCGTTTACAGGATAGACAAACGAAATACGAGTATTTTATCATTTTCTCTCAATATTGAATATGACTCTACTGCTGTTAATTTACACACAGTCGTCCATCTCCACGTGATTACGTCATGGCGGCAGCAACGCAAGCGTTTCGTAGGGCGCGTGGCGTGTGACGCAGAGAAGGAACAAAATAATGTACGCGCGACCCAATACGATGCCACGAACCGAGCGGCGGCGGCGGCCGCTTGCCGCTAAGCCAAAAGCCTGGCTGTAAGAATATTTATGACCGTAGCCTAATAAAACATCTTATAATTTTCGTCAGCTTTTGTTTCATTGGTAATGTCAACAGTATTAACGATAAGGTGTTAACGACTGGGATTAACCTACTTCTTAAAAGGTCAACCAGATCATTTGAGTATAGATATAAACCATAAAATTTTGAGGTCGCGTTCTGCTCATAATTTCATTTTAATTTTAATTAAGGGATCGCCCCAGTAACAGATGTCTGAAACTGATGTTGATTATTATAATTATACGTATAAAGTATTCTCGGTATTAAACAGATTTTCAAAGAAAAGCCAAGATTAATTCCCTCGAAAGAACAGATGTAACCTTTTTACTCCAGGATTTGTTCAAAATTTAACTTGAACTTAAAACTGAATTATCGGAGCAAGAAATTTCGCGCACTGGGAAAGAATGTAAGAAAACCATTCAGTACCTACTGCACATGAGACACAAGATAACAACAACGTTAAATAGAAAACTACAGATACTAGGTTAAACAAACCTTAATATAAAGTCGTGTGCAAAGAAATTGTATCCATGTGTATTCCAATTTAAGGCTTTACTACATCGACTTAACAATCTATATATATAAAAGAGAAAATCACTGACTGATTCATCACGAAATCTCCGAAACTACAAGTGCCAGGAGTCTCAAATTTTGCATGGGGGTTCCTTTTGGGGCGTAGGTGCTCACTAAGAAAGGATTTTTGGAAATTCATCTCCTAAGGGGGTAAAACGGGGGTGCAAAGTTAGTATGAAACTTTGCCGTTTTTGAAGTTATTCGAATGAAATTCAGCATGAAGCTTCTTTATTAAAAGGCATGAAACACGAGTAAAATATTTTTCTCAAAAATCATCCCTTAGGGGGTTAAACGGGGGTGCAAAGTTAGTATGAAACTTTGCCGTTTTTGAAGTTATTCGAATGAAATTCAGCATGAAGGTTCTTTATTAAAAGGCATGAAACACGAGTAAAATATTTTTCTCGAAAATCATCCCTTAGGGGGTTAAACGGGGGTGCAAAGTTAGTATGAAACTTTGCCGTTTTTGAAGTTATTCGAATGAAATTCAGCATGAAGGTTCTTTATTAAAAGGCATGAAACACGAGTAAAATATTTTTCTCAAAAATCATCCCTTAGGGGGTTAAACGGGGGTGCAAAGTTAGTATGAAACTTTGCCGTTTTTGGAGTTATTCGAATGAAATTCAGCATGAAGGTTCTTTATTAAAAGGCATGAAACACGAGTAAAATATTTTTCTCAAAAATCATCCCTTAGGGGGTTAAACGGGGGTACAAAGTTAGTATGAAACTTTGCCGTTTTTGAAGTTATTCGAATGAAATTCAGCCGATACGAAGTTCGCCGGGTCAGCTAGTAAACATATACTTTAATTGCATCAGACTGTAGAACGCGCACATGACCGCTAGGGTCAAACCAAGCGTATCGGTACTATGTCTAATAATAATGGTGGCCGTCTAGTATGTGAAATCCTTTCACAAAACCTAGGTTAGTAACATAAATCTTGAGCATTAAATATTAAATAAACAAAATGTTCCTGAATAATTACACAATGCCATCATGTCCCTAACTAACCAAATCTTGGATGCTAAACCTATCTGAAAAATTATACATATTTTAAAGAAAAAAAAACCTGCACTACAGACCTGATTCAGACAGGACAGGACTTTATGACGTCTTTATGTTCTACGTCATGACGCCAAAGTTATCTTTGTTATTAAAAAAAAACAAGGATTAACTAAAACCTTATCCCTTCTCCCTATTCGCTTTGTTTGCAGGCAATGTTTTGGTGGGTTTGGTGTTACTGATGTTCATAGGCGGCGGTAACCACTTTCCATCAGGTGGCCAACTTTCTTGTTTGTCTGCGGTATGACATAAAAAAGTATGGATAAAAAACAAAAATTGTAATTCATATTTCAGATCAGCTAATTTGAATAAGTTTGCGCCGTCACGTACCCAAACTTTATCGTATATGGCCTTCGAACATTATATGGCCAACATTAACAAATGAATATATTTTAAGTATACTTACTTCAATTTTTTTATTTAAATATATTCTTTATCCTATAAATATTCA